>JAPDVU010000002.1:219657724-220257724 GCA_026230045.1 Corynorhinus townsendii
AAGGGGGAGGGGCGGAGGGAGGGGGAGACTCCCCGCAGGCGGCACAGTTAGAGGCAGAGCCTGCCTGCGGATGAGGAAGCAGCGAACGGGGTCCATCAAGGGGACTCGAGGGGTCGCCCCACAATAGGCCACTTTGGCCCAAGAAGTGTTTTGAGCTGAAGGTCTTCGAGTCCCTGAAATCCCTTATCTTCCCGAGAAGCCGCCTCCATCGTCCCTCGTCTTGGAGGGGCGTGGGCACCACAGGCCGACGACGTGGCCACAGGACGATGGGCCTCCCACCTGGTCCCTGGGGCCCGTTTCCCCCAGAGTCGTCGGTGTTTCCGGAAATGCCCTCCTGGCTTCTACAGAAACACTCGTTCCCCCAGAGCTCCCCCTGCCCCCCCCCCACCCCCGGGAGACGGGGTGTGACCCTCACCGCCGTCCTCCGGCTGAAGCTCCTGTGGCTGGGAAACTGGGAGTTTATAACACATGTGCCTTCTCCTGGGAATCGGCCTGAGGTCTGTTTTAATTCACAGGCCCCGTCCCTGAGCCTAAGAGGGTGGAGGATGAGATGGTCCCCGCCCCCCAAGACCACACAGTGCTGAGGCGTCAGAGAGGCAAGGAGAGAGATCAGAGCTCGTGAGACTGAGAACAGGGCCCAGAGGAGTTCTTTGTGCGGCTGCTAAGTAGCTCTGGGTCCAATCAGTTCCCGCCCCATCTCCCCTCCCAGCAGGGACAGGGCACTCTGTGCCCATCCCCCGTGCTCCTCCAGCGGCCCACAGCCCAGCCCCAGTGGAGGAGGCCGCAGAGTGGGAGGAGGCTGCAGGGCTGAGGGGAGGAGGAGGCTGCAGGCTGAGGGAGGAGGAGGCTGCAGGGCTGAGGGAGGAGGAGGCTGAGGGGCTGAGGGAGGAGGGGGCTGCAGGGCTGAGGGAGGAGGAGGCTGAGGGGCTGAGGGAGGAGGGGGCTGCAGGGCTGAGGGAGGAGGGGGCTGCAGGCTGAGGGAGGAGGAGGCTGCAGGGCTGAGGGAGGAGGAGGCTGCAGGGCTGAGGGAGGAGGGGGGCTGCAGGCTGAGGGAGGAGGAGGTTGAGGGGCTGAGGGAGGAGGGGGCTGCAGGGCTGAGGGAGGAGGAGGCTGAGGGGCTGAGGGAGGAGGGGGCTGCAGGCTGAGGGCTGAGGGCTGCCCTGAGCTCTCCCCGCAGCGGTGGGAGAGACGGCCACGCTGCCCGGCCATCAGTATCAGAGCATTAACGAGCGGGGCCTATTGACTGTGAGGCTCCTCATTATCAGGAAGGATGACCCCGTCTATTCACAGCAGAAAAAGGAGCAAAATGGAAACCGCAGAAACGCTAATTGTGTGCTTGTCCTTTTATGAGCGAGACGGATTGGCTACGCGGGGCCTGCGGGTTCAGGGCGGAGAGCCGGGTTTCCCCGACATCTGCCTTCCCTGACGCGCTCAGACGCACTCGGGAGGCCTGACGGGGACGTGCGTCAGAGAGCGCCATTGTTACCCACGTCCCTGTGTCCCCTCTGAGGGTCTCCCCCTTGGTCGGTGTGAGACCGAGCTGATGGAGGGGATGCGGTCTTTGAGGTGGGCCCTGACTCCGCCAGGAGGTCCAGACACACAGAGGCATTGAACCTGCCACTGGGCCACGTGCCCTTGACCGGGACTCAAACCTGGGAGCCTCCGGTCCGAGGGCCCTCTCTCTAACCCCAGCCTGTGGTGGGCGGCGGCCCGGCTGACATGCTTGTTCTAACCACTGAGCCAACGCCCAGGGCAAACAGTCACTCTTGGGGTCTGCTTCGGAGGCTGCGGGGTGGTGGTGATGGGGGCGGGGACTGGATACGGAGGCGCCCCGTCACGATGGTCCCTTCCACGCGTGAAGCCCACGCGCTTGTCGGCCAGTGAGCGCTCCTCCCCGGGTTACCCGCGCTCCTTGGTTGGGTGGCTGTCTCCGTCCTCGGGCGGAGTGCGAGGCGTTCTCTTGGTCCGTGACGCTCCGAGGAGCTGACGGTTTCCTCTCGGTCCTTGCGGCGCGATGCTTTTACCGTGACGCGTCCGTGCGTGGATTTGGTTTTTTCATTTCGCGTGGTGACGCTTGGGCTTCTCAAGTCTGAGCGCATCCTCCTTCCCTTTTGGAAGACCGACAGCCCTTGTTCCTCCGCGTGTCTTCTCCTTCCTGTACGGAGAGACGTGCAGTGTCCCCGTCTGCCCCCTGCGTCTGTCCCCTGTCACCGCCGCCACTGACGGCTCCTCTCACCCTCCCGTCACCGAGCTGGCAGCTGTGTCTGGTCCACCCGTGTCCCGTCTCTGAAGTGACGTCCGTCTGTGACAGTCTGCCCGGGACTAGCTTTGCGTTCTCGTTCGGTCCCTCCCTGCTTCTCCTGTCCCCTGGGGATTGAGTGTTTGAAAAGCTCTCACCTTCATTCTCAGATGGCCAGCAGCTAACCTGGCCTGTGGCCCAGACTGTGTGGCCTGGATTGTGTGATCCAGACCATGTGACCTGGACCATGTTACCCAGACCGTGTGACCCAGACTGTGTGACCTGGATTGTGTGACCCAGACCTTGTGACCTGGACCGTGTTACCCAGACCGTGTGACCCAGACTGTGTGGCCTGGACTGTGTGGCCCGGACTGCGTGACCTGGACTGTGTGGCCTGCACCATGTGGCCCGGACCGTGTGGCCCGGACTGTGTGACCTGGACTGTGTGACCCAGACCGTGTGGCCCGGACTGTGTGACCCAGACCCTGTGACCCAGACCATGTGGCCCGGACCATGTGACCCCGACCTGCCCACCACGGGATGTCTCTCCTCCGCCCTGCAGGCCCCCCCGTGACCCAGCATGGTGGCCGACCCCCAGCAGCCCATGAACGGGGCTGGTTCTCTCCCTGTGGAACCTGTGTTTTGAGTTCAGTGTGGCCACACCCTCCCCCCCCCCCCCCCCCCGCCTTCGGCCCGGAGGCCTTGGCCTAATTCAGTGAGACCGGTGAGAAGAGACCCGGAAACCACTTCCAGGAGCCAAGTGCGTGTCCTCGGGACCCGGCCTCCTGCCTGGGCACCGGGGGAGTCCGCCCCCCCGCGTGTCCTGCAGGCGTCACGGGCACCCCCGGGAGGTGGAAATCCCCCAGGGGGCTCCTGGGCAGACACCCTCTGGTTAGGGGGCACAGCTCTTTCAGCCGCAAGGGTGTGGGGTCCTGCGGGAGCGCCGGCCAGCCCAGCGCCCGAATCCAGGCTCCTGCCCGGCCAGCTCGCCCGCGCCTCCTTCCGGAGCCTCCGCGGGAAAGTCCAAGCCTCCCGTTGCCCAGGCGCCGGGTGCTGCTCATGCCCCTCGTGCCCCCCATTAGACCGGTCACCGGCCCGCAGCCGCAGGACGCCGGCCAGCGGGAGGGTCAGCTGGGCATCACGCAGGGTCCTCCGCAGGCGCAGCCGCCTGTTAGAGGCCTCTCCGATGTCCGGGCGCTGCGTTCTCGATGCGTGACGATTTATGCCCCACGGAGGGTTTCCATATTAATGTCGTCCCGATGGAAGATAAAGCGGCCGGGAATTTATTGGCCGCGGAAAGAATCTGACGGGCCCTCCCGCGTGGCTAGGAAAACAGAGGCCGGATCTGCTCCTCGGCCAACCTGAGCCGAGTTTCGGGGCGGAAACCAGCCTGCTCCCTGCAGGAGACTGAGGGAGGAGGCGCCCTGCTGTGCCCCATAGCCCGTGGGGGGTGCAGGGATGGGCGAGGCCCCTGCATCTGCTTCCCGCTGGGCCTCCACTTCTGTTGTGCCCGTGAATAAGGCCTGGTAGCTCGAATGGCCCGTGCATTGCGGGGGTATGGGGAGGGGGCAGGGGGGTGCCTTGCAAAGATCCCGAAAGGGAATAGCAGTGATGGATGAGTTCGGTGTTGCCTGCCAGCCGAGGAAGAGGTGTGGGCTGGCCAGGCCCTGTCCTGGGCGCAGGATGCACTAAGCTGGGGGACCCCCAACACTTCCACCCCCTGCCTGGCCCCAGGGCTTCTGTGTGTCACAGGATCCTGGCCGGGCAGGTCTCAGAGCTCACGGACGGCCCTGCCCCATTAAAGCGGTCCAGGCAGGCGGCACCAGGGGCGTGGGCCTGACCCGTGTCCCCGTCCCCTCAGGCTGCCACAGCAGAATGATGAGGCTGGACCACAGATGTTCCTTTCTCGCAGGCTCGAGGCTGGAGGTCCCTGACCAAGGTGCCGGCAGGTGCGGTTCCTGGGGAGGGCCCGCTGCCTGGCGGGCAGACAGACGGCCACCTTGTCCCTGGGTCCTGGCCTGCGGGGAGAGACAGACAGACGGAGCTCTCTGGTGTCTCTTCCTCTGAGGACACTCAGCCTACTGGTCAGGGCCTCACCCTATGGCCTCAGTTTACCTAATGACCTCCTCAGAGGCCCCATCTCCACACAGGCCCCCTGCGGGTTTGCGGGTTAGGACTTTCCCCCATGAATTTCAAGGGTCACAACTTAGTGGACAGCACCCAGGGCTTGTAGGCGGGGAAATAGGGAACTCTGCCTTGGAAATTATTTTTTTTTAAAATATATATATTTGTATCGATGTCAGAGAGGAAGGGAGAGGGAGGTAGAAACATCAATGATGAGAGCGAATCGCTGATCGGCTGCCTCCTGCACGCCCCCTCCTGGGGATCTAGCTGCAAACCAGGGCCTGTGCCCTTGACCGGAATCAAACTGTGACCTCCTGGTTCATAGGTGGATGCTCAACCACGGAGCCACGTGGCCGGGCAGAAATTCTTTTGGATTCCCCGCTAATTTTCCTTTTATATTGGAGGAGAAACCCACTTTTCTCCTCTCAATACTTCTGACCCCCAATTGTGTGTGTGTGTGGGGGGGGGGTGTTCCCAGCCAGGCAGCGCCCACTTCTCTGTGGACACCAGCCTCTGGGCTCACACGCATGCCCCCCTCGGCCCCCTGGGCAGGCAGCCCTGTACCAGCCGGAGAACGCCCCTTCCTCCCTGTGTGCCTCCTTCCCACTGTCAGCCCGAAGCCCCTGTAGGACGTGACGTACGTAGCCTTTCCGGTTTTTAAAAGGCGAAAGGAGTCCGGGACGCACGCCCGCTGCAGAACACAGGCGCGCCTTCTAAGGGGTTTTAAGCACCAGGAACATCAAAGGGAAATTGGCCTGACAATAGCGCGGCGGTGGATTCGGCCGATAATACACACCACAGCGCGTTCTGGAACGTTCGCGCCTCTGTGGGCAAGCCGTCAATAGCACGACTTTAAATAAGACGCTTTGTTGTCAAATAAAGCCGCACGCGGGCGGGCAGCGGCGGCCCGCGGGTCAGCCGCTGGGTTTGAAATCTCCTCTAATACGAATCCAGAGGATATTACAAAAGGGCCTACGTGGGCAATAAAACACATTGTGGTTAGCGACTACCTCTGCATTTCTGCAAGGGGCCTCCTTAAATGTCCATAAATACATATGCAGGAGGCACAGATGATGGCTGGCCTGCTTTTCACGCTCAGAAGCGGGTTCTGGGGAGAGGCTGCTAGAAGCATCGTCTGTGACCACAGAGCTGGCAGCTGGACTGAGGGCCGGAGCGAGATCCAGGGGACAAACAGCCCCGGTCTCACCGGCCAAGGCTCCGTGTCCCTGCAGACAGCAGACTGGGGCTTGGGCACTGGAGAAGGAGGTGGCCCAGGGCCGCCGGTGACCAGGGCTGCCAGCGACTCAGGCCAGCCCACCCCCAGTAACGGGGTTTGTTTTGGGGGGTTCTGTAAAAGCTCTTGAGCAAGGCCCACTCGTCCCTGGACTGTGGCCGCCCCTCCCAGCAGACTGCCTTCTGCACCCTGGCCGGTCGTGGCCCGTGGCCTTGTAAGGGGTGATGGTGTATGAGGGTGTCATCACCGCTGTAACAAGTGACCACAAACTGGGGGTGTAACACAGCAAACATG
This sequence comes from Corynorhinus townsendii, assembly GCA_026230045.1. Lineage (NCBI taxonomy): Eukaryota > Metazoa > Chordata > Mammalia > Chiroptera > Vespertilionidae > Corynorhinus > Corynorhinus townsendii. The sequence goes on from JAPDVU010000002.1 coordinate 219,663,616, forward strand.
TTTTCTCTTACGGTTCTGAGGCCAGAAGTTCAAGCTCAGGATACCAGCATCGTTGGCTCCTTCTGGAAGCTCAGAGGGGCCAGAAATCCGTCCGTCCATCCATCCATCCATCCATTCATTCATCATTCATCCATCCATCCATCCACTCATCCATCCATTCATCCATCCATCCATCCATCCATCCATTCATCCATCCATCCATCCATCCATCCATCCATCCACTCATCCATCCATCCATCCATCCATCCATCCATCCATCCATCCACTCATCCATCCATTCATCCATCCATCTATCCATCCATCCATCCATCCATCCATCCATCCATCCATTCATCCATCCATCTATCCATCCATCCATCCATCCATCCATTCATTCATACATTCATTCATCCATTCATCCATCCATCCGTCCATCCACTCATCCATCCATTCATCCATCCATGCACTCATCCATCCATTCATCCATCCATCCATCCATCCATCCATCCATCCATCCATCCATCTATTCATTCATACATTCATTCATTCATTCACTCATCCATCCATTCATTTATTCTAATCACCAAGAGTATAAAGCAGCAACAGGGCATCATGCTGAGCTCTGAGGGATAATAGGGTGTTACTCAGAGAGCTCGCCAGGAGGTAGCTGGAGGCAGCAGCCGATGGCAGGGGCGGGGGCCAGGGGCACGGTGGGGGGAGGGGCACAGGGAATATAATCAATGATAATGTAGTAACTGTGTATAGCGCCAGGTGGATGTGGGGATTACCGGGGACTACGATTGTCTAACTGCTCTGCTGTGCACCTGAAACTAATGCAAAGTGACACTGAGTGTAAACTGTCACTGGAAAATAAAAATTTAAAAAATAAACAAACAAAGCACTCAAACCTAAAAAGAATTAATTATGGTTTAAGAACTAACTGGTGGGGAACGGCTGCAGTGTGATACTGAATGGGAGGTGCAGACCCCTAGTTTCCTGTTCCCAGTTCACGGAGAGACACACAGGACGGCGCTGGGGGTTACAGGATGGCGCCGGGGGGTACAGGATGGCACGGGGGTACAGGGCGGTGCTGGGGGGGTACAGGATGGTGCCGGGGGGGGTACAGGAAGATGCTGGGGGGGTACAGTATGGCACGGGGGGGGGACGCACAGGATGGCACTGGCGGGGGGCGGGGAGGACGCACAGGACAGCCCTGGCGGGGGGCGGGGGGACGCACAGGACGGCCTCAGGCTGCATCTGGTCGAGAGGCTGGGTCTGTGCTGAGTGTGACCGTGCACGGTGAGGCAGGCGTGTGCGCACGTGGAAAACTTGGTGAGACGAAGCGCACCGATTGCTAGCAGGGATCGAGTTCGGTGGGGTTTGAGGTCATGTTTAAAAGTTCGCCTGTTGTCTGTCTGTAACCGAGGTTCGTGATAAAACCCGGAGAATGTGGGGAAATATGCATCAGTGAGTGCACTCCACAGCCACAGGGCACCGTGTCCTCTTTCTCACCAACCGCGGAGGACTGCTTCTTCATTTGTCCTCTGGGAACCGCGCCTCCCCCCCTTATTCCGGGATAGAGGCGTCTCCCCAGGGCCGGGCGCTGGCTGCCAGGGGCGCACGCCTCCGGCTCAGCTCCCTGGGGTCACCTTGGGCTTTGTGGCACCTGTCCGGGTGAGCAGGCATGAAGGAGCAAAGGAATGGTGACTGAGAGCAAGAACAAAAAGAGAGGATGTGCGTGAGTGTGCATGTGTGTACCTGCATGTCTGTGTGTGTGCTTGGTGCTTGTGTGTTTGCATACGTGTGTGCATGTCTATGTGTGCGATTATGTGTGTGCGTGTATATGTGTGTGTGAGTGCATGAGTGTGGGGAAGGCGTGTGAACCAGGCCGGAGTCCAGGCTGATGCATGTGGACATAAGGAGGGCAGCGTGCACCCCAGGGACCGTCAGTCTGGCTGTTTGTGCCGGCACTTAATCCCCTGGAGCGGGCGATAGTTCAGCATTCTTCTAAATCCATATTTTAAAGGTCTGGCTTTGAAGCCTGGAAGCCAGGAAATCCTCTGCCAGCTGGTCTGGGACAGCGCACATGACGTGAGTTATTCCTGCCATCAACTCCAGACACGCGGCCCGCCTTGGCACAAAACAGCCATTTCCTGGGGTGGATATAAAGGGCCTCCCACTCGACATGGGTCAGTATCAGGAGCTACTATTTCGCGCCTGACACATCCGTCATTTTAATCGCAGGCCTCTGTCGCAGGCCATGCCCCCTCTCCCGGGCCGTATTTCTGACTCTGTCTGCAGTTTCCCTAACCCTCCCCCCACCCCCCAGCCCTCTGGAACAGCCCACATTATCCAGGAAGTGGAGGCTGGTCCCTCCAGGGCAGGGCAGAGGGGAGGGACCCGTCGAAGGATGCAGAACAAAGAGCGGAGCTAAGGGCCGGGGCAGGTGCTGGCGCCTGGAGAGAGAGCCAGGAGGTGAACAGCGGCTGCTCCCCTCACCTCCCACGTGTGTGTGCACGTGTGCATGTGTGTGTGCGGCCTGTGTGCACACCCTCCCCCAGCACATGCCCAGCCCACTCCCCTCCAGCTGCCCTGGTTCCCACGGGGACTCAGTTCCTGCCTGGGCCCTGCGTGGGGAAGGACGCAGCCCCCTGACAGCCCATCCCACGGTCAGTTCTGCTTTGACTGTCTTTGCAAATGCAAATGTGTTCCCGTGCCCCTGACGTGCCAGGAAGCACCTGAGTGCCATGCATTCAAGTTCCTTTGAGTTCGCTTCCGGGCGATTTGGTCTGGAGAACTCAGGAGAAGGCAGAGAGGGCCTCCAGCTGAGCAGAGGAGTCAGGAACCCTCAGGCATCCCGCCTCCCCTCGCGCCAACCTCCGCCTGCCAGGTGCGAGCCACGCCCACCGCGCCCGCTACGCCGCCACGCCCACCATGTCGCCACGCCCACCACACTGCACCGCCACGCCCACCGTGTCGCCACTCCCACCGCGCCCGCTACGCCGCCACGCCCACCATGTCGCCACGCCCACCTCGCCGCCATGCCCATGGCTAGAACTTTGCCTCTGACCTTGGACCAGGCCCTTCCGCCCCTCGCAGGAAGTAACACAGGAGCCGTAGCGGGTCCAGCAGCCACGCCCGCCAGCACGTGCGGGCGGCCCCGGGGTGAGCAGCTGTGCGACGGCGGCCTGTGTAGCCGGGTGACGTGGGCAGCGGGTGCTGCTGTGTTAAATAGGTCACTCCCGAGGTTTCTGACTGTCGTCCTACTGACCTGATTTCCCCACCAGCCCCGCGGTCTCCGTGAGCGAGTTTATGCACGGCAGTGGCTTTTATGAGCAAGCCCCTCTGTTGCATTGTAGCAGAACTGACTGCGACCCAGGAGACATTCCAGGCAAATTCAGAACTCACTGGGGTCATTTTACCCCCACCCCCCAGAAGATGTGGGTCTGAGGCCCGAGACAGACGGGGGACCGGAGAGTGGCGGCCTCTGGGGGAGGACATACACGGATTGTAACAAAGGCGTCTGGGTTGCTTGTGGGTGAGCCGCTGATGCCCCCGCAGGTCCTGAGTCCTAAGCCCCTGTGAGTGTGAACTCAGTGGTGAAGGGATTTCGTGGGCGTGATGACATCAGGGCCGTAGAGCTGGGGGGTTCCCTGGGGCTCACGTAAGAAACATTCAAACTGCAAAGAATGTTTGTGAGTTTAGTTGAGCCAAACTGTCCACAGTTCCCAGGAAGCAGAACCTCCATGGAGGAGAAGGGCGGTTCTGCACCTGGGTTTATACCTGACAATCAAAGGAGGTGAGTAGGTGGGTCACATGACATCCATTGGCGGTAGATCAGGGAGGCGGGAGAAAGCAAAGCGAGAGACGTCTGGGGTTGGGTGAAGAGTAAAATGATAGACACGTGCTTCTTGTACACAGGTGGGCACAGGACACATAGGTGTTAACAGTCAGCAATTAACGTGATAACAATAACAAGGAGGGAATGTGGTGCCGCCCTGAGGGGCCCGGAAAAAGGGACGTTACCCTGATAGTCGGCAGGTGTGTTACCCCAGATGCAAAAAGACGGTAGGCTCAGTTAAGATCAAAGCTGATCATGGTCAGGGAGGACACCGGCCTAGGACCTGACCACCCGCGGTAAACTGCTTTCAGTTAAAGTGTTAATTTCTTTCAGACCCTCCGTGGTGGTGACTTTCGGTCTTTGAGTTTGCAAGGCCTCCACGCGGGCTCCCCTGAGCCTGTTAGGTGAGCACGTGGCCCCTTTTCGTCTGCCCTCGGTTGTCTGGATGGACCCCTGACGTAGTCAGAGGGTCTTTGTGGAGGAAGAGAGGGTGTGAGGAAGGAAGCAAGAGGCGGGTGAAGGAAGACGCCAGTCAGGGAAGCAGCGCCCATGCTGGGAGAGGCAGGGCCCAGCCTCCCCTGCAGCCTCTGGTGGCCCCTGACGGCGCAGGCACCTGGCTTAGGGCCCAGTGAACCGAGTTGGCATTTCTGACCTTCAGAACGGGAAGAGAATCCGTATGGGGTGTTTCCAGCCACCAGGTCGGGCAGTCTGTTACCGCAGCCACTGGCGCCTAACACATAGCTTTTGCTAATGAGCTGCAGTCTTGGAGTCGCTAGGACTGGAGTCGGGGTGCAGGCCGTGGCCCAGGGGTCTCTGCCCGTTTGCTTCGCTTCCTGGTGCCAGGCGGCAGAATGGCGTTGGCAGGAGACGTACCTGCTTCGTGACGATCTGGTCTGTCTGGTTTCGGGCAGAATGACATGGAAAAATGTCAGTGAATGCTTGCTTTTGTTTTAACCACCAGAAGCCAATGTGTGACTAGAACAGAGGAATACTACGTTACAGGTTGAGAACTTGGGTTTAAGATGCAGGTCCTGGTTGCAGGGTGATGGTGGGCTCAGTCCCATCCTGGCCATTAGGTCCTGCAGGGTGTTGGATGGGTCCTGGAGTGGGCAGTCTGAGACTCAGGGGGTACATTCCCGGCCCATGCCCCTGGCAGATGTGACCCATCATCATGGCATGTCCTCATGTCTGTCTCTGTGGGTGGAACACACCTGGTGTGGAACTGAAACCTACTTGCCAGCCTGGGTTAGATGCCCACCTGGGTTAGGTGCCCACCTGGGTTAGGTGCCAGCCTGGGTTAGATGCCCGCCTGGGTTAGGTGCCAGCCTGGGTTAGATGCCCACCTGGGTTAGGTACCCACCTGGGTTAGATGCCAGCCTGGGTTAAATGCCCACCTGGGTTAGGTGCCCACCTGGGTTAGATGCCCCCCTGGGTTATGTGCCCACCTGGGTTAGGTGCCCACCTGGGTTAGATGCCCACCTGGGTTAGATGCCCACCTGGGTTAGATGCCCGCCTGGGTTAGGTGCCCGCCTGGGTTAGATGCTCGCCTGGGTTAGATGCCCGCCTGGGTTAGGTGCCCGCCTGGGTTAGGTGCCCGCCTGGGTTAGGTGCCCGCCTGGGTTAGATGCTCACCTGGGTTAGATGCCCCCCTGGGTTATATGTCCACCTGGGTTAGATGCCCCCCTGGGTTAGGTGCCCGTCTGGGTTAGATGCTCGCCTGGGTTAGATGTCCACCTGGGTTAGGTGCCTGCCATGGTCTTCGCCTTTGAGCTTTGGATCCGGTGTGTTTTTGCCCGAGCTCAGCGCTGGGGTAAGAGATGGCGGGTAGTACGCTGCGTGGCTCCATCTGAGTCAGTGTGTGGCCACTCAGCCGGGAATTCCGCCAGAAAGGCCCCACGGTACGTCCCAGCCCCGGGACTGTCGCCTGCATCCAGCCGTCACGGGCGGGGTATCGGCCACCACATACAGCGCCGGTCCAGAGCCCATTCCACACTGAGGCGTCCGTCACGGGCTGGACTGGACCCCTGGCTGTATGTGGGGTCATCAGGGCCTTCACGTGATGCATTGTGGGGAGTCCTCGCTTGGGGTCGTGGCAGAGGCTCGTGGTTCCGATCCCACCCGCCAGGTCTGAATGTCTGCCCCTCCCCCTCCGAAATGCTTATGTTGAAATTCTAGGTGCTAACGCCGTGGTGCTGTGAGGTGCAGCCCTCACACATGGGATCAGCCGTTACACAAGCGGTCCCGTGGGGCTCCCCCATCTCCCCCGCCGGGAGGACTCACGGAGAAGGCATCTGTGAGCCAGGAAGCCGGCCTCCGGACACCGAATCTGCCAGAGCCTTGATCTCGGACTTGCAGCCTCCGGGACGCTGAGAGACAAGTCTGCTGTCCACACCCCCAGTCCAGGTGCTCCGTGCCCACAGCCCGGGCGGACGAACACACGCCTCCCTCTGTCCTCACTGAAGACAGGGCAGTCACTCCCAGCGTAGCTGTCCCTCATTTACTCGCTGACAGTCACCCTGCTTCCCTGGTCATCCGGGAGGCGGTGGTCCTGCCAGCTGTTGGCTGAGCCTGGGGCGGCAGGGACTGTCCGGCATTGGCCACCACCAGTGTCAGCCCAGGTCTCAGAGCAGCAGAGGCCAGGCACGCATGCCTGTTCATGTGTGTGCACACCTGTGTACATACTTCAGACCTGAGCACCTGAAACGGGTGTGGCCTCACGCCGTGGCTTTGGCCTCGGGTTTCACCGTCTGCTTGCCTGCGGCTCTGCTCCCATGACGAAGGGAGAAGTCAGTGGGAGCAGCACGCGGACCGGACGGGGCTCCGCCGCGGAGACATGGCCGCCCACGGGGTCCACGCAGCACCCCGCCTGCGTCTGGAACACGGAGGCGCGGCTCCTGACGCCGCCCCGAACTGCCAGCCGCGCTCAGAGCCGGGGTGGGATGCGGCCCGTCCTGAGTGGCCCTGGGGCCGCCCCCGGAGCGAGCGGTCACGTCGGCTCCACTTCCTGCAGCCACGCGCGGGGCGGGGGCCTGTTCCCCAGAAGAGGGAGTCCACCAGGAGATGCGGCTTCACGGGTAGTTTCCTTTGCCGGGGAGCAGCCACCGCAATGACTGTCTCTGATGTGGAGCTGAAATGCATAGAGAGATAAACGGCTTAATTTGAATCAATATTAATTTAGTGCAATTTGCTTTAACTTTACTTCACAGCAAATGGAATTACTCCGCTCGGGAGCCATTTGTAAACTTTTCCCGGCGCAGAGAACCGAGCTAACCCGCGTGGCTGCGGGTTCCGGCGTGGGCGCCGTCCAGCTCCGTAATGCAGACACACGGTCAGCGCAGGAAGCTCCCGCCCGCCCCCCGTCCGCACCGGGGCCCGCGCAGCCCGTGGCGTGTGCGACACATGACAGCCGTGGCTGCGTGGAGAGCATCCTGCACCCGCATCGCCTCCACCAGGACGCGGCCCCTGGTCCGCGCCGCCCTCCCTCGCAGCCCAGAGCAGTGCCTTTCGGGGGGAGCCCGCCCGCGTCCCCGCCGGCCGCCTCAGCATGAGCAGCCGAGGCCGGCCCACAGCGTCAGCCCTGGCTTCCATCCGGGAGTTCTTCACACGGACAGCATGGTCCCCACGGCAAGGCGTGGCACCACACCCAGCCTCGGGGCGGAGAGACGGCCCCTGGGGAGGTGCCTCTTCTTTCCTCAGGAATGACCCAGCCCTGGCTGGTGCGGCTCAGTGGTTGGAGCATCGTCCTGGTCAGGGCACCTGGCCGGGTTGCAGGTTCGATCTCCGGTCGGGGTGCGGGCTGGAGGGAGCCGATCGATGTTCCTCTCTCCCTCTCCCTTCCTCTTTCTAATATCAATAAAACAATATATATCCAGAAAGAGGAGACGGAAGGAGGGTGGGGTGTCTCATCCCGACTGAAACAGCTCATTTGCTATTTCAGGTTTTATCCGTTAACCGTGTGCTGAGCCATAACACCCGTCTCTCAGACACGCGGGGCTGATGGGGCGCCTTCCAGCAGAGCCGGGGACGCACCCTCTGTGGCCGCCGTCAGCAGGCCCTGCTCTGGCGCCCTGCGGGCTCCCACGCGGGACGGGGAGAAGCTCTGTAAACGGGGGTTGGGGGTAATGTCGTGTCCCCACCCAGTTGCCAGCTGAGCGGGGAAAACAGAGCAACCTTTTTAAAAATTATATGTTTTTATTGACTTCAGAGAGGAAGGGAGGGGGAGAGAGAGAGAAGCATCAGTGATGAGAGAGAATCATCGACTGGCTGCCTCCTGCAGGCCCCCCACTGGGGATGGAGCCCACAACCCGGGCCTGTGCCCTGACCGGGAATCAAACTGGTGACCTCTTGGTTCATAGGTCAGCCGCTGGGCCCCACTGGCCGGGCCAGAGCGACCTTCTAAATGGGCTTCCCGCCGCCCGGCAGCGCCGGTCTCGGCCACGCGCATGAGGTCCAGGCGCTGGGATGGCGCCACCCCTTACAGTAAGGGCCCTGCTGCTCCCAGGGCTCAGTGGGATCCATTCCCGCTGGCTTCTGAGCTCCTTCCTGCACACCCCACGGTGGCCTCCGGGGTTGGCAGGGGACGGGCACCCTCCAGAAATGACCCCCAGCAGCAGGGCCCCCCGGGGCTCTGCATACGCACTCTCCCCCCACCCCCTACCTCCCACACTTGTGTCCTGCCTGCCTCAGTTTCCAGTCTTCACCCCCCTCACCTCACCTCGTCTGCAGCATCTGCCTCCTCACGGGAACGGGAGCTTCATCCGGTTTCCCGGGGCCGTGTCGCTGGGACCAGAATGGTGGCTGGACAGAGTGGGCGCCTGGCACAGGGTGGGCGCCTGGCACAGGGTGGGCGCCTGGCACAGGTGGGCGCCTGGCACAGGGTGGGCACCTGGCACAGGGTGGGCCCTGGCAGAGCGTGGCCGCCCATTGAGGCCGGGAAGGCCTGCAGGTCAGGCAGGGCCAGTGATGCGGTCCGAGGGTGCTAACGTGTGGCGGAGCCGCGAGAGGAACGTGCCTGCCGGGCTGGTCAGAGAATTCCCTCCCATCCCCGTGAGGAGATTTATTCCGACTTCCCTCGCACAGGTGGGCGGGAAAGCGTGCCTTTTCAAGACACAGGCCCCGCGAATCACCGGCGGAGCTAGATAGTCGGGCACGTTTGTCTTCAGGATGAATTCCCACCCATCGCCTCTCAGTGCTGAAGGGGATTCCTGGGAAAACGCGGCGTCCGTGGGCGGTCGCACATGCCCTTGCATACACGCGTGTGTCTACGCGTTTCTTTCGGTGGGGAGACCGTGTGAACCCCGTCCCGGCGATGCCCAAACATGCACGTGGCTGTCATTGCCATGCGCCATTGCCCGGCCGCCATGCAAGGGCTCGGGCTCCGACGGGAGACTCGGGGGGAGTTGGGGTTCAGTCAGCACCTCTCCCGGGCTGACTCGTCGAATGCTAATTGACAAGAGAAGTACTGCCTCCGAGGCTGGGCGTGAGGACATAGCCCGTTTCCTCCTCAGTTCATGCCCAAGTTGATGCTGCAAAGTGCAAGCGCCCCCAAGCCTGACAGCGCGGCTGCAGTAAATCCCAGCGGGGCGCTGACGGCCGTGGGCGCGCATGCCACCCCGACGCGCCGCGTGCCCTCTCCAAGCCTGGAGGGCCCACGGGCATTTGGGACGTGAAGGTCAGAGGGGTGTCTCCGGGGCCCAGGTGAAGGGCTGCCCGGAGCCCATGCGAGGCATGTTCTGTGCGTGACCCGCCGTGGCCGAGAGGGCGGGGGAACGTGGGCTGTCGCCGGGGCCACGTGACAAGGACACGAGTCATAGCCAGATCGCCCTGTTGGCGTGACCCGCAGACAACGGGCTCCCTGATGACCCGCTGCAGTTTGGACTTTCACACCTTTGCAAATGTAATTGCAGGATTACATTTGGCCACGTGGACACAGGCGTGTGGCCAGCGACCGTCAGCCTGGCCCCTAGCCAGCTTCCCGGTCCACAGGGAAGGAGAACCTGATGAACGTTCCGGCACCTGAGACCATGTCTGAGCCTGAGATCCCCAGCCCCTCCCTGCTGCTGCCTCCCGCCTCTCCCCGCACCCACACCCGTACCCGCAGGTCACACAGGGAGCCTCTCCCTTATGAGTCACCCGCTGGGTGCTCCCCCGACCCGGGTCCCCTCCCAGGCGGGCGAGGAGACACAGGGGCAGTGAAGTGAGAGCACGTAGACTGCACCTTGCCCACGGCCTGACCTTGGCCCTGAGCCTAGACCCTGCTGGTGGGCCCTCTCCCCACACCTGCTCCTTCCTTGGTCTCGCTGTTTGCTGAGCTTTGCGGAGGTGACGCCGGCCTCGCCGGGTGTCGGGCGTCACTTAGGTTCGCGGTGGCCGCGTGCTCGCCTCGCTGGTCGAAGGGACGAAGGGCCCGTGTCGGGCATCGTGGGTGCCCACCAGCATCTCGCTCACCTTGCGCGTGGGCACAGTCGCGTGGGGCGGCACGGCACCTCTTCCAGTGCCTGCCTCAGGGCGGGAGGACCCAGGTCCGACCCCAGTGCCGTCCCCAGGGCGGCTGCTCGCACGGGCTTCCTGTTCCGCTGACAGCTGCGCTGTGGCCGCCGCCTCCGCCTCCGCCTCCGCCTCCCTCCTAGAGCAGCGCACCGCGATGCAGGAGACATGCGCCGTCTTTCTAACACGTGGGCGAGGGCTTCCACGCAACTCCTGCTTCAGGCTGAGGTCGCTTCCGTGGCGAATGGCGCCAGAACCGGGACCGCGTGCATCACTTTGCGTCGGCCTTAAGAAAGGGGGCCTCACACCCAAGCCCTGGCACCTCCTCCACTACACCCACCCCGTCATTCGGGGGACACGCAAGGGGAGAGGCTCCTAGCTCTGGGGGGGGGGGGTGGGTCACTGCTGCTGGGAAGGCCCTGGGGTGGGGTGCCTGGAACCCTAAGGACCTGGCATGTGGGATCGGCGAGGGGGCTAGGTGGTCGGTGCAGCCCTGCCTCTGTGCTTCCGACGGCGGGGCCTCAGCTGGCGCCTCGTTTCTCCCCAGGCTTCTGCTCATGGTGATTGACACGGACGTGTGCTTGCACGAGCCTGGCATGTCCATAAAAACACGTGTGTTCATGTGAGCCCGACATGTCTGTAAACATACGTGCACTTACTAGGTGTACCGGTTACTCACGCGGATTCTGTCATCAAAGGAAACAGGATCACTTCAAGAGAAACATCAGAAGTGCTCTCTTCAAAGTGATGTCCGTCGCTAGCTACACAGGCCCCCATCTTTCAGGGAATCGGTGGAGACGGTCCCTTTGGGGCTGCGTGGGTCCGCTCATTATGGAAATGAGGAAAAGAGGGAGGGGAGGGGCGGGAACCGAGCGGGCTTCGCTCAGAAAGGGCGCTGCCTCCTCGCCTCCCGTGCGTCCATCCATCAGCCCAGAGCCGCAGGGGGATTTGTGTTCTGGCTCAAACGGTAAACGCGTTGTGAGCGACATTCACTTGCTTATGCATTAGATTTACACTCGCCCACGGACATTCCTCTCAATAAACGCGAAGTGGGTGCCTGTTAATTATTTTTTAAGAAGCGGCGGCTTGCTTAGCTGCTGGGAATGAAGGAAGGCCACGCGCAGCCTCGCTCAGGAGAGAGCAGCTGTAGGAGCCCGCGCTGATCTGGGCCAGAGGCCGGTCCGGGGCCCGGAGCGCGGGGAGCAGAGCTGGGGGAGCCACACCTGCCAGAGCACTCCCCACAGCTCACCCCCGAAACGGGGTCCCCGGCGCGGCTTCGTGGCCTCACCGAGCCCGTGAAGTTGACGATTCTGGAAACATCGAACAAAGAAAGAGAAGCCAAAGCAAGAACCCCAGGCTCCTGTCTCCCTCCCTCCTTCTCTGCCTTCCTTCCTTTTTCTTAAACACATTTTTATTGACTTCAGAGAGGGAGGGCGAGGGAGAGAGAGACCATCCCTGAAGAGAGAGAATCACGGACCGGCGGCCTCCTGCACGCCCCACCCTGGGGATCCAGCCCACAACCCGGGCCTGTGCCCTTGACCAGGAATCGAACCCTGACCTCCTGGTTCCTAGGTCAACGCTCACCCACGGAGCCCCCGGCCGGGCTCTTTTTCTCTCTCTCTTTCTCTCCCCCGTTTAGGACGGGAGTTGGAGGTGACCGTGGGTCTGGTGGAGGAGGGAGTGGGCCACGGAGTGGACGTGTCCTAAGCCAGAGGAGGGAGAAGGCAGGTGACACTGCACGGCCCTCGCCACTGGTGGCATCCTGAGACCCAGGTGGAGGGAGGGGAGGGGAGAGGCAGGAAGGTGCCGGGCGTGGTCAGGAGGAGGAGGGTTCTGTCAGCGGGGGACGTGGCTGCCTCCGGGGTCCCCGGGTTTCCAAAGAGGGGGCTGGGCCTACTTTGCAAAACAGAGAAGGAGAGGCGGGAGCCATGGGTTGGGCCCCGCTGGGTGCTGCTGCCGGCCCCTGTGGCTTCTGCTGGTTTGAATGGAGCTGAGCAGCTGGGAAGGAAGGGGTGGTCAGGATGGGGGTGGGGCCAGGCGTGAAGGTTGACGCCAGCGGTTCCCTGCCTCCGAGGTGCAGAGGGGTGTCTGGGGCGCGGGAGGCCCAGTCTGACTCGGGCTGGGTGGAATCGGATCCTGGGGCGAGCTCCCAGGGAGGCTCCCCAAAACCCAGCCTCCCTCTGCCCAGGCCTGGGGTCAGGTGCACGTCACCAAGGGCCTGGGCGGCTGGAAGGCAGGTGCGTCCCTGGTTCAGAGGGCTCACCTGAGGAGGTGAGCGTGAGGAGCGAGGCGGGAAAGGGGATGGGGGAGGGAGGGAGGCGTGGCCACGTCTGGGGAAAGGCCTGCTTACCTGCCCGGCAGGCACTCGCACACGCTTGCCTTTTGCACGTGTGGACACGCCGGGAGCGGGACGGCCGGTCCATGTCCACCGGGAGCTTCCTCCCCAGGAGCAGCCACTGGCAACACACACACCACACACGCACGCACACATATGCACACATATGCATACACATGCACACATGAACATGCACATGAGAAACATGCCAGCGCCGTTGTGAGTTCCTGAAGAACAAAGCAAGGCAATGCAACAGGAAGCTCTTGGGGGATTCTGGAGGGTGTTCTCCGGGGTGACATTGGAAGATTGAAGAGTCAGTCCCGGGGAGTCCGTCCTGGGAAGAGCCTCCCAGGAAGTGGGGGCACTAAGGCCCTGGCAGGGGGTGCCAGGGGACGGGGAGCGGACCTGCTCAGAGGGACGGAAAATGGGTGAGGCCTTGAATAAACATGTAACTAAGGAAGACATCCAGGCGGCCCCCAAGCCCCTAACGGGGCGCCCCACGTCACCATCATCAGGGAAACCCAAGCCTCAGCCTCGGTGACATGGCCGCACCCCGGCAGGAGGCCTGTTCTCACAGAGGCAAGGGGTGGGTGTCAGCGAGGCCGTGGGAGAAAGGGGACCTGGCCAGGGACGCAGGCCTGCAACCGGGTGAGGCCCCTGGGGAAACCCTCGGGAGGTCCCTCAGACAGTGAAACGGGGACCCACCGGGCGATCCAGCGATGCCCTCTCTGGGTGTTTATCCAAAGCAGTTGAGTCAGGATCTCAGCGACAGAGCCACACTCCCGGGCTCATTGCAGCCTGATGCACAAGGGCCTGGGCAGGGGTGCAGCCCCTCCCCGCCCCCGCCGGGGCCTCCGGCGGCGGAGGGATGGAGAAGGAGGCGTGACGCGGTTACGTCACAAACTCTCTACCACTCAGCCTGAGCCGGGACGACACCTTGCCATTTGCAGCAGCAGCAGGGAGCGACCCGGAGGACGTCACGCTGCGTGAGAGAGCCAGCCCGAGAAGGACCAGTCCCGGGGGCTCTCACTCCAGCGTGGCGTCCTGGGAGAGACAGAGGGTGACGGGCTGGTGGCCGGCGGGGCCGGGGCGGGCCTGGGGTGCTGATGCTCAGTGAGCGCGAAGGACCCTGCCGGAGGCCAGCTGCCCCCTTGGTCTGCAGTGAGAGACGCGGTATCGTGCGCTGTAATACACTGTAACGTGACAGGTCGCGGGCTGTGTTCCTACCGGAAAGCACACACAGGCAGCCTGCGGGGAGATGGGTATGTTTTGTACCTGGTTGTGGTGATGGTGTCATGGGCATTAGCATCTGTCCACGGGCGTCAAGGTGGGTGCGATCGATGGTGTCTCAGTGATACTCATCATCTCAGGGGGCCAACACACTCCTGCAGGTGGCAGGCGGGGGGAGCCGGAGTGCAGGGAGGGGGGCGGCTGCGGGGTGGGGGTGTGGGTGGGCAGAGGCAGGACTTCCTGGTCCCGGGTCGCACAGGCGGCAGAGCGCTGACTGACTGGTGGTGAAGGTGAAGAGAAGCCCGCCAGCCCGTGGGAGGGTCGTGAGGGGCCGGGAGAAGTCGTGTGCCCCCAGGAAGAACTCTCCGGAAAGGCAATTAGGAATTGCATGGCCTCTCGCTAAACTGGTGATCACCCCCCTTTTCAAAGCACTCACTCATGAAATTAAGGCCTAAGAGACAGAGCACACAGCAGAGACGGAATACAAATTCGGCCTCGGAGGGGCTGCGTGCTGGGGTGGGGGCCGGCGCCGCCGGTGCGCGGGAAGGGACCGCGGCTCACGTTAGCGGGATACTTGGGGTTCGGGCCCCGTGCCCCCCTCTGTGCCACACTCTTCACCTCTGACTCGTCCTCGTGCTCTGAGAGGCACGCTCATTACCCCAACAAGGCGATGCGTAACGACGCGGCTCTGAGCGCCAGCCGGTCCGCCGTGCAGAGAGCCAGCCAGCAGCTGCCCCCGTGGCTTAGCAAGTGACTGACCCCAACCGGATTGCTAACAATGGCCGGGCCCAGGCGGCTGAGTGTCCATGGCCAGCGAGGCAAGTCGGGGGAGAAGGAGGCCAGTGGGGAGGTGTCTGTGGGGAGTCAGATGGGTGATACCCCAACCCGACCTCGGCAAGGACTCTGCCCTGGGGACACCTGCGAACTGACCCGTCTCTTTGTCTCTTTTAACAACTTGGGAGAACCTGCCCCACCTGCCTGCCGCAGCCCTGCCCCGGCAGCCTGGCCGCTGGGACCCGGAGGCTCCGGGAATCAGTGTAAAGGGTTTTGTCCGGTGGGAAGGGTTAGGGTTAGGGTTGGGGTTAGGGTTAGGGTTAGGGTTAGGGTTAGGGTTAGGGTTAGGGTTGGAGTTAGGGTTGGGGTTGGAGTTAGGGTTAGGGTTGGTTTTAGTGTTAGGGAACAGGTTAGGGTTGGGATTAGGGTTGGGGTTAGGGTTAGGGTTAGGGTTAGGGTTATGGTTAGGGTTAAGGTTAGGGTTAGGGTTAGGGTTAGGGTTAGGGTTAAGGTTAGGGTTAGGGTTAGGGTTAGGGTTAGGGTTAGGGTTAGTGTTGGGTTAGGGTTAGGGTTAGGGTTAGGGTTAGGGTTAGGGTTGGTTTTAGGGTTGTGGGTAGGGTTAGGGTTAGGGATATGGTTAGGATTAGGGAACGTGTTAGGTTTGGGGTTCGTGTTAGGGTTAGGACACGGGTTAGGGTTGTGGTTGCGTTTAGGGGTAGAGGTAAGGGTTAGGGTTGGGGTTAGAGGTAGAGGTAAGGGTTACAGTTGGGGTTAGGGTTGGGGTTAGGGTTAGGGTTAGGGTTAGGGTTGGGGTTAGGGTTGGGGTTGGAGTTAGGGTTAGGGTTGGTTTTAGTGTTAGGGAACAGGTTAGGGTTGGGATTAGGGTTGGGGTTAGGGTTAGGGTTAGGGTTAGGGTTATGGTTAGGGTTAAGGTTAGGGTTAGGGTTAGGGTTAAGGTTAGGGTTAGGGTTAGGGTTAGGGTTAGGGTTAGGGTTAGTGTTGGGTTAGGGTTAGGGTTAGGGTTAGGGTTAGGGTTAGGGTTGGTTTTAGGGTTGTGGGTAGGGTTAGGGTTAGGGATATGGTTAGGATTAGGGAACGTGTTAGGTTTGGGGTTCGTGTTAGGGTTAGGACACGGGTTAGGGTTGTGGTTGCGTTTAGGGGTAGAGGTAAGGGTTAGGGTTGGGGTTAGAGGTAGAGGTAAGGGTTACAGTTGGGGTTAGGGTTGGGGTTAGGGTTAGGGTTAGGGTTAGGGTTGGGGTTAGGGTTGGGGTTAGGGTTAGGGTTAGGCGTAGGGTTGGGGTTAGGGTTAGGATTAGGGTTAGGGTTAAGGTTAGGGTTAGGGTTAGGGTTGGAGTTAGAGTTGGGGTTGGGTTAGGGTTAGGGTTAGGGTTAGGGTTAGGGTTGGAGTTAGGGTTAGGGTTAGGGTTAGGGTTAGGGTTAGGGTTAAGGTTAGGGTTAGGGTTAGGGTTGGAGTTAGGGTTGGGGTATGAGTTAGGGTTAGGGTTGGTTTTAGTGTTTGGGAACAGGTTAGGGTTGGGATTAGGGTTGGGGTTAGGGTTAGAGGTAGGGATAGGGTTGGGGCGTGTGTTAGGGCTGTGGTTATGGATAGGGGTAGTGTTAGGGTTGGGGTTAGGGTTAGTGTTGGGTTAGGGTTGGTTTTAGGGTTGTGGGTAGGGTTAGGGTTAGGGATATGGTTAGGATTAGGGAACGTGTTAGGTTTGGGGTTCGTGTTAGGGTTAGGACACGGGTTAGGGTTGTGGTTGCGTTTAGGGGTAGAGGTAAGGGTTAGGGTTGGGGTTAGAGGTAGAGGTAAGGGTTACAGTTGGGGTTAGGGTTGGGGTTAGGGTTAGGGTTGGGGTTAGGGTTAGGGTTGGGGTTAGGTTTAGGGTTAGGGGTAGGGTTAGGGTTAGGGTTAGGGTTAGGGTTGGGGTTAGGGTTAGGGTTGGGGTTAGGGTTAGGGGTAGGGTTGGGGTTAGGGTTAGGGTTAGGGTTAGGGTTAGGGTTAGGGGTAGGGTTGGGGTTAGGGTTAGGGTTAGGGTTAGGGTTGGGGTTAGGGTTGGGGTTAGGGTTAGGGGTAGGGTTGGGGTTAGGGTTAGGTTTAAGGTTAGGGTTAGGGTTGGAGTTAGGGTTGGGGTTGGGTTAGGGTTAGGGTTAGGGTTAGGGTTAGGGTTGGAGTTAGGGTTAGGGTTAGGGTTAGGGTTAAGGTTGGGGTTAGGTTAGGGTTAGGGTTAGGGTTAGGGTTAGGGTTAGGGTTAGAGTTAGGGTTGGAGTTAGGGTTAGGGTTGGGTTAGGGTTAGGGTTAGGGTTAGGGTTAGGGTTGGAGTTAGGGTTAGGGTTAGGGTTAGGGTTAAGGTTAGGGTTAGGGTTAGGGTTAGGGTTAGGGTTAGGGTTAAGGTTAGGGTTAGGGTTAGGGTTGGAGTTAGGGTTGGGGTTGGAGTTAGGGTTAGGGTTGGTTTTAGTGTTAGGGAACTAGTTAGGGTTGGGATTAGGGTTGGGGTTAGGGTTAGGGTTAGGGTTGGGGCGTGTGTTAGGGCTGTGGTTATGGAGAGGGGTAGTGTTAGGGTTGGGGTTAGGGTTAGTGTTGGGTTAGGGTTGGTTTTAGGGTAGTTGGTAGGGTTAGGGTTAGGGATATGGTTAGGATTAGGGAACGTGTTAGGTTTGGGGTTCGTGTTAGGGTTAGGACACGGGTTAGGGTTGTGGTTGCGTTTAGGGGTAGAGGTAAGGGTTAGGGTTGGGGTTAGAGGTAGAGGTAAGGGTTACAGTTGGGGTTAGGGTTAAGGTTAGGGTTGGGGTTAGGGTTAGGGTTATGGTTAGGGTAGAGTTAGGGATAGGATTAGGGTTAGGGAATGGGTTAGATTTAGGATTGGGGTTAGGGTTAGGGCATGGGTTAGGGTTAGGATTAGGGTTGGGGTTAGGGGTAGGGTTAGGGTTAGGGTGAGGGTTAGGGCACCGGTTAGGGTTGGGATTAGGGTTGGGGTTAGGGGTAGGGTTAGGATAATGGTTGTTATGTTTGGGGCACATGTTAGGGTTGTGGTTGTGGGTAGGCATAGGGTTAGGGTTGGTGTTGGGGTTGAGGTTAGGGTTGGGGTTAGTGTTGGGGTTAGGGTTGGGATTAGGGATAGGGTTAGGGCACATGTTAGGGTTGGGGTTGGGGTTGGAGGTTAGCGTTAGGGGTAGGGGTTGGGGTAGGTGCACGTGCCTGAATATCGTCTTGGCGAAGCTGATGGTTCTCCCAAGGGTGACTCCTGTTGACATAAGAAGGCAGCCCAGCCCGGCTGACGTAATGAGTGGTTGGGCATCGACTTATGATCCATGAGGTCAGGGTTTGATTCATGTTGAGGGCACATGCCTGGGTTGTGGGTTTGATTTCCAGCGTGGGGCATGTAGGAGGCAGCCAATCAATGATTCTCTCTCATCATTGATGTTTCTCTCTCTCTCCCTTCCCACTCCTCTCTGACATCAACAAAAATCTTCTATGTAACAAAAGCCTAAGCAACCATTACAGCAAAACAAACAGAACGACCGGCTGCCGTGACGCGCACTGACCCCCAGGGGCAGGTTCTCAGCACAGGAGCTGCTGAGCTGCTGTGACTTGGCAGCGGCGGTTCTCAGGTGATGCACTGGGAACCAGAGAGGTGGGAGCCCAACTCCTCACGTGCCATGCGGTTCCACCTTCGGCACTGGGTTATGTTGTTGCTGGGGCACTGTCGGCCCCGAATCTGGTTACTGCACACGTGCATTTGCATTCCAGCCCCTTAGATGGCATCTTTGCAGAGTGCCCTCTCGCACTCTGGGACCCCTCCAGGGATGGTGGAGAGCCAGCTGCGGCCCGATCCTCACAGGCCAGGACGAGGGACCCCATCTGCCGAAGGGACCCTGCTCACTCTGCAGATGCCAGGGAGTGGCCACGGGAGGTTGGCTCCAGGGTGTGTCCTGCTGTCTTGCCCAGTCCTGCCCTGATGGCCACCTTCTAATTAATTTCCTTTCAATGTGCATGAATTTCATGCACCGGGCCTCTAGTACATATATGAAAAAGGAAGGCAGCCCAGTTCATGCTTCCCAGCCCCCCTCCCCCCGGCTGAGCAGAGACAGGGAGGGGCATGTTTGACTTCTGGGTGCACCCCGTCCTGGTGCCCCTCAGTCTTCTGCCTGGACACTCGCAGGGCAGCTCCTGCTGGGAGTCATAGCCCCTGTGAGAGCTGCCAGGCCTGAATGCCCCAAGCACACGGATCAGTCTTCTCTGAGACCCCTCATGCCCCGTGCTCTCCTCTCTGCAGAGAAACCCGAGGCCGGGATGAGCTGTGACTTGTGAGTGGACACGTTTCCGCAGCATTTTTCCGGGTCAGATGTTCCACTGACTGCGCTCCCCCTGGCTCCACGGCCATCAGAGCCTCGTGGTCCTGGCCTTGGGCCACGGGCACGTCCACATGGGCCACGTGCATGGAGGCCTCCATCTGACCAGGCGTGGCCAAGCACCCGGCAAGTGGACAGGCAGCATCTGGCCGGGGCGGACGCAGGTTGACGGCCATGTTAGGAGCCCCGTGACGCACGGGGCCCTCGCGGGGACATGCGTGTTGCTCGTGCGTGTGGTGGACGACCTTTGGGGCTGAGCGATAACGGCTCCTGAGAATCTCGGATCAAGTCAGTTCTTAAACAAAACAGCCAGTGCCACACGCATGAGGTCACCGCTCTTTCCCACCCGGGCTTGGGTTTCTGTCAGCGAGCACGGCAGCTGGGGCGGAATTCATGACAAAGATGAGGAGCTGGAGGGTCGCTCTGCACGGAGGGAAACCTGGGCCCTAAACCCCTGTGTCAGGAGGAGGAAGGGTGAGGGAGGGCATGGAGGGAAGAGAGAGATGGGCAGCCAGGGTGCCACCCCACCCCCCGGGTGCTGGTTCTGCCACAGCTGCTGACACCCTTGGGTCCCTGAGCAGTGGAGGGAGGACACGGATGAACGGGGCTGTGGAATGATTTCAGAGTCTAGAGGTTAGATTCAGGGGGTGGTGCCTCCTGCTTGGGGTCAGTATTGGAAGAGAAGGCAGAGGCGATTCTGCAGCCAGAGCTGCACCAGGGCGGGTGCAGGGGTCTGAGCTGGTGGGGCCCCCGAGAGACACAGCCCAGGAGCGCCAATGAGACGGCTCTGATCTGCACTCGTCATGGCCCTCCAGAGAAACAGAGCGATGGGGTGTCTATATCTGCACCCATACCTGTAAATCTGTCTCCATCTCCATCCATCCACCATCTATCTGTCTACAGTACACCTATGTACCAGCTATCCATCTATAGCTATCCATCTCTATCCATCCATCATCTATCTGTCTACAGTATACCTATGTACCAGCTATCCATCTATAGCTATCCATCTCTATCCATCCATCATCTATCTGTCTACAGTACACCTATGTACCAGCTATCCATCTATAGCTATCCATCTCTATCCATCCATCATCTATCTGTCTACAATATACCTATCTATCAGCTATCCATCTCTAGCCATCCATCATCTGTCTACAGCACACCTATGTACCAGCTATCCATCTACATCCATCCATCATCTATTTGTCTACAATATACCTATCTATCAGCTATCCATCTATAACTATCCAGCTCTATCTATCTATCATCTATCTATCTATCTATCTCTATCATCTATCCATCTATCACTATCCATATATATCATCTATTTATCTATCTATCTACCTGTCTGTCTATATCTATATCTGTATATATCTATCATCTAGCTATCACCTATCTGTATCTATCTATCTATCTATCTATCTATCTATCTATCATCTATCAATCATCTATCTATCTATCTATCTATCTATCTATCTCTATCATCTATCTATCTATAGCTATCATGTATCTGTCTACCTATCATCCATCCATCCATCTCTCTGCAGATTGATTGTAAGGACTGGCTCATGAGCTTGTGGGGCTGGCAAGTCTGAACCCTGCAGGGAAGTTGGCAGCGGAGATGCAGGGAGCCATCAATGGTGCAGCCTTGAGGGCAGACTCCCTCTTCTCTGGGGGACCTACGCCTTCAGCCGTGGGGCGAGGCCCACCCACACTGTGCGGGTCATTTGCTCCTCGCAGAGGCACAGATTAGATGTTCGTTACATCGACACTGCTCTCCTGGCTGCATCTACACTAGCGTTTTCCTGAGCACTGGATCCCAGGCCCTGTCGAGTGGACCCATGGAGTGACCCACCACAGGGTCTCCGGGCTGCAGTGGGTGCCCTCCGCGTGCCCAGGAAGAGCAAATGCGGCCAATCCCTACTCCTTCCTTCACGGCCCATCCAGCGTGAAAGGGCAGCCGGGCCTGCTGGGCATTCCACTGTGAGCAGCAACAGAGGCGGCTTTTCCCCAGGTCAGCGCCGGACACGGTCTCCACGAAGCCAGGGCATCCGCCAGGGTGGCTCCCTGTCATCTACGTCCCTTGTCACGTGGTAATCCATCCGGATGGCAAAGCACCAGGGGCTCTTCCCACTCAGCCACGGCCACGACCAGGGCCCGGTCTCACTGTGGCCTCCGACCATGGGTCCCGGGCACGTCACCTTGCTGGGGGGACCCTGTGTCTCAGGGAGCTGGGCTTTGGTTACCAGACGCTAACTGGCAAATTCCCAGAGACCCAGGCATCTCTTTCCTTGGTGTCCTGAGCACTGAGCCGGTCACGGCTGTCGCTAGTTGAGGGATTTGAGAGCAATGTCACGGCCCCGTGGGGGGGTGCCCGAGGGGTTCTCCGTGGCTGGAGCTGCGCTGGGCCGAGAAGCTGGGCTCTCAGGGAAAAGCGCTCCGCGTGGCGCAGCAATGAGAGCTCTCTCGTCTCCGTCCCGCTCACTTCGCAAACCCAGGCGGGATCTGGAGCTCGTGCGGCGCCGGCGTGGGGCCTGGTGGCCCGGGCGTCCTTGCTTTGTCCCGTGAACACAGGCCGTGCCCTGGAAGACGGTGCCGGCCACGCCGGGCCCGGCCATCAATCCTGCCAGCGCTCCACCGAAAACGGCTCCCGACGCCTCTTCCCCGCATGACGGGGCCAGCGGGTCATCTCCGCCCTCACGAGCACGGGCCTGTGACAAACGGCCGCCAGGACCGATGGGAAGTGGCCTCGTGCACGCTAATGCTGAACAGGGAAGAAGCACAAGGTCGCCAGCGCGGGCGTGGTGGGAGCGCGCCGGCAAGGACTCGGCAGTCACGCCTTCGCCCGCGCGTCATTGCGCGGACAGAGCGGGGAGGTGTGTGCGTGCGTGTCTGCGGTGTGCGTGCACATGCCTCCCAGGTGTGCATGTGTGTGACCTCGCAGCACGTAGCACGCGAGTGCGCAGGGACTTCGGTTAGGCGCATCCGCATAGTGTGTCCGTTTCCGGCTGGGGCAGCCCCTTCCCAGCAGGCAGACACGCAGACACTCGGGGCAGGCTGTGCCGGTCAGACCCCAGCTCCTGTGCATAGGAGCCGGGGGTGGGGGGCAGGGATGCGACTCAGCTTTGTTTTTTTCTTTTTAAATATATTGTTACTGCTTTCAGAGAGGCGGGGAGAGGGGGAGAGAGACAGAAACATCCATGAGGAGAGAGAATCACGGACCGGCTGCCTCCTGCACGGCCCCCACTGGGGGGATGGAGCCCACAACCCAGGCCTGTGCCCCGACCGGGAATCGAACCCTGACCTCCTGGTTCCTAGGTCAACCCTCAACCGCTGAGCCCCGCCGGCCGGGCGATGCGACTCGGCTTTGAAATGAGGGATGCTGTGAGCCTGTGACTCGGGGTGGCTCCGAGCTGCCTCTGCTTGGCTGGGGGGGACACACTGCCGCGTCGACGTGGTCCCCGTTCCAGATTCCAACAAGACCGCCCCGGGGGGAGTGCTCTCTCGTGGGGGACGGCGCGGAGCCCTCACGCCTCCCGGGAGCTTCCTGGTCTGCACTGAGGTCGCTCCCTTGCCCACCAGAGAGCCCAGAAATACTGCCCCGCGGAACCGGCTCGCATGGAGCGGGGCCACAGGCAGCACCGGGTGCTGGCGCCCAGATGGGACCAGGAGCTGTATGGCCGCCGAGGGGGGCTGCGGTCCCGAACCCCGCGGTTGAGGGACGGAAACGCGTGGCCCCTGGAGAAGGACCTGGTGGTCCCGTAGGGAGTGAGTTGGGCCAACGGTGGGAACGGGGCCACACTGGCTCCACGTGGCCGCACAGCTGAGTCCTCCAGGGGCGCCTCGCCCTCCTCCCTCGGGCAGGACCGCCCCCCCCCACCTCCCCCGCCCCCCAAATCTGTGGCGGCATTCACCAGCCTCCTTCGCCCGGAACCAGAGCTCCCATCGCCCTGCATTATGTGGACGCTAAACAGAATCCCGGCCTTTGTTGTCTGGCTCCCCGACGGCGTCTCTCTGTTCCCACGGCGGCCGCGTGGAAGAGCTGCTAAAGGCTTCCACAGAGGATAAAGGCAGACTCGGTTTTCCGTCCCAGCCCCAGGGGAGAGCCGCTGGGTCGGAGCCGGCCGCAGAGGGAGCGATTGTTGTTGACAAAGACGCTGAAAATAGAAGGCGCGCCCACTGGGACACCGCGTGCGCTGCTGGGGTGCCATCGTGCGGCCCGGGGAAGGCGCTGTTTCCTTTCGAAAACCCGCCTTCTCTCGCGGGCGGGCGGGCGGGCGGACTGTGCTGTAGGGGGGGGCAGGGCCGAGGGCAGTGCAGCGCGGGGAGGCGGCTGCGGGACCAGCCCCCGCGGGGGTGGGAATCCACCAGAAATCCTTGCCTGGCTGTTGCCCTGGGAGCCGTGATTAAAGGAGGAACAGGGGCCCTCGGCTCATGTGCCACACCGCGCCTGCTCCCCTGCTTCACGCGGAGCCTGCCCGCCTGCCCGGGAGCTTCCCCTGGTTAGAGGCCTAAAGCCGCTGCCCAGCCTGCAGGCAAGCCGCCTCCTTGAGACCGGGAGGGGCCTCCGCCACGCCCTGCCCTGGGAGAGAGGGAGGGAGGGAGGCGACGGGTGGGGCATCCACAGAACAATGGCGAGAACCCAGAGAGAACATGGACCCCGCAGGTTGTGTGGTACATGTGTGTCCCTCAACACACTTCCCGTCCCATGCTCAGGGGTGTCTCCACCACAGGGTGGATGCCTGGGCCCAGCCCCTCCTGTGCAGAATGGGGTGCCTCCTGTGCAGAATGGAGGCCCCTCCTGTGCAGAGTGGGGAGCCTCCTGTGCAGAGTGGGGAGCCTCCTGTGCAGAGTGGGGGGCTTCCTGTGCAGAGTGGGGAGCCCCTCCTGTGCAGAGTGGGGAGCCTCCTGTGCAGAGTGGAGGCCCCTCCTGTGCAGAGTGGGGAGCCTCCTGTGCAGAGTGAGGACATCTCCTGTGCAGAGTGGGGAGCCTGTGCAGAGTGGGGGCCCCTCCTGTGCAGAGTGGGGGGCTTCCTGTGCAGAGTGGGGAGCCTCCTGTGCAGAGTGAGGACATCTCCTGTGCAGAGTGGGGAGCCTGTGCAGAGTGGGGGCCCCTCCTGTGCAGAGTGGGGGGCTTCCTGTGCAGAGTGAGGACATCTCCTGTGCAGAGTGGGGAGCCTTTGCAGAGTGGGGGCCCCTCCTGTGCAGAGTGGGAAGCCTCCTGTGCAGAGTGGGGAGCCTCCTGTGCAGAGTGAGGAGCCTGTGCAGAGTAGGGGCCCCTCCTGTGCAGAGTGGGGAGCCTTTGCAGAGTGGGGGCCCCTCCTGTGCAGAGTGGGGAGCCTGTGCAGAGTGAGAGCGTCTCGTGTGCAAGTGGGAGTGCCTCCATGATTCTCTGCCCACGGCCCTGGGCGACGCTGCGCGGACAGGGCATAGGGGGTCTGGCCTGAGGAGTCCAATTTCAGATGTGCGGTCAGCAGCCTCACACCTAATTGGGCCTGAAGCTGAGGAGGTTCTGTAGGGGCCTGTCTTTAATGTGGGGGAGGGAGGGAAGAGGGAGGGGGAGGGAGGGAGGAGGGAAGGAGGGAGGGTGGAGGGAGGGAAGGAAGGAAGGAAAGAAGGAGGGAGGAGGGAGGGGGAGAGAGGGAGGGAGGAGGAAGGGAAGAAGGATGGAGGGAGGAAGAGAGGGAGAGAGAGGGGGAGGGAGGGAGGGAGGCAGCAGGGGCCTCAGGGTGCACACCTTGTGGAAGGGAGGAAGGAGGGGCGGCCTGGAGGGGCAGAGCGACTTCCGGGCAGCACACTGGCCTTGGGCTCCGGTGCCACGGGGCTCAGAGGAAGACGAGGGGCGGGTTTCCGACGCCCCTCTTCTCTGGATGTGGGTCACATTCTACTGACGTGTTCCCCTCTGTCCGCGAGGCAGCCGGGCTGCTTCGTCCGTGCGTCGCCATCGGAACGCCCTAGTTTGCGCTTGACTTTGGGTCCAGAACCAGGGACGCAGGCACACTTTTCTATAAGTCACCCCCAGTCTTGTTGCCGGAGGACTCATCACGCCGACACCCCGTCTCTTCCTCTGCATCTGTCAGCGACGCCCGAGCTGGGGGACCGGGCGCGGATGACAGGGACACTGAGGGCCTTCGTCTCTCTCCGCGCAAGGCCATCGATCTTCCCAATGAAACCAGGCAGGAGATGTCACCCGTCCAGAAGGGACGGGATGAGGAATGTGCTGCTGGGACAGCTGATTAGTACGCATTTGCATACGCGGCCAGGCCGTTTGTACCCACCAAGCCTGCTTCTCAGGCTCGGGCCTGCACTGGCCCTTGGCTGCCGAGTTCACCTCCAGGAAGCCCCCACGCTGGAGGCAGCTGCAGAATGAGCCACCAGGCCTGGCTGGGGGCGCAGAGAGGGGTTTAGTGGGATTTTTAAATCATAAAGTCGCCCTGGGCAGTGCGGCTCAGTGGAAAGAGCGCCGGCCTGCAGACCGAAGGGTCCCGGGTTCAATTCAGGTCAAGGGCACGTGCCCGGGCTGCGGGCTCGATTCCCAGTGGGGGGCGTGCAGGAGGCAGCCGACGCATGATTCCCTCTCATCACTGATGTTTCTCTCTCCCCCTCTCCCTTCCTCTCTGACATCAATAAAATATAGACATGAAAATAAATAAATAGATAAAGTTACACGCCCTGTTCCAGGGAGCATAGGGAAATGCAGCAGGCATCGGTTTCCTCTTGTTCGTCACACGGGTTCCTTGGATCCCAACTGGGGAGAAAGGAGTGCGAGGGACCCCTCGGAGGCTGAGGGAGGAATGGGGTGAGAGCCTCGGGCAGGCCTCCACCAGCAGCATCCAGGCCTGGTTAGTCGTGGAAATGCCCGGCCCCCCTTCGGGCTACAGAATCGGAAACTCTGAGGTGGGGCCAGGGCCGTGGGCGACAGAGCCATCCAGGTGGCTCGGACGCACGTGCCGGGTGAGACCCCCACCGCTGTGTCCAGTGGGACGCGGGGGAACGGTGATGGCCAAGTCAGTTCCTTGTGGACGGCGGGTTCCCAGGGAGACCAGCGCGTGGAGGGCGAGACCACACGCTGAAAACGGAACTTCTCTCCTGCAGGTGCGCACAGCCCAGAGCATCGTGGGAAAGTCTGGAAAAGCCCACCTGTCGCCCGTGGGGAAACGAGGAAGATGGGACGAGCACTTACTATGTGCCCGGCGCCCTGGCATGCGACGGGCAAACACGGCGAAGCGGCAGTACGCTGAGAGAAGGCCTCTCCTCCCGGGGGGACCCTGCTTACCGCCCGGTGCAGTCACTGACACCGTGATAACGGGGACTCGCCGACAAGACAGAGGCCGAGCACACCCCCACTGGGGCACACCTGGCATGTGACGCATTGCTGCTTTTTGTCAATGACATCACACTCACGATTACACCCGCCTTCAATGTTCAGATAGGACAGTGAGGGATGGAGAGGTACCCGGGGAGTCTGCCTGCTGCTGAGCAGCCGGTTCTGGCTTAAAACACAATTGATGTTGCCTGGCGGGGCTCGCGTGGAACGCGTGAGGGGCGTGAACGGGAAGACAAAAGGACAGAAGCCGCAGCGGTGAACAGGACCCCCGCCGTGCGTCCCTGCGGTGGGGCGTCGGGTCGGCAGCAGGAAGACGCTCAGGTGAAGCCGCGGAATGTGCACGGGGCGGGTCACCCCGTGAGGACGGCTGCTCCAGGCTCACAGCGGAAGTGCATGGATGCAGAAAGAGGCAGCTGGGCCACCAGCTCCCGCCGCACAGGACAATAAACTCAAGTGGATCCGAGACTTACATCTGAGCTGTGAAACCATAAGGATCCTGGAAGGGGACACAGGCAGGAAGACCTCAGGCATCTCCCGTGGCAGTGGTGGTTGTCACCATGTCTCCTAGCACAAGGGAAATACGGGGAACCCTGGGGGCGGGGCTCAGTGGGTGAGCGTCAGCCTATGAACCAGGAGGTCATAGTTCGATTCCCGGTCAGGCAGGGCACAGGCCCAGGCTGTGGGCTCTATGCCCAGTGCGGGGCGTGTGGGAGGCAGCCGATCCATGATTCTCTCTCATCGTTGATGTTTCTCTCTCTCTCTCTCTCCCTCTCCCTTCCTCTCTGAAATCAATAAAGATATATTGTTAAAAAATAAATGAAGGGGAAAATATGAACAAGCAAAGGACTACGTCAAACTGAAACCATAAAAACACAGACGTGAATGAAAGCCTCTTTTGAGGGAACTGTTCTCCAGTTAGGCATCAAGAGCCAAGGTCAGCTGGCACGAACGCGCGCACGCTCCCCTGCGGCCAGAAGACATGGCCGTGTGCGAGGGGCAGCAGAAAGCACACGATCGATCGGCGTCCTTCTCCCGGGAGACGAGAGACTGGGATCACGACCAAAAGAATATCAAAGAACCTTCAGAAGGACATTTAAAGACAAAAGCGAACATAAAGTGACAAAAGAAGACAGCAGCAACAGGCCTTTGTGCACACAGAGCCAGATGGAACTGAAAAGGTGTAATTGTTAAAGTGAGCCATTTCCTCGCGCTGTGACCGAGCAGACTGGACACAGCTGAGGAAAGAACGGATGAGCTGGAAGACAGATCTCAAGGAACGACTCCTAATATAACTGCGGGGAATCCAGGAGAAGAAACAATAAGGTCAAAAGATATGCACAGTTGAGTGGAAGGCTTTCACATCAATCTATGTGGAGGCTCAGAAGGAAAAAAAGACCCCCCCCCAAAAAAAAATAAGGATTAGGAGATATTTTAAGAGGTGATGGCCAAATAACTTACAGTATTTTTAAAAAATATTGTATTGATTTTTTACAGAGAGGAAGGGAGAGGTATAGAGAGTTAGAAACATCGATGAGAGAGAAACATCCATCAGCTGCCTCCTACACGCCCCCTACTGGGGATGTGCCCGAAACCCAGGTACATGCCCTTGACCAGAATCGAACCTGGGACCCTTGAGTCTGCAGGCCAACGCTCTGTCCACTGAGCCACACCGGTCAGGGCCTAATTTACAGGATTGATAGGCGGTGGGAGTGCACAGTTGTAGGAAGCACGCCATATCACGGGTAAAAGAGATGAAAAGAAATGCGCCCTCTGGCACTTCATGGTGTCACTGCCAAGCGGGAGAGAGGGAGGGGTGGCCTTGAGGAGACACAGGGAGAGAAAGACCAGGTGTACACGGATGGCGATACAGCTGACAGAAAGGATCTCAAAATGGCCCCAGCCAGTGTAGCCAAGTGGTCAGAGCATCAGCCTGAGCACAGAAGGTCTCAGGCTCAGTTCCTGGTCAAGGGCACATCCCTGGGCTGTGGGTTCGCTCCCAGTCCTTGGTTGGGCCCGTGTGGGAGGCAACCAGTCGATGTGTCTCTCTCACATCGATGTTTCTCTCGTTCTCTCTCTCCCCCTCCCTCCCTCCCAATCTCTCTGAATAGCAATGGAAAACATACCCTCATGGGAGGATTAACAACAACCATAAAAAAGACAAAATGGAAGCCAGAAGCAAGTGGGAAAATATCCTCCAACTCCTGAGAATATAAACATGAGACTGAGACTATGAAGTTAGCAACACTATCTTCCAAAAAAACTAGAGCAAAATAAAGCTATCCTAGCTAATAAAAGAGTAACATGCAAATCGACCGTACCTCTGCTACACCCACAAGCCATGCCCACCAGCCAATCAGGAGAGAGTATGCAAATTAACCCAACAAGATGGCTGTGGCCACAGAGCGAGCAGGAGGCTTGGGTTTCCCTGGCAAAGAAGGAAGCCAAGCTTCCCACACAACCTGGTGGACCCTGGACTCAACTCAAGGCTACAAAGTTTCACTCATAGAAGATAAGTAAATCCCACCAAAAATGGTGGCAGCCATGGAGCTGGAGAGAGCAGGAGGCTTGGGTTGCCCGAGCGATGGAGGAAGCCAAGCTTCCTGGCAGATCTAGGCCTCCGCTCAAGGCTACAAAGTATAAATTATAAAAGATAAACAAATCCCAGATACCAGGGCCTCTGCTTGGGTCGCTGGGGGGTGTGGCCGGCCTGCAAACCACCACAGGCCCCTCACCCAGGCCACCCCATGCCCCAAGGGAACCCCCACCCTGATCCAGGACACCCTTCAGGGCAAACCAGCCGGCCCCCACCCGTGCACCAGGTCTCTATCCTATCTAATAAGAGAGTAATATGCAAATTGACCATCACTCCAACACACAAGATGGCTGCCCCCATGTGGACACAAGATGGCCAGCAGGGGAGGGCAGTTGGGAGGGACCAAGCCTACAAGGGAGGGCAGTTGTGGGTGATCAGGCCAGCATGGGAAGGCAGTTGGGAGGGACCAGGCCTGCAAGGGAGGGCAGTTGGGGGCAATCAAGCCTGCAGGGGAGGGCAGTTATGGGTGACCAGGCATGCATGGGAGGGAAGTTGGGGGCAACCGGGCCTGCAGGGGAGGGCAGTTAGGGGTGACCAGGCCTGCAGGGGAGGGCAGTTAGGGGCAATAAGGCTGGCAGAGGAGCAGTTAGGCATCAATCAGGCTGTCAGGGAAGTGGTTAGGGGGTGATCAGGCTGGCAGGCAGAAGCGGTTAGGGGCAATCAGGAAGGCAGGCAGGTGAGCAGTTGGGAGCCAGCAGTCCTGGATTGTGAGAGGGATGTCCGACTGCCTGGTTAGGCCCTATCCTATCGGGATCAGGCCTAAATGGGCAGTTGGACATCCCTTGAGGGGTCCCAGATTGGAGAGGGTGCAGGCTGGGCTGAGGGACACACGCCCTCATGCACGAATTTCATGCACCGGGCCTCTAGTGTTAGATAAATAAGAATAAAGAGCCCGGCTGGCATGGCTCAGTGGTTGAGTGTCCACCTATGAACCAGGAGGTCATGGTTCGATTCCCGGTCAGGGCACATGCCGGGTTGTGGGCTAGGTCCCAGGTGGGTGTGTGTGGGAGCAGCTGATTGATGATCCGCTCTCATCATTGATGTCTCTGTCTCTGTCTGCCCCTCCCTTCCTCTACGAAATCAATACAAATACATTTTAAAAAAAAGAATAAAGAGAATTGACTCCCCTCCCACCGACCCTCAGGAAGGAATTACGGATGCACCATGAGGAGAAGAAAAATGGCCCCAGGAAAGAGGGTGAGGTGCCAGGGGGGTGGTGAAGAGTCAAGAGGGTAAACTCAAAGGCTGCTCTCTGTATCCCACAGCCCAGAGCAGTGTCTGACCCACAGTCAGTGCTCCATCATTTCTCACCAGGAAAACCATTCGCACAAAATAACAGCATTTCTAATTCACGCGCGTTTATAAAAGGCAAAGCTGAAATTCTGGCGCGAGCATCAACGTCAGACAAGGCACGGATGTAAGGCTCGCTCACCGGTAAAGGCGGCTAGGATGTTGCCTCCGACCTTGTTAAGCCCGTGGTGAATTTCCCAGGAAAACCACCGAGAGAGGAGAAGTCGTGCCTCATTCTGAGCCAGAAGAGAGGGAAAGGAAACGGGAAGTGACAGCACAGAAAGCTTGCTCTGGTACGCCAGGTGCCGCCTAAAACGCTGCATGTAGTAAGTCTGTAACCCTCACCATTTCACGGGTGCCGGGTAGTGTAGCGATGTGACAACAACAAATGTACATGGACTAAATCTGACAGTGCAAGACACAGGTTACGAGATTCAACTTTTAGAGAGATACTCAAACCTGCTTCCTAGGTGTATCGGTTAATCATGCGGATTTTTTTCAATAGTTGGAGTTACACATATGTTGATATAAATGCATTTGATAGGTGTGCTATTTTGTTGTATTGACAATACGCTTCAAAACTTCATATGTCAAATTTGTGAAGGTGCTAACATCATAGATAGTTTTATGCTTAAAAATGTTGAATTTCGTGCCCAAAAAAAGAGCATTTGCGGGAAGTTTTAATTCATTATTTTGAAGAAAAGTGCTGCTGAATACTTCGGGAAGCTTATGGTGAACGTGCTCCATCTCAAGATACTTGTGAATGCTGGTTTAAATGATTTTATTTATTTATTTTTATTTTTAAAAATATATTTTATTGATTTTTTACAGAGAGGAAGGGAGAAGGATAGAGAGTTAGAAACATCGATGAGAGAGAAACATCGATGAGCTGCCTCCTGCACACCCCCTACTGGGGATGTGCCCGCAACCAAGGTACATGCCCTTGACCAGAATCGAACCTGGGGCCCTTCAGTCCACAGGCCGACGCTCTATCCACTGAGCCAAACCAGTTAGGACTTAAACTCTTTAAAAGTGATGATTTTGATGTGAAGGCAAAGAACGTCCAGGTCAACTGAAAAAGTTTGAAGACCAACAATTACATGTATTATTGGATGAAGATGCATGTCAAACTCAAAAACAACTTGCAGAAAGATTAGACGCTGCTCAGCAAACAATTTCCGATCGTTTACAAGCAACGGGAAAGATTTTAAAGGAAGGAAAATGGGTGCCCCATCAACTGAACGACAGACAAATGGAAAACCGACAAGTCATCAGTAAAATGTTGCTTCAACGGCACGAAAGAAAGTCTTTTCTTCATCAAATTGTGACCGGCGATGAAAAGTGGATTTATTTTGAGAATCCCAAACGCACAAAATCATGGGTTGATCCAGGTCAACCATCAACATCGACTGCAAGGCCAAATCGCTTCGGAAAGAAGACCATGCTCTGCGTTTGGTGGGATCAGGAAGGTGTGGTGTATTATGAGCTTCTCAAACCAGGTGAAACCGTTAATACTGATCACTACCGACAACAAATAATCTATTTGAACCGTTAATACTGATCACTACCGACAACAAATAATCTATTTGAACCTCGCTTTGATCGTGAAACAACCAGAATGGGCCAGAAGACACGGCAATGTAATTTTGCTTCATGATGACGCACCATCACACACTTCAAAACCAGTTAAGACACGTTAAAAGATCTTGCCTGGGAAGTATGAACCCACCCGCCGTATTCACCAACCTTGCTCCTTCAGATGACCACTTGTTCCGATCAATGGCACACACGCTTTCTGAGCAGCACTTCAACACGTACGAAGAAGGGGAAAATGGGGTCTCTGAATGGTGTGCCTCAAAACAAGGAAAGTTCTATTGGGACGGTACCCACAAATTACCCGACAGATGGGGGCAATGTGTAGCTAGCGATGGACATTACTTTGAATAAAGCACTTTTGATGTTTCTCTTGAAATCATCGTGTTTTCTTTGATTACAAAATCCGCATTAGTAACTAATACACTTAGTATAAGAAACCCACTTACAAGTGAGGACACGCGTTTGGATATAAAGGGATGAAAAAATCATCACACTATGCAATTAAGAACCCCTAGAGTTGCTTGGTAGCTTTACTGGAATCAGACAAAAATAGCCCAGGAGACGAACAATTCAC
Organism: Corynorhinus townsendii; assembly: GCA_026230045.1. Taxonomy (NCBI): domain Eukaryota; kingdom Metazoa; phylum Chordata; class Mammalia; order Chiroptera; family Vespertilionidae; genus Corynorhinus; species Corynorhinus townsendii. The sequence continues at coordinate 219,695,997 of JAPDVU010000002.1, forward strand.
AGGCAGAACTCGAGCCTCTACGTTATCAATTTCCCAGCAGGATACAACAATTTCGATCTGTATTCGCCTGATAAAATTACCTCAAAACACAGACAGCAAAGGCTGATGGAATTACAGGGAGACATGGATCAGCCCACACACAACGTGGAGATGCCTATCCCCCCGCCTCCACTGTGGAGAGAGCATGCGCGATTCCCGAAGGCGTGAAGAATTGAACAGCAAAGCTGACACGTATGACATCTGGAGTGTGGGGAGGAGGCGGCATCCACCAAGGGGAGAGAGCACCCCCCTCCGCCCCCTTTTAACCCTCCACCTGAGACGTGCTTAGAGAGAGGGAGGGAGGGAGGGGGAGAAGCATCGAGTGGTTGCCATGCATATGACCCCTGACCCGGGGTCGAACCCACACCCCGGGCCCGGTGCCCTGAACCGGCAACCTTTCGCTGCCCAGGAGGGTGCTCCGACCCGCTGAGCTGAGTGGGCGCTTCTCATGCAAACAGCAAATTTACCAAAACCGGTCCTGCCACGGGGGGAAGCCCACGTGCCCTCTCTCTGTCACACGTGTGTGGATGGCATGTGAGACGTCACGGCTCTCTGGTAAGCACGTCCTGAACCCAACCGAGGGCCAGGCTGGGCCCCGCACGAGACCCCTCGCGCTGCCCCGCGTGTGGGGAAACTGAGGGTCTGCAGACGGTGACGAGGAGGGGGCAGCCGCTGGCAGGCACTGCGTCCCCCGTGCACGTGCCGGGCCTGGAGCACACGCGTGGGTATCTCACTCACACCGCGTCCCGTTCAGGCTGACTCCCGGCTGAGAAGTGGCTAAGGCGACGTGCGGGCCCTTCCCCGTGTGGGGCTTTCCAAAGCGAAGGAGGTTGGATGTGAAGGGAAAGGCGGGAATGTCAGCAAGCGTCGTCCAGATGCCCGGGTTGCGGGCTCCATCCCCAGCGTGGGGCGCGCAGGCGGCAGCCGATCCATGCTGCTCTCTCATCACTGATGTTTCTCTCTCCCTTCCTCTCTGGAATCAGTAAAAATCTATTTAAAACAATAAAGGGTCGTGTTCACGGAAGGCCGCGGCCTGGCTGCCTCCTGGACGCCTGAGCTGCTTTGAGGAGCAGGGAGATGGGAGGTGGGGGCTGTGCCCTCGGCACCACACAGTCCGGCCCCTGTAGCCACGGAGGCCGTTCACTGAAGAGCCCCCGTTAGGAGGCAGCGGCGAGCTGGGGCCAGGGCCCTGGGCTGCTCACAGGCTGGGGTTGGGGTGAGACTGTCTAACGGGGCAGAGGCGGGGGGAGCTGGGACTTGAACTCGGGTCTGTAGAACCATGGAGCCCACTGCACCTTCAGCTGCCCCCCCCCCCCCCGTCTGCCCCCTTTAGGGAATGTCCTCCCTAACGGACCCACGGGCCTCTGCAAACGCCCCTGAGCCACGGCCCTCCTGGGTGGGGCAGCCCCTGTGCCCCCAAAGCCCAGCTGAATGTCCCTCACAGCCGTCCCCACACTGGGAAGCCCTGGTCCCCCGCTGAGACCACAGCAGGACTGCCGGTCACTCCCTTGGCACCCTGCGCAGGGACTGGCGGTCACAGCCTGGCTGATGGGGGGACGAGTGACGTCCACCTGTAGGAGGCTCCGCAGAGGGAGCAGGCGACTTCAGAGCAGAGAGTGGGTGTCATAACACGACCTGCTTAGCCCCGGCGGTTACTGCCTGTGACACCGACAGGCTGACAGCAGAGCCCTGAGAAAGGGCAGGGAGGGCGCCTTCCCGTCCAAAGCCGTATCGACCCGACCGTTATGACGGCCTGGAGCTCGGGGGCGGGCGGGCGGTGCATTAGTGATGTCCCCACGGAAAAGGGGTCTGTGACAAACTCATCCTGGCAGCTTTCATTTCTGATTTCCCTTCCGTGTGACACGGAGCCGCTACACGGAGCCAAAAGAGCAGGCGACGGGACAGGAGGTTCGGTGCCAGGCATCGATCTCCCACCGAAGAGAGGAAGAGTCTACTTAATGTGAATAAACGGTGACCGTGCTGGTGACACGGCGTCCTGCCACTGACGCTGGGCTTGCTTCCCGGGACTTCCGGTGACCCAGGCGGGGCGGAGGCCTTTCTCTGCCTGGGGGTGGGCCGAGGCCCGGGGTGAGTGTGTGGGCTGCCCTGGGCTGTGCTTACGGTTCTTAGGATTTGGTATCTTGTGTCGTTATTCTAATGACGAGAGTGCAGCTGGGGACGTGGGCATCTTCGACCGTCCAGGCTGGATCCCTGCTACAGAGGAAGCATCGCAGCTAAGGCAGGAGGAAGATCCTTCCCTGTTTGGGATTTTCCAAACTAGCAGGAGGCGTGGATGTGGAGTGAAAGGGGGAGTGTCAGCCAGAGGCATCTTCACGGTATGCCGAGTGTTGGCGCCTCCTGAGACGCCTCTTCCGCGTTTCAGGGCCTGAGGATGGTGGATGGATGGGTGGTGGATGGTGGAGGATGGTGGGTGGATGGTGGATGGATGGATGGTGGATGGATGGGTGGTGGATGGTGGAGGATGGTGGGTGGATGGTGGATGGATGGATGGTGGATGGATGGATGGTGGATGGTGGATGGTGGATGGATGGTGGATGGATGGATGGATGGATGGTGGATGGTGGATGGTGGATGGATGGTGGGTGGATGGTGGATGGTTGGATGATGGATGGATGGATGGATGGTGGATGATGGATGGATGGTGGATGGATGGTGGATGGATGGTGGATGGATGGTGGATGGATGGATGGATGGATGGTGGATGATGGTGGATGGTGGATGGATGGTGGATGGATGGTGGATGGATGGTGGATGGTGGATGGATGGTGGATGGATGGATGGATGGGTGGTGGATGGTGGAGGATGGTGGGTGGATGGTGGATGGATGGATGGTGGATGGATGGATGGTGGATGGATGGATGGTGGATGGTGGATGGTGGATGGTGGATGGTGGATGGTGGATGGATGGATGGTGGATGGTGGAGGATGGTGGGTGGATGGTGGATGGATGGATGGTGGATGGATGGATGGTGGATGGTGGATGGTGGATGGTGGATGGTGGATGGTGGATGGATGGATGGTGGATGGTGGATGGTTGGATGATGGATGGATGGATGGATGGTGGATGATGGATGGATGGTGGATGATGGTGGATGGTGGATGGATGGTGGATGGATGGTGGATGGTGGATGGATGGTGGATGGATGGATGGTGGATGGTGGATGGATGGTGGATGGATGGATTTTTTAACGGGTTAACAGGCAGTGTAACTGGGTTCCGGTCACGAGGTTTGGTGTGTGGAAGGCAAAGAGGCCCTTGTCCTGGCCTTGACGTGGCTGGCCCTGGGCGGTTGGTGAGGAGCTGGGGCGATGGGTCCGTGGGTGCTGAGCTCAGTCTGGAGAGACGGGGTCGGGTGGCCGCCCCAGGGTTTTCTCTGACAGCTGTAACCAGTTACCGCCGGTGAGCGGCTTACCAGCACATGTATTTTCTCACAGCTCAGGGGTCACGCGTCCAACGTGGGTCTCGCTGGCTTATAACCAAGGAGGCGGCAGGGCCGGTGCCTCCTGGAGGCTGCGGGGCGGGGAGTCCCGTTCCTGTGTTCAGGCCTGACGTCTGCTGCCTCGCTGCTGTCAGCTGGTCTCTGTCCCCAGCTTCTGGGAGCCACGCACATTCCTTGACTCTTGCCCACCCCTGTGGTCTGAATTGTGTCCGAATCATGCTCTGCTGGGATCATGGGGTGCCGTTCGGCTGGGGGAAGCGAGTAGAGGGAGGGGCGCTCTGCACCGTCTCGTTGGAAATGGAGGGGCAGTCGGTACTGCTACCCCACGCCTCTGGGCCCCGATTTCCTGGGAGCAGCGACTAAAGGCAGACGCCCCGGGTGCCCCGCGAGCCTGGCGTGGCATCTGCATCCCTTCCCAGCGCCCACACGCGGACAGTCCAGACTGTGCCGTCAGACGGGGAGCAGAGGGGAGCCGTTGCCATGCCGACCCCGCTGGCCCTAACTCGGCCTTTGCCCCTGTAGCTGCTCATCTATGGAGCCCGAGTGATGGGGGACGCGGGGCTCTGTCAGGGGCACGTGTGGGCAGCGCACCTTCGCTCTCGGGATCCGGGGCCGACGGCTGTCACGCGGGAGGGAGACGAGGCCGCCAAAAGCAGCGCTGAAATTTGTGTGTGAAAACCCCATCCTCACGGTTCCCTTCGCTCCTCAGGTTGGAGGGCGGAATCTGTGAGGCTCTTCACTCATGCAGACACGTTGCTGCCCACGGTGACGCCCGGGAGAGCCTTCCCTGGGGCTGGGCCGGTCCAGGAGCTTGAAGGAGGAGAAGCAGGAAGCGGTGTGAAAGGTGAGTCACCCAGACAACGACCGGAGGGGACGCTTTGTAGCCTTTGCGTGTCTTCCCCCGGCGGTTCCCCGGAAACGAACACAAGACGGTGTCGGATGCAGCCGTGGTTGGACAACAGGGTGAAGCGAATAAATTATTAATAAAGAAGAGCAGTGCCCAGCGGCTTACAGGCCTGGCCATCCATTTTTTAAATCAGGTAAGAGGCTCTCCAAATTGACAACACGCTCCAAGACAGGCTGCGGTGGTCACTGTCCTTGCCCTGACCAGGTGCTGGGCACGCGCCTGTACTCTGTCCCCAGCGCCTGTACTCTGTTCCCAGTGCCTGTACTCTGTGCGCCTATACTCTGTCCCCAGCACCTGTACTCTGTGCGCCTGTACTCTGTCCCCAGCACCTGTACTCTGTTCCCCAGCGCCTGTACTCTGTGCGCCTGTACTCTCTCTCCCAGCGCCTGTACTCTGTGCGCCTGTACTCTGTTCCCAGAGCCTGTACTCTGTTCCCAGAGCCTGTACTCTGTTCCCAGCACCTATACTCTGTGAGCCTGTACTCTGTGCGCCTGTACTCTGTCCCCAGCACCTGTACTCTGTTCCCCAGCGCCTGTACTCTGTGCGCCTGTACTCTGTGCGCCTGTACTCTCTCTCCCAGCGCCTGTACTCTGTGCGCCTGTACTCTCTCTCCCAGCGCCTGTACTCTGTGCGCCTGTACTCTGTCCCCAGAGCCTGTACTCTGTTCCCAGAGCCTGTACTCTGTTCCCAGCACCTGCACTCTGTCCCCAGCCCCTGTACTCTGTCCCCAGCGCCTGTACTCTGTTCCCCAGCGCCTGCGCTCTGTCTGTGTGGGGAGAACGCCCGGGTTTGGAATCTCTGGGTGTTTCAGGGACCATGTGCTGGGCAGCTGGCACACACGGGCTGAGGTTCTCGGTGAGGCGCGGGGTGTCCCTTGGTGGGAAGTCCAGTGTCCCCGGAGGCCGCCCTGGCATCACGGCCATAGCAGGGCCCTAGCCCAACCCCGGTGCCCAGTGCCCGGAGCCCACAGGCTGGGCTGTCCTGCGAGCATTGCACTCTTTGTTATGCCCTGCGTTTTCTCAATTATTCTCCCAATTACACGCCGTCTCGCCGCTGATTCACCGGCTAAATTAGCTGCTATTTCTCTCCTGCACTGAGGCTTGGAGTCATCTTTCTGAGTCACATGTTCTGCGGCTCTGAAGGGAAGCTGAATATGCATCTGTGACAGCAGCCTCAGTCGCCCTAAATCACGGGGCAGCCGGCTTGGGCAGCGCACGAGCGGCCTCCCCGGCTCGGCCCGTCCTTCACCGGTGCGAGCACTACAGAGGCGCAAACCGTCATCACAAGTCACGGAAGGGGTGCGAGGGACGGGGGGGGGGGGGGAGGGGGGGCGGGCAATACGTCTCAAGAATTACAGTCATTTCAAACCGGGAGCTCATTGCACGTCTCGCCCTCTATTTGACCTTCAGCGTGTGCCCTCCCCAGTCCACCCGCCTGGCCTCCGGCCTCTGGGCATGGCCGTCCCTCTCACCCCACAGGGAGGGCAGTGACCTCGGGCCCGGTCAGTGAGATGCCCACGGTTTTCCTCCCGTCGGGGCCTCGGCCCGGCCCGGGACACACACGCCCTGATGCAGGCTCACATCCGGGCACATCGCCAAAGGCGCCTTCTCCAAGTGGCTGGGATCCCCACGGCCACACAGGCAGGTCCCCCTCCCCCACCCCAGCTCTGCTCCCGGCAGCTGCAGCGGCTCCCTGGGGGCCTCCGGACCCACAGAACCTCTCACTTCAGACCTGTGGCCCCCCTCCCCTCTCCCACCCAGCTCCTTCCGCATCAGGAGTGGGAGGCGGGGCGGTGGGCACAGGTGTTCTCACTCCCGGCCATCGTCCCTGCCACGGACTGAATGTGCCCCACACTCACAGGTCGAAGCCGGGCCCCCCATGGGATGGTGGCGGGAGGCGGGGTCTGTGGGGGTGAGAGGTCCTGAGGGTGGAGGCCTCCAGCTGGGATTGTGCCCTGACGTCAGGGACCCCGGAGAACCCTCCTTCCTGCCACGGCGGCACGGGGTCCTCACCAGACACGGATGTCCCGAGCCTCGACCTTGGGCGTCCAGCCCCCGGCCGTGCGTGGAGAGGTCTGGGTGAGGAGGTCGCCCCGCCCCTGGCTCTGCTCCAGCCGCGGAACAGCTCCGACAGCCCCAGCCCCGAGGGTCGCAGGCAGGAGGGACTCCGGACCCGGGGCAGGTGACTGGGATGGGGCGGGGGTGGCTTGGAGAGATGCCAGGACACGTGGGGTGGCCTTTCCTGGAGGGGGCTCAGGGGGGCACCCGGGGCGGCAGGATGCTGGCATACAGTGGCGGTCCCCCAGACCTGAGTCTGTGTCAGGTTCCCCGAGGGGACGCAAAGCCAGGCTCCTTGTCCCAAAATGCCAGATTCCGCGCTGACGGCGAAGGGCGGGTGCGCTAGGTCGGTGACTCGGACCCTGGCCTCGACGGTCACCGGGACCAGGGCTCCCCTGGGGGACCCGCCTGTGCGGGGTGACCCTGTAGCTGAGGCCCAAGTCCTACCTTCGGGGCCTGCACCCCAGGGGCTCTAGGGGCCCCCTGGTGGCTCGGAGCACCTTCCTTTCTGAAGGGAGAGGAGACCGAGTCGTCTGCGCAGGGAAGCCAGCACAACCCCCCAGAAGAGGAGCCAGGAGGTCGCCCCTCGGGGGCTGCCCCCGTTAGCGACGTCCTGCAGGTTCATCGGAAACCAGCTGGCGGCCCAGATCCCGGGACACCTCGACGTGAAAGACCAAGAACCTCCTTGCCCGTTTTTGTGGCCGGTCCTCACGGTGCATTTCAAATGCAGCCTTGTCGCCCGGCCCGTGTGGCTCAGTGACTGAGCGGTGACCTATGAACCAGGAGGTCAGGGTTCGATTCCCGGTCAGGGCGCAGGCCCGGGTTGCAGGCTCGATCCCCAGTGTGGGGCGTGCAGGAGGCAGCCGATCCATGATTCTCTCTCATCACGGATGTTTCTCTCTCCCTCTCCCTCTCCCTCCCTCTCTGACACCAATAAAAATATATTTAAAATGCATAAATAAAATGCAGTCTTGGCCACGGTGCTTCAGTTCTCACAGAAACCTGCTTCCGCCCCGACTCCACCGACAGGGCCCTCAGGGAGATGCCTATCCAGCGCGGGGCAGGTCCCGGGCTGTGACTGCCTTGGGGCAGACAAGTCGGGAGCGGTCGCCCCGTCTCCACCTGCGTTGGACCCCTAATAGAACCTTGCAGTCGGCTGTCAGACCTCGGGGTTCGGGGACACAGAGGCGGCGCCAGGCCGAGATCCGGGAGCCCTCGGGACCACTCTTGAGAGTAAAGCAAGTTTGAGAAAAAGTTATTACCCCGAGGCTGAACCAGAAACATTCCCCTCCTCCCCAACGCCCCCCGCCCCCGCCCGCCCCCACGTTCCTTCTGGAACTCTCCCGGCAGCTCGCCGCTGAGCTGGGGGACAGCTCATTCATTATCCGGTCCCTGGGAAGCAGTGACCAACGACTCTGTAGCTTGTGGTCCATGGCTGGGGCTGAGACTCGGGCCGAGTCACCCTCCTCCAGACCATGGGGGCCGGGGAGGGGTACAGGGGTCACACTTGCGTATGACACACGGTGCAGCGGTTTTCCTAACCGCCCTCCTCCCCAACCCCATTAAAAGTGTGATGAAGGCGATCACACAGAACTCCTCTCTGTGGCCTGAATGAATGGATTGATTTAGGCCCTAATGAACTTGTGGCTCCACGCCGCGGCGCGCGGGGCTGGAGCAGCTGATTGCTGTGCGGGCGGGAGCTGGGGACCGTGATGCCCCGCAGCCTGATGCTGAGCTGGGGGACAGCTCATTTATTATCCGGTTCCCGGGAGGCAGTGACCAACGACTCCATCTGCTCCTCACTTCTCTTCCCAAACAGACAAATTCAGCCTCAGCCAGAGTCCCCAACATCAGGCCCCGCTGGGCTGCCCCCGCGGGTGTGTCCCAAATGCAAGGAGTCAGAAGGAGGGGCCTGGAGTGGGTGGAGGGACGCCCGCGGCTCGGTGGCTGGGGATGGCTTGGTGGCCGGGGATGGCTTGGTGGCCGGGGATGGCTCGGTGGCCGGGGATGGCTCGGTGGCCGGGGGACGGCTTGGTGGCCGGGAACGGCTGGGTGGCCAGGGAACGGCTTGGTGGCCGGGGATGGCTCGGTGGCCGGGGACGGCTCGGTGGCCGAGGATGGCTCGGTAGCTGGAGGATGGCTCAGTGGCCAGGGAACAGCTTGGTGGCCGGGGATGGCTCGGTGGCCGGGAGATGCCAGGTGCTCCCTCCGCAGGGACGAGCTCTCGCCAGGGGCTGCCCTGGGTGCCCGCATGGCCGCCGGCGGGGCTGGTGCTCTGCACCTCCGGGAGCCCCTCGTTTCCTCGCGCATGTCCCCCGCTTTTAGACCCGGGGTTTTCCACGTTCCCCAAGGCGCTCACGTCTGCAGGCGCAGGCTCGGCCGGCTGTCCTGAGCAGACGTCTGTCCTTCAGCTCCGTGTCGTAGGGGTTTGGGTCCAGGATAATCACTCTCCTGCCTCTTTCTTCAGACCCCTCCCCCCTCCCCGCCCCCTCCCCCTGCTGGGGCGTCATCCTGCCTCCCTGCCCGGCGCACTGTCCTTCCCCTTTTCAGAGGCTGGGCTCTCTGCCTGCCTGTCGTCTGCGGGGCTGGGCATGCGCCAGGCGTCCGGGGGCACCCACAGAGGGGAACGCGCTGATTGCCGATGGGTACGTCACCAAGAGGCGTGGGGGCTGGGTGTCTGGGCCCTGGACTATCTCTGCAGTTAAGTGTGTCAAGAACTAAGGCAGAAGGCCAAGGGCGAGAGAGCCTTCTTTGTACAGCCGCATAGCGTCCCACTGTGTGCATGTACTGCAGAGGGGCCTGGAGTGTCCCACTGTGTGCGTGTTCCGCAGAGGGGCCTGGAGTGTCCCACTGTGTGCGTGTACTGCAGAGGGGCCTGGAGTGTCATCCCACTGTGTGTGTGTAACGTAGAGGGGCCTGGAGTGTCCCACTGTGTGCGTGTACTGCAGAGGGGCCTGTAGTGTCGTCCCACTGTGTGCGTGTACTGCAGAGGGGCCTGTAGTGTCGTCCCACTGTGTGCGTGTAACGCAGAGGGGCCTGGAGCGTCCCACTGTGTGCGTGTACTGCAGAGGGGCCTGTAGTGTCGTCCCACTGTGTGCGTGTACTGCAGAGGGGCCTGTAGTGTCGTCCCACTGTGTGCGTGTAACACAGAGGGGCCTGGAGTGTCCCACTGTGTGCGTGTACTGCAGAGGGGCCTGTAGTGTCGTCCCACTGTGTGTGTGTAACGTAGAGGGGCCTGGAGTGTCCCACTATGTGAGGGGCCTAGAGTGTCCCACTGTGTGCGTGTACTGCAGAGGGGCCTGGAGTGTCCCACTGTGTGCGTGTTCCGCAGAGGGGCCTGTAGTGTCGTCCCACTGTGTGCGTGTACTGCAGAGGGGCCTGTAGTGTCGTCCCACTGTGTGCATGTAACACAGAGGGGCCTGGAGCATCCCACTGTGTGCGTGTAACACAGAGGGGCCTGGAGCGTCCCACTGTGTGCGTGTACTGCAGAGGGGCCTGGAGTGTCCCACTGTGTGCGTGTAACGCAGATGGGCCTGGAGTGTCCCACTGTGTGCGTGTACTGCAGAGGGGCCTGTAGTGTCGTCCCACTGTGTGCGTGTACTGCAGAGGGGCCTGGAGGGCATTATGCTGAGTGAACTAAGCCAGTCAGAGAACGACGTGTCACATGATCCCACTCCTATGTGGAGTCTGATGAACAAAATACACGGATGGACTAAATAGATCCAGAGACATGGAAGCATGGAACAGACTGTCAGATCTGAGCGGGAAGGCGGGGGTGGGTGGGTGGGAAGAGATCCACCGAAGAACTTGTATGGGTGTGTGCATCACCCATGGACACGGGCCGCGGGGTGGTGAAGGCCGGAGGGGTTGAGGGGGTCAGTGGGGGGGAAAGAGGGACATCTGTAATGCTTTCAACAATAAGGATGAATTTTTTAAAAAGCAAGGCGGAAACTGAGGTCACCGGCATCCGACGGAGCCACACGGGACGCAGGTGGCGTCCGCGTGGTCCCCTCACCGGGAAGGAGCCCGCGCCCACGGCTGCCGAGACGGGGAGACACGGAGGCTGCGGTGCCGCTCGCCTGCCGCCGGGCCTGTGCCACTCTCCCGTGACCTCGGTCCGGGGCAGCCTCCGCGTGTCCACATCCGTGGCTGCAAACGCGTCAGTTCCTCACACCGTCTGACACGGTGGTTGGCGAGGAGACCGCCGCGAGATGAGATCTGGGTTGGGGGCGGGGGCGGGCCCTCGGCTTTGTGTGCGCTCCTCTGGGTGATGGGGAAGTTTGTTGCAACTGCTCCGTGCGCGTCAGCAAACCCAGAGGCCGGCCCGCGACAGGCCCCGGTGCAGTTCCCGCGCAGGCGGAGCGCGCACGAGCGCCCTGGCTCCTTGGCCTTGGAAATGGGCGCGTCTGCCTGGGTCTGGGGAGCCAGCTCCCCGGGAGGCTGAGCCACCCGCACGGTTTCCAAGTGAAAAGCTCGAAATTGAAATCCAGGCCTCCGGGGACTGTGAGCGCCGAAGAAAACCGCTGGACCCCGGAGGCGCCATTTTCCACTGTAATGAGAATTTCAAGTGGCGTCTTTAAATCCCCGGAAAAGCCTTTCAGGAGTGAGTGCATAAACGGCGGTGTCTGAAGTCCTTGCAAAGATGCCGTTACCGTGCAGACAGACACCTCATCCCGATTCACAGCCCGGGGACCCTCCTCCCAGCCCGGGGACCCTCCTCCCAGCCCGGGAACCCTCCCCCCAGCCCGGGAACCCTTCTCCCAGCCCGGGACCCTCCTCCCAGCCCGGGGACCCTCCTCCCAGCCCGGGAACCCTCCTCCCAGCCCGGGGACCCTCCTCCCAGCCCGGGGACCCTTCTCCCAGCCCGGGAACCCTTCTCCCAGCCCGGGAACCCTTCTCCCAGCCCGGGACCCTTCTCCCAGCCCGGGGACCCTCCTCCCAGCCCGGGAACCCTCCTCCCAGCCCGGGGACCCTCCTCCCAGCCCGGGGACCCTCCTCCCAGCCCGGGAACCCTCCTCCCAGCCCGGGGACCCTCCTCCCAGCCCGGGGACCCTTCTCCCAGCCCGGGAACCCTTCTCCCAGCCCGGGAACCCTTCTCCCAGCCCGGGACCCTTCTCCCAGCCCGGGGACCCTCCTCCCAGCCCGGGAACCCTCCTCCCAGCCCGGGGACCCTCCTCCCAGCCCGGGGACCCTCCTCCCAGCCCGGGACCCTCCTCCCAGTCCGGGACCCTTCTCCCAGTCCGGGACCCTTCTCCCAGCCCGGGACCCTTCTCCCAGCCCGGGGACCCTTCTCCCAGCCCGGGGACCCTTCTCCCAGCCCGGGACCCTTCTCCCAGTCCGGGACCCTTCTCCCAGCCCGGGACCCTTCTCCCAGCCCGGGACCCTTCTCCCAGCCCGGGACCCTTCTCCCAGCCCGGGGACCCTTCTCCCAGTCCGGGGACCCTTCTCCCAGCCTGGGGATCCTTCTCCCAGCCCGGGGACCCTTCTCCCAGCCCGGGACCCTTCTCCCAGTCCAGGGACCCTCCTCCCAGCCCAGGGACCCTCCTCCCAGCCCGGGGACCCTTCTCCCAGCCTGGGGACCCACGCCAGGGGTTCTGCAAGCCCTCCAGCTGCTGTGCTGAACCCAGAAGGGACAGGCGCACCGTGAGAGGGAGTCACGGTAGAGAAAGGAGGGGATGCACCTGAGATTTTATAAAGGCTTCAGAGGGGGGCCGTGACCTTGCCTTCCAATGTATCTTCTCTGCCTGGCCACCAGAGGGAGCTGTCCCAGGTTTACCAGAAGCCCCTCTGACCTCACCCATGGGAAGGCGTCCTTCTAATGCTGTGGAGCGTGCACGGGGCAGCCCCCCTCCACGTCCCGTGCTGCATGTAGAATGGACGTCCCACTGGTGTGGGGGCCGCAGCGAGGCCGGAAGAGAATCTCCTCCCTGTGGTCACTCGGCGGGCATTGACTCAGGACGGGGACGAGTCACTGTGTGCCCCGGGCCAGGGAGGTTGTCCAGTGAGCGGCCCCCAAATGTCCCGCCTCTGAGCGAAGGCCTTGAACTCGGCAATGTGCACATCCTCCCCGCCCTCAACGAGATGACATTGACTGAGGCCCAGGCGCTGGCGGTGACCCATGTGGGCTCTGGACACAGCACTGCATTGTCGACCGGTCTGGCCTGATGCCAGTGACATGGACATGCATCCGCATGTCCTGGCCGTGGCCTCCCCTCGGCAGCATCCAGACAAGAGACGCAGTGTGTCCAGAGACAAGGGCGTGGCTTCCTCCAGCCGCGGAGGGAAGGGTTCCCGTCTGGCCTCACTGCAGCCCTGCCTCCGGGGCAGCCACCCTGGCTCTGACCCGCGTGAGTCTCAGTTCTGAGCGGATGGCCTGGGGCAGGAGAGGCATGTCCAGGCTACCTCAGAGCGTGGGCACTGGGACCTCATTGTGTGGGGACTGGGCCTGGCTGTTGCTGGGGCTGGTCTCCTTGCATCCTTAAGGCTCTGAAGATCCTTCAGTGAGGTTCTGATGGCATCGGTGGCAGAAGGGAACTCAAATTGGAACTAAAAAATTAGAATAAGGCCGGGTGGCCTGGCTTCGTGGTTGACCACTGACCTAGGAACCAGGAGGTCATGGTCCATTCCCAATCAGGGCACATGCCCGGGCTGCGGGCCTGATCCTCAGTGTGGGGCGTGCAGGAGGCAGCCGATCCATGACTCCCTCTCATCACTGATGTTTCTAGCTCTCTCTCCCTCTGCCTTCTTCTCTGAAAGCAATAAAAATATATTTTCAAAAATAATAAAAATAAAATTAGAATAATAATTAAAGACTTAGATTTAGAACTGAGTGGGGTTGGTCCTTGCGGAGCGGTGACGGTGATGAGGGGACATGGAACAGCGGGCCACACAGGCTCCGTCACGGGCTCTGGGACTCTGCCGTGCGGCCTTGGGTGAGGTAGGTAACTCCTCTAGGACGCAGCTTCCCAACCGAAACGTGCAGGACAGCACCGCAATGGCCTTACCGGGGTGCGGCAGGCCGGAGAACGCCCCCCAAGGTGTCCATGAGCAAACCCCGCGTGCGCCCACGTTTGCTGAAGAGTCTTTGCAGGTGTCATTACATTTAGGATCTTGAGATGAGATCATCCTGGACGCTGAATCCCCTGACAAGTGTCCCTGTGACTGACATGCAGAGGAAAACAGACAGACAGACAGACAGACCGAGAAGGAAGGGAGTGGGGTGATGTGGCCACACGCCGAGGACTGTTGGCAGCCACCAGACACTGGACGAGGCAGGACAGACCCTCCCAGGAGCCGAGAGAAGGCGTGCAGCCTTGTCCACGCCTTGGTTTTGCTTTTTTCCCCTTTATTTTATTATTTTATTTAGAGAGAGAGTGGAAAGGAAGGGGGGATATATATATATAGAGAGAGAAACATCGATTTGAGAGAAACACATCGATTGGTGGCCTCGTATGCACCCAACCAGGGCTGGGGACCCAGCCTGCAACCAAGGTGCTTGCCCTTGACCAGAATCGAACCGAGTCCAAGGGCTGATGCTCTATCCACTGAGCCAAACCAGAGAGGGCCACACCTTGACTTTGGACCTCTGACCTCCAACACTGAGAGCACAAACGCCCGGTTTGGGGTAATCTGAGAGCGGGGCCCCAGGCAGCGAACCCTGGCGCGATGAGGACGAAGTAATGAACGCATGCGCAGCGCTCCGTGTTCGTTCACAACGGAGCAGGGGCGCCGTGTCTGTCTGGAGAAGGCAGCGTGGCCTGGGGCGTGATGCGGGCTGTTGTTCTGTGGCTCCGTGTCTGCCTGGTAGAAGGGCCTCACCCCCCATGAGACGTTGCTGTGGGAAGATTTTACTGCTTGTCGGTCATTTAATCCTCGCCATTTCCTCTCGGATATTATTCACATAAAATAAAGTGGAGGGAACTCACCGGTCCCCTCAGTTTGCGCCATGAATCACGGGTGAGTAAGCCAGCGCACGCACAGGCCTGCGCTCCTCCTGACACGGCGCTAATTTAATCTGTGATTTATCATCCGCGTCCCCACAAGCCCCCTCATTAATTCGCCGGGTGCTTATTGAGTGTTGACCGTGTGCTGGCCATCATTCTAGGCTTCGGGGACGGAACCCTGCACGCAGCATACGGAACGGCAGGAGCCCTGCCCTCACAGAGTTAACTGTGCCGGGGAGGGAGGCAGTGGGAGCACACACGAGTGAAATAGTGAAATCCATTCGCAGGTAATGAAGGCAGGAGACATGAAGGCGGAGTGGCCTCCAGAGAGCATGCCTGCTGACCAAGGTGCTGATGGTGAGCGAGCAAGGCCTGTGGGTCCCGGGGAAGAAGGTTCCAGAATGTGGAAGTCCTCAGGGGAGGTGCAGAGAGTGCCAAGGTCAGTGTGCGGAGAGGTCGGATGGGGGTGAGGTAAAAAGGAAGTGGGTGGAGCCCCTGGGGTCCTTGTGAGCCTTTGGGTTTTGATTCTAAGCTTCTTGGGAACCAGCTGTAGGGTTTGGGCAGAAGGGAGCTCCAATCCAGCCGTGTTGAGGACACGTGTGCCGTGTTGAACGTGTGTCCCATGTTGAATGTGTGTCCTGTGTTGAATGTGTATGCCATGTCAATGTGATGTCTTCAGTGTTGAACGTGTGTGCAGTGTGAATGTGTGTGCTGTGTTATTGAATGTGTGTACAGTGTTGAATGTATGTGCCATGTCTTCAGTGTTGAACGTGTGTGCTGTGTTGTTGAATGTGTGTGCAGTGTTGAATGTATGTGCCATGTCTTTGGTGTTGAATGTGTATGCAGTATTGAATGTGTATGCCATGTTGATGCCATGTCTTCAGTGTTGAACGTGTGTGCTGTGTTGTTGAATGTGTGTGCTGTGTTGTTGAATGTGTGTGCGGTGTTGAATGTGTGTACAGTGTTGAATGTATGTGCCATGTCTTCAGTGTTGAACGTGTGTGCTGTGTTGTTGAATGTGTGTGCAGTGTTGTTGAATGTGTGTGCGGTGTTGAATGTGTCTGCCATGTTGATGCCGTGTCTTCAGTGTTGAACGTGTGCGCAGTGTTGAATGTGTGCGCCATGTCTTTAGTGTTGAATGTGTGTGCCATGTTGATGCTGTGTCTTCAGTGTTGAGTGTGTGCTGTGTTGAATGTGTGTGCTGTGTTGTTGAACATGTGTGCGGTGTTGAATGTGTGAGCGGTGTTGAATTATGTGCCATGTCTTCAGTGTTGAGTGTGTGCTGTGTTGAATGTGTGTGCCATGTCTTCAGTGTTGAACGTGTGTGCAGTGTTGAATGTGTGTGCCATGTCTTTAGTGTTGAACGTGTGTGCCATGTTGTTGCCATGTCTTCAGTGTTGAACATGTGTGCCATGTTGATGCCGTGTCTTCAGTGTTGAGTGTGTGCTGTGTTGAATGTGTGTGCCATGTCTTCAGTGTTGAACGTGTGTGCAGTGTTGAATGTGTGTGCCATGTCTTTAGTGTTGAACGTGTGTGCCATGTAGTTGCCATGTCTTCAGTGTTGAGTGTGTGCTGTGTGGAGGTCACACTGGAGGGAAGCAGGGCAGGGGCAGGGCCTGACAAGGAGCCTGTGGGTGCTGTACACTTGCTGCCTCCCCCCCCAGGGACAAGCGGGCTGCGGGTGAGACCGAGGCCAGGCGCCGCACTGACGGCTACAGCTAAACGGGAGACCGAGGCCGGCGCCGCACTGACGGCTATGGCTAAAAGGGGCACCCCAGGTTTCTTCTCAGCGCACCTGAGCGTTGTTCACGGTGTCACAGTTTGGGTGGAGGAACAAAACCTTTCGTGCTGACTGTGTGCCTGCGTTGGGGCTCCTCCTGCCTCCCCCGCCGTCCACGCCCACATTTCCCGGCGGCTGACGTGCCGTCACCCGCACCAGCCCGTCCCTTCCCCGGCGACGCCACGGACGGTGCGGAGCTCCCGTTCCGTTTTCCCTTATGTCTCACGTGTTCAAAGCAACGGCTGCCTCGCGGCTCCTGATTTCCAACTCTGACCAGCACACCGGGCACACGCTCTCACACGCACACACGTGCGCGCGCGCCTCGGCTTCTTCTGATTACTCGATTGCTTCTGGCTGGGTTTCGTCAGCAGAAAGGCCCCCGTCACTCCCTCCCGTTGATGAAGCTCCAGTTCGCCCCGCAGGCCGCCAACCCCGAGAGCAACGGGCAAGACCCGCGTTCCGTGGGCTGTGCTCCTCTCCCCGTCCCGTTCTGCACGTGACGTGTTTGTGCCTGACACCCTTGTTTGGGGGAGAATGATTGGTTTGGCTTTTGTTGTCCACCATCGGACGTTTTATAGCCCTCCTAACGGCGTGGTGGGTGGGACGTTAATTGTCCAAGACTCGCCGAGAGTTCTAAATGAGACTCGCCCTGTGCCGCGAGGCGCACAGCGGGTTCTGTTGTTGTCACTAATAGGAGGTTCTCATGGCTGCCTCTTTTTCCCCTCGACAACAAAATGATAAAACAAATCTTCGACTTATTTTAATGTGCTAATTGGGGGTTATTACAGCTCATTTTATTTACATTAAAATAAAAAGCAGCAATTCGTTTTCCCTGCACAGAGAACGCAGAGCGGGTCTAATCGCCTCCTCTGCCAACACGTATTTGCAAAGAGAAATGATGTGGACAACGAAGGGCCAGGCACAAAGATGTGGGCCGTGGGCTGCGTGGAAGCGTGGGTTCAAAGCAGAGTCTCGATGCCTGACCGCGTCCCTCCCGGAGGGTGGCTTCGCTGCGCGGCGTGGCGTCGTTTGCAAGAGAAGCACGCACGGGAGTGTTTACGTCGCCGTCCCTGACGCTCCAAGGTGACTTGGTGGTACTATGGATACAGCCCAGGCGAGAGTCATTTATTCATTTATTTAAGTATTTTTATGGCTTTCAGAGAGGAAGGGAGAGAGAGAGAAGCATCCACGATGAGAGAGAATCATCAGCTGGCTGCCTCCTGCACGCCCCCCACTGGGGATGGAGCCCACAACCCAGGCCTGTGCCCTGACCGGGAATCAAACCGTGACCTCCTGGTTCCTAGGTTGACGCTCAATCACTGAGCCATGCTGGCTAGGCCTGGCTTCCCTTTTTTATTGGAGCAAAGAATATTCTAGACAAACAGGCTTGGGCCTCAGATCCTGTCCCCACTGCCTCCCCAGAAGCCCGGGATCTCCTGAGAACGGGACCCTGAGAGCCCATGATTCCAGCTCCCCATGGGGAGGGTGGGGTCCCCCCGGACACGCTCATTCCCAGAGGACTCTGCCTCCTTCTCAGGGGGGCGAGGAGCCCCGAGGATGTCCCTCCAGGGCTGGGATCGGCGTGGCACAGGTCCCGAGCCACCTGGTGGATGGGTCTGTGGCCGAGCCCAGTCCCTCACGAGTCCTTGGTTCTAGGGCAGCCAGGTCCTCCCACCTCCCAGACGTGGGGTAACAACGGACATGCTGAAAGTGACCTTGGACAGCTACCGCACAGCCTTGGTGTCGCTGTCTCTCATTCTCCCCTCCTCCATGGGGAGGCTGGGGAGCAGCCACACAGCCAGGACCCTGCCTGCCCTGCCTGGGGCTGTGTATGTCTGTCCCTTCCCCGGGACGTGCGTGTGTGCATCTCTCTCTGTGTCTGTGTGTGCAACTCTCTGTGTGTGCATCTGTGTGTGTCTGAGTGTGTGTGCGTCTGAGTGTGTGTGCATCTGTGTGTGTGTCTGAGTGCGTGTGCGTCTGAGTGTGCGTGCATCTGTGTGTGTGTCTGAGTGTGTGTGTGTCTGAGTGTGAGTGCATCTGTGTGTGTGTCTGAATGTGTGTGTGTCTGAGTGCGTGTGCGTCTGAGTGTGCGTGCGTCTGTGTGTGTGTCTGAGTGCGTGTGCGTCTGAGTGTGCGTGCATCTGTGTGTGTGTCTGAGTGTGTGTGTGTCTGAGTGTGCGTGCATCTGTGTGTGTGTCTGAGTGTGTGTGTGTCTGAGTGTGTGTACGCACGTCTATGTGTGTCTGAGTGTGTGTGCATCTGTGTGTGTGTGTGAGTGTGTGTGTGTCTGAGTGTGCGTGCATCTGTGTGTGTGTCTGAGTGTGTGTGTGTCTGAGTGCGTGTGCGTCTGAGTGTGCGTGCGTCTGTGTGTGTCTGAGTGTGTGTGTGTCTGAGTGTGCGTGCATCTGTGTGTGTGTCTGAGTGTGTGTGTGTCTGAGTGCGTGTGCGTCTGAGTGTGCGTGTGTCTGTGTGTGTGTCTGAGTGTGTGTGTGTCTGAGTGTGTGTGCGTGTGTGTGTCTGAGTGTGTGTGCATCTGTGTGTGTGCGCGCACGTCTATGTGCATCTGTGTGTGTGTGCGCGTCTGTGTGTGTCTGAGTGTGTGTGGGCACCAGCTCATCTCCCAGCTCCCGACACAGGTCCGCAGGGTGCAGATCTGGGCTCCGGAGGGGGATGGCGGTGTGGAGGAGGAAACAAGCAAGGGTTGAATAGGGCATGAACCACTGACCCTCAAACCACAAAAGCAGCTAATTAGACGCTGAGCAAACAGAGGGGCGGGTGGGGCCGGCTGCGGGCACAGGGGGCCTCACTGCCACGGGGGGTGGGGGGGGTCGGGGAGGGTGTCCGTCCCTGGGAGGCTGTTTCATCCGTGACCCCAAGGCCGTCCTCAGTCCTGTGTGTGGTGCTCGAGGGAAGTGGGTGTGGGACTCAGACCTTGAGTTTAGGGTTTCTTCTGCCCCGGTCAGGGGGTAACTCTCCCGCTGGCTGGTCACCCTGGTTGCCTCTGGCCCCACCCCACCTCACCTCTGCACTTTCAGTCCCTGGACCCCCCACAGAGCCAGGGTTCACCCCAGGTCCTTGCAGCCCCAACGTGCCAGGTCTGTGGCACCGAACACCCCAGTATGCCCTTCTGGAATACCGCGCTGCCCCCCCAAACACAGCCCCAACAGGCCGCCCGAATCCCACGGCTCTGCCAATGCTCCAGCCTGGTGCTCCCCGTCCTCCTATGGGTCCGCCTCACGTCCATGCAACCCCAGGCCCGGCTGGAGACCCGGAGAGGAAGATCCCCCCCGCCCCCCACTCCCGCTGCCTTCCTCCTCCTCCTGCAGCACGGGCCCCACCTGCCTGCCTCCCACCTGGGCCCCACCCCCTGCCTCCCAGGCCTGCATTCTCACAGGCTCTACACCTTCTGCTGTCAGTTGCCCTGACGTCGCTGTGTCCCTCTTAAAGCTGAGCACTCAATAGGCATCGGCAAAGACGTGTGACGTGTGCCCGAGGCCCACACTCTCGGAAAAGAGGAGGTCCCGTTCCTGAGTTCCTGAGGGCACTGTGCTACAGAGCGGGGCGGGGGGAAGTCAGGGGTTTTGGGGGAGGGAGTGAGGAGGTTGGGGGGGAGCGAGGGGGCGGGGGGAAGTGAGGGGGGTGGGGAGGTGCCTGCATCCTTGGTGCAGCTGTGACCTCGAACCTGGGGAAGAACTCGGCCATGGACTCAGCCAGAGCCACTCCCCATGTCCTCCGCCTCCACTGCCAAGGGGCGATCAGGTCCTCAGCACCGAGCAGGCCTCCCTGCCTGGACTTGGCGGCTGGGGAGACGCCCTGGGGCTGAGGGCTGGGCCATGGGGCCATGGATCCTGAAGAGGGAGGGGGCACAGCCGTGGCCTCGCTTCCGAAGCGGTGCCCTCCCCGCCTCCAGGGGCCGCGCCCTGCAGCGCACATCCCTCCTCATGGCGGGACCCAGAGCTGTGGCGCCGGCCAGGAGCCCCGGAGGTTGCCGCAGGGCAGAGCTCGGAGCCCGCGGGCCGCACGGCTTCGTTTTCATGGGCGGCTGCAGCGGAGGGTGAGTCTCTCTGGGGCCGGGGGAAGGAGAGCCGCCAAGGCCTCCCGCACGCGGAGCTCCGGCCCCGGAGGCAGCGGGAAGGGCATGTGCTCCGCAGCCACAGCGGTGCCTCCCACCAGATGCCAAATCGCCACGGCGCCGCTCTCCCCCAGCCCGCACCCGGCCGTAACCAAGCCTTGACGTGGCCATAAATCACAGCTGGGGAAATTACCCGGAAGCTTCTCCCCTCCCGGCGGGGCTCCTGGCTGCCGGGTGTCTGGGTGTCTGTCTCCTCCTCGCCCCCGCCCTCCCGAAACCGTACGCCCCTGCCGGAGATGGCCCCCCAGAACGCACGCCGCGCCCCAGCCTGCGGCCTGCGGGGCTGGGAAGCAGGTCAGATTGGCACCGGCCCGCGCCGCGTTCTCACCCCTGCAGACGGCGCCGGGCGAGGCCATGCACGTGGAGCATGAGAATGAGCCTCGGGCAGAAGTCACAGCCACGCTCCCGGTGGCCCGATGCCGGCTGCTAGGTGCGCACTTGGCCTAGAAAGGTGTTCTCGACGCCATCGCGGCTCCCGGTCCTGCCCGGAGCCCGGGCCTCGTGAGGATGAGGAGTAACAGCAGCAAAGGAAGGAGGGAGGCGACTCCTGACCTCCGGGTGCTGGGACGGGGGAGCAGGCGGTCCTGCATACGGTGTGCTCCGCGATGAGTTACTTATTCATATTGAGCATTTAAGAGCAACAAATGTCCGGGAGCCCCTGCCGCCAGCCCGGTCCTGGTTGCCAGATGAAGGCAGGATGCCCAGTTAAACTTAACGTCAGATACACGGCAAAGAATGTTTGGTATAAGGACCCCCCAAATCTCACAAGGGAGATCCTCAGATAAATCATTTGTTGTTTATCCCAGGTCCAAACTTAGCTGGCAGCGGAATCTGTGTTTGCTGAACCTGGCAGCTCGCCGCCCTAGTGGCGGGCGTCGGTAGTGCGCCCTCGTCTTGACCCTTCCCCCTCACCTGCCGCTCCCTCTCCTGGGGTCACCGGAAGCCACGCCCACTCAGCCTTTCTCTCAGGCCCACACTCGCCCTGCTTCTCCAGAGGAAGGAATACTTCCTTTAAAAAGTGAACGTCTCCACAGCCCTGACCGGCGTGGCTCAGTGGATAGAGCGTCGGCCTGCGGACTGCAGGGTCCCAGGTTCGGTTCCGGTCAAGGGCATGTACCTGGGTTGCGGGCACATCCCCAGTAGGGGGTGTGCAGGAGGCAGCTGATCGATGTTTCTCTCTCATCGATGTTTCTAACTCTGTCTCCCTCTCCCTTCTTCTCTGTAAAAAATCAATAAAATACATTAAAAAAAAAAAGTGAACCTCTCCAAACATGAGGAAAACACTGCACAGCCCTTGCTCACCCCACCCCCAACTGAGTCCCTGGATCGCCTTTGGATCCCTTTCCCACCCTCTGAAGTCCTGGGGGAATTTCCTAAGAAGTCTCCCCCTTAAGCATCAGCCTGTAAAGGGCATCGGACCCGCTTACGTCACCTGCGCCCCGATGCGCACCAGTGGTGAGGAAGGCCTCAGCTCCGTGGCCAGGAGCTTTCCTTGTCAAGTGAAGCCCCGGAGGAGCCTGCAGGAAGGCCCCCCCACTCCCCACCCCAGCTTGGCCAGTTTCCGCTGCAACAGCCCTCCTTGCTGGTGATGGAGGAGTGAGCTCTTAGAAAATGAGCCAATTCTTCAAAAGGCTTCATGGAGAGAGACAAATCCCTCCACAGATGTTCTCCTGGGAGAGAGGCCAGACTCCGGCATCTGCTTGCCGAGAGGATTGCACAGCTCCGTGAGGGGGGGGGTCACAGAGGGCTTGTCCCAAAGGAGCAGGCGACCGGGCGGAGGAGAAACCAGCCTTCCTCACGGCAGGACGGCCGAGCATGCTCAGGCTGCGCTGTGTGTGCATGCGCACGTGTGTGTGCGTGCATTGTGCGTGTGTGCGCGTGTGCATGTGTGCGCACGTGCGTGTTGGCTTCTGGTTGATGTCGCTGTCCGTGTTGCACGCCTCACGCACAGGAAGCTCCCGTTGGATGCAGAGCTGACGCCGCCTTGCTTCAGGCTCTCCATCTCCAGGGACAGTGTCCTGTCGGGACAGATTCCAGACGTTCCCAGCTGCCCAGGTGCCAGGCGGGGCTCGCGGCGCGGTTTCCGTTAAACTGGGAGTCACTCTTGAAGGGCAGCGCGTGACGCGGGCTCACCGTCGCCCACCCGTGTGACACGGCTGGCTCATGTCCAGCCCCGTGGCACCGAGTCTCGATCCCAAAGCCTCTGAGCATCACCCTGTGAGCCCGGGAAACGGGGGTCCGGGGGGGGTGCTGCATCAGAGTCACCTGGGGGCCCTGAGGAGGGCCCTGCCCCGTGCCCCCACGCCTGGGTCAGATCCCTGCGCAGCCCCTGCCTCTGTGTGCAGACCACCCCCTCGGCCGACCGTGCACACCAAGCAGTTTGCTGGTGGCTGGTTAAGGGGGAGACGCCGCTGTCGCTGTCCAGTCTTCCTCTCCTCCTTCCGCTCACAGGCACCGCGCCGTGTCCTGTGCCCTCACGCCCTGCCCGGTCCCCTCCCTTCCTGCCTCTGCAGGGAAAGGCTGGGGATTCTCTCAGGCGCTCAGTCCCCTCGCAGTCCTGTCCTCAGAGGCATCCACGTCAGCTGCACTTCCTCGGTCCCAGGAAGGGCCCCCCCCCACCCGCCTCCCGGGCATGACCCCGTCTCTGCCTGCAGCTGCCTGTGTCACCCACTCCACGCACCACGCCAGGCGGAGCGGGGAGCCGGCTCTCAGCCCCGCGAGCATCCGCAGCCTGAGCATCCCAGCCTGAGCATCCCAGCAGCGGTTGCCGTTTGTCCTCTGCCCGGCTCTGGGCACCGCGGAGCTGCGCCCCGGGTGTGCCCTCACCAGCACATCCCTGAGGCCTCCTGCATGCTGTGCCGATGCCAGTTAGCTCCCCAGCTCCGACGCCAAGGCTTTTTCTAAGTAAGGCCCGGAGGCGCCCTCAGTCTGTACTAACCTCACTTAAAGTGTGTGCAGCTCTGCATTTGGGGGCTTTGTGGGCGGGGTCCCCGTGCCCAGCCCCCAGGGTGACTCCCGGGCCTCGCGCCCCTGCTGGGGGAGGGTGGGAGGGGGTGTGGCTTCGCAGGACCCATGGCCTGCTCCCAGGCAAAGTTTGCAGGTTTGCACAGCCAGGGCCCGAGCACCTCTGAGAAGGGACTCGGGCCTCTCCTGCAACCGAAGCGCAGATGACTTTTCAGAAAGCCTCCTAGGTCCCCCGGCCTCCAGGCCTCGGGCGCCCTCCCCCGCGCGCGGTCGGGGAGTCGGATTTGACACACTGGTAGGCCCAGGGCTAAGGCTCTCCCGACGCCCCGGAAAGGGAAGATCCGTGGCCGGGGCTGGTCCTGGTCTCACGTGAGGCCGAGTCTGTGCATTCAGGACTCCCGGGTCGGAGGTGCGGGAGAGTGGCGTTGGTGGGCGTGGTCACTGCCCGGGGCGGGTCCCCGCCAGCGCCCAGGAGCCCAGGACGCGCCTGCCCAGCTGGGGCTGAATCAGCTGTCCTCCGAGACTTTTCCCAACGCAAAGGGCTTCGTGTTTGCCTTTGTTTTCAAACACAGTTGCCATGCAGGGTTGGTTCTCTTCCGCCAGTTTCAGCCACAGCAGAGCTACTAGACACCCATGCGGCCTGCAGTGGCGCCCAGGGAGCCCAGTGCGTGCGTGCGCGGGCGCCGGCTCTCCGAGGCCATGCAGCATCGCTGACTGTCTCCCCGGGGCTGTGCCCACCTCCCCTGCCTGTTTGATGACAGCCAGCGTGCACTGCTCAGTCCCCCCCTTTTCCATCCAGCCCCCCACCCCCTCCCACCTGGCCACCATCAATCTGTTCTCTGTGTCTCTGAGTTTCTGTTCCAACAGGACTTTTTGAGGGAAGTTCTGATCATTTTTAAGGTGACATTCAGGGCTTTCTCTTGCACCCACTGCGACCCGCGGGGCGTAGCCTTCTGACCGAGTTTCTGACCTGGTGTCGGAGTCACGGACGGAGAGCCAGTTCCTCGACAGCAGGCGGAGGCTGGCCATTTGTCAGTATCGACTCCAGGCTCTGACTTGGAACCCGCGAGTT
This sequence comes from Corynorhinus townsendii, assembly GCA_026230045.1. Lineage (NCBI taxonomy): Eukaryota > Metazoa > Chordata > Mammalia > Chiroptera > Vespertilionidae > Corynorhinus > Corynorhinus townsendii. The sequence continues at coordinate 219,720,351 of JAPDVU010000002.1, forward strand.
TCGTGGTTGCGTGGACCCACCCGACGGGAGGTGCCGAACCGGAAAGCCATCTTCCCCGGGCAAAGCACACAAGTGCCCGCCGTGTGCTGGGCTACGGGGTCAGGAGTGGCTCCGCGGCCTTCGCCCGGTCACCCTGGCCTGTCTGCCTCTCTCCTGCCCTAACCACGTGTTAGCAGGACCTGCGGCCGAGTGGGGAGACAGGGGGGCCGGCTTGTTCCTTTCCCGGCCTGCTTCCGGATGGCGGCGGTGCCCACACGGGTCGGGTTGGGACGCAGAGGGCCGGGTGCCGCCTCCCAGGTGGGTCCCCCTGTAACGGAGATGGTCTGGGAAGCAGTCCTTAGACGGTGATGCCGGTGCCCACGGCAGGGTCCCACCTCGGGTTTCTTTGGTCTGAGGGTCAAGGAGTGCCTTTGGGCGCAGGAGGGGCTTGGTGAGTGGCGGGCGGATGCGGGGAGAGGCTGCTCGGGCCCGCAGCATCCCCAGCCTCGGGGCCTTTGCACGGCTGCTCCGTGAGGACACGTGTCGGTGCCGGTGCCACAGAGAGCCCGGGAACTCCAAGATGGCCCCTCCCTCTCCGACCCCTGCTCACAGCTGGCCTCGGCGGGCTTCCCCAGCTCCTCGCACACAGGCCCCCGCCCGGAGTCCGGTTCCTGCGAGCCTGAGTCTGTCCGTTCGCCATGGACCTGACCGGGAAGGTGTTTACGCATTTGCTTGTTGTCTGCTTCCACCCCCCACCCCCCACCGCATGTGAGCGCCGAGACCGCAGGCCCTGGCCTCTCGCTGCGCAGCGCAGGGCACAGCGCACGCCTAGCCCAGTGGCCGGCAAACTCACTCGTCAACGGAGCCCAATATCCACCGCACAACGATGGACATTTCTTTGGAGAGCCACATTTTTTAAACGTAAACTTCTTCTAACGCCACTTCTTCCAAATAGACTCGCCCAGGCCGTGGTATTTTGTGGAAGAGCCACCCTCCAGGGGCCAAAGAGCCGCATGTGGCTCGCGAGCCATGGTTTGCCGACCACTGGCCCAGCCAGTACACATAAAATGAATGAATGAATGAATGAACAGGTGGGTCCTGACACCACTCACAGGGCCTCTCACCACTCGGCCTGCAGCGCTCAGCGTGTGCCTAGCCCGCGCATGTCTGGTGACTGAGTGAACGAACAGGCAGGTGCTGGCACCACTCACATTGGCCCCGTGCCTCAGGGGCAGGAGACCCCTCCTATCCGCTCTCTCTGCGTGCGTGTGGGTAGGGTGCCTTCACCCTGGCTGCTTGTCTCCTCCGAACCCCACTTCACGCCGTCGCAGGCCTGGGGGCCGCGCTGGCTCTGGGGGAACGCTTCCCCGAAGGCCCCTCTCTTCCTCTCGCTCGTATGGAAAGTTTCCCAGCAACCCAGACCGTTGTGGGGACCAGCCAGTGCCTCCCCGGCATTGGCCCCGGCGCCTGCCTTCTGCAGGAAGTGAGGCCCCCCTCGGGGTCTCCAGGCAGAGCCCCGCGATGACAGTGGTGACGCTGTGACGATGGCTATGGAGATGAGGCGCTTGCCGCTGAATAGGCCTTCTGTCCGTGCGAATGCCTGGCTCGGCCTGCCAGCCTGTGACCTTGGCCGGCTCTGTGACCTTGGCCGGCTCCGTGACCTTGGTGGCAGCTTCCCCTCCCCAGAGCTCAGCATCTTCACACACAAAGCAGGGTCACCACACCGCCGGGCCGGACCGTTATGAAGACCAGGAGGTAATGGCTCTACATGTCTACCACGGCCCTAGCGTGCAGTAGGAGCCCAGCAGACGGCTCTAACTAGTCTTTTTAAAAATATTTTTATTGATTCCAGAGAGGGAGAGGGAGAGAGAGATAGAAACATCAGTGATGAGCGAGAATCATGGATCGGCTGCCTCCTGCTCGCCCCCTACTGGGGATCGAACCCACAACCTGGGCATGTGCCTTGACCGGGACCTGACTGTGACCTCCTGGTTCCTAGATCAATGCTCAACCCCTGAGCCACGCCGGCCGGGCGCCCTTTAGTCTTAGGAGGGGGCTGACGGGGCTCTGCGCTCCACGTGGTACGGGGAAGGGCTACCCTCACCTTTGCTTTAAGAGCCTTTTTTACTCTGAAGTCGCCTGGGCTCACGAGGGGAACCGGTTAGTGGGGATCCACCCGGTCGCTCGGTAGCCACGCACAAAGCTCCTCTCCATGACGGTCTTGGAACCGAATACCCACCCCCCAGCCCGGCCCAGCCCAGCCAGGGCAGGCCTCACCCCGCCCACTCCAGCTCATCTCTGTGTGTCTCCCCAGCGCGTCCTGCTCTCTCCATAATGAGACGGAATCTCCACACAAAGACCAGAACGGAGGGATTTCCTGGGCACACCTTCCTGCTTCAGAGACTCAGCACAGCGGCTTCTGACCCTGACAGCTTCCGGGAACTCCACGGAGGAGGCGAGCTTCCTGGCAGCCAGAGTGAGAAAAGCCAGATGCAAAAGCCCCTTCTCTGTCCCCTCCCTCCCACTGGTCCCCAGCTTCAGGCCACCCACAGGCAGGCTTCTCATCCTGAAAACAGCACTTCAGGAGAGAAGAGTTTTCAAAAGGCCAAAGGTGAGTCCTGTGCGCGGGCCGAGTGCTAACTGACCGACTCGGATGGCGGCTAAAGGAAAGGGCATTACTTAAGGAAAAGAGGGTAGGAGATGGGGTATCCAACCGGAAGGGCTGCACAGAGGAAAATGGGGCCTTGGAGACGGTCCGGGGGGTGAGCCCGGGACGAGCTGCCGCTGCTCCTTGCTGTCCTGGGTACCAGTCTCCTGGGGTCCCTTAGAGGCCGGGGGATGCGTGTCTGTGGGGGAAGGGGAGGGGAAGCGACTGGGTTGGGCGCCCTCCTTGGAGGGAGACCTCGAGCTGGGTCCTCTGTCCTGAGAGTTTTCTCGCTCCTGCAGGTGGGAACCTCGGGGGAGCTCTCCGGGGAGGGCCTCTATAGAATATTCCTCAGCTTCCAGGGTCCTGGTCTCCGCCGATGGGTCGGGGTCAGGGCCAGGGTCAATGCCAGGGTCCTGGTCCCCGCCGATGGGTCGGGGTCAGGGCCAGGGTCAATGCCAGGGTCCTGAGGCAGCCACGGCGCCACTTGTCTGTTTTGCTGCTTTTCTGGGCCTGGAGCTGAAGTGCAACTGCGGCCTCGATGTGTCTTCAGGGAGGAAAGGTCCGGGGTCCAAGCTGCAGGACCAGGATGTGCTATGGGGCGGGGTCCCCCTGGGGGATGGGGTTCCGCTTTCCGCCTGGTGCGTTTCTGTGCCCCATGGTCCTTGCTTGGGGGGGGGGGGGCATCTGACCAAAGGGTCAAAGAGTTTTGTGATCGCCCGGCCAGCGGGGCTCAGGGGCTGAGCATCCACCTATGACTCAGGAGGTCATGGTTCGATTCCTGGTCAGGGCACAGGCCCGGGTTCTGGGCTCCATCCCCAGTGTGGGGCGTGCAGGAGGCTGCCGATGGATGACTCCCTCTCATCATCGATGTCTCTCTCTCTCTCTCCCTCCCTCTCTCTGAAATCAATAGGAATATATATATATATATATATATATATATTTTTTTTTTAAAGGTTTCATGATCCTCAATTCAATGTCATGAACAGCATGTTGAAGGCACGTGCAGGGCAGCAGGACAGAGGGAGGGAACTCCGCCCGCGCGGCCTGGGACGCTGAGTGGAAGCCAGGAGCGGGCGCCTCCCACCCCCCTGGACTCAGGACGCGGCTGGTTCTGAGCAGCAGAGGCTGTTGGTGGCCCTGCTCGCCACCCAGAGGGCAGCCGGATGCCCACCCACAGCTCCTCCCTGCTCCTCAGCCTGGCCTGCGTCCCTGGAAGTTGCATTCAACAGCTTTATTAGGGCAAATTGCCTTCCATTTCCAAGCTCCCGGGAGCTGGCAGGAGGCCACGGGCTCCGGGGTTCCGGCGGCTTCCCGGCGTCCTCTGTGCTGTGTCAACACCGGGAATGGGAGGCCAGCGTCTCAGCGCGCTGGGACTCAGCTGCTCCCTGTGTCAGAGGCGGACTGGCTCACAGGAGGACCGCTGCTCACAGGTGTGAGTCTCACCCGTCACCTCCCTGGCCCTGCTGGGCAGCCAGCTGTTTGGAGATGTGAGATTCCACGCCCCCCCCCAGGCCACCTGCTGTGCCCGGTCCCGCCTCCTCGCCCTCTGAGCGCTGAGACCACACAATCTCTCCTCCCTCACTGAGCCCAAGCCACCCGGAGCAGCAGGCTCCCAGCAAGACCGCGAGTGAGCGAGCAGCGGACCCGAGCAGCCAGCCAGGCTCAGCTGACTCGGGTGCGGACACCCAGCGGGAGAGAGGCCTCCCTGGTCCAAGCCAAGGTCACCCCGCTCAGCTCGGGGTCCCGCTGGCTGCCCGAGGGGCCTGCGCGGGTCCTTGGCTCTCTTTCTCTTTCCATTGTTTGCTTTTGTGGATTTGAGAGAGAGGACGAGAGGAGCGTTAACCTGCTCCACTGAATCAGGCATCGTCGGTTGACCCTGGTCTGTGCCCTGACCAGGGATGGAACCCCCCAGCTCGGCGCATGGGGACGATGCTCTCCGACTGAGCAACTCGACCAGGGCCCTTTCTCTCTCTTCTTGCTTCTCTCCTCTCTCTTCTCTATGGATAGGAAGCTCTGAATTGCTTAGGCCGCATTCCCGGGCGTCTCTTGTCCGTAGCCGTCAAGTCCGTAATCAGATGCGCGGATAAAGACTCCAGAGACGCCTTAATACCGCTCCTTCCTCCATCTGTGAGAGCTGTGAGGCGCTGCCGTGCACTTACAAAACAGCACGTCACTTCCCGACACGCCGGACGATTTGGAGCAGAAAATGGTTCCCCGATTTTTCTCCGGAGCTAGTCAATAAACCTGGCAGGTGTCCTGAGTTACAGCGCAAGCATGGGCGCGCAGGGCCCAGCCCTCGGCGCGGGGCTCGGAGGAGCCCTGGTCACGCGCCAGCCTCACTCCTGTGGCCAAAGGCAGCCACGAGGCCGCAAGAGAAGTAGGTGGCGTGTTTGTGAGAGCAGTGAGGGGAGCATCTGAGTGGGGGGCAGTCGCTCCCCAAAGAGGCCAAGTGGAGGAGCAGAACGGATGGAGACAATTGAAGACGCGGGGGTGGGGTGGGGTGCGGGTGGGGTGTCGGCTGTGTGAAGGTTACTGCAAACGCACTGTAGTTCTGATAATGGTCTCAGCAGGGAGGGCTCGGGGTGCCGCACTGCTTGAGGGGATCAAACCCGAAAGACACGGAAATCACCATCCCGATCAACACCGCAGTGCGCCCCCTGGGGGTCAAATGGTGCAAAGGCTCAAGTACCTTTTTCTGTCTTCGTTTTTGGAAATTGATGTCAGAGCTGAAGGAGAGGGAGAGAGAGAGAATCATGGATCGGCTGCCTCCTGCTCACCCCACCCTGGGGATGGAGCCCGCAACCCGGGCCCGTGCCCCGACCAGGAATCGAACTGTGACCTCCTGGTTCACAGGTCCACGCTCACCTCCTGAGCCCCGTAGGCCGGGCTGAGCGCCTTTCTCACTTGGCCTTGGTCTGACCGGACGCAGCCCAGGCAGCCCGGAGCGGCGGGCAGCGGGGCGGGGGGGGGGGGGGGGGAGGGGGAAGAGGAGGCCGGGGGGAGCCTCTTGGGGAAGATGCTCGCGGTTGCGGCTCGGCATTTAGAGTTGCTGCCAGCACCGGCGAGGGCGAGGAGGAGGAAGGCGCCTGAGGTCTCACAGACCAGGGAGCTCAGCAGAGAGTGGATTAAGACAGTCTCAGAGAGGAGTGTTCTGGAAACTTCTGCACGTGTCCACTGGGAGAACAGACGGAAATATTTGGGGCAGTGTTCTTGGTTCTGGGGACAAGTGGAAAGAGCCCACATGACCAGCCCTGGTCATTTGTGTGCGGGGCTCGCGCTGGGGAATGCTACGCAGCCGGGACCGTCAGGATGACCAGGAGCCAGGGCCCCCGGACTGGAGCTCCACAGCATGCGCTCTGGGTTCTGCTAACATTTTTGGTTTGTTTTTCAGTCTTCACCCGAGGTCATTTTCCCATTGATTTTCAGGGTTGTCTCCTGCACGGGGAGGAGCCTGCAACCATGCCCCTGACTGGAATCGAACCCGAGACCCTTTGGTCTGCAGGCCGAGCTCTATCCGAGGAGCCACACCGGCTAGGCTGCTAACGTTTTCTAACCGGGTTGCGTGTCTGAGGCTGGCATAAAGGATGGGAGACGAGGAACCAGAGCGGCTGAGGGACATGGTCCGCGTGGGTACGATCTAAGCCACAGCCTGGACTCCGTGCCCGGGCTAGGAAACCACACCCCTGTGTGTGAGGCCGCCCAGGGCGCGCGTGGACCCAGCGCGGGGGCGGAGGGGGGGGGGTGGTGCCTGGCCGGAGCGCCCACCTGCACTGCGCTTGAGCAGGGTCGCACCCCTCCCGCACCCAGCGGCCTCGGGGTGAGCGCGAGCTCGGGCTCTGCTGTAACCGAAGCCAATAACGGATGGCTTCTCCCCAGCCCAGACCCCTCCGGAGCCGCAGGAGGGGCTGGCTATAAATATTATTTGATAAACGATGTCAACGTTTAATCAAAACAGATGTCACAAACTTCTAAGTGCTTCCATTCCCGGGTCCCGGGATTTGTTCCAATCTCCTAATATTGTCAACTGCGGAATGAAATTACTTGTGAGATAAAGCGAGGCGCCGGCAGCGCACCGGGGACGGCCGATTGCTCGGGGCCTGGCTGCGCATGCGTCTGGCCCACAAAGCCGCCGCAGGACGCTCGCCCGACCAGGCGGACGTGGGCCTTCATTCTGCAACGTTAGGGAGGCTTTTCTGGGCAGACACGTCCCCATTATTTATTCCCGACACATCGTTAAAGGTTGGCTTTCACTGGTCCTACCCCCTCCTCCCCCCCGTGCCCGCCTGCCTCCACACACTTTCCTTTTTTTTAATATTTTTAAAAATTCATTTCAGAGAGGACAGGAATGGGGGAGAGAGAGAAACATCCATGATGAGAGAGAATCATAGCTCGTCTGCCTCCTGCTCACCCCACACTGGGGATGGAGCCTACAACCCGGGCCTGTGGCCTGACCGGGAATTGAACCCTGACCTCCTGGCTCTTCGGTCGATGCTCAGCCGGAGCCCCGCCGGCCAGGCCACACAGCCGGGGAATCTCTGCCTCCTTTAGACCAGCTGAGACCAACCTTCTCCAAGAGGCTGAAGAGGGACGCTTTCTGTGTGGCTCGGCCCACGAGAGGGTCCGTGCAAGCAGGTGGCGTGGGTTTGGTGACGGAAGCTCGTCCTGCCTGCGTGGGCCTGGGCCAGCCACGTCGCATGTCCCAGCCTCCGTGTCTCACCGGTCAGAAGCCAGATCATGACGGCGCCTCCCCGAGTTGATGGAAATGCCGGACGCGTCCGAAGGGGCCCAGGGGGCACCTGCCCGAGGCCGCTGCCCGCAGTACCTGGCCTGGCCGCAGGTTCTGGGACCTGCAGGCTTGCTTACGGCCGCCCGGCCCTGACCCTCAGGCCCAGCCAGAGGGACCTCGCCACCGCCCAGGCGCGCCCCTCGCCCCGAGCAGCCCAGCTCCCGCCCCCCTCCTCCGTCCCTGCTTTGTGCCCGGGGGACACAGTCTCGTTTTCCTTCTGCTCCCTGCCTGGGCCTGCGCCTTCTCCTGGCCGGAAACCATTCCCCTTCTGCGGCTGCATCTTTATAATCAAATGAAGCAGCTTTCCTGTGGGGTCTCTTCGCATAATTTCACTTTACAGAGTCGTTTCAAGTGCCTGGCACTGCGTCACGGCCACGCTGCCATCCTTGCTGCATGGGAATGTGCGTGCACGTGGCGTGTGCATTGCTGCAGAAACAGAGCCATCGTCCCTGTGGTTTTATCTAACGTCTTTATCATAAACGTCCCCACCGTGCCCCTTCCCCCAGGTACCTCGGGGCGGGCGCATCCACACCTGTCCGTCCGCCCCGACCACACCCGTCCGTCCGCCCCGACCACACCTGTCCGTCCTCCCTGACCACACCTGTCCGTCCTCCCCGACCACACCCGTCCATCCGTCCTCCCCGACCACACCCGTCCGTCCGCCCCGACCACACCCGGCCGTCCACCCCGACCACACCTGTCCGTCCATCCTCCCCGACCACACTGTGCCCCACAGCTCACTCTTAAACGCTGCCCTCGGCCCCGCCCAGGCCTGTCCCCGCGCAGCCCCCACACGCTCCGAGGGGCCACCCTCATCATTGTCCCCACTGTTGCCGGTGAAGAATCAGAGGCTCTGAGACGCTAAGGAACGTGACCAAGGTCACAGGTTCAGTCCCCGCGGGCGGTCGGAGGAGTTTCTCCGCCGTTGCTGATTTTGCAAACTGAGCTCACGTCACGCACACGTCCCTGAGTCATGCTCTTGGCAAGTTACAACATGTTGTCAAAGCCCCTGATGCAGCCCAGCCTGCTGAGAGCTGCCTGCGGCTCCGACCGGCGCTGCCGCGCAGCCGACTCTGCTCGCGTCCTGTCACCGGGTCTTCCCTGCCATCTCCTTGTCCTGCAAGCAGCGCTGCTGGGATTGAAACCAATAAACTGGTGCGTTCCCCCGGAAACGGTGCTTTTGTTCCTAGGGGACGATCACTTCGGAAAATACAAGTGACACCAGAACTGACCCCCGAAGAAACAGAAACCCTGAACTGGCGGATGGCCACGAGGAGATGAGAAAGGCGGTGACCATGGCGTCATTTGTAACGGAACCAGGATGAAACGCGTCGCTGTCAGGCTCTCTGGTTTGCCAAGGACGGGGATTCTGGAATAAATGACTCCTTAAGAGGCAAACGGAAGCCGGGAAGCCACCCTCCTCACTTCCTGCCCACCTCTGGCCCCTGAGGGCCCTCATGCACATGGACAAGGCGTGCCCTCCGGAAGGGCCCAGGCAGGAAGGGACCCTGGCTGCAGACAGATGCAGGCGCCCTCCCTCCCCAGGTGCACCCCGGCCCCTGGAAGGCGGGGCCTCGGGCCCCGGCCTTGCTGGGCACCTCTGGGTGTGTCACCAAGCACCCAGCGCCTCTGACCGGCGCCCCAACTCTGCAACCACAGAACAAAACGCAGCGGCCGGATGGGCCCCCACGGGCCAGCCCCTTGGCCGGGCAGGTGTGGCCGTTCCGACGTCCCAGTGAGGCCACATCGGGCTGCGGGTCACAGGAACAGCTCACTCGCCAATCCGCATCCCTTCCTCCCGCAGATGGGACGTGGCCTGTTTGGAAGTTCAGCAGCATCGTTCTTCCTCAGCACCTTGAGGGGCAAGGGACATGGAAAGGTCCTAAGGAAGACATTCGGAAAGCATCCGGCCATCGCAACAATGAACATTCTGAGAAAACACAAATAGAAGCTTAAACGTGATAGCGGTCACTCTTCCGGACACGCCCCGGGCGTCCCAGGTGGCGAGCGGCAGAGTCAGTGCCTGTGAGAATCAGACCAGAGAGAACAAACACTGTTACCACCCCCCGGCTCACATTCCTGTGAGGTCTGAGAGAATGCGGTGAATTCAGAACAGAGCGGGGCTGACACTCCCTCCGCTCCCCGCTCCGCCTGCACTCCCCGGAAACCCGCGAGGCTCCGGGAGAAAGCACCGCGTTCGCGAGGCACGTTCGTCAGGAGCGCCGAGGCAACCTACGGACCGGCAGCGAGGGGTCTCCGGCTTAGAAACAGCTTCGCTCCACAAAGCGCCTGCGCCCGCAGCTCTGGGGGCGTTGTTGGCATGGATGCACTCATTTCCCCCTCACCAGGCAGCTGGGAGGCAGGCTCCCTTATCGTCCCCTTTCCAGTCGAGCAAAGAGCAGGGACCAGGGACCGTCATGGGGGAGTCCCAGGGGACCCGGGCAGGTCACCCGAGACGCTGGCTGGGCCCCGGACCCACTAAATTCCACCGCCTCTCTCGCCCAGCACAAATGGGAGAATCCATGTAAGCAGAGAGGATATCCGTGCTAAAAACGGTCTCTCGTCATATTTACCTTCTTCACACATGGAGACACACGTGTGCATTTTACGTAATAAGCGTGAATGAGGAAGAGTCATGTTACGCATGCTGAAGTTTCTCCACCCTCTCTCCCTTCCTCCCCACCCTGCCCATGCCCGCTCTCAGGCTGTCCCTCCACCTCCACCTCCCGTGCTCACACTCCCCGCCCACGAGAACCTGTGTTTGCCATTAGCCGTGTTGGTGGATGGCTGCCCGTCCTTACTCGTTGTCAGCATCGCCACACAGCTGGGCACACACCCCTACACTCCTGTCCACACGGTTTTCTAAAATGGGGTCTTTGTGTCACGCGTTTGCTCTTCAGCTCTGCCTCGCACGTCCTAATTTACTTGTGTAATATGCCATTTTCATCCACTTGCCCCTTCTGGGAGTCATGAAGGGTTTTTCTGGTGTTTGGCCACTTAGAATAAAGTGCAGAGACTGTCATTATGTGCAGATAGATAATAGGTAGATGATAGATACATAGATAGATAATAGATGATGGATGGAAGATAGATGATAGATAATAGGTAGATGACACATAGATGATGGATGGATGGGAGATAGATAATAGATAGGTGATGGATAATGATAGATGATAGATAATAGACGATATATAGACAGATAATGGATGACGTATGGGTGGATGATAGATAAAAGAAGGATGGATAGATGATAGATAGATCTAGATAACAGATAGATAATAGATCGATAACATATATAAATATCTAGATATTGTATATATGAATCTTGGAGCTTTAGGTACCAGCTTTTGTATGTACATGACGGAACGGGATCTGTGTTTATAGTTTTAATGACTGTTGCCAAATGCTTCCTGAGCGGCTGTCAACGTGTCCATTCCTCCAAAAACGTGAGCTCACGGGGCACCTTGCCAGCAGCAGGTGCTAAACTTCTCCTTAACTTCATGGCTGACGGCGGCAAAGAGGGATCTCATTTGAACTTCAGCTTGTCCTTCCCCACCGGCTAGCGAGCGAGCGGTCTTCGCTCTCCTCGGGACTGTCTGGACCGGCCGCCCCAGCCGCCTGCTGCTCGCGGCCCCTGCGCCCGGCTGCCTCCCTGCGGTTACGCGTGGCAGCCCTCCCCGCCCGGCACTGCGAACGCTTCGGGAGCCTGTGTGTGTTATTGTTCATCCCTGCCCTCAGAAACGCGGCTTTTGATGAACCGCGTCTGTTTCTTCTTGCAGCCTCTGGGGGTCTGGCCCCGGTTGAGGAATTCTTCCTCCCGCTGCTTCATGGTTGTGGCCGTCGCCTTGAACACGCTCAGAGTTCCCATTTCATGTGGGGAGAGGGGGTCGGCTCCGATTCCTCCCAGAAAGACGGCCGGTGGCCGGAGCACCATTTATGAACCCCGGCTTCCCCGGGAGGGGCGTTCCCCACGGCGGGGACTGCTCTGGGTGGTGCCCCCGCCACGCCCCGCCAACGAGTGGGGTTCCTGCTTGTGCAATCACATCCGAAGCAAAGGGCGGTTTTATTTCTTGTGGGGTTGGTGCTAACTCTCCTCCCGCCTCCATCACTGCCTTTCCTGGAGGCCGGGCAGCGCCGGGAAAGTCTCTTCGCTGCCAAGTTGAGGTTCGACAGCCGGAGCGTTTGTCAGTTTGGAGGTATTTATTGCTGGGTTTTAGCAAGTAATTTTCATCACATCCGAGCAACTCTGCGTGGACCTGTTTACCGGGCTCTCATTCTGAACGGCACCTGCACTTTAATAAACTGCCTTTTCGGCATCACTGGTTCGGTACGCGCGTGTTCCTCCCTTACTTCCCGATAGAATGCGTAAAATTGATAGGTTTTATAGCGTTCAATCAGCCTTGCGTTGCTGGAACAAACTCATCGTGATTAATTAAAACAAAGTAATCGTGGAAACATGAGAACGTGCTCGCGGATGTAGCTCGCTTTTACTTTTTTGCTTCCTGGGGTTGTTTATTGTGTATGTTTACTTACACAGCTCACGAGGATGGGTAGGATCGGTCTGTGTCTTTCTGTTTTGACCTTGACCCGCTCTGAATCAAGTCCCCGTGTCCAGGCATGTTGGACGGAGTCCCCGTGCCCCGGCATGTTGGGCGGAGTCCCCGTGTCCAGGCATGTTGGGCGGAGTCCCCGTGCCCTGGCATGTTGGGCGGAGTCCCCGTGTCCAGGCATGTTGGGCGGAGTCCCCGTGCCCTGGCATGTTGGGCGGAGTCCCCATGTCCTGGCATGTTGGGCGGAGTCCCCGTGCCCTGGCATGTTGGGCGGATTGCAGTGTCTAATGTTACTCACCCACCCAGTGTATCTTTCGTGTTCACGAGGAATGTTCCATCTCTGGGATCCAGACATAAAAAAGCCCTTTTACCATCCGGTCCTTCGTGTCTCTCCTCGTGCCTCCTTTACTCCCGAGCCTCCGCAGCACGTATGGGCAGTCGGATGTCCTGGTCTCGGATCTCATCGGCTCTGTCACGGAGGTGCAGGCCTTTGACTGGGCCTGGAGCGGTGCACAGCCCGAGGCTGACCTTGCTGGCGTCTGAGACCACCCCTTCTGAGCATTACCTGGCGCCCTGTCTGTTATGATCTCTCTACTCTGGTCGGAGGAGATGGACTATTTCCAGCCTCGTGGGGTTCCCCTCCACACGTATGCCAACGTGTAATCCGGCAAATATTAGGGGACCCTCTGGAGATCTCTGTCTCTGTGCAGGGACCCCCTCGCTCGAGTCCACCCCACTAATCCTAGCTGTCCCAGCTCATGGGAACCCCCTCCTCTTCCTCCTCGAGAAAGTGAGCCTGTCCAGCCGGGTGTGGCTCAGGGGTTGAGTGTTGACCCAGGAACCAAGAGGTCACCAGTTCGATTCCTGGTCAGGGCACATGCCCAGGTTTTGGGCTCAATCCCCAGTAGGGGGCATACAGGAGGCAGCCGATCAATGATTCTCTCTCATCACTGATGTTTCTATCTCTCTTTCCCGCTCCCTTTCTCTCTGAAATCAATAAAAATATATTTTACAGATATTTTAAAAAGCCCTAGCCAGTTTGGCTCAGTGGCTAGAGTGTTGGTCTGCGGACGAAAGGGTCCCCGGGTTGATTCCAATCAAGGACACATACCTTGGTTGCAAGCTCCTTCCTGGCCCAGGTCCTGGTTAGGAGCCACCAATCGATGTTTCTCTCACATTGATATTTCTCTCTGTCTTTCCCTCTCTTTTCTACTCTCTCTAAAATCAATGGAAAAATACCCTTGGGTGAGGATTAAATATATGTATTAGAGGCCTGGTGCACAAAATCCATGCATGGGTAGGGTTCCTAGGCCTGGCCGGCGATCAAGGCCAATTTTGGGGGCAACCAGCGGGCCGATTGGGGGTCCCTGCTGGCACCTGCCTTGGCTGGCCTAGGGCCTGCAGGCTGGGGGCAGCTCCTGTGTTGAGTGTCTGCCCCCTGGTAGTCAGGGCATGTCATAGCGACTGTTCGTTCCGCTGCTCGGTCCATTTGCATATGAGGCTTTTATTATATAGGATATAATATAATCGATTTTAAAAAAAGGAAAGTGTGGCTGCTCTGTTCTTTTCAGGTTGGCCCTCCCTGTGTTGAGAACTGGAAACGGCCTCCAGGTAGGATGCTGGGAACGTCCCAGGTCACCTTCTTTGTGCCATCCTCTCCGGGACACAGCTGTGTGCTTCGCTGCGTGGCATCCAACATCGCTGTGATCATATACATGCACACATCAATTTTATCTCCTTAGTAACTGTTCGTAGCAGCTTATTCTTAGTGGTTGGAAATAGCAACCTCGTCCTGCCGTTCTCCTGTCTCATGCAGCCCCCGTACGGTTTTGGGATCTAAGTTACGCAGATCTCATCACGTGACTTGGACAGCGCGCTCTGTTTTCCCGGTGAAGTTTGCACACTACGACGGCACTGGAGCCGTTTCTCTCTTCGCCACTCGCTCGGAAGCATTGCCAGCGCAGCCATCTGGGCCTGGAGTTCTCCCCGTGGGAAGCTGGGAATTGCCGATTCCGTTCTTTTATCAGATCCAGATCAAATCAGGTTTTCTTCTCCTTCTTGTATCAAATTCAGGAAATTTCATTGTTAAAAAAAGATGCTTTCATTTCATTCACATTTCCTAACGTATCGGCATATAGTTGCTCAAAATAGTGTCTCATTCCCGGTGTTTTCTGTGAGATGGTCGTTATGTTTGCTTCCATTTCAATCCGATAGTGGCAGTTTGTGCTTTCTCTCTTCCTAGGGATTCGCTTACTTTATTAGTCATTTCCAGTAGCCAACTGTTGTCCTCGTTAATTTTCTCTCTATGTGTGTGTATGTGTAGCATACGTTTCTTTACTTTTATTATTATTTTTACTTCCTTAATTTTTGGCTGCTTGATATTGATGTTTAGGTAACTGGTTTTTAACACGCGTTACTTCCGTCTGCTTTTAAGACTAAACATTTCCCTGCAGCCGCTACTTCGGCCGGATCCCCCGGGTGTCGATGCGTCCTATTTCACTCGCTCAGCGCCCACAACGGCCTAGTGTTTCCTGTGAAAGGTTCTTGAAACCTTAGCTGAGAAACGTGGCGCTTGAGCACTGAGGACGTTTCCGTGATTATTCTGTTGGAGCTCCCAACTTAATTATACTCTGGTCAAGAAACATATTCTGGAAAGTACGTTCATGTTGAACATTTGAGCCGTTTCGGTTACGGTTTACGGTAAAGCCAGACGCACTGCCTCCCGTTCGTGTCGGTTACCTTTGCTGCAACGCCTGGGCGGTGAACACTTCAGACTCCGAGGGCCACCCGTCCTCCCAACTGCTCAGCCTGCTGTTGCCGAGGGAAACCAGGTGGCCAGCGCACAAAGGGATGGGCATGGCCGTGTTCCAATAAAACTTTATTTACAAAAACAGGCAGTGGGCGGGTTTGGCCTGTGGCCCTCGTCTGTGAGCCCTGCTTTAGGTCACCACATTGGTCCTAACAGTGACGCCTCCCGTCACCTACTCGGTTGTCTAATAAAAACCTGGTTTCGTCGGCAATGCGGCTCGCGAGCCGCGGTTTGCCGCTCTATGGACTAATGAGCTTGCCGACCGCTGGTAGGTGGCTGTTTTCCAGGAGCCGCTGGCGGTGTCACGGCATCTCCTTAGCTGTCCTTCATGGTTTTGTCCGCGGGCCTCCATCACCTGGGCTCCTGGGCCGCCAGGCGGTGCTCTGACTCCTCCTCACGCTGGGCGGGGCCTCGGGGTGCAGTATTATTTCCCCTCGACGACTCAAGGCTGCACTCGGACCCCTTCCTGGAGGAGGTGAGGGTGAGGGTCATGCATGAGGTAGACGTGGCCGATTCACGTGCTGACCGCTGGTCACCCAGCCCACTCGCTCTCCAGCCCCTCGCCCCAGGGCTGGGCGGGAGGCTCCACCTCTAGCCAGTCACTGGGTTGGTGGTTCTGGCCACCTGTCCCCATCCCGAGTCTGTCCAGGGCCCGCCAGGCTGGTCCCATCAGCACACCAGGGGCGCTCGTCGCTCAGAAATGCCAGGTTTCAGCTGTGTCAGGACCAGGCCGCGTAGGCTTCCTGTCCCCCTACCCCCCGACTTCCCACCGCCAGGGGGCGGCGCAGGGGGCGCAGGCAGGGTCTCCGTGGTAGTGGCCAGCGTCTGAGCTCCCCGAGGGCACGTTCAGAGCAGACTCCCGCCCCCCACGCCCTAGCGCTGCTGGGCAGAGGGGGCGACCTGTCGGCGGGTCTGACTCGCATCATCGCCTGGACCGAGGGAGAGACGCGCTTTTCTGAGCCCACGGCTGAGCCCGGGCCCTCGGGAGGCATCAGGAGCCCAGCGTCTCCTGTTCTCCCCAGAATTAATCCAACGTGAGCGGGAACAGACTCCCTTTCCCCACCGAGCCCCGAGGAGCTCTCCCCAGGCCCCTTCTGGTGGTTCAGTTCTGGCCTCATCATCGGCAGAGCCGGTGGGACGGGCAGTGAGGTCCCGGCTGCACGCCCCCACCCCCCGCCCCGGGGGACATGGAAAGGCGCGTGGGACAGGAACATGCGGCAGCGAGGCCCCGGGGGAGGAGACACCCCACGGCACCTCGAAGCTGCCGTCTCAGTCCCACGGGGCGCGGCACAGCCCAGCTGCCCCCCGAGGCCCCGGCCGGAAGTGAGCCTACCACGCGTGGGGACGGCTCCCCGGTCCCCTGAGCCCTGTCCCGAGCCCCGCCCGCCGGCAGCCCGGTCTCCTGCAGGTCTGCGGGCCCCTCCCCCCTCCCCCACCCCTCTCCCACCCCTCCCCCCAGCACAGCCGGCGAGGAAGCCTCGGGAACGTACCGGGTGGCGTCGCTCGGGAGCTCAGCCCGCTCAGCGCTGGCGGTGCGATGGGGACCCGGGGGCCAGGGGGACATTTGGGAGCTGAAGCGGAACCCTCTTCATCGCCATGCCATCACGTCAACGTCACATGTCATCACGTCACACGTCATCACACGTCATCACCGGTGCATACGGGCCATCCCGCCACGCAGACCAACGCGGGACACGGGTCAAGGTCACAGTCAAGGGCACCAGCACTCCACCGGGGACGTCCGCGCGCACCCGGTCCCAGGGGTGACGGGTTTGGGGAACACGGTTGGAAAAAGGAGCCTGAGCTAAACGTGGACACAGTGCGGACTCGGAAGGGGGACCGCCCTGCGGAGCGGAGCGGCGGCCGCGGAGGGGACGGCGCTGGCTGCTCTCTGCTCCCCGTCGGGTCCCTCCCCAGGGCCCTCGTGTATCTCGCAGGACAGAAGCCCCGTGCCCCCCACGCAGCCCCAGGCCCCTCTTCCTTGGAGCGCGATTGGAAGGAGCTGCACGTCCCACTTGAAATTGTGCCTTCGCGCTTCAAAGCGGGGCGCCGGCTGAGTGATTGCAACGGGGAAGCTAATGACGAACGTAATTAATGCTGCCGCACGCCTCCCAGGCCCCGCAACGGCCTGTACCTTCTTCCTCTTGAACGAAAGCCCTCGAGGCGGACGGGATGGGCCGGGAGGCCGGCGGCCCGGCAGCTCCCCGTGCCCGCCGCCGCGGGTGATTGAGATGCCTCCTGTGCCGCCCGGCGAGGCGCGTGGCCCGGCATCTGCAAACAGCGAGGCCGTTTCCCTAAACCCGCAACATTGCTCCAGAAAACACGCCCGGGGCTCCTAAACCCCCGGCGCCGGGCGAGCGTGCGGATTAAGGGAGACGGAGGTGGGGTGCCCAGACGGTCTGCATCTCCATTTCATCCTGAGACCCGCTCCGCCCCACGGGGCTGGGCCTTCACGGTGGGTTCTGGCCCGTGGCAGGAGGAGGTGAACCGAAGTGACAATTGTGAGGCCTGGTGCCCCCACCAGAACCGGGCGGCCCAGCACGGAGCCGCCGCTCCCCGCCCCCCGCCCCCTGCAGGCATGAGTGCCCAGGGCATCCGCCCCGGCAGCAGCCCCAGGGGAGTTTATTCCTGCCAACTGTCCGCACTGAGGGTGTCCGGCGCCTCCACCCCCGTAAAATCTCCTGGTCCCCACGTCCCTAACTCTGCTGACTGCCCCACCCCCACCCCCAGGCCCTGGGCACTCACGCCAATTGGCCGAGTCTTTGTCTCCTGGCCGATTTCTCCGTTGATCCTTCCTGGGGTGACCCCCGTTCACCCGCTTCTGGACCCTGCCTTCTGTTGGGACACACTGTGCCCGCCCCCCATCAGGGGCTAAAGCCTTGCCCCCGTGTGCTGCATGGGAAGGAAGGCCCTCAGGGAAGCCATTCGGCAAAGGAGGTCACCAGGGTGGGACGGTCCCCACAGAAAGGAGGTTCTTAAAGAGAGGAGAGACCCCAGAGGGCCTCCCCACGCGTGCCCAGAGGCCACGTGAGGACACACCCACCCCGGCTCACACCGCCTTCTTAGCCAGCTCTCACCCCCACCAGCTCCTGCCCTCAGCCTCTCCAGGGCCAAGTGCCGAGCAGCTGGGGACCCTCCCTACAGCCAGAACCCAGAACTTCACCCACACTGCCACCCGCGGGGCTCAGATGGGCAACCAGGCCCCCCACTCCTTCCTGTGCCATCTCTGTGAAGGCCCCGCCCCTGCTGGGCTCCTTCTGCCTCCTGCCACCCTTGAGCTCCCCGGGGGCCCTACATGGCCCTCCCTCCCCTCCCCTCCCCTCCTCTCCCCTCCTCTCCCCTCCCCTCCTCCCCTCCTCCCCTCCTCCCCTCCTCCCCTCCCCTCCCCTCCTCTCCCCTCCTCCCCTCCTCCCCTCCTCCCCTCCTCCCCTCCTCTCCTCTCCTCTCCTCTCTCCTGTCCTTCTCCCTTCCCCTCCCCTCCCCTCCCCTCTTCCCCTCCCCTCTCCTCTCCTCTCGGACTTGCCTCCCTGTCTGTCACACCTGATCAATCAAACCTTTCCTCCCCCACTTCCCACACCTGGCCCAGGGCGTCTGTGCTGCGGAGGAATGAGGGAGGCGCCAGCCTAAGGAAATACTTAGCGCATCAGCTGTTCTGAGCCTGGGCTTTCATTCATTCATTCATTCATTCATTCATTCAAATCCTCACCTGAGCATTGTTTTCCATTGATTTTCAGAGAGAGAGGGATAGACAGAGAGAAGCACATGGATGGTCGCTTCCGGCTTTCGCCCTGACCAGGGCCCAACCTGGGGAGGAGCCTGCAACCGAGGTCCGTGCCCCTGACCGGAATCAAACCCAGGACCCTTCTGTCCGCAGGCCGGCGCTCTACCCACTGAGCCACACCGGCCAGGGCGGCCTGGGCTTGCTTCACACCGAGATGGGAGATGACAGCGCCTGCCTCGCGGAGCTGTCAGAGGCCGGGAGAGCTCGCTCGCCTGGAACAAAGCACACACTCTGGCCTCCTGGGGTGGTTCGTCACCGTATGACCACCTGGTGGACGAATGCCGGGTTCCGCGGCTCTGGGGGAGGGCCGGGTGGGCCATGAAGTCCAAGTGCGGTCAGCATTCACCGCGTCTTGAATTGTTGGTGAATGAATGTCTGAACGAATGAATCGGCGGTTTTCCTGGCTCCTGTGAAAAGCATCGTTTTCTGAATTTTGGTTTCCCGCCGCAGTTTTCAGATCCCGGTTTCATGCGCTGAATTCAAGGTGCTAAGTAAGATGATAAGCTCATTGCCAATTATCCAGTCCCCGTGAGGATGTGTCAGGTAATCGTTTATTATGTAATTAAGCAGGAAAAGGCAGACAAATACTCAAAAATTACCGGTGGGTGGACGGGCAGACGGGCTCCCTGCCAAGCCCGCCAGCGAGGGCCCGCGCCCCGCCCTCCCCCTCTCCCCTCGTCTCCTCCTGCCGCGTTAATCTTACCTAAGTGGTTATTAACACACGTGAGATTACTTCCATTCATTATGTTTGCTACATTGTTTCCCACGATTATTCGGCCACTTGCTTGCAATTAAGCAGGTTTCCAGTGAAGTGTGCGGCCGGAGGGTGTGCGTAGGGCTGTAGATACAGTCATTGAAATTGAACTTGCGCTTGGAAGAAGTCTGTCTTCTGGGACTCCAGATGGCGACAGACAAGGGCAGGGAGAGTGGGTAATCACACGGAATAGTCGTCCGAGCGGCCAGAGGTTCCCAGCGCTTTCAAAGCTTTTCTGGTCGTGAGGAGAGAATAACATGGTCCGCCCTGCGGAGGCCGGCCTCCCAGGGAGACCCGGAAGCCTTAGTAACAGGTTTTCGTTTTGGTTTTTTCCCCCATCAAAATGTACTGATGGTGTCCTGCCTCAGAGTGGTATGTTGGTCAAGAAGGGGAGGGGATATTTCAATGTTTAACGCACGGGGAAAGATGGGTGTGGGCCCGTCAGAACATACATGAACATACGTGAGCCCCAACACTGGGGCAGGCTCCTGGAGGACAAGGTGTTCATTGCTGACGCCTGGGATTTTTTTTTTTTTTTTTTTGACTAACATCTTGGGAGGACGGCTGGGCAATGAGCTACTTTGGGGGGCGAAGAGCTTGGCAAAGCCACGCCAGCTCCTGACCACGTGAGGCCACCTCCAGGCCCCCTGAGAGGCCCAGGCCGGACCCGCAGGCTCTGCACGAGCAGGGAGGACGGCCTACAGCCGCTTGCAGGCCGCTTGGCTTCCTGCTCCACGCCTGCCCAATGCGAGCAGAGCCCGCCCGATCCGCAGAGACTGGGAAGCTTTGATTGCGGGCATGCGAGACCTCTCTCTCCGACCGGCACCCGGCCCCGGAGCCCACGGAAAAGAGGCCGCGCTGGGACCCGTGACAGAGCACCGGCCTGGAAACGCCGCTGCACAGGCACAGCCACAGCCACAGCCACAGCCACAGCCACAGCCACAGCCACACCTCCTTTCTCAAACGTCCCGCGTCCTGAACAATTCGGTGCCAGCCACGTCGTTCACGGAAAACACGTCTCAGCTACGGAACCAACGTTCCGTCTTGGACCTGACAGCCCTTCTGCGCTGATACCTCCGCGGGGCGGAAAGCACCTCCAGGCGGCAGCCCGAGGGGAGAGCGCTTTGCCGCTGCAGAAACTGGCGCAGAGCACACTCTCAAAACGGAAGGACCACCGGGCCTGCGCCGACGGGTGTGGGAGGACCTGGTCGCAGGCGATGGGGACGTGGGAAAACGGCTGCCCATTCACATACAGGGGAAGCAGCGAGCCGCGGACAGCACTTGGCGGCGGTGACGCGCGACCCAGCAAAGATGCCGCGGGACGCGGCCGGAAGCAGGTGGTTTGGTAAGTTTTAGAACAGAAGTGTGTTCACAGGTCAAACGGTCCCTCAGCCGTGCACCGTGTGTAAGAAAGGTGAACACGGAACCGCCTGGGGGTCGGGAATGGAGTAATTCGACCGACATTATTTCTAAGGGGGAAAAATGATTCGGTTTCCGCACAAATCGCTTCTCGAACAGCCTCCCGGAAGGAATTAACTTGGAGAACCGGGGTCCCCCTGTCGCCCTCTGACGAGCAGCAGAAGGAACCCTGGGAGGTGGCGGGACTTTAATAGTGTGACCATGTCATCGTGTCCAAAACAGCTGGCCTTCAGCAGCGATAACAGCAATACGAAGCATAAAGTGACGTTGAAATGTATGGCCCACGTGTAATGAAAAAACATCAATTAATGAGCTAATTCATGAGTAGAAACGACCCCGGAGGAAGTCCAGACATTGAAATGACCACAGAACAACTTAAATCAAGTAAATATGTTGAAAGAACGAAAGCAAACAGAGAAATGTCTTAACAAGTTGAACCAGATGGAGAACATCAACAGAGATAGAAATGAGAAAAAAGAACCAAGCAGAAATTCTGGAGGCAAATAAGTATAACGACTAAAGTGAAAAATGTACTGCGGGGGTGGGGCGGGGTGGGGTGGGGGTCTCAACAGCAGGTTTGAATAAGCAGAATAAAGAAACGGTGAATCTGGAGACAGGTCCATAGAGATTATTCAGTCTGAGGAACCGCAGGGAAGATCAGGAGGAGCGTCAGGTGTGTCATCATATACATAATGAGACTTCCAGAAGGAGAGATGGAGAAAGGAACAAACGCTACTTTAAAAAAATAATGGCCAAAAGCTTCCCAAACTTGATGAAAAATGTTAATTTACACATCCAACGAGCTCAATAGAAACTCCACGTAGGATAAACACAAAAGAGATTCACAATGAACCACATGATAATTAAACTATCAGAAGACAGGTAATCTAGAAATATCAGCCAAAAAAAAAAAAAAAGGAGAGAGAGAGAGAGAGAGAGAGAGAAGCTTTTAATCACATCTAAGTTATCCTCAGTAAGATTACAGCTGATTTCTCATCCTAAACCATGGGGGACACAAAGCATTAGAAGGACATATTAAAGTGTTAGGAAAACAGACAGCCATCAACCAAGATTTCTATAACCAGCAAAACTGTCAAAAATGAAGATATTTTTCAGACGCACAAAAACTGAGAATTTCTTATTAGTAGCCATGCTATGCAAGACATACTAAAAACATTTTTTCAGGCTAAAAGATTGTGGCCAAAGACAGTAATGCCAATCTATGGGGGGTTGGGAGGGGGGGGGTGAGGGGAAGAGCACCAATAAAAGTATGCATGTATCTGCAAAAGTCAGCATAAATGCATATTTCACGATTCCTCTCTCAGCTGATTTAAAATGCTCTGTCATCTTGTCTCAGCTGACATCCCATAAACAAGTGGCCTTTTTATGGCTTACGTAGGACCACATGTTTCACATTTGAGTGCCTTTTGTTGGTGTTTCTTATTTAAAAATTGCTCCCAAGCATAGCACTGAAAGGCTTCCTCATGTCTCTAAGCGTAAGAGGGTTGTGATGTGTGTGATGGAAAAATTAATGTGTGTAAAATCAGCTTCCCTCAGGCATAGGTTATAGTGTGGAGGGCAGTGAGCTTGATGTCCGTGAGTCAGTGGTATAAATTCAGCCAAGGTGACTTAGCACAGAAACACACACATAGGACAAGGTCACACATTGATCAGTAGAAAATGTTTTCAAAAGGACCTCCCTGGACCCAACCCTGTGTCCCCTGGGAGCAGTGGCTCGGGATGTGGTCATCTAGAACGTGCAGTGACTTTACAGGACACGGGTACTATGAATACCAGAAACTGTCTGTAGGTCCCAACAATTCCACTCTGAGTCATATGCCCAACATAGAGACACATCAGTTCCTCCAAAAGACGTGCACAAGAATGTTCATTGTAGCGTTATTTTCAATAACCTGTAAAGTTCCCCCAGAAAGTTAAAAAAATAGTGCAGCCTGGACGGGTGTGGCTCAGTGGTTGAGCTTCAACCCAGGAACCAGTCAGGTCACAGGCCCGGGTGCAGGAGGCAATTGACTGGTGATTCTCTCGTCACTGATGTTTCTCTCCTTCTCCCTTCCTCTCGAAAAGCAATAAAAATCTATATATATAAAAGGCTAATATGCAAAGTGTCCCCTCGGGAGTTCGACCAGGAGACCGGGAGTTCGATCGCTCACTATGATGTGCACTGACCACCAGGGAGCGGCACAGAATGAAGGAAGGCCCCAGCCAGGAGCTGGAAGGCCCTGATCTGCCCTGATCGCCGGCCAGGCCTAGGGACCCTACCTGTGTACAAATTTCGTGAACTGGGCCTCTATCCTATCTAATATAGAGGGGATATGCAAATTGACCATCACTCCGTCACAAAGATGGCTGCACCCACAGCTGAGGCCAAGTTTCCATGAGGAGCCTTAACAAGCAATCAGCAGGGACCTGACGCTACGCCCTCTCCCACCCCCATGGGGCTTGACAGGGGACCTCAGGCCATACCCCCCACCTGGCGTCAGGCTGGGGACCTCAGGCCGCACCCCCACCCTGGCACCAGACCAGAGGACCTGAGGCCATGCCCCCCGCCTGGCAGGGCTTGACAGGGGATCTCAGGCCATGCCCCCTGCCCAGGCACCAGACCAGGGGACCTGAGGCCATGCCCCCCACCCAGCGGGGCTTGACAGGGGATCTCAGGCCACACCCCCACCCAGCGGGGCTTGACAGGGGACTTGAGGCTATGCCCCCTGCCCGGCGGGGCTTGACAAGGGTGGGACTGGCCGGGTCTGGATCTAGCCCAATGGGGGGCGGGCAGCTGGGTCTGGGTGTCACACGATTTTGAGGCACATGTGGGTGGGTAGGGACTTGACTCTGGGTCCCGTGGTGTGCCCAGACTCTGACAGGAGGAAGGTTTTCATACACATTTTACTAATTATCTTTCATCTCTGACACTTGTATTCTAGAGAAAGGGCAAATAGCATTATTAAATTATTTCCTCTAATTAATCCCCCTTTAATGTGCACGAATTTCGTGCACCGGGCCACTAGTCTATTTAATAAAAATAGTGCAGAACTAATCTATGATGTTTGGGGGTGGGGCTGTGTTTCCCCATGGGTGGGTGGTTGGTGATGGAAAGAGAAGGAGGAGCTTTCAGGAATGCTGATGGTGCTCTGGCTACCGCAGTACAGTAGTCCTCCCAGGAGAGAGGTGGCCGAGGCTGGCCCACGGCAGAACTGGCCAATGATTGGACACTATATGGCATTACCAATTTTTCAGAAGTTGGTAATGAGTTGAATGGCCAACGGTTGCAAGGAGTATCTTCCTCTTCCCCTAACAGAGAGAATTAGGAACATTTAGCGACCTTCACTGGTGTGCTCCCCGGGGCCGTTTTCACCTTTCCCCAGCAACTTGCATGCGGATGAGCGGGGCTGCCCAACCCCACCCCCCCCCGGGGCGAGGACACTCCCAGGCCACTGCATGCCCGGAGCTGGCATGCTCAGATGCCGTGGTTCCCCCAGCTCAGGAGGCTCTTGGCGACGGTCTGCTCACCACCGAAGACGCGAGCTGCAGCCACGCACTTCTTCCAGGGCAGGTGGATTTACGGCTTGGACGCACGGACGGGCAGAGAGAGCAGGTAATGCCATCGTCCGTAAAACCTGACCGCTGGCGGTCTTTAGCTTCTCCTTGCAACTTCCCTGTGAATTTTATGAGAAGGTGCATTCAACGTCTTATTACGGAGCCTTTCTCAGCGAGTGATAAATAATACACTAAAAGCTGCCCTCGGCTTCCTCGTGGATTAAATATGGATGGAGGACTGGGAGGTGGAGATAATGAGGCCCATCCAGGACCAGAGAACACAAAGGTACCCGATGGTCTTCCGTCTGCGGAGACGACCCGAGACACGTCGCGGAGGGTCGCAGTGCACGAGGACGGTGCCTTGGGCGGGCCGACACGGTTTCGTGTGCCACGGTCACTCTCGCGACGGTGAATGGAGGCAGGGCCCGAGGGGCGGGGGCTTGCTCCGCTCTGCTCTGCTCGCCCGCCTTGCTCACCCGTGTTCCTCCGGGGCCTTGAACAGAATCTGACATGTACCGCAATGGATCATTAACTGTATCCAGAGGAGCGGATCGATAGGAAAACCACTCAGCCCCGAGAGGAATGCCAGCACCCAGACAGGAGAGCACATCTGTGGCTTCGACCGCAGGCAGCATGCCCAGCTCCCTAAGTCCCTTCTGGGACAAGCTCCGGCCCGTGGGCGTGGGTTTGGTGAGTCAGGCATGCAGAGCCCTGCCCTGGCCAGTGTGGCTCAGTGGATAGAGCGTCGGCCTGCAGACTGAGGGGTCCTGGGTTCAACTCCAGTCAAGGGCATATGCCGGGTTGTGGGCTCCATCCCCAGCAGGGGGTGCGCAGGAGGCAGCTGATCCATGGTTCTCTCTCATCATGGATGTTTCTATCTCCCTCTCCCTCTCCCTTCCTCTCTGAAAAAAAAAAAAAAAAAAGAAAAGAAATGAAGAGCCCTTTAGTCCTCCCAGGAGAGAGGTGCCCTTGGCTGGCCAAAGGCAGAATCGGCATCTATATACATATATATATATATATATATATATATATATATATATATATATATATATAAAAAACCCTAAGTGTCCATCCGACTGTTCGACCAGTAGCTATGACGTGCACTGACCACCCGGGGGCAGAGGCTTAACGCACAAGCACGGGCACATGGAACAGACTGATGAATCTCAGAGGGAAGGGGGAAGGAGGTAGGGGGAGGGCGGGAAGAGATTAACCAAAGATCTTATATGAATACTAGAGGCCCGGTGCATGGATTCGTGCACCAGTGGGGTCCCTCAGCCTGACCTGCAGGGATCAGACCGAAACTGGCTCTCCGACATCCCCCGAGATTGCAAGAAGGCGCAGGCCAGGCCGAGGGACCCCCACCGGTGCACGAATCCATGCACCGGGCCTCTAGTCTGCACATAATCCATTCATCCTAATGTTTCTCTCTGTTGAGGCAGGCCCACCGGCCTGCAGGTCCACCTGCCGTCCAGGACATCCCCCGTACCATCCCGAACAGACACGTTAGAAATGTCCATCAGGTCCAGCTGTTAGACTGCTGACACGGCTGTCCCCTTGCTCTCCCCACGGGCTCGTCACCGTCAAAGGTGAGTGCAGCGATAGTGCAGAGACACGACGTGTGTTACCCGCCAGGCTGTCGGTCGCCGCTTTGACGCCATTGTTGCTCCTAGCAAGGGCGTTACCTCCCTCCACCTGCGGGGAGAGGTCAATGCCAGGCGGACTTGGAAGCAACAGGAGAAAAGCAGAACACGGAACCGACTGGGAAGACCTGTCTGCCGTAACCCCACTTGCCCACCTGCTCGCTCCCCGAGACGTCTGCTCCCGTCCGCTTGTTCGGATGTCCAAGGCAAACAGTTTCATAGGTCCTGGGCACGCGGTGTCGACTGGAGGAAAGTAAACAATGTTTCCGGAAGCCAAGGGCCACCCAAAGGAATCCTCTATAGTAACAGCCTGACATGCTAAGGGTCTGGCCGTCCAGTCGGCCGTTCAACCAATCAAAGCGTAACATGCCAATGACATGCTAAGGTCACGCAAGTGCTCGCTATGACGTGCACTGACCACCAGGGGGCAGAGGCTCCGACCGGTAGGTTAGCTTGCTGCTGGGGCCCGGCCAATGGGGACTGAGTGAGATGGGCCGGACACTTCCTGGAGCCCTCCCGCAGTCCCTCCCCGGCCCCGATCGTGCACCGGTGGGGTCCTTTGGCCTGGCCTGCGCCCTCTCAATCCAGGACCCCTTGGGGGAGAGCCGGTTTGGGCCCAATCCCACAGGCCAGGCTGAGGGACCCCACTGGTGCATGAATTCGTGCACTGGGCCTCTAATTCTATCTAGAAAGGAGACATCAAGGAAAAGTAAAGTTTGGAAGCGAGGCTCCGAGGGGGGGTCGTGCGGTGGGGAAGGGAGCAGTGAGCTCTTTCAGTGTCACTTGGGGTCCTGCCCAGAGGTATTTAATTATGCTTTCCTGTCTTCTCACGCAGTCACCAGACCCACGGGGCTGCCTACCATTAAATGTTAACTAATTAAAACTCCCTCATCGATTTAACAATTAATTCCTTTCCGAGCATGAAGATTCAACTTCTACGTCCCGCTCGCCCTATTGTACGCGCCCCATAGCTGCGTCGGACGAGTGGCTACCCTACTGCACGAGGCTGAGGGAGGACACTCCAGATGGGCAGGGAATTCCGTGGGACGGCGCCGATGGATCCGGGCTAAGGCCGGCGTGCGCGTCGCTCAGCTTCCCGCAGCCGCCGGCAGACTGGTGGGCGGCCTGCGGGTGTTTCCATCCTCAAGCGCAGTGACCTCGCTGTCCTCCGGGACGGGCAAGGCTCCGCTCGATGGGCCCCTCTTGGCCTGTAGGATCCCGCCTGCTAAAAGCTGTTCGCAAGGGCGTTACTCTCGCCTCAATCTCCTCTCCGGCCGAGGCCTTGAAGGTCGTCGTCAGTGTGCGTTCATTTTACGTCGGCAGGAGGCGCTGTGGCTTAATTTTCTGAAAGTGACTCGTTGACAGCAGCTGTGTAGAGAGCAACCCCTTCCTGGAGGTCCCTAGGTGGGGGCAAGAGTCCGTGCGAAGGGTGCCCCGTATTTAAAGAGCCGAACCCTGTGCCTGTGAAACCTGAAGGCGGGCAGGCCTCCGCTCACCTTGCCCAGCGATGGGGGCCTTCAGGAAGCAGCGGTGGCCGCCCGCCTCCTGGCCACGCAGAGGTCGCAGCACATCCATGCTCCTCAAGCAACTGGCGCCCTAACTGACGCCGACAGGGCGTTCGCTCTGCGCGTCCCGAGCGCACGGCCCAGGCTCCAACTGGTGTTGCCCCTCATTCCAGGCGCCTGGCTTGGCACCGGACTTCGCCACCACGTGGGAGGAGGAACGGGCTTGCGGGGCGGGGGAGGGGTTAGGGGAGGGACTGCCCATGGACCACCCATGTGTAGCCAGGACCACAGGCCTCCCTGTCCCCGGGGAGACTCACAAACTCCGCTTGTGGTTGTGCCACTCCCGTTGTCGCAGGATCTGACGGTAGAGCTCCCCACCAGGTCACCACGTGTGGCACGAGCGGCGAAGTCCCCGTGGCCCCAGCGTGGCCCCGAGATGGTGCCCCCCACGTGGGGTCCGTTCGGGAGCAGCGCGCCCCACGCGTCTTCCAGAGCGCCCCATCTTTCCTCCCCGCGGGCCGAGTCTCCGGAAAGGTCTCCGCACCTCCCTGCGGCAGCCGGGGACAAGGCCTCCTGTCCCGCTCCCCCGGCCGCCCCGCCCCCTCAGTAGCACACGAATCCGGACGCGGGAGGGAGACTTGATCTTGAGGGGCTGATTGGCAAGGGGAGCTGGGCCGCCGGGAGGTCCGCAGGAAAAGGGTTTTCTTTTGCAAGAAGGTGTGAACCAGGCGGGAGGAAAGGGTGCGGGAGGGAGCGCAGGATGAAGGGGTGTCTGCGTGGGACACTGGAGCCAGCCTGTGCCCGGAGGGCTGTGGGCAGCTCCAGGGAGTCCCAGGGCCCAGGGCGGGGTCTGGCACAGGGAGCTCTGTGACCGCCCCCCACGCTTTTGTCCCCCAGGAGTGGAGCAGGCAGCCCCGCGGCTCCTCTCTGAGGTGCAGGGCGACTCTGAGGTCTACGGGGCCTCCTCACAGGAGAGCAGAGGGGTTGTGCTCACTGTCACCAAGGCCACAGGGCAGGGAGCCACCTCCGGGAGCAGAAACATGGGGCGGGGGGGGCAGGGGACGGTGTCTCTCGAACAGTCACTGTTTACCAGGGACACACGCTCGGCCGAATGCAGCACCGTCACCTGCACCTCCGTGGCGTTTCCTGCTGACGCGCGGACACGGCCCCGTCGTCTCCATTTCAGGGACGAGGCTCGGGCGTTTGTGCTGCATCACGCATTCTGGACACCCTCCTCTGGGAACCGGATCCAGGCCTGGCCGACTCTCAAGGCCGCACTGCTCAGTGCTGTTCCAACTACAGAGGCTCAGAAGCTGGAGCAGGAGAGCGGGCAGCCAGGGAGGGAGCCAGGGAGCCAGGCAGCCAGGGAGCCAGGCAGCCAGGGAGACAGGGAGCCAGGGAGCCAGGGAGCCAGGGAGACAGGGAGATAGGGAGACAGGGAGCCAGAGAGCCAGGGAGCCAGGGAGCCAGGGAGCCAGGGAGCCAGGGAGACAGGGAGACAGGGAGCCAGGGAGATAGGGAGACAGGGAGACAGGGAGCCAGGGAGCCAGGGAGCCAGGGAGCCAGGGAGACAGGGAGACAGGGAGATAGGGAGCCAGGGAGCCAGGGAGCCAGGGAGCCAGGGAGGGAGCCAGGGAGACAGAGAGATAGGGAGACAGGGAGCCAGGGAGCCAGGGAGGGAGCCAGGGAGCCAGGGAGACAGAGAGAGGACTCTTTGCTCCTATTCAGGCCGCACCACCTGCCCCACCTCCGTCACCTCCTCCACCTCCCACCTCCCTCACCTCCCTCACCTCCACCTCCCACCTCCCCACCTCCCCCGCCTCTGCTGGGCCCTTGCTGTCCAGGGCTTTTATTTCGGCGTCTCTGTCCTGTCTGTTCCCTCCCAGACATCTCTCCCCCGGAGCCGTGCTGGTGTCTGTGCAGCCCAGCCCCGCCACTCCGCCCGATCCGCTCTGCTCGGCTGGCACACAACGCCATTACGCGTGAGCGCCACCAGGGAAGGTGCGGGCGACGCTCTCCAGAAACACACCCGTCACAGTCCATTTGGCGCCAGGAGATGGAGTTTGAAGGCACTTTAATTACAATCATCGCTTTTGGACGGGTCTGTGCTGTGATTTGCAAAATCTGCAAGTCCCTGGACACTGTGGGAGCCTGCTCTGAACCGGACTCTCCTGGACCCACGGCGGGAAGAGCCACGCCGCCAAGGTCACGGGCACGCCCCTCCCGCCAGCCTGGGAGCCGCGGCTCTCCTGCCCTGGGGCTGCCCGGGCACCTCCACCTCTCCACCAGGGGGAGAGGCTGGGTGGGAGGCGAGCTGTGGGGCCGTGAAGGCCAGGAGGGGACGCCCATCCCGCCTGGCTGTCCCCGGAGCGGCCGGTGCGCAGTGCGGCCATCCGGGCTGGGTCTTCCTGGAGGACGCACGAGGCATTGCTGGGAGGAAGCAGGTGTGTTCCTCCGTCCGCCTTCCGGGTCCGGGTCTGCAGAGGAGCCTGGCTGAGCCAGGTTAACAAGAGACACAGTCCTGCCCCAGGAGTGACCCAAAAGGTGGCTCAGAACACGGGCCAAACACGCCCAGGGGAGAGGCTGGGAGGCGAGCTGTGGGGTGTGGGGCGATGTGGGGCGAGCAGGGCTGCCGGTCCCGGTGTCGTGCGGATGAACGCCCTGCTTTCTCCTTAGCGTCCTGCCTCCCGGGGCAGGGCGGGGGCGCGTCTCTGCGAGGAGAGGTTCCCTGTGGGTGCAAAGCCCTTTACAGGGGGAGCGCCCGGCCGCGTGCAGAGCCGGTGCTGGGTCTGCGGCTCCCAGCCGGGGTCCCTCCAAGTCCAACGTGGCAGCGGCCTGGCGCACCCCGTTACGGATCCAGGTTCTCCCCCAAGGAGAGAGAAGCCCGAGCCCCCTGGGGCCTCATTTGGACACGGGGTCTTCCCAGAGCTGGGGGAGGCACCAGGGGGCCCCGGGGAAGACCCCAATCCAATAGGAGCCTGTCCTTGCCCAAAGGGGACCTGAGGGCACAGGGACACGCCTGAGGACGAAGGCCGTGGATCCCGCAGCCGGGAGGGTGGGGGACAGTCTCCCTCGTGGCTTCGGAGGAGCGGGAAGAGAACGGGTGTCCGTGTCTAAGCCGCGCTGTCTGTGCCTGGGACACGGACGGAAACCCCCCGGGAGGGGCAGGAGCAGGTGGTGATGCCCGCAGGCAGCGTCCGGGGTGCCCCACCGCGGCCGGCTCTGCCAAGGCCTGTCCCCATCGCTGGGGGGAGAGCGTCCAAAGGCGGGGTCACCGCGTCCTGAGGTGCTTGCCACTCGGTCAGGTGGGCCTGAGGGCAGACCACAGATGGCATCCCCCACCGGCTCCCATCAACCCTCATCACAGCGACCGAGCTGTCCCCCAACCCTCCCCCTCCTCGCCTGGGGCTGTCCCTTCCCCCGGGCGGGCTCCCTAGAGCGGGACAGACGGGCGCCTCACTTGTGTTTCCAAGACGCTCTTCTGTAACCCCCACCCCCACCCCCGCCCCCACAGGGCACCTTCCGCGCCTTCCTTACTCCTGCAAGGCAGACCGGGGGCCCGGACCAGTCACAGGGTGCCCCCTCCCCCTGCCTCCTGGGGAGCAAGGTCCCCGCAGACGGAGGCAGAGATTCCCTTCCGTTGTGGCTTTGAGTTTCCGTCCTGGCGGGGGGACAGAGGTGTATCTCGGGGAGCACCCGGCTTTCTCTCTTCCCGGGGAGGCCGCACGGAACCTCTGCCCACGGAGCTGGAATCAGGGATCGCTGGTCTGAGCTTCATCGATGAAGAGCGTCGCTGGGAACACAGTCTCCACCTGAGCCACTTGGGAAGGCTCCGCCGGCCAGAGGGGCCCCTCTGACTCCCCGCTTCCCTCCGTCTCCGGGGTTTGCAACTCGTCCTGCCGGTGGAAGGCGGGGGCCTGGGGGGCGGGGGCCTGGGGGACGGGGGGGCCCCGACTCTGGATTACAGGTGCGTAGAGCTGTGTGTTCCCGATGTTTGGGGCCTCCCCACGGCTCAGCCAGCAGCCCCCACCCCCACGGACGCCAGCGGGGGGCTGAGTGAGAAGCGTGCCCACCTGTCCAAGCTCAGATAGGGGCTGGGAGACTTCCCGTGGCGGTCTTGGGAGCGCGGGGGTCTGGGGGAGCGGCAATCACAGGCCGTTTATCCCTAGAGCGTGAGAGTCCCTCCCCGGTTCCTCATTGGCTGAGTGCTCCGGGGTTAACAGCCCCCACCCCCCATGTCACCCAGTCTTATTGTGCCCTGTCGGGTGATTTTTAAGGGGCCGAGGCCTTTGCTGGTTGGCTCCACTCCCTGGGTCTGGCTGTGGCGGGCGGGTCTTCCGGGGCCTGTGCTGCTGGTGCCTGCACGGCTCCTTGTTCTCGTACCCCGCGCCGCGCCCCCCCCCACGCCCCCCATCTGTTCACTCCGGGAGAATTCAGTGCCCGCAGGCGCGTGCTGGCAGCTCCTCTGTGAACAGTTGGCTCTGCTGTGGACGGCTCACAGGCCCGTTTCCCACACCTGTCCCCAGGGCAGACCGGCGTGTCCCCATCCGGGGGCCCCGCATTCCAGGCCCGGTCGGTTTTACGGACTTCCTCTCCCGCTTCTCCCACCAACAACCCGAACACTCCGTGGCTCGGGCTCCCGAGGATGAGAACTACGGAGCAGCAACCAAAATATTCCGTCCAAGGCCCTGTCTGAAGCTATGGGGGAGGAAATGGCACTCTTACCGTGAACACGCAGTGCTGCTGAGAGGGGGCTGCTGGGATACATGGGTTTCTCAATGGGTGCGTGGGGGGACACGGAGGCCTTCAGTCACGCGAATGGGAGGAGATGAGGTCGTCTTGACCCAGGGGACCCCCGCTGACCTGAAGCTCCTCCATCTATCTATCATCCTCCTATCTCCTATCTATCTATCTATCTATCTATCTATCTATCTATCTATCTATCTATCATCTATCTATCTATCACCTATCTCCTATCTATCATCTATCTTCTATCTAACTATCTATCTATCTATATCTATCATCTATCTCCTATCTATCATCTACCTATCATCTATCTCTTATCTATCATTTATCTTCTATCTAACTATCTATCTATCATCTATCTACCTATATCTATCTATCTATCACCTATCTCCTATCTATCTATCTATCTATCTATCATCTATCTATCATCCATCTATCTATGTATCATCTATCTATCATGTATCTCTCCTCTCCCTCTCTTCCCAGTCTAGACACAGGTGTAAGTCTTTTCAAACTTGAAGATGTCACTACTGTAGTGCTGGAAACTACCCATTGTCTTCACCCGTGGTCAGCAAACTGTGGCTCGTGAGCCACCTGTGGCTCTTTGGCCCCTTGAGTGTGGCTCTTCCACAAAATACCACGGCCTGGGCAAGTCTATTTTGAAGAAGTGGCGTTAGAAGAAGTTTAAGTTTCAAAAGAAATTTCAACCGTTGTCCTGTTGATTTTTGGCTTTGTGGACTAATGCGTTTGCCGACCACTGACCTACACTATCATGAAAGTGCAGCAGGGAACACAGAAGGCTGTTGGACCTTGGGCTTTAGCAAGGGCTAAAAGCTATGCACGGATTGTTCTGTTGAGACAATGGTGGCTCAAGGGCTCAAGGCAATCCCCTAACCTGATAACCTTTTATT
Organism: Corynorhinus townsendii; assembly: GCA_026230045.1. Taxonomy (NCBI): domain Eukaryota; kingdom Metazoa; phylum Chordata; class Mammalia; order Chiroptera; family Vespertilionidae; genus Corynorhinus; species Corynorhinus townsendii. The sequence goes on from JAPDVU010000002.1 coordinate 219,753,436, forward strand.
GTTTATCACTTACCTTTGAAATATGTGTTTGCTTTGCTAAAGGGCAAATGTATATTCTAGTAAATAAAAAGCTATGGGTCTGGAGATTCGGGGACCCACTCCACTAGAGAGTAGGTCTCCACCTGGCTCCCCCATGCCTTCTAAATTTATATTTCTTGTCTGGTGTACCCATTTGTGCTTGGCCCCTTCTCCAGACCTTGAACCCAAGCTGCACGGGTCGAGGCTTCACACCGCGGCAGAGTAAGAACTGCTCTCACCTGGAGGCAGGTCAGCGAGCCACAGGGTCAGGCCCAATTCATAGATGCTTTATGACCTCGGTTTTCCCTTTGGTTAAAGGGAGGGAGGGAGGGAGGGAGGGAGGGAGGGAGGGAGGAGGGAGGAGGGAAGAAAGCAGTGAGGGAGGGAGGGAAGGAGGGAGGGAGGGAAGGAGGGAGGGAGGAGGGAGGGAGGGAAGAAAGCAGTGAGGGAGGGAGGGATGGAGGGAGGAAGGGAAGGAGGGAGGGAGGAAGGGAGGAAGAGAGGGAAAGAGGGAGGGAGGGAGGGAGGAAGGGAAGGAGGAAGGAGGAAGGGAGGAAGAGAGGGAAAGAGGGAGGGAGGAAGGGAAGGAGGGAGGTAGGGAGGGAAGAGAGAGAAGGAGGGAGGGACGAAGGGAAGGAGGAAGGGAAGGAGGGAGGAGGGAGAGAAGGAGGGAGGGAGATTGGGCTGAGCAGTGAATCCAGCTGAAGGTGTGCATGGGGTCGGAGGGAGGGGGGCAGAGAGGAAGCCAGGGTCCCGGGTCTGTTTAGTCCACTGGGTCCTTGAAGCAGCGGTGGAGTTGGAGGGGGAGGGAGTCTCCCCGCCCAACAGCAGAAAAGTTAATACTTTATCAACATGTCCACACATTCTCCTTAATTCCAGATCCGTGTAGATGAGCGCGACCTGCCTGCTCACATGAGACTCTCAGCGCCCGCCGTTCCCATCAAGTGGCCCCTCTTGTGTGTTTCAGAAGTGTCGCCTGCGTCCTGTGAACACGCACACGTTTCGGAACGCTGGCGGGCCGAGGCCGCGCCGCCCAGGAGAGGCAGGCAGTGCGTGGCTCCGAAGGAGGCTCCGGCCGCGCCAGCCAGATGCTCGGGAAAGCTGGCCCGTCCATGGACCAGAGCCCACCCCGCCCCGGCGCGAAGCCTAGGTCCATATGCTGGTGCCACGGAAGCATAGGGCCCGCCATATGGCAGCACCATGGGCGCCAGGCTGCCCTGGCCGGGGTCCGAGGCTGGCGGTGCGTTTCCACAGCGCGCGCTCCAACCCGTTGCTGGGGAGCTGGACCACGGGCTGCGAGGCCCTGGAAGATGCCGGTGTCACTCGGGTCGGGGGCAGGCTCGGTCCCGGGAGCTCACTGGGGAGCCACGAAGGGCCCGTCACACTCTGGTCGGGAGCATCTGAACACACATTTCTCCCCAAAGCGGCGCAGGAGTCCATGCGGGTGGGGAAGGCGCGCCAGCCCTCTGACAGGTGAATTAATACTCATTAGTCAGTGGGCACACGCTGAGCGGTTTATCACCGGTTCGTTAGCTTTAGCCAAATAAACGGTGAGACCATCATTCTCACCGGCTGCGGTGACAGGGCCTGGGAACTGTGGGGTGAAGCGGGCGCCTTCAGGGGCCCCGCAAAGGACGAGGCCGGTCCTGCTGGGGCAGGAGAGCAGCGGTCCCGCCGTGCCTGCCAGCTGCCTGCTGGACCCGGAGACCGCCGCTGGGGAGACTTTATCCTGCGTTTCTCGTGGCCTCTGTCTCCACCACTTCCTGCTGCGGCGGTGCACGTGTGAGGGCATGTGCATGTGCATGTGCAGGGGTGTGTGTTCGTCCATGCCTGTGTGTGTGCACATGTGTATGCGCAGCTGTGTCTACACATGTGTGTGCATGTGTGTGGGGTGCGTATGTGCATGGAAGTGTATATGCGCTGCTGTGTGTGCAGGTGTGCGTGTGTGTCTGCACCCGTGTGCACATGTGGGGGGGGCGCGTATGTGCATGGAAGTGTGTACATGTGTGTGTAGGTGTGTGCGCATGTGTGTGGAGTGAACTCCCCTGTACCGCAAGTCCTCTCACTGAGCAGGTCACTCCGGTGGACCTGCTGCTGGTGCCAAGCCTGCTGCCGGCGGCGTTGTCCTGGGAAAGGCTTCCCAGGCATGGGCTCCATCCGGCCTGCTCTCCTGCGAGCTCTCCGGGGCTGGAGTAACTCGAGGCTTGAGGTTCTGCGTTCGATGCCTCTGACCTAGTCTTCGGAGATGTGGACGGAACGTCTGTGTCCTCCCAAGTTCCTCAGTGACGCCCTGACCCGGCGTGGCTGCAGGGGAGGTGGGGCCACTGAGGAAGTCATCACGGCTAAAGGACGTCACAGGTGGGGCCCTGACCCACTAGGATTAGTGCCCTTCGAAGCCGAGAACCCGAGCTCTGACCCCACGTGCACTTGTGCAGAGAGGCAGGGAGAGGCCGGGGGCCAGGGGGAGCCCAGGGAAGCTGGGGCCGCGGTCTGGGACCTCCAGCCTGCAGAACTGTGAGAAACACGCATCTGTCTAGTGACCCAGCCTGCCGTGTTCTGTTAAGATGGCCGAGCAGATGAATATATGCCACATGCCTGTAAATGACACAGGAGCACACACACAATACACACATGTGTACCGGGGAGCCTGGACCCACTCGGTCACAGGTAGCGGAGAAAGCCAGGTTCTGAAAGGGGAACTTCCCGGAGCAGCACTGACCTTGAACTGAACGGAGGAAAGCAGAGTGCGGACTCCGCCCCCCTGGGAGGCCCAAGTGCACATGCGTGTGACAAAGTAAAACAGGATGCGGTGACCCTGCCCAGCTCTCCGTACGACCCTCGTTTCTAAAAAGTCTTTATTGATTGTCGAGAGCATTCCAGATGCCCCCCTCCTGTCCCGCCATTGCCCCTCAGTCTCTGGGTGTGGGCGGCCCCAGGAGGGGGCCTCAGCCCGGCAGCCCTGCAGCTCAGCCGGATGGTCTGCGATGTGGGCCCCTGGGTGGGCTGCACGCCATCCAGTCCGCACCGGTGACGCTCCCCGAGGATGCTCCCCGAGGATGCTCTCCTGCTCCCGTTCCTCCTCGCAGAAGCCCCGCTGTCTTGGGGTGGGTATGAACCTTCCCACCAGCGGCTTCAGACAGTAACTTACTGTGTTTGTACCAACGATGTTTATCTGGCAAGCGTGTCTCAGCCATACAGAAAGGCGTTGTTACACATAAAACATGCGTATACATACAGACTACATTTGTGGACTATCATTCACATCTATGTTATTCAAACTACATTTTAAAGTTAACATTCTGCTAAAAAGATTTATCTATGCTGATTCATTCTGAACGCACTGAGTTCATTCTCCCGGACAGAGAAAACCCAGGGGGTTTCTATGCTATGATTCTCTTATAAACCACCCCCTTCCAGTTTTCACTATCACAGGTAAACCTCGGGGCATGCCCGTCCACCTGCCCTATCGAAGGGAACCACAAAAACCAGGCAACACTGCTCCCTTCTGATTTGGTGCCCACATACGAGGCAAGTTCAGGACCGAGACACTGCCTGTACGTGCCTGATGACAGCTTCTCAGGCCCTTCACCCTAAAGGTGGACCACAGCCCCCCAAACCCTAACCCTAACCCTAACCCTAACCCTAACCCAAACCCTAACCCTAACCCAAACCCTAACCCTAACCCTAACCCTAACCCAAACCCTAATCCAAACCCTAACCCTAACCCTAACCCTAACCCTAACCCTAACCCAAACCCTAACCCTAACCCAAACCCTAACCCTAACCCTAACCCTAACCCTAACCCTAATCCTAACCCTAACCCTAATCCTAACCCAAACCCTAACCCTGACCCAAACCCTAACCCTAACCCAAACCCTAACCCTAATCCTAACCCTAACCCTAACCCTAACCCTAATCCTAACCCTAACCCTAACCCTAACCCTAATCCTAATCCTAACCCAAACCCTAACCCTAACCCTAACCCTAACCCTAACCCTAACCCTAATCCTAACCCTAACCCTAATCCTAACCCTAATCCTAACCCTAGGCCTAACCCTAACCCAAACCCTAAACCTAACCCTAACCCTAATCCTAAACCTAATCCTAACCCTAACCCTAACCCTAACCCTAACCCTAACCCTAATCCTAAACCTAATCCTAACCCTAACCCTAACCCTAACCCTAATCCTAAACCTAATCCTAACCCTAGGCCAAACCCTAACCCTAACCCTAACCCTAACCCTGAATGACAGCTTCTCAGGCCCTTCACCTGAAAGGTGTACCACAGCCCCCCAAACCCTAACCCTAATCCTAACCCTAACCCTAGCCCTAGCCCTAGCCCTAGCCCTAACCCTAACCCCAACATTAACCTCTAATCCTAACCCTAACCCTAAACCTAACCCTAATCCTAGCCCTAACCCTAACCCTAAAACGGTTGACCACAGCCCCACAAACCCAAACCCTAACCCTAGGCCTAACCCTAACCCTAAAATTAATCTCTAATCCTAACCCTAACCCTAAACCTAGCCATAACCCTAACCCTAATCCTAACCCTCACCCTCACCCTCACCCTCACTCTCACCCTCACCCTCACCCTCACCACAGCCAGTCCCTGGGAATCCACACAGACGCTAGGGCAGGGGGTGGAGGGGAGCCCAGGCCTCTTTCTTTCTTTCTTTTTTTTTTTAATTCTTTATTGTTTAAAGTATCACATGTGTCTCCTTTTCCCCATCGACCTGCCCCCAGCCCCGCCCACCCCCAGCGCATGCCCTCACCCCTGCTGTCTGTCCCCCGTCCCCCGCCCCCTCCCCCCCGCCCGTGTTCGCATGTGGCTGACCTGCTCCGAAGCCCCGTCTCCAGATCCGGAGTTTGGCTGCGGGGACGCTTCCTGCAAACAGACAGCGGCGCCCCGCGTGCGCAGATGTGGCCCGCGGAGAAGAAAGGGCTCTGGTCCCCCTCTTCCGTTCCTAAGTAATCAACAGGGCGATTGTTCTCCTCGCACCCAGGAAGCAAGCAGAAACCCAAACAAAGGCGCGTCCTGGGCGGCCAGCAGCTGTTCCCGCACGAAGCCTGCGTCTCCTTCCCAGGACGCACCCCCTGGTCCCCCAAACTTATTATCTCCCCCGCCCCGCCCTGTTCCATGGAGGCACGTCCTGTGGATGCTCAGCGTCCAGATGCAATGAAGTCCCAGCGGCCATGGAGGGCGGGGCTGGGGAAGAAAGCTTAAATCTGACAAGCACGTCTGAGGGCTTCTTTGGGGCTTTTCATTCCAGACAATAACTACCTCCTGCCCCGGGGTGGCCCTGAGGTCAGGGTGCACACCACCCCCCCCCCCCCCTCCGCCAGGCGTGTGAGCAGGTGTGGGCAGGACCTCTCTACCTGAAAATCCCGCTGATAATAACGGCACGGCTGGCGGCACGGGCCGGGGAGAGATTGAGTGAGGGAAGGCGGACGCTTAGGACAATTCACAGTGCGGGTAAAGTGCGCGATAAATGTTGGGGGTGAATAAACCACAGCATTCCCCCACAAAACTACCATTTTCCAAAGGTATTGCGTTGATTTCAGAGAGGAAGGGAGAGGGAGAGACAGGGGCAAACATTAATGATGAGAGAGAATTCCCGGGCAGGTGCCCTGACAAGGGAATCAAACCGTGACCTCCTGGTTCATAGGTGGACGCTCAGCCACTGAGCCCCGCCCGCCGGGCAAAACCACCATTTTAAAAGCAAACTAACTCATGCGAGCGACCGTGACCTTGGCTCACTGAACAAAAGAAATGATATTCAGTATTTTCTCAGCAGAGGGGAGGTGAGCACACTGTAACTCAATAACGATGAATAAAAATGCAAATATGCCGATCTGTCGTTATTAAAACGTGAAGAGCAGCATAATTATCAAGGCCTTGGTTCACGAAGGAAGAAATAAGTGTCCGGAATGTTCGGCATTTTCTCAGAAAGTGACAATGGTGACTCACACGTCTTGGCACCATCTTTATCCCAAAGGGTCGCACAGAAGGCGTAGCGCAGGTGCCAGGTGCATTACGGCACCGCTTCCCCAAACCGCCTTCCTCAGCATCAGCAAATCCCCGTGGGAATGGGACGCTTGTGAGAAAGTATGTTTGGTCCACGTTGGCTTAAGGCAGTGGTCGGCAAACTCATTAGTCCACAGAGCCCAATATCAACAGCACAACGACTGACATTTCTTTTGAGAGCCGAAAACCGACTTCTGCGCATGGGTCACGAAGTTTCAGTCCCACTGTACGTGCGCGCCCGCACGTGGTATTTTGTGGAAGAGCCACACTCAAGGGGCCCAAGAGCCGCATGTGGCTTGCGAACCGTGGTTTGCCGACCACTGGCTTAAGGGAAGGGAAGCAGGGACTTCCTCCTTGCGTCCTGGACGTGGGACCTGGAGGCAATGGCTCCTGCCAAAAACGAAGAGGAGGCCAAAACCGGTTTGGCTCAGTGGATAGAGCGTTGGCCTGCGGACTGAAAGGTCCCGGGTTCGATTCCAGTCAAGGGCATGTACCTGGGTTGTGGGCACATCCCCAGTAGGGGGTATGCAGGAGGCAGCTGATCCATGTTTCTCTCTCATCGATGTTTCTAACTCTCTCTCCCTCTCCCTTCCTCTCTGTAAAAGATCAATAAAATATGTTAAAAAGAAAGAAAGAAAGAAAGAAAGCGAAGAGGAGACCTGGAGAAGCAGGAGCAGAGCGCGTTGAGCGGGCCTGCCGTGAGGAGGGAGGGCGGGAGAGCCCGGGAGAGGAAGGGCACGCATGGCGGTCCCCGCCTTTAGAACCCCTCTCCCCAGAGGCCGTCCACAATTTGGGAGACACGGCTGAGAAGCCCAGAAGCTCCACAACGTCGCTGAGCTGAAGCGTCAGAGGACTAGGGGGACACAGTCACAGCCGAGGCCCGATGGGGGGCGCCCTGGGAAGCCCCGTACTTGGCGTTGAGACCCTAGAGCAGGCATGTCCAACGCAAAGGCTAACACGGGCCGAATCAATGAGGCACGTGGCCCACAGGCCACGGGTTTGACGTGCGTGCCCTCGAGTCACGTGCTAGCAGGAAGGCGGGTGGTCGGTAAGTTATCTCTCTGGGACGAAGCCTTTCTTGACCTTTTCCTCAATCGCTGAGTCGGATCGAGACAAACCCTATTGCCTGCGCACCGAATGGTCTGCCAGAAGCAGCACACGTCTTTGTGGGCGGAGTTAGTGCCATCCGAGGCCACCAGTCATGTCCGCAATGTTTTGCATACAATGTCCAACCCCTAATGAAAAATAACCAGGTGGCAAAGAAGCCTGGACAACATTAATGAAAGCCAAGAGAATTCGCAGAGAGAATAGCTCCATTAGGGAAACCAGAAATTGAAAATACCAGATACCAACTTTATAATATGCACTTAGTATGTTCCAGAAATAAAGCAACCAGGTTGAAATTTTTGGCAAAGAAGTAAAGACCGGCCCTGACCAGTTTGGCTCAGTAGAGAGAGCGTCGGCCTGCAGACTGAGGGGTCCCGGGTTCGATTCCGGTCAAGGGCATGTACCTGGGTTGCAGGCACATGCCCAGTAGGGGGCGTGCAGGAGGCAGCTGACGGATGTTGCTTTCTCATCGATGTTTCTGACTCTCTATCCCTCTCCCTTCCTTTCTCTATAAAAAAAAATCAATAAAATATATATATATTTTAAAAAGGAAGCAAAGACCGTAAGAATCAAATAGAAACTGAGACTATACAATGATCACTATCAAACCCTCAATGCGCGGATTGAACAGGCTAGACACACGTGAGAAAGAACTAGGGCTCGGACGCTGTCATCAGAAGGAAAGCCACAGCGTTACCAGCGGCCTGCAGTGTGAATGAAGCGCAACCACGGACTGGAATCGGAACCGGAGGCACAGAGACGTGAGAAACCCCCGAGGAGCCAGGTGAGCTCGGGGCTCCGGAGAAGACGGCGTGGCACAGACGAGGTGGTCTCGGGGCTTCCTGGTACTCCAGAGAGAGCTCCAGCCGCTGGACTAGGAAGCACGTGACAGTCAAAGGCGTCACGGTCAGGCGGACAGCGCACTCCACGGCGGGCACAGCAGAGGGGGGAGGGTGTGGAGACACGGGCCGCGGGCTGGAAGGGAAGCCCATGAGCAACGGGAAGGTTCAAGACGAAGGTGGGCCGCAGTGTTTTCCAACGGATCAATCTCAGCTCACCCATAGGTAGCAGACTTTAATTGAAGGGAAACACCAGGAGATATACACTCAGTGGCCGGATGATGGTGATCTCTGGACGCATAATAATCTGGCCACTCGGTGTGTGTGTGTGTGTGTGTTTCTGTGTGTGTGTGTGTGTGTGTGTGTGTGTGTGTGTGTGTGTGTATATATATATATATATATATATATATATGGCCTGGTGTATGAATTCGTGCATGGGTGGGGTTCAGCCATGGGGGGAGGGGACATGGGCGGTTGGTTGGCCGGCCTGCCTGCTGGGTGAACTCCTGGTCAAGGGGGCACTTTGCATATTAGCCTTTTATTCTATAGGATCTACGCTGAGTGGCCAGATTACTATGCGTTCAGAGATCACCATCGTCTGGCCACTCAGTGTGTGTATACGTAAAATGAGAACACAGAGAAACAACCTCGCAATACATGAGCGAGGAGAGGCATGAATGGCGGTAACGTAGCCTAAGGCCCTTGCCTTGTTCAGGAGAGATTAAATGACCCCGGGATGTTACACTGAATCCTAAGGTAACCAGTGTAAGGACAGTAAGGCTTTGCAACAACCAAACGAAACGGGAGTGAGGGCGCTGGAAGGACATGATCCAAAACTCCTCAGTAAATCCAAGGAGAGCCAGGGCAGACAGCGACACATAGCTCTGGCCAGGAGGAGATAATGCCCCTGTGGCGGATTTAAACCTCACCCGTCTGAATTACACCAAACGTAAGTGGACTGCGTGCTCCCACGAAAAACCGCAAAATGCTGCTTACAAAAGTCAGAAGCCGGTGAAGAGAGTGAAGGAAGTCACCGGAACCGTAAAGAGCCCTTACAAACCAACACGAAAATAAAGACAAACAACCCGGTTAAAAAAGGTGCAACAGCCCTGGCCGGTGTGGCTCAGTGGACAGAGCGTCGGCCTGCAGACTGAAGGGTCCCGGGTTCGATTCCTGGTCAGGGCACAGGCCAGGGTGGCGGGCTCAATCCCCAGTGGGGGGCGTGCAGGAGGCAGCCGATCCATGATTTGCCCTCATCATGGATGTTTCCACCTCTCTTTCCCTCTCCCTTCCTCTCTGAGATCGATAAAAAAATATCTATTTTAAGAAAGGTGCAAGAAACTGTACTTACCATGTGCTATAATGTCATACTCACCAGATGCCTGAAGTTAAAGTGTCTGCCAGGACCCACTCCAATACCTACCCACCGCAGGCAGGGGTGCACACCAGGAGAGCCACACTGGGAAACTGTTTGGCATTGTCTGTTTAAATGCACCCTGCCTCGAGCAGTGCCTCTCCCGGGGTATATGCAACGGAAATGCGTGCACACGCTTCGTGAAGGACAGCTACAGACATGTTCACAGCAGCATCGTCTACGGTCTTCTCCAGAGGGAAACGAACCCCAAGGCTGTTGATGTCAGAATGGACAGACACGTTTGATACAGACCACGGAACACTATGTAGCAAAGAACAAGAATGAACCAAGCTCCACCCAACCAATGCACGGATCTCACCAAGGTGCACTGGTTACTATTGCAGATTTTTTTCCAAGAGATGGAGTTAACACATATGTTGATATTTATGCGATTTGATATGTGTGCTATTTTGCTGTATTGACAGCAAGCTTCAAAACTTCATATGTCAAATTTTCTGAAGGTGTTAACATCATAGATATTTTTATGCTTAAAAACGTTGAATTTGAACCAAGACAGAATCCAAGATGGCGGCGTAGGTAAACACCTAAACTGCTGCCTCGTGCAACAATTTCAAAAATTCAACTAAAAGACAAAACGTCTATCACCCAGAACCACGGGAAAGCTGGCTGAGTGGAAGTTCTACAACTAGAAGGAAAGAGAAAAGAGCATCGAGACGTGCACGAGCGCTGAAAAGTTGAGGTACGGAGGCGCGTGATCCGGGCTGGCGGCGGGCGTTGCTTTTTTCAACCCAAAGGGAGACAAGCCCCCGATTACTCTGAAATCCAGTTTCTGGGAAGACGCGGGGGACCCAAACTCCTACGGGGAAAAGCTGGACTGTCTGCCAGTGAGGGTGGCTTACTTGCAGAGCTGCGCGCAGGAATAATTGTTTACTGCACTGGGGCACGGGACTCCGGACGCCCTTGGGGACACAGAGCCGGCTAACTAGCAGCCATTGCTGTTTGCCACGCCCTAGCCTAGTGACACCCTGAGACCCCGCCCTGCACAACCTACAAACCCACCCAAGCTCCAAGCAGCAGCGTTAGCAGAAGAAAGCCCCGCCCTATCGCAGCTTAACCTAGCAAACTTGCAGCCTGGGTCAGACAGCTCCAAAACCTCCAAACCCCAAGCAAAGAGGAGAAAACTGTAGCTCTCACTGTAGCTCCTGCTGGATGGCCTCAGACAGTGGCTGACCTGCACCCCATTGGAGATCCAGAAGCCAGTGTACCTAGTGGTCAGAGTGAGACACCAGATTTCAACTCCTCACATCCATAAGTGACACATTCAAAGGCAGACTCAGTGAGCACCAAAGCCCCACTGAAACAAGTCCTGCCCCATAAGTGTGTCTTCAGCGCAGCAGTTCTTCCATTATAGACACAGTGAGTGCTCACAGCTAATTGGCCTGGAGGTCAATTCCTCCCAGTATACCAACAGCAATTAAGGCTTAACTGCACCAAGTCTTTGCACTCAGCCCACAAAGGGGTGTACCAAGAGTGTCCATATCAGGTGATTGGGGAGGCTGAGCTACTGCCCCCATAGGTCACCTACCACACAAAGCTACTCCATCAACACAGGGAAGCAGCCAAAATGAGGAGACAAAGAAACATGTCACGAATGAAAGAAATGGAGGAAAGCAAACTACTGGATGACATAGAGTTCAGAACCACATTTATAAGGTTACTCAAGAATCTTCTTAAAACCGCTGAGAAACTTGATGAGACCTTCAAGGAGCTTAATGAGAATGCCAAAAAAATGGAAAAGGACCAGTCAGAAATGAAGCATACACTGTCTGAAATAAAGAATATACAGAAACTCAACTGTAGATCAACGTACCCCAAGAATCAAACCAAAGATCTGAAATATGTGGAAACAAAAAACATCCAACCAGAAAAACAAAAAGAAAAAAGAATCCAAAAATATGAAGACAGTGTAAGGAGCCTCTGGGACAACTTTAAGCGAACCAACATCCGAATTTTTGGGGTGCCAGAAGAAGGGAGAGAGCAAAATATTGAAAACCTATTAGAAGAAATAATGACAGAAAACTTTCCCTGCCTGGTGAAAGAAATAGATGTACAGAACCCCATACAAGAGGAATCCAAAGAGGACCACACCAAGACACATCATAATTAAAATGCCAAGGGCAAAAGACAAAGAGAGAATATTAAAAGCAGCAAGAGAAAAACAGTTAATTACCTACAAGGGAGTACCCATACGACTGTCAGCTGATTTCTCAACAGAAACTATGCAGGCCAGAAGGGAGTGGCAAGAAATATTCAAAGTGATGAACAGCAAGAACCTACAACCAAGATTACTCTACCCAGCAAAGCTATCATTCAGAGTTGAAGGTCAGATAAAGAGCTTAACAGACAAGAAAAAGCTAAAGGAGTTCATCACCACCAAACCAGGATTACATGAAATTCTGAAGGGTATTCTTTAAGGAGAGGAAGAAGAAGAAAAAGGTAAAGATAAAAATTATGAACAACAAAATGACATCAAATACATACCTACCAACAAGTGAATCTAAAAATCAAGTGAATAAAAAATCTGAAGAACAGAATGGACTGGTGAATATAATAGAATCAGGGACATAGAAAGGGAGTGAACTGACGATTCTCAGGGGAAGCAGGTGTGAGGGGTGCGGGAAGAGATTGGACAAAAATCTTACTCCTATGGATGAAGACAGTGGCGGGGGGTAAGGGCATGGGGTGGGGTGGGGAATCAGGTGGAGGGGAGCTATGAGGGAAAAAATAGAGGAACACCTGTAATAATCTGAACAATAAAGATTTATTTAAAAAAAATTTAAAAAAAAAACGTTGAATTTCGTGCCAAAAAAAAAAAAAAAGCATTTGCAGGAAGTTTTAATTCATTACTTTATTTTGAGGAAAACTGCTGCTGAAAGTGATCGTATACTTCAGGAAGTTTATGGTGAACATGCTCCATCTCAAGATACTCATGAATACTGGTTTAAATGCTTTAAAAGTGATGATTTTGATGTGAAAGACAAAGAACGTCCAGATCAACCGAAAAAGTTTGAAGACCAACAATGACAAGCATTATTAGATGAAGATGCATGTCAAACTCAAAAACAACTTGCAGAAAGATTACACGTTGCCCAGCAAACAATTTCCGACCATTTACAAGCCACGGGAAAGATTTTAAGGAAGGAAAATGGGTGCCCCATCAAATGGAAAACTGAAAAGTCATCAGTAAAATGAAAGAAAGTCTTTTCTGCATCGAATCGTGACTGGCAGTGAAAAGTGGATTAATTTTGAGAATTCCAAACACATAAAATCATGATTGATCCAGGTCAACCATCAACATCGACTGTAAGGCCAAATCGCTTCAGAAAGAAGACAATGCTCTGCGTTTGGAGGGATCAGGAAGGAGTGGTGTAGTATGAGCTTCTAAAACCAGGTGAAACCGTTAATACTGATCGCTACCGACAACAAATATCAATTTGAAATCACTCTGATTGTGAAACAACCAGAATGGGCCAGAAGACACGGCAAAGTAATTTTGCTTCATGATGATGCACCAGCACACACTTCAAAACCAGTTAAAGACACGTTAAAAGATCTTGCCTGGGAAGTACGAACCCACCCGCCGTGTTCACCAGCCCTCGCTCCTTCAGATGACCACTTGTTCCGATCGATGGCACACACGCTTTCTGAGCAGCACTTCAACACGTACGAAGAAGTGGAAAATGGGGTCTCTGAATGGTCTGCCTCAAAACAAGAAAAGTTCTATTGGGATGGTCTCCACAAGTTACCTGAAATATGGGGGAATGTATAGCTAGCGATGGACATTACTTTGAATAAAGCACTTTTGATGTTTCTCTTGAAATTATCGTGTTTTCTTTGATTACAAAATCCACATTAGTAACCTGTTACACCTACCTCACAGGTCCGTTTGCATCAGGTTCGAAACCGGAAAACCACACCGTGGGGGTAGCGGCGAGGACAGCAGCCTTCTTGGGGGCGATGAGGAAGAACTGAGCTGGGGGCTGGGAGGGAGCGCGAGAGAACATCTGGACCGCCTACACCACGCCGTCTTCTAGGAGGACGAATCAGCGGCGCACGCTGTGGCCATTCAGGACGACGCCTCGTAGGTTTGTCTGTCCTGTTTCATCCAGGCCCTGTTTCCATTTTGCAGACGTTTTCCAAAAGGGCGAGTAAGGGCCGGAGTCCCGAGAGCCACTAACGTACACTCTGAGTCTTCAAACGGGGGGCAGCGTAGGCAGTGTTTCCCAAACTTCGTTGCTCACAGACAATGCGCTGGAGGAATGCCCGGGAATGCCCGGGAATCGCTGAGTCACCCGGGAGGCCGTGTCCTCCACGGCGAGCCTTATGGAGGCTGCTCCTGCTGTTGGCCAGGAATCAACAAGAACCAACTTTATTTGACAGGGGCGCGGCCACCTCGCCAGAGTGTTGTTCACCGGGAAGGTACTGGTAACAACCTCGCGGATAAGAGAACCTCTGACCATCGGGGGACAGCCTGGGCCACTCTGACCAAAAACAGACCCCAAATGAGATGTGCTCGAGCAAGGCGGGCAGCTCGCGGTTTTTGGAAGGTCCCAGAGCAGCCCAAGGCTGGTGGGGGGGGGGGGGTCCCACTCTCACCAGGAACATAGGCCCTGTCGGGCCCCCTTGGGCCACCGCCCTTTCTAGAGGAGCCTTCCTCCTCAGGGGCCAGGATGGCTGCAGCCGCTCCGCCCCTCACAACCGCGTTCCAGCTGGTGAGACCAGGGGGGAGGGAGAAAGGCAGGAGGACCTTTCGTGGGGAGCAGGCCGGAACTGGGGTGCATTATCTCAGCTTTACTCACCCTCGGTCGGAATTCAGTCACATGACCACACCTAGCTGCAAGGGAGGCTGGACACGGTGCCACTGGACGTTCGTACAGAGGCGTCCTCTGCTCGAGGAAGAAAGGGGAGCTAGGTATTGGGAAGCGGCGGCTGACCCTCCTTCTCGAAGGAGGTACCCCTGGAAGGAGTTTGAAGGGACGGCCCCTTCATTGGGAGAGCCTGTGAGCCATAGGGGGAGAAGGTGCAGGGAAGTCGGAGCCCAGGGGAAGGTAAGAAGCCCCCGGAAGGGAACAATGCCGGCCAGTGTCGGCCGCGTCTGTCGTGGGACGTGGCTGTTCCTGCGGTTTAGAGGAGAGAGGCCCTCGGGAGAAGGCCGTCTTTGACACACACCCGCGCCCTGGCTCCCCAGAGAAGGGCTGCGGGAAGGCCGTGACCAGAAGGCCAAGGAGTGTGGCGCCGTGCAGTGACCTGGGCTGCGCCTCGCCCCACCTGTGTGACCTCGCATGACCCGCTGCCCCAAACCAGCACCACCTCTCCCCACGGCCACCCGCCCCGTCCGGGTGCGCGCCCGGTGTCCTTCTCCGGGTGCCGGGAATGAGGCTCCTTCCAGCGTGCGATGTGGCTGCGGCCACAGCCCCGCTGCCTGCGAGACACCCAATCAGCACCGCGCGCCGAGCGGCGCCCAACCGAAGGCGGCCGCCCGCCCCAGCGGGAGCGCGAGGCTCACTGGCGGAGCCGGCGGTGATTATTCATATCCCTTCTTAATTAACATTCCGAGAGCTAATTACAGCGATCCGCGGGCGGCACCACGCCAGGCTGCGACCTTCACCTCCCTGGCATCCCCCTCCCGACGGCCCTCTCAGCTCCCGGCCGGCTTCTCCTCCCACCCAGCGCCGCCTCTTCTCTGTGCTTCCCCTCAAGCCCCGGCCTCAGGGCTGCTGTGTGGTCTCTGAAGCGGGAAGGGCACTGCCAGCAACTGCTCCATCCGGCACCTCGGCCCTAGCCGGTCTGGCTCAGTGGATAGAGCGTTGGATCTCGGACGGAAGGGTCCCGGGTTCGAGTCTGGTCAAGGCCATGGACCGCCGCTGTAGGCTCGCTCCCCAGCCCAGGTCGGGCTGTGTAAGAGGCAACCAATCGATGTGTCTCTCTCACACCAATGTTCCTCTCTCTCTCTTTCTCTCTCTCTCTCCCCCCTCCCTTTCACTATCTCTAACAATAAAAACAATGGAAAAGTATCCTCGGTGAGGGTTAACAAATAAAAACTAAGTATTTGCAAGACGGGAGGCTCAGGCACAGCCCAGGTCCCATGTCCCCGTGCGCCCCGTGCCCGGTCCCGTCCCAGCCTGCTCCCCTGGTCCCCCAGGCGAGGGCCGACCGGTGCCACCCGCCGGGGCCTCTCGGGGCCTCTCGTAACACCACAGGGATCAGGAGCCTTAGACCCAGCAGCGAACCGAACGGGGGCGGGGGGGAAGGCCCACGTACCTGAATTCCCATCTAATTACAGTCGCGGCCCCAGGGGCTCAGCCAGAGGCTCTCCCCGGCCTTCCTGAGCCGATGATGCGACGCGGAGACACCTCAGCCGCACGGGCCCGTGGGTGGCATCCTCTCCATCACAGGACACCACCTCATCCAATCATCCCCACGCACCGGCCTGTGTCCCCGGGGCACGGCGTCCCCCAAGGGGGGAGGGGGGCAGGGCGCGTGAGCAATGTGGACGCGGCCCAGCCGCTGCGAGCACCGCCAGATGCACGCGGGACCAGCCCTCCTGGGGATGGCCCTGGGGTGGGCACTCCAGTTTCCCGGAGGCCGTTTGCAGGCTCCGGTTGAAGACCTGCTGCCTGACTCTGCGCTGCTGCGGGGAAGGAAAGCAGGCGCCGCCCGGAGCTGGACGGCCTCCCTCTGCGGGAAGCGGCGGGGCCCTCTCTTCCCCGCGCCAAGGAGGCAGAGGGGAGGGCGCAGCCGGGGACCACCCCCAGCGTCTCTGGGGTGTCAGGGCTCCTGGGTGGACGGGCGGCAGCTCTGGCTTTATCAGCGGGAGGGCCGTCCCTCCCGTGGGTGCTTCTGGGACCCGTAGGACAGGGGCCTCCCACTCTTGCCGGCAGCGGGGAGGTCCCCCAACAATAGGACAGAAATGGGGGAGAAGGAAGATGGGCTGAGCAGGCGGTGACACCCCCCCCCCCCCCCCCCCGCAGGGGCCCTGGGCACAGGCTCCGTTCCAGGAAACACGAGGAACCTGCCGTGACCCCGTGCCCGGCTCCAGCCGGCTACCACGCTTCTCAGGACGGACTCCGGGGGCTCCCGGGCCGAGGAGCCAGGCGGCCACGCAGCCACAGCCGGGCTGAGCCGATCCGCCAGGCTGCTGCCCCAGGAGCTGGAGCACAGCAATGGGGAACGGGTTTCTGAGGCTTACCAGCATCCAGTGCCTCCTCTGGCCACAGGGTCCCAGCCGTCCCGTTGAACGAGGTCATGGCTGCGGGACTCGCGTGGGCCAGGGGTGGGTCAGCGGCGTGACACGCGTCGTCGCCTGTCGAGAACCTCGGGGGCGGCATGGGGGCAGCCACTGTGTCCTCCATGTCCCGGCTGTGGCGCAGAGACACTCGGCCGGCAGCCGGTCCCCAAAGCGGGAATGACAGGAGCAGCGACGCGGGGCGTCCCGGTGTGCGCACGAGAGAGAAAGGGACTCGTTTCCCGCCCCTGGGACTGAGGGACCGATGTCCCTGAGAGGCACCTCGTGGGTCTGATCTCGGCTGGCACAGGAGAGAACACACCTGGTAGAAAAACCGTAAACACAGCCGAAAATCATGAGTCTGCCAACGCTGGTGGCGCTGGTTTGGTGCCAGACAGGACACACGTGAAGGCAAACCCAGCGTCAAAGAGGAAGTCTGAAACCAGCCAGGGAGCCAGGGCGGCTGCCTCCCAGGAGCGGTCTGGGGGCGGCGCGCGCTCTTTCCAAAGCAGGACAGGGGCCCTAAAGCAGGACAGGGGCCCTAAAGCAGGACAGGGGCCCTAAGACCCCGGCTTCATGTTTCCAAACGAAAGAAGGACAGAAGGACGCTTTCAGAAAGAAAGAGAGAAGGAACAAAACGCACCTCCCACACACACACACGCTTGCTAAAGGACTCTGTGCGTGGCTACTTTGTAACAAAAAAGTAGCCAACTCCAGGTGGGTGGTCGACAAGGCAAGATGAAATGAAACGCAAGAGCGGAAAAAAAAAAAAAAAACCAGGGTTCCGGGGTCCCGCGTTCTCTGAGATGACAGGGAAGCCGCCTGTGGCTTCCAGAATTGGGGGACTGAGACATGCCGTCCTCGTATCCGCAGTAACCCCCGAAGGAATAGAGATCACACGTGTGGCGCCCCAAGGACGGGGGACAGGGGGCGGGGGAGGAGAAAACACGTCAGTTCAAAACACAGTATGAAAACGGGGTGTGGTTAAAAGAAAGAGAAGCGTCAGAAATAAACAGAGAGGAGAAAAGAATCGTTCTATCGAAAAGCCTGAGATGCAACGCGCCCCCTCGGGCGTTCGACCGACCGGGAGTCCAGTCGCCCGCTAGGACACGCGCTGACCAGCAGGAGGCAGCACGGAATGAAGGACGGCCCCGGGCACCCTGCCCGTGCACGAACTCCGCGCACTGGGCCTCCAGTGCCGTGTAAAACGAACGCAAACGCATGAATCGTTGCAATCCTGCTGACAGAGGTACCGCCCTCCTTGCGGCCCATGCGTGACCCGTCTGAAACGGGGGGTTACGGTAAGAGTCAACGGAAACCGGCAGCAGGAACAGGAGGAACAGACGCCTAGGAACCGAAGCCGGAATCCTATGTCAGGGTCAGACGCACGGGACTCGGAGACCAGCGCCGGGTCCTGGGACCGGGGACGAGGGAGCCTCGACTGACCCGAGGCACGGGATTCCAAACAGACGCGCAGCCGAGGGCAGAGGTCACGGTACACAGGGCAAAACTCACAAGCAAATAAGAGAGACATATAAAATGATACAGGGTTGTTTGTTTTTTTAATATAGTTTATTGATTTGTTTTACAGAGAGAAAGGGTCTAGAGAGATAGAGAGCTAGAAACATCGATGAGAGAGAAACATCCATCAGCTGCCCCTGCACACCCCCTACTGGGGATGTGCCTGCAACCCAGGTACATGCCCTTGACCGGAATCGAACCCGGGACCCTTCAGTCCGCAGGCTGACGCTCTATCCACTGAGCCACACCGGTCTTGGCCAGGGTGTTTTTTTTAAACACTCTATTTTGGAACCGAATAACCTGACAGGACATATGTATGTGATAGATTTGCATCCGCTGATTTAAGACACGTGGTCTAATGGACGCTAGGCCACGCTGGCGGCGAGAATGCGTCGCCTCGGCAAACACGCTGAGCGGTAAGCCACACACACACAGCGAAGGGCTGATGTCACGCGCGGCGTGTGCACAAACAGACACAGGTGAGGGCCCTGGCCGCTGTGGCTCGGGCGCTGAGAGCGTCATCCTAGACACCAAAAGGTCACGGGTTTGACTCCCGGTCAGGGTGGGTGCTTCTCTCTTACATCTCTCCTTCTCTCTCCTTCTCTCTCCTTCTCTCTCCTTCCTCCCCTTCCCTTTTCCCTTAAAAAAATCAATGAAACTGTCCCTGGGTGAGGAATGATGTTGTAGCATAAAAATGAATGAGAAGATCCTGTGAATAAATTCATTCGAACGACTTAGGAATTGATTTTTAAAGATAACTATAAAAAAATGATATGTGTCTGGGAATCAAGAAACATTTACAAACAACACTTTAGCCATAGAAAAAGTCATAATGGAAATGAGGATAAATGCCGACGACGGAGATAGTAAAGACAATACGTACCAAAACCTGGTAGGGACATTAAAAATATCCTAAATGCCTTTAAATGCCAGTGTTGGGGGGGAACGTCTAAAAGTGAATGAGAACATTTTTCACCGAGAGACGGTAGATAAATAATAGAATAAACAAAATAAATAGGTGAAGGTTAATGAAGATAAAAGAAGACAATGAAATACAGAAAATAAACATACGGAGACTCAGCGAAGCTAAAAACAATGGTTCTCGAATATATCCAATAAAATCGGTGGCCCTTTAAAAAGACTGATCTAGGAAAAAAAGGCACAAATGAAAAAAAAATATGAAGAATGACGTGGTAGCATAAAAACAAATGAGAAGATCCCGTGAACACGTTCATTCGAATACGTTAAAACGTCCAGGAAAATAAAAGCATTCCCCGCCACACATTCGAGCAGCAAACCCTTCCCTATTCATTTTTAAAATCATTCGGATCACACAGCTCCGAGAAGCGTTTCAGCCAAAACGAACGGAACGTCATTCAGACCTCGAGCTGTGTGCTCCGTGCCCTGGACTTGGCTCCGCCTCCTGGCGACCCCGTGATTGAGTGACAGCCACCGCCTCCTGTCCTCACAGCCCTGCTCCCCGGCTGCTGTCCATGCCATCCATGCTCCCGGCTGCCGTCCATGCTCCCGGCTGCCGTCCATGCTCCCTGGCTGCCATCCATGCTCCCCGGCTGCCGTCCATGCTCCCGGCTGCCGTCCATGCTCCGTGGCTGCAGTCCATGCTCCCCGCTGCCATCCATGCTCCCGGCTGCCGTCCATGCCGTCCATGCTCCCGGCTGCCATCCATGCTCCTCGGCTGCCGTCCATGCTCCCCGGCTGCCATCCATGCTCCCGGCTGCCGGCCATGCTCCCCGGCTGCCGTCCATGCTCCCCGGCATCCTCACCTTCGTAAAAAGATGCATCTCCATTGATGTCAGAGCAGAAGGGAGAGGGAGAGAAACATCCGCAAGGAGAGAGAATCGTGCATCGGCTGCCTCCTGCACGCCCCCCGCTGGGGACGCAGCCGGCCACCCGGGCCTGTGCTCGGGCCAGAGTCGCACCGTGAGCTCCTGGTTCCTAGGTCGCTGCTCAGCCCCGGAGCCCCGCCCGCCGGGCACGGGACCCCCTTTCTCAAAGAGCCCCCTCCTGCGGCGTCCGCGGAGGGCAGCTCCGCTTTGCCCGTAGCGATGTTTCCAGCTCATTTGCGGGGGGCCCTCTGCGGTCTTCGGTCCAGGGTCTCCATAGAGCCTCCTCCGACACCACGCGTCAGGCGAACCACTGTGTTCCCAGCAGCCCCCTCGCCGTCCACTTCCACACCCGCGCCGAGTACCTGGGGTCGAGGCTGTGGACGGGCTCAGCCTCGTCTCTGATGGCACGTCTGTGCCCTCGGGGATCTGCCCGAATTCTCCTGCTGCCTGCCTCCCCCACCCCCCAGCCTCCTCCCACCGCTGAGCCTCCTCCCGCTGCCCTGCCTGCAGCCCTGTCTGGACTGGTGACCGGCCAAGGTCGGCAAGGCCTCGGACAGCGTCCCTGCATCCGTGTTAAGTGGTGCGTTTCTCTGTGGTCGTGATGGTTGTCTCCTTGATGAGCAAACGCGGTCCTGCTTCGGCCCTTTCTTCCCCGGACGCGGGGAGAATTATTATTAAAAAGTGGGTCAGGGGAGCGTGGCCAAGGACGAGGCAGGTCCAGGCCAGGTCTCGGCGCGCGTGTTCTCTGCTCCGTTTCTTCAGCGCCAGGACGGGCTGGCCCCGCTGCGTGGCGAACGTTGGGCCCTGGCCAGTGAGCCGCCGGGCCCCCGCACAGCCGCCCGGCCCCCGCACAGCTGTCCGGGCCCCGCACAGGCGCCCAGGCCACGGGAAGGCGTTGGGAGAAGGACAGACGCATCTCAGGAAGCGCATCTTCATGGACAGTTTGTCCCGTCAGACAAACCAGGTCATCGCAGCCAAGTCGGGAGGCGGGAGGACTGCCCAAAGGACTGCCCCCCTGATCCCCCCCTCCCCCGCAGGCCATCACCTGCTCGCAGTGCGCGCTGTGCTGGCTGATCCTCACTGGCTTCCCAGCCCAGGGACGTGGCATTCCTCCCCTCATGTTGCTGGCTCTTCTGCCAGATCGGAGGGCCTTCCAAAAGCAAACCAACCCATCTGGCCCTGGTCCTGGATCCCAGCTGGGGCCGAAAGCCTTCCCTCTTGTGCGTTGCAGCTCCGGCCTGCGGGGGGGGGGGGGCGGGGGGAGACACCCCGAGGTGCTGCAGGGGGATCAGCAATAAAATGCCCTCATGTGCCTGGTGCTCAGGCTTAAAATGTTGGAGGCTCCCCCTACTTTACGCTGGGCAATGAGCTCAGGGTGAGCAGAGAGCTGGCTCCTCCCCCCACCCCCCCATGCAACCGGCAAACATCAGACAGGTGGAAATAAGTGCACTGGCTTGTCGCTCACCGAAGCCAGAGCAGCAAAGAAAACCTCCGATCCGCAGCTGCCAGTGACCAGGCACCAAGGACGCACACCCGCCCCTCAGAGCCGGGGAGGGGCAGGGTCCTCCGCATGGTGGGAGATGGTGTTCTCCGGGGGCCGAAGGACCCCAGAGAGCAGAGAGGGGGACCGTCTGGACGGAGAAAGCCCTGCTCTGTGTCCTAAACTCACCCTCTCGTCCGTGGCGGCTCCCACCCATGGCAGCTCCCACCCCTGGCGGCTCCACCCGTGGCGGCTCCCACCTGTGGCGGCTCGCTCAGCGGCCTGCACTGTGCCTGGCCGGGTGTCCATCTCTGCGGGCGGAGTGGGGGCTGCTCTCTGTGCTCTGGGTTTCCGAGGCTGAGGTCAAGGCTGGACGCGTGGGACCGAGCCAACTCCCAGGCACCCACACACCTGTCACGAGGGTGCTCTGGGTAGAAGCCCCGGTGTGTGTGTCCGCAGTGACACACGTGGAAATGAAGGCCACGCGAGGAGGGGGGCTCAGCGCCACAGACCCTGCCGCGGCGGGAGGGGAAGGGGCGCGCAACGGAGCCACATGGGCGAGGCTGAGAGCCGGGCAGCCGCGGCCGTCAGTTTGGCGCGTGCAGTGCCGTGGAGATGGGGATGCCCCGGCCGGACGGCCCACGTCCAGCTGGGACTGGGAGGAGGAGGAGGAGACAGACAGCGGAGGCAGACCTCGGGAGGAGAGCGGCAGGGGCCGGCTATGCTCCCGGCGGAGCCGGCAGAAACCAGGGGAGGGTCAGGGTTAGACGCTCACCTGCCCGCCGCTGAGGCGCTGGTGGAAACCAGGTGAGCCGGGCTCATTAGGGAGCCGAGGCCTCCAGGAGGCAGGAGCGACGAAGGGGGAGCCGGGGGAGGCAGAGGGAGTAGGTGCCGATAGCCACTCCTTCCTGCAGTGAAGAGCGGAGGCGCAGAGAGAGGCTGCGGGTGGGGGTGGGGCTCACAGGACGGACAAGGGGTCCCTTCCGTTCCTTTGCCATACCCCACTTGGCAGGAGCTTGCAGGATGAGGAGGTGGAGGAGGAGGTGAGGAGGTGGAGGGGGGAGGTGAGGAGGTGGAGGGGGGAGGTGAGGAGGTGGAGGGGGGAGGTGGGGAGGGAGGAGGGGAGGAGGTGGGAGAGGGAAAGGGAGGGGGGAGGTGAGGAAGTGGGATGGGGAGGGAGGAGGGGAGAAGGTAGGAGGGGGAGTGGAGGAGGGGGGAGGGGAGGAGATGGAGGGAGGAGATGAGGAGATGGAGGGGGGAGGGGAGAAGGGGGAGGGGAGAAGGGGGAGGGGAGAAGGGGAAGGGGGAAGGTGGAGGCGGGAGGGGAAGGAGGAGAGGGGAGGGGGAGGGGGACCCTCTGGTTGGACTGTGTATTTCTGTCCCCGCCCCCAAGTCACGTCCAAGCCCGCCCCCAGGTGGTGGTGGTAGGAGATGAGGCCTTGGGAAGGAGGCCAGTTAGATGGGACCACGAGGGTGGGGTCCGTGATGGGATTAGTGCCCTGACCAGAAGAGACGTCCGAGAGACAGGGCTGGAAGGTGGGCACCTGGGAACCAGGAGGAGGGAGCCCCCAGAACCTGACCCGACGGCGCCCTGAGGGCACCTCGGACCTCCGGCCTCCACCCCCAGGAGGAAGAAACATGGAGTGGACTGTTTGTGTGGGCGCGCCAGGCAGTGCCGAGCTGCAGGATGAGGAGAGCCACAGCCTGAGTAGGAGGTGGGGAGCCGGGTCAGGTTAGCGCCCTTGTTCCCGTCCGTGGCGTGGGGTTTAGGGCGCCGGCAGCGTGGTTTCCCGTTGGTGCTGGCCTCTCTGTCCTGGGAATCTTGGCCCTACGCCGCCGTTGCTAAAACACACAGAGTGGCTGTCGCTCACTTCCGGTCTGATGAGTTGGAAATCAGGGAAAGATCCGGCGCTCGCCGGCCCCGGGATGCGAGCTCCTCGGAGCTGAGGGCTGACTTCGGCGGAATATTGGGCAGCGCAGCCCGAAGGCCAAGGCCGGCGCTAACGCTGATGACAGCGCGGTAACCGTGGGGCGGGGAGGAGCCGGGGCCGCCTTCCCGGAAGCCACATAAATCCAGCGGAGACAGAGGTTAACGTCTCAGGTGATGTCTGCCTGACGTTGCTAACGCTTCGGGGAAGAGATAAAGATGTTCTTCCAGGGGCCGTTACTTCTCGTTCCCTCGGAGGAGGGCGGGAGGCGGCCTCCATCACGCCCGTGCCAGGGCGCGTCACGGGGAGTAAATGGGAGCCGTCTCCAGGGTCTCAGGCTCCCACGGACGCGCTGGGAGAAACTAGACAAACGAACAGCCAACGCGGACGGGCTCTGTGAGAGCATCAAAGGCCCCGGCGAGTAATATTAGAGAGAGTTGCATATCCAGGTAATGTGGATATCACAGGCAGAAGGTTCTGGAAGGCAGCCAAGCCAGGAGCATGCCCTGAGTCTGCGGAAAAGCCGGGACTGGGTTTCATCCGGGCAGGGCCTCCATGGGGGAGGGGGGTCCTCCAGAGGAGCCGTGGCCCTTGCGCCCCAGGCGGGGGTGGCCGGTCCACGTCCCGGTGCCGGTTGGAGGCTCGGAGGCTGAGCATCGCCCAAGAGGAACCCCGCGCTGGCCCGGCCCCCGTGCCCGGGTCCTGGTGCAGAAAGCAGACCCTTCTCTGGCACTTGAATGAGCGCAGCTGTCTCAGAACCATCAGAGCTGGAAGGTCTGGGGGCCAGGGGAGCCCCCTCACTTCCCCCAGCTCAGAGGGCGGCAGCAGAGGAAGCAGGAGGTCGGCCCGTCGTCCTAACGGCCTCTCTCAGCTGTGCGGCTGCGGGCGCGCGGTCACCGACCTGCCCACGTGAAGAGCTGTGACAGCGACTCCGCGGCGAGAGGGTGGGGGGAGGGGGGAGAGGCAGAGCCGCCAGCGGGGCCGAGGGGGGAGCTGCAGCCTTACCTGTTTGCAGGGTTGCAGGAGAAGAGAGGGTTCCAGCCGCGAACACCTGGGGCGCCCACGGTCACCCCGAGAAATGGCCCTGAGCCGCGCCATTCCACAAAGAGGCTGAAAAGCCACACCCGTTGAGAAGGTTTGGGTGCGGGCAGCCAGGACACCAGCCGAGGAGGAAGGGGTCCCCTGGAGGCAGCAGGGCCCGAGGGCTTCCTCACGGTCGTGTTGCTCCCCCCCCACTCCCCCCCAGCGCTGAAAGGGCCACACCCTGTCACTGTCCTCGTACCGTCTCTCACACTCGGGGCGTCTTTATCGAGGAGCCGGACCGGGGACATGTCTTCATGCGGCTGCTGCGTCTCTGCCGTCATCGCTCACCTTCCACATCTTCTCCTGCTTCGGGGGGGTGGGGGGGGTGTCCTCCGTGGCGTTTCCTGCCTTCTGGAGAGCACCCCGTGAATGACGGTGTGTGACTCCGCCAAACCCCGAGGCTCACCCACGCCCCTTCACCTGGTGGTGTTTTAGTCTGAGCGGCCTGTGGCCGTGATGGGACGGGCTCCCTGTGCCCTCGTCAACCCGGCCCACCGTCCCCTCTGAGACTCAGGGAGGCCTCCCTGATTTCTTCCACCCGCTCCCCCCTGGACCACCCCTTACACGCCCTCACCCCACCTCACCAGGCGCGTGACTGGACAACTCACCGTGTGGGTGCCCTCCAGTCACCTGAGCCTGGGCGGCCGATGCATGGAGGCACCTGGCTCCAGGTCCAGGAGTTTGGGTTGATGTGGGCAGGGGTGTGGCCCCGGCATCTGCATTTTCGAACTTTCCAGGAGGTTCCCCACCAGGCAGAGACAAGGCCCCCAAAGGGGGGGGGGGTGGCTGCACCCTGGGACCACCACCTCCAGGAATCCCGACTCCTGTGGTCTGAGGTGGGGACGGTGCATGGCGACCCCTCATACCTTCCTGGGTGAGCCAGGCTGGCGTGGCTCAGTGGTTGAGCATGGATCTATGAACCAGGAGGTCACCATTCGGTTCCTGGTCAGGGCACACGCCCAGGCTGGGGACTCGATCCCCAGAAGGGAGCGTGCAGGAGGCAGCCAATCCATGATTCTCTCTCATCATGGATGTTTCTCTCTCTCTCCCCCTTCCTCTCTGAAATCAATAACAATAGGTTTTTTAAAATTCCTCCCGGGTGATTCTGCTGCAGATGGAGAGCCACCGGCTTGGCCTTGACCCACCGCACAGCTGGGTGTTATCGGAGCCTACGGCTGGCTTCCCTCTCTCCTGAGGAGGGGGCGTCCCAGAGACAGCAAGGGCCGGAGCCGTGGGGAGGAAGCGACATTTTTCTCTCGACCCGTCTCGGCTCTCCAGCTGGGCTCTGTTTGCAAACTGCACTGGGAAACGCGAGGACAGCAAGCAGATGTGTAATAGCACGCCCGGGAGGCCCAGTGATGAGTAACCCGGAGGGGGGTTAGCACACGGGCTGATGTAAAATCCGCCGCAGAACAACCGACGGGAGGGGACGCGACAAGACAAAGGAAAGGAACTGAGCATCTAGGGCGGCAGGTAGTGAGTGGATGGGCAGTGCATGGGAGGGTGTGGCTGCGGGTCCCTCTGGCGCTGTCCCTGGTGCTGATCAGGGCCTGGCGCTGTCTCCCCGGTTACCGTCTGTCCTTCAGGTAGAGGGGGCAGGGGGGCTCCTTTGCAAATGTGTGTCCTGTTTGGGGGTAGATTTGGAAGGGCACAGAGCTGCTCTTGCATCTGCTTCTTTCCAATGGTCTTCCGCTCGAGAGAACCCTTGTGGTATATATGGGCCTGGCACGTTCTGCCGCCGGCCCTTCAGCGCTCTCTCTGCCTCCTTCCTCTCCCCCACGGAGCTCGGTGGAGTGTCAGCACCCCCTAGGCCAGACCTGGGTTCCAAGGGGCCTCCATGCTCCAATCGGGGAGGGGTCCTCGGGAAGAGAGAGAATGCCTCATCATGAAATTAGAAGCCGAAACTCGAGCTTCCTCGGGCCTGGGGTAAATACTGCCCCCAAGGCGACTGGCTGGTATTCCTAGCAGCCTTCGGCTACGTCTGCAGACGGACCTGTGTCTTTCGATGGGTCCATGGTGCTGGGACCAGAGCCAACCGCACCTGGAGGGGCTGTTCTGGACCCTGGCGCTGCCCTGGGAGATATTTCTTCCTGCGTCATGAGCAGGGGAAAGCTCGGGAGAGAAGAAGGTCATCGGGTGCCCGAGAGGACCCGCCGGCGCGGCGAGATGCATTAGCCTTAATGTATGGGATGCATTCCGCCAAGACCGTGACAGTCATTAGAAATGGCCCTCCGGTGTCATTGCCCCAGAGCCGTCCGGTGAAGTATGTGTCCTCCGAGTGGCAGAACGCATTAGAGGGCCCGCAGCGGACTTGGGCAGCCGAACACGCCAGTGCTCCATCCTCGGAAGGAAATTAAGCCATTTATTGGAGGACATGGGTTCAGTGCCATAGTTAAGGCAGCCCGACATTTCCATAAATGAATGAAATGCGTATGGCTGGCATAATCCGGTGTGTAGCAGCATCCATCTCTCTTCCCTAAAGTCCAGATGGAGGAGTCGGGCATCGGGACAGACAGGACCTCAGGACCAATGGCAGTAGATGGGAGTCCAGAACCAATGACAGGCTTGCCTGATCAGGAGCCCTCCCACACGCTCACACTCACCTGCTCACTCACACTCACACCCACTCACACTCACCCAGACACACCCCCACTCACACTCACCCAGACACACACACAATCACACACACACTCACACACACACTCACACACACACTCACACACACACTCACTTACACTCACTCACACACTCACTCACACACGCTCACACACTCACACACACACACACACTCACACTCACTCACACACTCACACACGCTCACACACTCACTCACACACGCTCACACACTCACTCACTCACACACGCTCACACACTCACTCATACACTCACACACACTCACTCACACTCACACACTCACTCACACACTCACTCAAACACACACACACACACCCACTCACACACTCACACACACACACATTTTAGGACTCAGCTTGGATCTGGGCTGACTGTCCTTTCTCGGGCTCCTCTCCTGTCTGATCTGTGAGCTCCCAAGAACAGGCACCCTTTGTACTGACCCTTCAGTTCTGGGCACTGAGCAAGGAGCCTGCAGCAGGGGGGTCCCTGGGAGCTGCTGAACGAACCAAGAATGACTGACTGAATGAATGAATGAATGAAGGACAAATGAATGAACGAATGAATGAATGTGTCTTACTTTGTACGGCCCCTCTGGCTTGACCTCCCTCTGACGGCCACAAACGCTCAGGATCCTGACAAGTCCTGAGTGAGGCTGCCGTCTGTGAGCTGTTCTCTCTCCCGGGTGACCCCCCCGCCGCCCCCCGTGGCAGGGACACAGCGGGGCCTGTGCATGGGGAGGGCTGGCCGAGTGGGATGAGGCTCCAGCCCCTGAGCACCAACCCGGGGCCCGCAGGTGCCACCCGCCCCCGCCCCCGGTCTGCGTCCTTCCCTGGGAAACGAGGAAAATGACGGAACCCCTTACAGCACTGAACAGCACCTTCCGCACTCAGGCAGCGTCTCCCGCATCATCCCATGAGGGCGGCTGCTCTGGGGTTGACAATGGCAGCTCTCACAAAGAGATGAGGCCGATTGACGCATTGGTTCAAAGCGGTCTGCTCTGACTTCCTCTCCGTCCCTAGCATGTGTGGGCAGCACGGTTGCAGTGAATGCAGTTTTAGGGTGACAGTGGCCTGATTACTCCCTCTGGGGCCACACACAAACCTGTCCCCTGCCCCGCCCCCAACGAGTCTCAGGACCCAATGCAAAGAGGCGCCCAAACCCAGCTGGCGGCAACTGGATCCAGTGACGTCTGAGGCCAGTCCTCCGGCCGGTGCCCCCCACTCGGCCCCGCCGTGCAGTTAGGGTGCGGTGGCCAAGGCAGGCGGGCACAGGCACACCGTGTCAATGAGGGAGCCTTCGCTGCATTCCTTTAACGAGAAAGAACTTCTCCCCCGTGCCCTCAGGGGCATCTCATGCGTGGGCGATCAATTCTTACCTGAACTCTGCTGCCTCGTGAAATCCCCACATTCCGCTGAGTCGACGTGCCCACGACGGAGCTTCCAGATAAAGGACGTGCGGGCTCGAGGTCGCGGGGGTTTCTGGACGAGCTGGACCTGCTGCTGTCCCGACCACAGGCCTTAACACGCAAACACATGCGTGACGCTTACTGGTTCGAAATGACTCTGTCCCGTCCGGCCTAGAGGAGACCTGGAGCGGGGGGTGTTCATGACCGTCCGGGATGCCGGGGCGCCCTACACCTTCCATCTCCCTGAACCCCAACTCCCATGGCCACGCCTCGCCCACAGCAGAGTCGCCGCGAGGGACGGCGTTCATGGCCCCGCCCCCACGGGAAGAGTTTGTTTTATGGTCTCACGTCCTAAGTGTCGGGTTCATGCAAATGGCGTCCGTCCTTCTGTTCCGAAGCACAAGCCACGAGGAGGGCGTGGCTTCTCTGTCTGCCCCGTGGCCTCCCACGCCCCATGCTGGCCACGGCGGAGGCCTCGTGGGAGATGCTCTCCGTGGGTGGTGGCTGGGCCCTGGACGCCATTGGGCTCTGAGGGGCCCGCGCGGAGCCCATCGGGGGGGTGGGGGGGATGATGGCACGGGCATGGCGGCGGGACATTCCAAGGCGCCGTCCCCAGCTTGTTCAGAAGGCGCCTACAGGACACACGGCGGCCTGAGGGCCTTCACCCTGTGCTCATCCCCGACAGCGCGGGCTCAGATACCGCACTCCGCAGGCGGGGCTCACCCGGGGACACTCACACCATCTGGAGGCAGGAAGTCTGAGTTCACGGTGCTGCAGGCTTGGTCTCTGGAGAGAGCCCGCTTCCTGGCCGCCACAGCCACTCCCTCCCCGCCCCTCCCCCCCCCCCCCCTCCGCTGCATCCTCACGTAGTGGAGACAGAGCGAGCTCCGAACTCATCACTCATCGTCTTCAATAAAGGCACCCATCCCATCCTCCGGCTACTCCCAGTCACCTCCCAGTGCCACCTCCCGACGCCGTCATGTTGGGGGCCAGGCCTTCCACGTGTGAATGTGGGGGTGACCACAGGGCTGCATCGATGCTTCTGGATGGCTGGCTCCCCGGAGTGGAGCTGGGGGAGCGTCTTTGGGTAAGTCCAACCTCTGGAATCCGGGCAGCATGTGGAAAAGCTGATCTCATTGGTTGGGTGTGAGGAAGAAGGGGGTCCCCTCGAGGACTGCGGAGATGTGGGGGGCTGGGAGGGGCTCCGTCACTTGGAGAGTGACCCCGAGCTTGGCAGCTCCCTCCCGGCCTCTAAAGGGAAGTGGGGGTGCAGGGGCCTGTGGTAAGGGACCCGCTCTGCCCTCGCCTGGTGCTCTGCCCTCCCTGGGGGTGGGGGCCGGGGGACAGGTTCCCCACCCGTACCTGGGAGGCTCGGAGCCTGTAGAGCCGCCAGCTTGGGTGGTGGCTGTGGGCACTGCCGGCCTCAGAATCAGTGGCCTGCGAGGCAGCCACACCTCGGGGCGGGGGGGTGGGGGGCTGGCTGCACCCCGGGACCAGTGCTGGCCTCGCTCTGCAGACCCTGCTCTCAGCCAAGTACAGCGCCCAGCCCCAGGGGCACACGGCAGCCCAGTGCCACGTTCCCAGGTCCTGTCCCGCCTCCCCGCTATGGTAAGCACACGGGCAGTGGCAGCCGCCGGGAGTTGTCCTTGGCACTGGCTGTGTTTCGATCAGTAACGGGGGGGGGGGGGGGGGCGGGGGGGGCGGGGGAGGGCTCCAACGGCCGCCTCCGTTTCGGACAAAACCCGTTTCTGCCTGAGCACCCTGGGCCAGGTGGGGAGAGCGGCCACCTGTCCCCAAGCCGCTGTGACTCGGGGACCAGCCCAGCGCTTCCCAGCCCCAGGTCTGCTCATCCAGAAGACAGGAGACGCTTCTCCTGCTCAGGGCGCTGGGAGTGTGACCCTGGGAGGCCCGCACCGTGGCCCTCTCCCGGCCGACTCCTGGCGGCACCTGCCGCATCGCCTGCCCGCATCCCCTGGAATCAGACAGGGGCCACGCACACGTCCTGCCTGTGCCCCTCTCACCAGACCATGGGCTCCAGGACACAGGGACCCCCTCGGGGACCCCCGCCCCAGCAGCGTCGGTCCCTTGTGCACGCAGAGTGCGTGTCGTTGAGGGGTCCCGGGAGGCATCGATGCTCCCAGCGGGCATGGGCACGCGCTCCTGCAAAGCGTTAGGACGTGAGCTTCCGAGGCAGGAGTGCGAGACGAAACCCAGTCGTGGCTGTCGCCCAGGGCCGCGTCGCCAGCCTCGTCCCCGCTGGGAGAGTGAAGTCCCTGCCGGAGACGGGCTGCGTAGGCCAAAGGGACAGACGCGGGGTTGACGTGGACTGTCCA
The DNA here is from genome assembly GCA_026230045.1 of Corynorhinus townsendii. Taxonomy (NCBI): domain Eukaryota; kingdom Metazoa; phylum Chordata; class Mammalia; order Chiroptera; family Vespertilionidae; genus Corynorhinus; species Corynorhinus townsendii. Next base: position 219,784,319 of record JAPDVU010000002.1, read on the forward strand.
GTCAGAAACAACCAAGCAGCCGGCCGGCGGGGCTCAGTGGCTGAGCATCCACTTATGAACCCAGAGGTCACTGGTTCGATTCCGGTCAAGGGCCCAGGCCCAGGTGGCAGGCTCGATCCCCAGTCGGGGGCGTGCAGGAGGCAGCCGATCCATGATTCTCTCTCATCATTGATGTTTCTCTCTCTCTCTCTCTCCCCCTCCCGCTTCCTCTCTGAAATCAATACAAATCAATTTTTTTAAAGGAAGAAATAACAAAGCACCTTCTACGCAGCCTGGGGATTAAATGCTCAGGCAACAGCTGCACGTCTTGCCAAACCACCTCCAACCACATTTGGCCTTAAAGGCTGGGAACCGGGAACCTCCCCGCCGCCCCGGGGCATGTCAGGACACCGCGGGCGGCCCTCCCGAGGGTTTCGCACTGAGCAGGGCACTGTGCTCCGGCTACGTCCTGCGCACGGCCATCGCGCACGCCAAGGTGAGGCCCGCTGTCCTCCTGCCGCCTCTCTGAGGAGCAAGGCAGTGTTTGATTTTCTTCTAATAGATTTGTCATTTTACTTCAAGTCGCCAGTGCTATTGACCCTGGGAACCTCAATTTCAAAGCCATTAAAATCTAATTTTCCACACGGTGCCCCTAAGAGATTGACTAACTTTCAAAGAATAATTCATTTTCTTTGAGGAAGAAAAAAAATGCACATCTCTCCTTCTATTTTACTTTTATCCCCGAAAGTGAGTCAGGGGACATCGCTCTCGGCTCCTCTGTTATTACTCCCCGCCGCGTCTTTCTTGCCAAAGCGCGTAAGTGCTCCTCGGACGGAGCGAGGGCTGGCGGCTGAGGCGCGAAGGCCGTGTGGAGACGTGGCGGGGGGGGGGGGGGGGGGGACCCCGCTGGCTGACGCGTGCCTGGAAAGGACCCCTGATGCGGCTCAGCTTCCAGGGAACAGGACAGAGCCTCAAGGTTGTTTGCGTTGGGAAATAACAGACTTTGTCCCCCAAAAAATGGAGCAGAAAACTGCTCCCAGGCCAGAGCGTCTGCTGGGGACTTCCAGGGCGTCTGAGAACGCCGAACGTTAGTTTTCCCTCCAGTGTTCAACCACACACCTCAAATTCCGGGGTCAGAATGCCCACGGAGGGCCACGCGGGCAGGGGAGGGGACCTGCGTACGGAGGTCTCCGTCGATGGGTGAGAAGCACGTGGCCACCGCTACCTGGGGCCCGTGAAATTCACTTCCCAGTGCAGTGCAATCTGGGATTATGGGACCGAGAATGAGCATCAATGGACAGATTGGGGCGGCTCGATAGGGCTGGAGGGACCTCCGAAGGTTGTGTCCATGTGAACTTCCCGGTCTCGGGGACTGTACTATGGTTACATAGGATTTTTAAATATATACTAGAGGCCCGGTGCACAAAATTCATGCAGGGGTGGGGTGGCCCTCAGCCCAGCCTGCGCCCTCTCGCAGTCCGGGACCCCTTGGGGGACGTCTGACTGCCGGCTTAGGCCCGCTCCCTGCGTTGAGCATCCGCCCCCTGGTGGTCAGTGCGCATCATAGCGACAGGTCGTTTGGGTTGTTCTGTCATCACGGCTGCTTACGCTTTTATTATATAGGTATTTTTATTGATTTCAGAGAGGAAGGGAGCGGGAGAGAGAGACAGAAACACCAATGATGAGAATCATGGATCAACTGCCTCCTGTGTGCCCCCTACTGGAGATCGAGCCTGCAACCCGGGCCTGTGCCCTGGACCAGAATCAAACCTGGGACCTTTCAGTCTGCAGGCCGACGCTCTATCCACTGAGCCACACCGGCTAGGGCGGGTTTCTTAAGAGCTAACATCGGGGCAGCTGAGTGAAGGGTCTAAGAGAACGTTCCCCATGATTTCTGTACGTCGACAATTACTTGAGAACAAACATTTAAGAGGAATGGGTGCGGCCCCTGATCAGGAAGGTGGACCTGGGAGAAGCACCCAGGAGCGCCCCGCTCTAGGGCCCCTGGGCGGGAAGTCTTGGAGCCCGTGGGGAAAGTGCCAGAGTTACACCCCCAGAGCAGCACCTCCTAAACGCCACGGCTTCTTTCTCTAACCAGGCTGTGCTGCGCGGTGCCCCCGGAGGAATGTCTGTACTGGCCGTGGCAGGGTCAGGAGAGGGGATGCACTGCCCCCTAGTGGGCGGAGTGGGTCATGGCAGTGCACCACAGCACCCATTGTAAGGTGGTTGGCCCAGAGTAGATGCCCAGTGAGTTCTCACTAGGCCGACGCCTGCCGGTCACGTCATGGACGATGAACACGCTAGGCATGATCTTTCCAGAAGGTTTACCCACAGGAATAAGCCTCCATCAAAGGACAATGTTGGAGTTGGTCCTGAAGTAGCGATTCCATGAAGAAGGGTGGCGTGGCAGGCTCGCAAAGAGGAGAGGGAGGAACACACCGGCTTCCGAGTCCACACGCGGGGCCCAGAGAGGAGGGGAAGTCAGCAGCAGGGAAGTGGAGGTGACGACCATGGTTATCAGAGGGGACATTTCACGGGAGCCGGGGACTCCCAGACAGGTGTATAAGTGAGCCGGGTATCCCCTGAGTCCCAAGGAGCCCTGGGGTGGGTGACCATCAAGGTCTCCCATCCCCCACAAGGTGAGCTTTTCTCTGGCTCCTTTGTTGTGTGTAAACCTGCGAGTTCCCTTTGAGCTCCAGCCCAGCACTTCCTGGAGCCCAAGGCCTCAGCCCCAGAGGCTCAGGGGAGCAGCCAGAGGAGACCCAGGGAGGGTCTACGGCACAGGGGCCTCAGGAGGGAAACCCTCTCCTGCATCCTGGCCGGCAGCTGAGCAGGGACCCCCCTCCCTTCCCCTCCTCTCGTGTGCGTCCCGTCCCGTCAGATCCAAAGGGCCACGCGAGGGTTCGACGCGGTGGGTGGATGCCCAGGCCCCCAGCCACCAGGCCACGGAGGAGCCTCTGTGAGGTGGGGTCGGGAGTGGGATTTGGGATCCTGGCCCAACCACAGGAACGCAAGGTCTTGCCACACAGCCAACGAGGGCAGGGCCCCCTCAGGAGGGAGCCGAGGCCAAGGCCCCCCGGCAGCCCTGCTCTTCCCGCCCAGGGCCCGTGTGGGGGGTGGAGGGGTGGGGGCGGCACCGGGAGCCCTCGGAGGCAGGTTGGCGAGGGGAGCCCTGGGGGAATAGGCTGACATGGTTTGGGTGATCCGCCAGCGTGCAGGCGTGGGTCTCTCAGAGGCCGCCCTCCAGGCACTCAGCTCGCCCCCCGCCCCGGCTCTGCTTCTGCCACCCCGCTGCGCTCCAGGCCCCTCTCGGAGACCCGTGGGAGGCGGCGCGCTGTCTGAGGTTTGCCAACCTCCTTCTCAGAATGACTTCGGGTGGCGTGAGCCAATCCAACATCAGAATAAGGCAACTCGGAGCAAAGGCGTGGGACGCGCTCTGGAGGTCGTTCCAGCTCGTCCCACGCCCGCCCGCTGCGTGGTGTGGCGAGGGGCCGTTAGCTGAGGTCGCAGAGTGATCACGGAGCTGGGGTGTTCCGCCTGCGGCTCCTCGAATTCTCACTAGGTCCCCGAGAGACGGGTGTGGCTGTGGTTCCCATTTCACAGGTGTGAACGCGGAGGCTCAGGGGGTTACGCCCTCTGCTCAAGGTCGCACGGCTCAGCGGTGGGTGGCGGGAGTCAGCCCCAGGCCGTCCTGCGGGCTCCTCGCTGTCAACGTGGCGGAAGGCTCCTCTCCCACAGACACACAGCGCTGGCCTCCGTCTCCCCGCACACGGACGCGCTCAGCCAGCGCTCCTGGACTCGGAGAGCCGGCTGCACCCTGAGCCGGAGGCTTCGACCAATGCTGTCCCCGGGGTTCAGCGTGGCTTGGGGCTTGTGTGGGGATGCGGGAGGGAGGGGGGACGGCCCGGCCGCCTCTTGTCACAGCTGAGCACTTGGGATGTGTGTCACGCTGCGACTGCGGCCCACGTCTCTGCCCAAGTGGAACAATCAGGTTCTCATTAGGCAGACGAGTGTGCTCCACGCGATTCCGTGTGGGTGCGCGGCTGAGCGAGGGCCATCAGGCAGGATCTGCCAAGTGCCTTCAGAGCATGTGGGTGGGGAGCAGCACATGGGGGAAGCAGCACTGAGGGGGATCAGCACATGGGGGGGGCAGCATGTGGGGGGAGCAGCACTGGGGGGAGCAGCACTGATGGGGAGCAGTATGTGGGGGGAGCAGCACATGGGGGGAGCAGCACTGAGGGGGAGCAGCACTGGGGGGAAGCAGTATGTGGGGGGAGCAGCACATGGGGGGAGCAGCACTGAGGGGGAGCAGCACTGGGGGGGAGCAGCACTGGGGGGAGCAGCATGTGGGTGGAGCAGCACTGGGGGGAGCAGCACTGAGGGGGAGTAGCACATGGGGGGAGCAGCACGTGGGGGGAGCAGCACTGAGGGGGAGTAGCACATGGGGGGAGCAGCACGTGGGGGGAGCAGCACGTGGGAGGAGCAGCACATGGGGGGAGCAGCACTGAGGGGGAGCAGCACTGGGGAGGAGCAGCACATGGGAGGAGCAGCATGTGGGGGAGTAGCATGTGGGGGAGCAGCACATGGGGGTTGCAGCACTGGGGGGAGCAGCACATGGGGGAAGCAGCATGTGGGGGGGAGTAGCACATGGGGGGAGCACCAGGGGGGAACAGCACCTGGGGGGAGCAGCACTGGGGGGAGCAGCATGTGGGGGAAGCAGCATGTGGGGGGGAGCAGCACGTGGGGGGGAGTAGCACGTGGGGGGAGCAGCATGTGGGGAGGAGCAGCACTTGGGGGAGCAGCATGTGGGGGGAGTAGCACGTGGGGGGAGCAGCACGTGGGGGGCGGGGCAGCTGCAGCCCATGGTTTCCTGCATGCAGTCCCTGCCCCCAGCTTCTGTTTCCCACAGAGCGATGTTTCCCCACATCATTCCCTAGCTGTCCCTGCCCCCCCTCATACATACACACACACACACACACACACAGGCCTCTCCCCAAGCACCTTCTGTACATGGACCCAGCATTTCCATATGGCCACGTTCCTCTGCATAGAGTCTGAGCTAGGGATCTAAATTCGGTGCTGAGAACCCCCTGGTCCTGTGGGTGTGCCGGTGCACACACTCACGTGTGCACACGCACACACATGCACACACATGCGTGCATACGCATGCCCCCACCTCGCCGCAGCCCAGGTGTTCACCCAGTGCACGGACCTCCCCACCCTCACGGAGCAGCAGAGCACACTTATCTGTCTTCTTTCCGAGGCCTGAAACCCCTCTCTGAAGGAGGGGAGGGGCTGGTGTGGTCCTTCCAGCTCCCAGCAGAGCTTCAAGGTCATTCCCGCCAGCTCAAGGGCAGGATGCCTCCCACCGGGCCCTGGGTCGCAGCCACCAGCCTCTTCCCCCTGGCCGCCCGTCCCCACGCTCCCTTGCACAGCCTGATGCCCTCTGACCTCTGCCTCCTGGACCCCGTCGCGAGCCCCCGAGCCTCCTCCCTGGAGGTGCACACCCCCACTTTCCCCGGCTGCCTCTGTTCCCCGCCTCCCCCCGCTTTCAAGGTCTTCATGCGAGGGTGTCCCTGCGGGGCCGTCCTGTGCCCACACCCAGCATCACCAGGTGACCCATCTTCTCCGACCCCCACACTGAAACCGCTCCCATCACCTGTGCGACCGAGCCTCGCAGCCCAGGCTCCCCCTTCCGTGTTTCAGTGGGGGGACCTCAGCCCCTGCCAGGGGGGCCCTGACAAAAGAGGCCACGTTTCCTCGGCCCTGCGGCTCTTAAAACCCGAGTTCAAGGTCGAGGTTCCCTTGCCGGACTCCTCCTTACGCTCCCCCCTGGTGACCATGAGGGGGGCCAGCAGGCAGTGCCCCCAAACACCTCACTGTAGAGAGGCCTACAGGTGAGACCAGGAAGGAGGACTTGGTTTTGCAACTGAGCTCCGGGCATGAGTGAAGGGCAAGAGTTAATTATATGGCGTCGGGGTGAGGTCAGAGGGCACACAAGACAACGGCCCCCCCACAGGGCCACCATCGCGGCCGGATTATCCACACGAGTTCACGCTGCAGGGCGCTGCCTCACACACGGGCCCACGGGGAACCGCGGGGGGAGGGTGCGGCTAGTTCTCACGGGCCCTGCAGCCGGCCGCTGTGCACCGAGGTCGCGGGAGGCCGGACAGGGCTGACCTGCGTGTGGGCTGACCTGCAAGCGGCTCCGACACGGCAGGAAGTGGTTCTTACCCCCCCACCTCCCCTCCAACCCCCCCACCTCCCCTTCAACCCCCCCTCCCCACCCCACCCCGCCCGCTCTCAGGGCCGACACTCATCCCACTGCCTGGGTCCTGGTCCCAGATAGCTGCCCAGGGTCCCGGGCAATGCCCAGGAGACACATGGGCACCAGGCCGGTGAGGGCGGGGCCCCCGGGGGGGTCCACTCCTTCTCCACCTGCGAACTGCCACCTGGAGAGGAGTTCTGACCGCGGCCCTGGCCCGCGATGGGCACTGCAGCGAAATGACAGGCGGCCCTGAGCGGATCACGGCTGCGCTGAGTGCGTTTCGGGAAAGACGGCACTTCGTAGGACGAGCGCTCTTTAAACCCAGAGGCAGGACCCGGGGCGGTGTTTGGAAACGCAGCAGCTCCAGGAGACGCGGGGCCCCAGAAACGCCAGCGCCTTAGCGCCTGCATGGCGTGGCCTGTCAGACACGCTTCCCCAGACCCGGTTCAAAGGGGAGCGCCTGGCGAACATGCGCGTCCGGCTGACGTGACGGTAGGCCTGTGGGCGAGAAGCTGCGTGGAGAGGGAGAGGACGAGGGCGCCCGGGCTGGAGGCCTTGTTCCGGTGGGCGGAGGGCGTGAGAAGCGGCGGCCCGGGGCCCGCGGGGACACGCACACGGAGCGGGATAGACACGTGGAGGAGTGGGAGGTGGAGAAGCTGCTCTGACTCGCTTGCGGTGAGGGGGAGGGGGCAGCGGAGGGCTGCCCTGCAGTAAGGGGGAGGGGGCAGCTGAGGGCTGCCCTGCAGTGAGGGGAGGGGGCAGCAGAGGGCTGCCCTGCGGTGGAGCAGGGGGGAGTGGGCGGGGAGGCTGAGGGCTGCATGGGCTGGCCTCCCAGTGGCCTCATGATGAGCCAAGCTCGGCCACCCCAATACCAGAGGAGCAGAGGGCGCCCTCGCACCTCGGGGGGGACTGTGCTGAGGGGGAGGGGCGGCGAGGTGCCTGTCACTGAGCTGAAGGACAGCCCAGAGGGACCTCGGTGCCTCCCATGATGGGCAAGCCAGACGCCAACCCCATGATGGCCGCAGAGGCCAGCGTCTCCGGGGCACAGAGGAGGAGGGTGTGGGTGTGTGGCCGGAACTCATGGGGCCCCAGGGTCCAAGGCCCGGAGCCGAGTACGGCCAGCGTGACGGGCACAGGCCGCCCGACGCAGGCAGAAGCCAATGTTTGTGCAAAAGCCACAGGTCGCCTCGTGGGACAGGAGCGAGCGTGCGGGCTTCCGGAAGGCGTTTCGGAGACGGGCATCGGCGTCCCGTGGCCCCCGTGTCGGCTCCCCGGCCCCTCTGAAGGCGTCGGCTCCCCGTGGTGCAGGGCAGGGCTCAGGTGGGCAGCTCCTGCTCCGAGGGGAAGGCTCTGATTCCAGACCCCACGGGAGGGGATCTGGGGCTCAGCTGAGACCAGGGTCCCCGAAGTCCCATCGGGGCGGTCAGAGGGGAAGGGAGATCCTGCAGGCTGAGCTCGGGCAGCGGTGACCTGGACAGGCAGATGCCCTGTGGTGGTCACCGTGGGGAACTGAAGGCGAGGCGGTGGCAGCCGGTGGCCCCATCAGAGACGGCCCAGGAGGTCCTGACCCCCCTGGCTCAGGCGAGGGCAGGTCCTGGGGGTTCGGCGGGGGGTAGGGGGGGGCCCCTCCGTCCCTTCTGCTCCCAGCAAGTCCTTCACCGCCTTCCCCTGTGGACAAGCCGGTTCCCCAGTGTGGCTTGTGCTACAGGGCCCGCCCGGGACCACGGCCGGGAGCTGCTGTGGGGTCCCTCCAGGACCACGGCCGGCCGGGGCAGCACACAGTCTGCCCAGAGAAGCGTCTGGGTCCCTTAGGGCTTGGGCCTGCAGGACGCACCGTTAGGGAAACAGCGGTCGTTAACATGATTCTCTCAGCTCCGCGCAGGGAGGGCGGTCCGGCCTCCCCCGTCCCCCTGACACCCGCCCCCCGTGCCCCGGGATGGGTGGCACACCAGCCTCTGAGGCCGTGTGTGCAGTCCCGCCACTCTGATGGACTCTCCAAGCGTCCTCCCAGGCCCTGGTGGTTCTGACGTGGAAATCACCCGCTGCTCTCAGGTCGCGGACGGACGGATGGTGCGCCGTTACAGCCGGTGCCATCTGGGTGGGGGTGACACGGAGCGTGGGCGTTCCTACCGAATCTGCGAGCCACGGCTCCGACTTTGCAGATTCGACTGACAGTTTCTAAACGGGCGTTTGGACTCAACGCTAAAGCCGGTCCTCGTGCCATCGGGAACCACGCGGAGCGGCTGAGCGGGAAGCCACGGTGGCCTCCTCCTGCGTCTGGGCCTCCGCGTCCCTCTGGCCACGCCCGGCGGGCGACTTCCTGCCCCGCGGGTGCGGGGCCATTTGGCTGGGTTTTCTCGTTTGGAGATGATTCGATTTGGGGGGACAGCAACTTTTAAAGATTTCGCCCACACAGGACGCCTGCCTCTCTGATGGCCGTGTGTGTTTTCCTTCCTCTACTGAGTCCACAGAAGCGCATGGGTGGGGTGACACGGTAATGCGCTTCGAGAAGCTTCTCCTTCAGCGTGTGAGTCTGTCGCCATCGTCGGTTGTTGACGGTTTAGGACACAAGCGCTTTGTTTGGTTACGGAGGGAATCGACTAGAGAGTTTAAACAGGGGTCTTCAAACTTTTTAAACAGGGGGCCAGTTTACGGCCCCTCAGCCCGTTGGAGGGCCGGACGATAGTTTAAAAAAAAAACTATGAACAAATTGCTATGCGCACTGCGGCCCCGGGACGCGTCGGCTGCTAAGCAGGACAGGCAGCGGCGCCCGGCGGGCCGGATCCATGTCCTCGGCAGGCCGCATGTGGCCCGCGGGCCGTAGTTTGAGGACCCGTGGAACTCGAAGCAGGTGCTGAAGAATGCACGGCGGGCAGCGCCCGGGGCCGGTGACCTGCGGGCATGGGAGCCGCTGCAGGTGAGGAGGGCTGGCCACGCCCTGTCTTTGTGAGGACGTGGGGAGCTGAGCCCAAACCCGCATCCCCCAAAGGTAGAGAGGGACTGGAACCCTGACAGCGGCCTCGAATGCGCCTGGGACCACAGGCACCTGGAGCGTCGACCTATCGAGGAAGGAGGGGGGCGGGGGGGGGGAGCCAGATCTTAAAAACGTCAGAAAGTCCTGAAACATGAGGGGCATCACCCCACCCTCTGAAGTGGGTCTGTCACCTGCGGCCACACCCACGGGGCCGCTCCCCACCTGGGAGACACTGTCCTGGGGGGGGGGGGGATGCTCCCACGGCAGTGACCCTTCAGGGTGGCGACGTCCTCTCTGGGGAGGGGATTCTCGGGGAAACCACATGGGACCCATCGAACGTGGGTTTTCTCTTTCACGAAGGACTGATGTCTGTCTGGGCTTCCCAGGGGCCAGGGGCAGGTTCGGAATGGCCTGCAGGGGTGCGGGGGGGGGGGGAGACTCCTCCCAGGGAGTGGTGGGAGGGAGGGAGGGGCAGGGCCCCTCGGAGCAGCTGGTCTCCAGGCATCCGAGGTCAGGACGGAGCAGCCCCCGAGCCCAGCGATGGAGGGAGAGGCAGAGAGGTGCCAGGTGGGAGCGAGTCCTCTGTGTGAGGGTCCCCGCCCGCCTAGCGACTCCCGAGAGGGAGCCTGTGGAATAAAGTGCCAACCTCCTCCTCTTCCGCATCCAGGGTCCGAGCCGGGCGCAGCGCCGGGCCGCGTCCCCGAGAAGGACGAGGTGTGTGCAGAGGCCCAGGGGCTGGGAGTGAGCCGGTCAGTGGGCCGGACACAGCACGGGAGGGAGGAGAGAGTCAGGCAGCCCCTGGCAGGAAGCACGCTGGCCCTGAGAGCCACAGGCCGCGGGGAGGCTACCACAGGGACGCGGGAGCCACAAGGGACGTGGAGCCGGAGGGGGGCAGGGCCACCCTCGGACTGCGAGCCACGCCCAGGTCTGGTCTGGGCCCCGAGGGTCGTGGGAGGCCCGGGTGGGTCCAGGCCCAGGGGACGTCCTGATCCCTTCGCAAGATGAGAAGCGCATGCCTTCTGCTCTGTGGACGGACGGACGGACAGATGGAGACGGCGAAACGGGACAAGAACATTAGCTAAAAGGCCGCGGCCAGCGTCCAGCGTCCAGGCTGCACACGACGGTGGTTTGGTCCAGGCAACCCCACAACCTGGTCAGAGCGCCCTCGACCCTGACTGAGGCCACGCCCCCCAGAGTCCCCGGAGCCTCCTACCCGCATCCGCACCGCATGGCCAGCATCGGGCCGCTCCCCAGCTGCCGCCTGCAGGTACCTCGGCTCACCCGCTCGCAGCTTCTACTAGTAAGTCTGCCCCGGGCGCTCCGTCATTACAAAGGAAGCCGGACAGCTCGGCCAGACCCAAGAGTGACACACGCCCTGCCTGCCTGCCTCCCTCTGAGACATCTTCAGGCGGCCACGTGGCTGCCCCTCGCCGGCCATGAACTTCTGAGAAGCTGACAGCGCTGTGCTGGGCTCTGACAGAGGCCGCGTCACCGCGCCTTCCTGTCCCACGTCCGGCACCGGCAGCAGGACGGTCAGCTGCTGGCGACCAGGCCCTCAGAGGAGCACTCAGGTACCCGCCGCGAACCGAGGGCGCTGCAGCTCCCGTCTCAGCGGGCCGCCCCTCGGGGGAGGACCCGGTGGCACCGAGCAGCAAGGGAACCAACTGCAGCCGTGAGTCCTCAGAGGAGGCCCAGCCCGGGGAGGACGTGGGTTCAAGGGCCCGGGGCCCCTGGGCCCTGCTTCCTCTTTTGTTGCTGTTACTCCTCACCCAGGCGAGTTTCTCCGCTGAGTTTTTTTAGAGAGTGGAAGGGACGGAGGGAGGGGCAGGGAGAGAAACATAGATGTGAGGGACACAGGGACGATGTGGGGAAGCGCCCTGCGCGGGAGCAGCAGGTGCCCCTGGGGGAGCGCTGCCTGGGGTCCCCGGCACTTGGTGAGGAGGCCGGTGGTGGGGGTGAGCAGAGGTCACGAGGCAGGAACGGCAACAGATGGAGTCAGAGAGGAGACGGGACGGTCTTCTGGGCCCCGTAGGGAAGGCCGCACCCTGTAGGGCGAGACAACGTGGCAGGAAGGGGTAACGCAGGGTCTGATAGGTCCCAAGGGCCTCGAGAAAGTGGGGGGGAAGGTCCTGGAGGGGTGAGAGCGAGGGCAGCGGGGCAGACCCCCAGGGGCAGAGGGGAGGAGGGGCCGCCCTGCGGGACCTGGGGGCCCGGGAAGGACCTCGGCTCGACTCCGACTCCGCAGCGAGGAAGCCGCCTGGCCCTGGTCTCCTCAAGGCCCCCTCCCCTCCTCCGGGTGCGGACAGAGACAGGCCGGAGGGAGGGCCGCTGGGAGAGGCAGGCTCATTTCACAGCCGCCGCTATAATCCGGGACCGCGCGGAGACTGCGCCCCAGAGATAAGACGCTGGGACGTGACGCCCCCAGGGAGCATGGCCTCTATTTCTCCTCCGAGCTCCCCTGCCCTCCCCCCCAAACCGCAGTCCTTAACCCAATGTCTGCGCGGTGCCAGGCAGTCCACGCTCAGACAGGGTGATGTTTTCCACCTGACTGGGCAGTGCTTAAGAACGGAAGACGTTTCCTAGCACGCATTATCAATCTGCTGTCAGTGTTTCATGGTCCGGATGGAGACAGTGAGCGCCCAGTTGTGAAATTTCTCTGTGGCTCCCAGGCGGCCCGGGCTGGGGCAGGTGTCTGGGACCCGCTGTTTTTCTTTTTTAAAAAATATGTTTTTATTGATTTCAGAGAGGAAGGGAGAAGGAAGGAGAGAGAGAGAGAGAGAGAGAGAGAGAGAGAGGCACCAATCATGCGAGAGGATCATGGATCGGCTGCCTCTTGCCCGTCCCCTGCTAAGGATGGAGCCCCCAACCCGGGCATGTGCCCTGACCCGGAATCGAACCTGGGACCTCCTGGTTCATGGGTCGATGCTCCAACCCTGAGCCCCGCCAGCCAGGCCGTGCCGGGCCACACCGATCCACGCGCCACAGAAGGAAGGTGAACTGCGCAGGGAGCGTCCAGCAAGCGGGTGTGAGGCCGAGCTTGGCCCTGACCGGGTGGCTCCGTGGCGGCCGTCAGACCCTCCCGGCGTGTGCACCAGCGACACGCCCAAGAACAGCCGGCATGGGGACCTGCTACCTTCAGGCTCGCAGGGCTTGCTCCCTCTCGTCTCACCGGGCCGAGGAGGCCCCTCGGGAAGGTCTCAGCCGGCACAGACTCCTGACAGGAGTGAGCTGCCCGTCGACACGGGAACACCGAGTCTGCCCGGCCGGCGGGGCTCAGGGGCTGAGCGTCGACCTGTGGACCACGAGGTCAGGGGTCGATTCCCGGTCAGGGCACAGGCCTGGGTTGCCGGCTCGATCCCCAGGGTGGGGTGTGCAGGAGGCAGCCGGTCCATGATTCTCTCATCGTGTATGGTTCTGTCTCTCTGGGGAGTCTGGTCGCAGGTCTATCCTTCCCACGGGACACAGGCTCACGGGAGCCTGAACGCTCCGCTCACCCCCATCTTCCCCAACACATGCCAACGTTTCCTTTGCCCTTGATGGGCCTCAAGGTCGGCACAAGAAACAATCCATGCGTGGCTCAGGAGGCAGGGGTCACGGTGGCATCGCAGTCGCTATGACAACCAGCTGGGCCCAGAAGGCGGGAGCCAGGCGCCTCCCCCGGCACCTGTTCTTCTGGCGCCAGGAACTCGGAGGAAGCGTGGTGCCCGGCTGTCAGAGGCGTCCTCCTCCCTGAAGGACTTTTAAAGACACGGTGCACCCTCTTCCTTCTCCCCCCGCCCGGCGTTCACGCGGATCCCGTTGCAGAGCCCCGGCCTCCGCTCTCGGATTTGACCCTAATCTTCTCAGGAGCGAGCGGGACTTAGAAACTCCACTCCGCGGCCTCTTATCTGTGAGCTGGCGGCGACCGCTGTTCCAGGGAGGAAATGCACTCTCGGTGCGGACGCAACTCAGCTGAGACCCGGAAACTTCTGGAACCGAGTCCTCGGGCGGCGGCTGAGAAGCCCGCCTGAGCCAGAGGCTAGCAGCCGGGAGAGGCGCGGGAGAGGAATTCATCTCCGAGGACAAGGCCACGGGGGCCACGGGGGCCACGTTGTGTAAAAGCAAAACGCACCCGTCCACGGGGGAGTGGGAAGATGCGGCCGCATGACGGGCCGCGTTGGCGTGTCCGGGGCCGAGGGAGCTATGGGTGTCAGTGCCGCCCTGAGCACCATCTCCAGGCCCTTCCACTTGCCCCTGCACGGGACCCTGTCTCCAGGGCCACCCGCCTTGGTGCACCCGCGTCTGGGTCCTTCACACAAACCGCTGTGCCGAGCTCGGCGGCCTGAGCGCGTCCGTGTGTGCACCCGTCTGTCTCCCTGTCGGCGGGCAGTCGGTCCGTTTCCAGTCACCTTCAATGGCGCGGCTTTGCTGTAAACACGCGAGGGTCTGCGTGTTTCCCCGCCGAATGGACAAGCAGGGTCGCCGTGTCTTGGCGTCTGCGCTTCTTCCAGCGTCATGGCCAGGCACGTTCCCCCTGGACGCGCCCTTCCCCGCGTGCGCAGTGAGCCCGCAGGGGGCTTTGGGTTGGGCGGGGCCGGTCTGACCCGAGCAGACGGCATCCAGTGTCATCGGACACGCGATTCCCTGGCTGCGCGCGAGGGGAGGTCTTCCCGAGTTCCGGCGGGTCCGTCCGCTCTTGGAATGGTCTGCTCTAGCCTCTGACCGCTCACCTATTGGTAACGGGCATCGCTCACATTGATCCTAGGAATCGTTCATTGAAAATGACGACTTACGTGCAGGACACTAATCCGTCTTCACCAGCCACGTTGCTCGATTTGGTCATGTGCCTAGTTCCCTAACATTGAAGTGTGCCGCGAGGCCACATACAGTCACAGCCAGACCCTGCCCGTCCGACCTGGATGGAGGGAATGGTGCCGACTTGAGCTGAATACGGGCCCCCAGCATGCACACACATGTGTGTGCGCACACGCACACATGTACACACAGAGACACATATACATGCACACACATGCATGTAAGCATACACCCACATGTAGATATGCATATGTACCTACACACATGCAGAGGTGCACATGCATGCGTGCACATGTATATACGTGTGTGCGCACATGCAGAAGTGCACATGCGTGTGTGCACATGTATACACATATGTGTGTACGCACACATGCAGAGTGCACGTGCATGCGTGCACATGTATATGTGTGTGTGTGCGCACACACATGCACACACAGGAGGCCTACCAGGGAGGCAGGACTTTGGGGGGGCAGCTTTGGTACCCAAGTCACAAAGATGCAAATTCCAGAGATAAAGAGCTGGCGGGAGATGGCTGGGACCCGCGGCCACGGCGCTCCTCACGGGCACTGTGCTCCTGTCGCTCCGGAGCCCTGATCTGAATCCGAGGACCGAGGCCTTCCTTCCTTCCTTCCTTCCGCGGGAGGAAACCATCCCCCACAGAGAGTCCTCTCCGGTCTGTGCCCCCCTCGGCCGAGCTGCCCCCGAACTGACGCCTCCAGGGAGCGTCCCACGGGGGGCAGGCCTTTGATGGACATTTCCCCGTGGAGCTGGGGTCGGCTGGCCGGTGGGACCAGGCCGCAGAGCCCCACGTCCTCCAGGCCGCCCCCCGGGAGCACTGTGCTCTCTGGAGACAGGGTCCCACGACCGGGGCTGGCACTGACCTTCCGTCTGCTTTTACCACCTGTTCAGCTGTCAGAGGAAGGGGTGGCTGAGCGGGAACGTCGCCACGTGACCTCACAATGGCCACCTCGGGGAGCATCGGTGGGACCCGCACCCCAACAGACTTCCGTGGCCGGGCCTTGGGACGGGTTGAGTCCACGTTACTAACGGAGGGCGTTCGCGGTCCCAGGTGCGGAGCGAGGCCGCGGGAGCTGAGCTGTCCCTGCAGAGACAGAGAACGCCCGGCACATGTGGCTCTCGAGATGGGGTGATGGGGGGCCTGAATGCCCCCAGGAGCCTCGAGAGCCAGGGGCGGGCTCGCCCGGGAAAGGAAGCGGGGGAAACCCGGCTGAGCCCCAGGATGAGAAGTGAGGCTGGTGTCGTGGCGGGGACAAGGGGAAGGAGGACAGAGGGGACACACAGGGACGATGAAGCCCTGTGACAGGAGCGGGAATAGAATGTGGGACCAGCGATGATTGAAAGAAGTATTCACCGTGCTCTGTTAGCCGTGGTTGCTTGTGCTGATGAAGGCGCAGTCTAGCCTGGCTGGGAGGTGGGACCCGGGAGCTCACCGGGAAATGGGGACACCCTCCCCATCCGGGAGCTGCCTATCATCGTGGAAACATCAGCAGCCTTGTCTTGTTTTTGTTTTTGAATATATATTTTTATTGATTTCAGAAAGGAAGGGAGTGGGAGAGAGAGCTTGAACCATCAATGATGAAAGAGAATCACTGATCGCCTGCCTCCTGCACGCCCCCCGCCCCTCCCACTGGGGATCAAGCCTGCAACCCAGGCATGTGCCCTTGACCGGAATTGAACCCGGGACCCTCCAGTCCGCAGGCCAACGCTCTATCCGCTGAGCCAAACCAGCTAGGGCTAGCAACCTTGTGGATGAAACCAGAGCCTCCGGCCCTTTGAAGACCCGCAGCCCTTTGCGTCCCCACAGGCCTTTGCACGTCTCCAGCCTGCTCACCTGCGAACGGCCCATTGGTGTAGCTTTTGCCTGCTTTCCACGTGACCTTTAGCCTACTCACTATGAGCAGCGGCTCATGGTGGGAGCAGAGCAGACTTCTGCGGATGACCTGCTGCTCTCCCACGCTGCCCGCAGGCCTGGAATAAACGCTCATGTGACCCCACCCTGGCTCTGCTCAATTGGCTCAAGCAGTGACAGGCCGCCCGGACCCACTGATGGTCCCGTTACACTTGCCCACGGGAAGGCGTTTGGGTCTTACGCAGAATACAGTGAGATTGACGTGAAACCTCAAGGCCGCCGCAGCCGTGGTGTGAAGACTGCATGGGAAGAGGGGGCCCAGGAGCAGCCGGGGGGGGGGGGTGAGGGGGGAGAGGGAACAATAGTTCCTAAGGGGTGATGGTGGATGGGGACCACTTCCTTGCACCCACACGAGTGTGTGTGACCAGCAGGTTGTTAACGTAAAAAAAAAAAAACGGAAACCATTGAAACCTGTAAAGAATGTTTGTGAGTTTATTTGAGCCAAACTGTCAACATATGTCGGGACGCAGAACCTCAACGAATGGAGAGAATGCTCCGGAGAATGGCGGGTTACATCTGTCTTTAGACATTGCCATCAAAGGAGGGACGGAGGTGGGTTACATGGAATCCACTGGTGACTGACTAGAGAGGCGGGAGAAAGCAAAGCGGGGAAACCCCTGGGATTGGGTAAAAAGTGACATGGCGGACACATACTTGGGTGGGTGCAGGAACAATGAACTTGATAATGAAGGAGTCTGTGGTACCTGAAGGGGCTCCAGAAAAAGGGAAGTTACAAGTTCCCCAGACGTTTCAAGGGTGTGTTATCACGATGCAAAAAGACAGGTGGGCTCCGTGAAGGTAGAGGTTGACCTTGTCAGGGAAGATACCGGCCTCGGAGGTGACTGCCCACCATCCCTGCCTTTGGTTCAAGTTCCATGCCAGGCCATCCTTTGAGGTGACGTTAGGTCTGAGTTTGCAGGGCCGCCACGCAGGCCTCCCCTGAGCTGTCAGGTCAGCCTGTGGCCCCTTCCGTCCACAAGGTATAACTGGGGACTCGGGATCCCCCCAGGACAGGGCAGACGGGGTCCAGACACCCCCCTCATCTGGAAAATAAGATTCCGAAGGCCACGCTCCCCAAGTGTGGGACGTCTCCGCGTTTCAGGAAGGCGGGCGTCTGAAGGACGCGGTGCGGGCCGAGGTCTTTGTCTCTGTCCCACGTTCCTGACTCCTCACCATCAGTGCCGTCCACTTAGAGTCTCACCCCCCTCCCAGCCCCACTGGCCTGTAAGGCAACCCCCCCTGCTCCCCCCCCAGCTCCTGTCTATTCCTAGAACAAGACAGTGAGACAGGACAGCCCAGACATTGTCCCCCGCGGAGAAGACAAGTCTTTTGTATTTCATTGTGTGTGGTATGAATGAGCCAGAAGCCATTTGCCAAACAGGAAGTGCATTGACAAAGAATTTTACATTTTAAAAGAAACCGTGTTTTTTTTTTTTGCTACTGCTTGATTGCCCGGAACTTTCCTTTGATCTCTGAGTGTTTGCCTGAAGGACGTGGGAGCCGGGGTGGGGGTGGGAGGCTGACACTGCGAGAGGGCTCATTGACAGTGTCCCCAGGCCACGGGGAGGACCCTGCCCACCTTTGTCGTTCGGCACGAGGAGGGGCACCTTGCGGGCCACCAGCCTCATCTCTCCACCTTCGTCAACAAAAAAACGCCAGCGCCTGGCACGCCCGTCGGGAGCCGTCAGGAAGGCAAGCTGGCACCCTTTGCACCTCTGAAGTGCTGGCTCGTGGAGGATGCGCAACGGTCGTTTCGGCGCCACCGAGCACAACGGCCCATCTGCGGGCTCCGGGGAGGGATCAGCCCCGCTCCAGCCAGGAGAGGCCCAGATGGGAGCAGACGGATGTTCCGGCGGAGGTTTCTAAATCTGCAGAGACACCGTGTTCCCTCGTTAGGCATTCATTTAGGGCCATCTTATCCGGAAACCATGCGAGGGAGCACGCACCTGGGCGCCTGCGGTGCTTCTCGCGCGTACCCCTCCGGCAAGTGCCCGTGCGGGGGGAGCACGTTCTCAGCGCGCCTGTGTGAGCAGCCGCCCGCCACGTGCTCGCCGATGTCGGACACGGTGCCGGGGCAGAAAGGATGAGAGGATGGGCAAGACGCGATGTGGTCATTCGCCCGTGGTTCTCCACCTTCCTCACGCCGCCACCCTTTCATACCGTTCCTCATGGGGTGGGGACCCCCCACCATAAAGTGACCGTCGTTGCTACTTCACAACTGTCCGGTTGCTACTGTTCTGAATCGTCATGTAAATACCTGTGTTTTCCCATGGTCTTAGGCTCTACAGCGGCGGTTCTCAACCTGTGGGGTCGCCTAAGACCATGGGAAAACACAGGTATTTACATGACGATTCATTACCAGTAGCAACATGACAGTTAGGAAGTAGCAACGACAGTCATTTTATGCTTGGGGGTCCCCACCCCATGAGGAACGGTATGAAAGGGTGGCGGCGTGAGGAAGGTGGAGAACCACGGTTCTGGAAGGTTCCTGGAGGACGCTGTGAGCACTGGAGAGGAAACAGAACCACGCCAGGTGTGGCTCCGGAAGCCGCCGCTCACGTGCCGCCCCCGCTCTGCAATGAGTCACGTTAAACGTCGCAGGGACCCGTGACGCCGCGGGGTGCTGTTGGCAGGCCGGTTCCCACGCTTCCTCTCCGTGCCGGGCTTCCCGGCGCGTCGTTCTGACGCCAAGCCCGTGTTGGGGCGCAGCACCGGTCACTGCCCTCGGCTTGGGAGCTCTCGGGGAACCCGCACGTAATCCTGCGACTCAGATCCTTTGCCGTCATTTTGGAAGCCTCGGTGTTTCCAACACCGTCCCACGCCTCCTGTACCCGTTGCTCGTTGAATTTTCAATGTGAAAACAAAGATAAATGGGAAACTCGGGAGGGAGGGGAGAGGATTTCAGCAGGAGGAGCTCATGTTTACCCGACCGCCCGGGGGCCTTAGACCTTCGCTCCCCTGGAGAGCCCGCTGCCTTCCCTGGCGCGCAGCGTGCGCAGGTCATGGCTCCACCGAGTCAGGCGTTTGACACGTGACTTGACTGATTTTTGCACAAAATGGAGCGGGTGTCGGACGGATAGGGCCACGCGTGGAGACCCAGGAGGCTGAGGAGGTCCCGAGGCTGCATGAGAGCCAGCACCGAGGGACACCACGCCGGCCTCAGGGTCAGACCCTCCCCTGCGAGTGGGCGGGGAGGTGGCCTGGCCCAGTGTCCTGGGTCACAGTTCTGGCTCCTGGGAGCCTCATCGAAACGCCGCTACCCTCGTCCCAACCGGGCATGGCTCAGTGGTTGAGCGTCCACCCAAGAACCAAGAGGTCACGGGTTCGATTCCCAGTCCAGGGCATAGGTCAGGGTTGCGGGCTCGATCCCCAGTAGGGGGGGTGCAGGAGGCAGCCGATCCAGGGTTCTCTCTCATCACTGATGTTTTTAGCTCTCTCTCCTGCTCCCTTCTTCTCTGAAATCAATAAAAATGTATTAACAAAAACAAAACAAAACAAAAAGACACTGCAACCCTGAATCCCGGGGATAGGTCTGCTCTCCGAGTAGTAACACATCCCCACCAGGTGGGGGCGTAAGCAGCCAAAGTCCACTTTCTCACAGTCCAGAGGATGGCCGTCGAAGATCCCCGGGTCGGGGGCCGGTGGCCTGGCTTCCCCTGAGGCCGCCCCGCTCCCTGGCCCGCAGGTGGCCACCACCGCTCCGTGTCCTCACACGGCCTCCGTTCTACGCATTCATATCCCCGCCATCCCTTTGTCTTCTTATAAGACACCAATTACACTGAGTCAGAGATGCACGCTAACGGCCTCATTTGGTCTTAATTGCCTCATTAAAGGCCTTATCTCCAAATACACTCACATGGGGGGATTACGGCTGCCTGGCAGGAACTGGGGAGACAGGCAGTGTTGGTCCCTGACACCCGCCTCGGCCAATCACGTGTGTAGGAACAGGGGGATCGTGAACGCTGTAATGAGCTTAGCGTGAAGTCTTCACTTGGGGGAGCGTTGACATGTAATACACGGCACACACTGGAAGCACTCAGCCGGGTATGTTCTGGCAGATGCACATGCCCGTGAAGCCGCGTGCCCCTCACCACCGCACGTGCCACCACGCGCCCCTGGAGGTCCTCCCTCCTGCACCCCCTGCCCCCCGCAGGCCCCCGCTGATCTGGGGTGTGTTACCCGATGCGTCTGTGTGTCACGGGGTTTCATATAACTGGAACTCTACAGCATGTATATATTTTTTCTAGTTCCGTTGTGTGTTTTCATCCATCCCCTCGCCGTTTGGAGATGCCCCCACCTTGTTGTGTGAATCCCTCGTTTATTCTTCCTTGTGGCTGCGTAGCATTTTACGGCTTGGTAGCCGCACAGCTTTCTTTCGAGCCGAGTTAGCATAACATGTAGGTTAACCTTTAACCTCTCTGCATCTTGGTATGTCAAGTGGGTCTCTTTAACGCAGCGTGCTGTTGAGTCTTGCTTTTTTGTGTGTGTGTTTTTTAATATCCAATCGGACAGTCTCTGCCCTTGGTGTGTTTAGGCCAGTGGTCGCGAGCCACAGGCGGCTCTTTGGCCCCGTGCATGTGGCCCTTCCACAAAATGCCACGGCCTGGGCGCGTCTATGTGGAAGAAGTGGCGTTAGAAGACGTTTAAGTTTAAAAAATGTGGCTCTCCGAAGAAATGTCAGTCGTTGTGCCGTGGATATTGGGCTCTGTGGACGAAGGAGTTTGCCGACCGCTGGTGTAGGCCATTCACTTGAAGCCGGATTACTGATTTGCCTGGAATTGAGCCCATCAGCGCCCTGTCTGTCTTCTCTCTCCCCTGGCGTTCCTCTCTTTCGGTCCCATTTTAGGTGTTCATTTCCTCTCCTTAGTTTGCCTATCAGCTCTCCCTTTTGTTTTCATTTCAGCGGCCCCTTTGGATGTGCAGGCCCACCGTTAACGCATGCCAGTGTATCTTCAAGGGCTAGCGTCCACGTCACGTGTGGCAGGGGAACCTTCAAACTGCGTAATTGAATTCCTCTCTCCCGGCCTTATTTTGAACTTTATATAAATTATAACCCCCAACTATACTGCTATTGTTTTTTAAAGTTTTCTTTGAAAGATATTTAAATAGTAAAAAAAAACAAAAACAAACACACATATTCATTCATGTACTGGCCGCTTCTGATGCTCTCCGTTCTTTATGTACATCTGTATTTCTATCCTGTTTTTCGTTTTTAGTTTTTAGCTTTTAGCATGGGGTGGCTGGTGATGAGCTATCTCAGCTTTGTCCTGTCTAGAAGAGTCTTTACTTTGCCTTATTTGGTAAGCATCCTTTCACTGGGTATACACCTCTGGATTGACAACGTTTTTTTTTTCTTCAGTGCTTCAAAGGCACGGCTCCACTGTCCTCCTGCTCGCGCTGTGTTCAGCCACAGGTCCGCCGTCTTCCTCGCCTGCGTTTCTCTTGGTCTTATATGGTCCAACTCCTCTTTGGGTTTTTCTTTTTATCCCTTGCTCTGAACAGCTGATTATGCTATGCCTTCATGTGATTTATTTTAATGAAGACGTGTTTTGTGTGTTTCACATGTGGTTAAGTTTGTTGGGTTTTTGTTTGTTTGTTTGTTTCGTTTTTTTGGATCTGTGGGCTTAGAATTTGCATCAAATTTGGAAGAATTTTGGCCACCATTACTTCAAATACGTTTCCTGCCTCTCCCTCTTCTCTTCCTCAGAGACTCCGGTCACACACATATTGGGCCGCGTAACATCCTACAGCTAACGGGTGACCTTGTCTTAATTCTTTTTTCTGTGTTTTACTTAGATAGCTCCTATCGCTGTCTTCACATTCACTCATTTCTTTGCGGCATTGTCCACTGGCCATTCTTTCCACTAGCAAATTCATCTCAGGCAAGGTAGCTTTCAGCCCTAGCAATGCGAGTCCTTTTTTGTGATCTCTTCTACGTCTTAACTTTTTTGAGCCTACAATGGAGCTCTAATCATTGTTTTCCTGTCTTTGTCTGCTAACCCCTCCGTCTGTATCAGTTCTGAGTCCACGTTGGTTGATTTTTTCCCTCCTCACGGGTCATACCTTCTGCGTTTCACAATCAGGTTTTAGACAGTATACTAGCACACGTGGCCCGTTCGGGTGATAAATACTTACTCAGAAACAGCTCACTCCTTTACCGTCTTGCTTGTGACACCTGCCAGGCTCGATGAGAGCAGCATTGGGTCTAGGGCTGACGTTCTCCCACAGATACAGAAAGGCCTGCTGCGTGCTTTCCCCAGTGCCTCCTGAATAATGCGGCTCTCCAGCCCGGCCCGTGGCAGGAGGCACGCTTCCTGGACTCTGTGAGTGCTGGATTCTTTTGTAATTCTTTAAACATTCCCTAAGTGGCCCTGGCCGGTGTGGCTCCGTGGATAGAGCGTCGGCCTGCAGACTGAGGGGTCCCGGGTTCGATTCCGGTCAGGGGCATGTGCCTTGGTTGTGGGCACATCCCCAGTGGGAGGTGTGCGGGAGACAGCTGATCGATGTTTCTCTCTCATCGATGTTTCTAACTCTCTCTCCCTCTCCCTTCCACTCTGTAAAAAATCAGTAAAATATATTAAAAAAAAAAATTCCCTAAGTGGCCCTAGCCAGTTTGGCTCGGTGGATAGAGCACTGGCCTGCGGACCAAAGGATCCCAGGTTCCATTCCAGTCAAGGGCACGTACCTCGGTTATAGGCTCCTCCCCGGCCCGAGCCCTGGTTAGGGCACCTGCAGAAGGCAGCCAATCAATGTGTTTCTCTCACATCCATGTTTCTCTCTGTCCTTCCCTCTCTCTTCCACTTTCACTAAAAGCCAATGGAAAAATATCCTCGGGCGAGGGTTAACAAATAAATAAAAATTCCCTACATGTTTCTCCCCCACAGCCAGAGTGGCCTCACCGATCATCACCAGGATGTCCCGCTGGGGTCCCCTCCCAGTGTGGAGGGAGACGCCCCTCCTGGGGGTGTCCAGCCTTCACACCGTGAGCTTCCGCCACTTCGGGGTCCGTGAAGCTTGGCCGAACCCTGTCAGATCTCAGTTTCCAGAGCTCTGAGCAAACACTTGAGTCCGGCGAAAGCACCGAGGTAAACTGTCCTTCGCGTGAGATGCATGTTTCTCCCCTTCCCCCGATCACGCGATACAGAAAACAGGCACGCGGAGTGACGTGCAAATGTGCAGGGGGAGACACGCACCCGCGGCCCACCCTGGAGGAAACCGGCGCTCCCTGGTGTCCTTCGTGCCCCCGAGGTCAGCCATATGAGACGTCCACCAACACGTCCGCGTCAGCCTCCGGCGCAGGGTCGGTCGGGGCCCGACGTGGAGGGACAGCGCATGCGACACCCAGCGACACGGTGTCTGAGCAGGGCCTGGGGCCCCGATGCTTCTAAGACCCCCGCGGATCCCTGGGTGATGTCGGAATAACCGTTGGCTCCGCGCCGTCCTTCTCGCTCCAGGTGCTCGAGACGATCTCCTCTGGTTAACGGGAACAGAGAGGCCATTTCACAGCGGGGCAGTCACTCCCGTCAGTTCTATCCCGGGGACGCTGTGCTGGGGCCACCCTGGAGGGTCGGTCCCTCTGTGTCTTCACGCAACGAGGCGTGGATCAAGCACCCGTTGCGCCCCAGGTAGGTAGCCGGCCAGGGTTAAAATTTAAAACCTCTTTGCTCCCTCCATAACCCTTTCTTGCCCAGAGGGGCATGCTGGTATTCGGAAGGGCGTGAGGGAGACCTCGGGTTCAGGCTGAAGGAAGGCGTAGGGTCATTCGTGAACTCAACAGGTGCCCCCGGCACGCGTGTGTGGTGGCGGCTCTGGTCTCCGTCTGTCAGGGCGGGGGCCGCCAGCCGTTCCTTGACCTCCGTTCCCAGGAGTCCAGGGGACCGCACCCTCCTCCTGACGGTGGGCCGTTCCTTTGCGTCCCTGGGTTTGCTGTGCTGACGCGGCCACGATGGAGCTGATTCGGCGAGCATTCCTCACGGCGAGGTGGAGACCCCAGAGAGCCTGGCACCCGTCCAAGTCCAGGGGCCTGAGGCCCGGAAGTGACAAGGGCAGGGGACGGTCCTGTCCAAGCTCAGGTGCGTGGACAAAATCCTTTCTTTGCCCCATCCATGCCCTCGGTCGGCTAGGTAAGGCCCGCCCGCGTGGGGGAGGGCAGACTGCTGCAGCAAGCCCGCGAATCCAACGCTAATTCCACCCGGAAACGCCCTCACAGGACGCCCACCCAGAAATGAGCTTTCGCCGACTCGCTAGATCCCCGTGATCCAGTCCAGCTGACCCACAGAATTAGCCACCGCCGTCCATTCGGAGAAAACCAACGCATGTCCCGAAGCGGATTTTCTGTCTGGAATGGAAAGCTTTATCTGAGAACAGGGCCCGATGTTCCATACGCTGCAGCCAGCACACCACAGCCCTGAGGGTGCTGGGTGGGGAACCCCGCTCCTTCCACCGGCCGGCAGGGGGGCTGGGCTTGAGTGGCTGTGAGGTCCTGGAGTCAAAGACCCGCCCCTCACCCACCCGCTTCCTCTTCTACTCAGAAGGCAACTCTTGGCCCTTATTCAGCCCAAACCCAATCCTGCCAATGGCACATTCCTCTCTAACTACAGGGTGGCCACGGGGCCAACGGCCCATCACTGGCAGGGAGAACCGCTTTGACCAACATCCCGCGGTCTAGCCGGTGTGGAGTGGGAGGGAGAGGGCCAGCGCGCTCGCTGCCTGGGCGAGGAAGTGGCTGGCATCATGCACGATATTCCAGGCCGTTAGGAGAGCCTTTACGGCGCCTCCCGTTCCCGTCGCGAAGCCGTTTTTCTCTTCCTCCACTGACTTCCACCATTCTCTCCGCTGTGCCTCTTGCTTTTATAGATCATGCTCTTACCGTTATAGATTGAGCTTTAAAAGGCAGCTCCGGTGCGGCTGGGGATCCTGACTTCTCTGGAATTTTTCCTCTCTGAGGCATCAATAACCCTTTAGGGGGGCAATTTTGGAAAGGCAGAGGCCCATCCGTCACTTACTGGTCCTGGGGAGGCAAGACCATGCTCAGGCAGCTGGGAAACACGGAGGCGGCCGCGAGGATGATTGGAGAGCGCAACCGCTGTGCAGGGTAAATGACACCGATGGGGACGGCGGGGGCTGGCCCGCGGCCCGGAGAGCGGTGCCGCTCGGATGCTGTTGAGTGCCCAGGTGTTGGGAGGGGCGGTAGGGGAGCCTGCAGACCCCCCACCAGGACACATGAGTCGTTACTGCTGAGGCTCACAGACGGCGGTTTTCTGCGGCTCTGAGGCCCCCAGGTCAGCGGACCTGCAGAGGCGCTTAGAAGCAGCGATGCCCTGAGCCGCGGGATGAGACTGAGGCTCCAGGTCGGCGCCGGTTTTACTTGGGGCGCTGGCTTATTCGGGGTGTCCTGGAGGAGCTGATGAGAACCACAGAGCGGCTGGCCAAAATATGGCAATCTTTGGGGGATGACGTGGCCGCGGAGACTGAATCGAAGGCTCGCCACCCAGCTGTTCTGGGCTCACGTCTCATCACCTGGTCCTGGCCGGGTGGCTCCGGCGGTTAGAGCGTCGTCCCATACACCAAAAGGTGGGGGTTCGATTCCTGGGCAGGGCACCTACCTAGGTTTCGGGTTCAATCCCTGGCTGGGGTGCATACGGGGGACAACCTATCAATTTTTTACGTGTGTTTCTCTCTCTCTCCCCCCCTTCCTCTCTCTCTAAAACCAATAAAAACATATTCTCGGGTGAGGAGTAAAATCCTATATAATAAAGAGCTAATATGCTAATTAGACCGGACGGTGGAACGACCTTCCCGAACGACCAGTGGGCGGGGCCGTGAGGCAGCCGGGGTCGCGATGGGCCAAGCTCCTTGCACCGATTTCGTACATCGGGCCTCTGGAAAACAAATAAATAAAAATCCCCGCACGCTCAGGGCCGTCCAGTGAAATACATTTGATCACTGAGGCGACCCGTTTTGACCAGCTCGGGGGACAGTGGGGAGATGGACCGTCAGGACAGGTCCAGGAGAGAGGGGTTGGCTCTTACTGTTACCAGCACGATGGAAAATGTCCACGTGGACTTGGACAAATAACATGTTGGCCCATGTTCTATTTTTGTCAGCACACCGCAAAGCCACCATCAGATGCCTGGGCAAACACAGAGCGTGAAAGCTATTCCGGAAAAGCCTATGTATGCACAGACGCACGGGTGTCCATCTCTGTGTACTTGATTCTGGAACGTTCCCCAGGCCACTGACCCACATTTGCTTTCAACACCAGTAAAGCCCAGAAACAGGGGGACCCCTATCAGCCCCTTGGTTCGCAGGCTTCATGTCTGTGCCGGCCCCGCTGACCCACGGCTCGCTGTCCCTCATGGTCAACATGCACCAGGGAGATAAGCATCGTTAACTTGACCTTGAACGCGCGCTCGCCAGGGACGCGGAGAGCGGGCTGCAGCCATTCGTGTCGGTTCTGTCCCGTTGCCATAGTGCCGGGGAGCTCACTGCTTCCAGCCCAACCGCTCCTGCGGGAGCCGGCCCCTCCCCCTCCTCCGCACACAGCCCCCAGGAGGCCACAGGTGCGGTGGCCTCCGGCCCCGCGGGTGTGCGTGGCAACCCCTTCCTCCTCTGTAATTCCGTCAGTGAGACCCCGAATCCTTCCACCACCCCCCTCTCCGAGCCCCGCCTCCTCACCTCTCCTCTGCTCAGCGGAGCAAGACCTGCCACAGCTCCCAGTGAGACGGCCCGCATACGGTCGCCTGCGCGAGGAGAAGAGACAATGTCCTCTCGGTCCGGCCGCCCGTGCCCCCGGGGCTGGTCCGTCTAGCAAGGCGCCTTCCTGTGTGCTAACTGAAATGCTGACGGAGTGAACCTAACGCTTTCGACCTGCCGCGGGGTTTTGGGTTCTACGTCTCCCAAACATCACGGAGTTTGGAGGCTTTGCTGCCGCGTTTCCCTGGCACGTGTACACAGGCTGCTGCTGAGACAGCCACGCCAGCAACCGGGCGGCTTCACCACCGACAGGCATCCGGCACACGCCAGAGGCTGGGAGCTCCAGATCACGGGCGGCAGACTCGGGGTCGGGCGGGCCCTCTTCCCCGTTCGTAGGCGGCCGGGCTCTCTGTGTGTGTCTTCACTTCCAGGAAGGGGTGAGGGAGCTCCCCGGGGTCTTGTCCGTGAGGGCGCTAATCCCATTTATGAGGGCACCACCCTCATGACCTCATCCAACCTTAATCACCTCCCAGAGGCCCCACCTCCTAACACCATCCCATTGGGGGTCACAGGGGTGCGGGGGGAACCCACACATTTAACCCATGGCACTCTCTAACCCAAAGCAAACGGACAAGCACACTTGTTTTTGGTACGTTTTCTTCATAAAAAGGGAAATTGTGTTTGATACGCTGTGTGCCCGGTTTGGGAGGTCTCCAATGACACAGAAAACTGCTTCGCCCCCTTACATTCCCTCTCCCCCAACGCCCACTTCCTGAAATTCTACAGAGAGTTCTTCAAGGAAATGACTCACAACTTCCTGTTAGTGCCCGTCTGTGTCCTTCCCGGGAAAGGAGCCTGTCTCGCCAACGGCTCCACCAAGACCCATCCATCCATGAGCTGGGAAATACTCTTACCCACACAGGGGTCCCCGTACCCTCCATCAGGACAGCTCCCGACACGGACGCACGCACAGACACGTGTGCACGCACACACTACGCTGCTCTTGGAAATGCCTAATTCAGATCGATTTGTCCCCCACCATAACGGATTGGGAATTGAACCGTGACCTCCTGGTTCATAGGTCGGTCGACGCTCAACCGCTGAGCCACGCCGGCCACACAAAGCTGCCCATTCTGTAGCGAGTCCACAGATCGCTACTGAACTTACCGAACTATCTCAACCGATGTGTGAGACCTGCTGTTTGCAAATAACACGGAGCATGGATTTCACTCATCTACGCATCCGTTCACTTAAAAAGCAGAAATAAGTTGAGTAGCTACTGTGTGCCAGGTTCTGTGCTAGGCCCAGGGGGTCCCCGGGGTCCGGCAGATGACCCCTCTGTCCTCGCACCACGCCTGGGACCCTAAAGGTACAGACACAGGGTCAGAGAAGAAGCGCAGACCCAGCTGCTCAGGGGAGCGCTGCCCTGTGGGCCTCAGAACAGAGCCCAGACCCGGGCTGAATCAGGCGTCCCGTTTCAGGTTCGGGGGGAACAGGCTCCCCAGCCCCCTCCCGGGGAGAGGTCTTGCGGCTGGGCCTGTGGAGGCAGGCAGATCCCCAAAGGGGGAGCCTTGTAGGTCCAGTTCCCTCCCCAAACTCACCAACCAGAGGAGCCACCCAGTACGGAAGCGAGGGAGAGAGGCCCTGCTGCCGTCCTGTGGGGCTCCCCTCCACGAAGAAGGCAGGAAGGGGGTTTCCTGGCCCCCACCAGTAGAGGAACCACCACCAGCATCGGCTGGGTTTGCAGGAAACGGGATTCTAACCATCGTTGCAGACGGTGCACAGACACGCGGAGACGTGGACGCAGATGCTGGAGAAACGGGAGACCGCGGGGAGGAGACAGAGCAGGGCCGCGATGGGCAGGAGCGGCGGGCACGGGGCGGGCGCAGGGAGGGCCAGGCTGCTGCGGCCTGCCTGCCTGTGGAGCTGTTACTAGAATAGGGAGTTGGGAGGTCCCGCAAATGACCGCACAGCTGACTGCCTCCTCATAACTAGGACAAGGGTCACTTGGAAAAGCCCGTGGGGCTAGGTCAGCAGCGAGGTCAGTGTCAGCACCCAGGTGCCCAGGAGCGCCCGAGGTCCCTCCCTCCCAGACCCCAGATTTGGCCATTCCTTTCAAATACGCAGTTTGCCAGACTGGACCCCCCACTTTCCACGATGCTTGGGTGTGTGGGGGGGGGAGTGGGGGTGTTTAAATATGTTTTCATTGCTTTCGGAGAGGAAGGGAGGAGGAGAGAGAGAAACATCCATGATGACAGAGAATCATGGATCGGCTGCTCCTTACTGGGGATGGAGCCCACAACCCAGGCAGGTGCCCTGACCGGGAATTGAACCCAGGACCCTTCCGTCTACAGGCCAGCGCTTTATCCATGGAGTCACACCAGCCAGGGCCAAGACGCTTCATTAAGCGGCCACATCCTCCCCGCCTGCACAGGAGAGAGCCGCTCGTCGTCCTGGTGTTTGAAATGAGTCCACAAGAAGCTCAAGATGGAGCCGGCCCCACCCGCCCACACGCCCTACCGTTCAGCACAGACCATTAGGTCTTCCCACACCCCCAGCAGCGGGAATCCTGGGGGATGGGGGGGAGGAGAGGGAGCCACGAGGCTGAGCACCCAGGCGCCTGGGAGCCTGCACCCCAAGCCCTGAGCCCAGGGAGAGAAATCCCTCCTCCAACCACAGGCCCCCCCTCCCCCCAGGAGGGGCACAGAGGCAGGCGCCGCGGCCAGTGGACGGGAACCGAGCGATAAATTCTCCCGCCGATCCGAGAGCTATTTCCTCCACAATCCTCTCCAAAACGCCGCTCCCTCCAGAGCCCGCGGCCTCCGAGCACGCGTCGTTTTTCAGCCACGAGCCTGCAAGTGGCTTCTTGCCTCCAAACGCGTCCCCATCGCCGGCTGCGCTTGGAGAGGCTTGGCAGGAGGCTGCGCTTTCCCTGTTCAAACCCCGAGGCGGGAAGCACAGACGGGGTGCTTTGCAGCTGCCTGCCCCTCAGCAGGGGCCGCCGAGGGACCCCGAGGCTGCAGGGCGAGCAGCTCTCCCTCCTCTTCCCAACACCCCCCTGCCCCCCGCTCCCCACCCCTCTGCACTCAGCGCTGCGCCCTGCAAACCGGGGAGAATCGTTTCCTTCTCATCATCCCACAGGCTGTCCTCGCACCCCTCCCACCTCAGCTGCCTCCGCCTCCCTTACCAGGACCCACCAGGTAACCAGGCCCCCCGCCCAGCTGGGCTTGACCCCATCCCAGTGTCCCTTTGTGAGGTCAGGGGAGTCACAGGTCCCTCATGGCCACCTGGGCAGGCGGACAACACATGCCGTGGATCACGCCATGTTGGCACCCTTGCTCTGTGCTGGTGGTGGACACAGAGCCGGCCTCCCCCTCGGGACAGAGGACCTGGGGACACAGAGCCGGCCTCCCCCTCGGGACAGAGGACCTGGGGGCACCGTCCTTGCTGCTCCCCCTCCTCTGGCTCCAGGACCGCAGCCCAGGGCTCAGTTCTGACTTGGCGGCTGACGGTGCAAAGGCAGGAAGTGGGAGTTCACTCTCAGGAGGGGCAGCGGCTCCATCGCAGAGTGGCCTGGGTGGGGGGCTCTCACAGCAGGGCCCCGGCCGGGCTGACGTGTCAAAGGTCAGGACCGTCCTGGCTGTGACTCCCCGTGTGGCTCACTCCCTGCTCGCCTGGCTCTCCCAAAGCCTCAAGGTGGGCCATGTCCTTGGATCAGCTCGCTTCCTACTCAGTGGGCCTTATGCTCACAACTGAGAGCCCTGGCTGGCACATGCCCGCTGACTGCCCACTGACTGCCCACTGACTACCCCACTGCCTGCTGACTGCTCCCGCTGCCCCCGCTGCCCACGCTGACCACTGACTGCCCGCTGCCCACTGACTGCCCGCTGACTGCCCTCACTGCCCACTGACTGCCCACTGACTGCCCTCACTGCCCGCTGACTGCCCACTGACTGACCTCACTGCTCACTGACTGCTGACTGCCCGCTGACTGCCCCCACTGACTGCCCTCACTGCCCACTGACTGACCTCACTGCTCACTGACTGCCCGCTGACTGCCCGCTGACTGCCCACTGACTGCTCACTGACTGCCCACTGACTGCCCCCACTGCTCACTGACTGCCCGCTGACTGCCCGCTGACTGCCCTCACTGCCCACTGACTGCCCACTGCCTGCCCGCTGACTGCCCGCTGACTGCCCGCTGACTGCCCATTGACTGCCCACTGACTGCTCACTGACTGCCCTCACTGACTGCCCACTGACTGCTCACTGACTGCCCGCTGACTGCCCGCTGACTGCCCACTGACTGCTCACTGACTGCCCACTGACTGCCCTCACTGCTCACTGACTGACCTCACTGCTCACTGACTGCCCGCTGACTGCCCGCTGACTGCCCACTGACTGCTCACTGACTGCCCACTGACTGCCCTCACTGCCCACTGACTGACCTCACTGCCCACTGACTGCCCACTGACTGCCCTCACTGCCCACTGACTGCTCACTGACTGCCCACTGACTGCCCTCACTGCTCACTGACTGCCCGCTGACTGCCCGCTGACTGCCCTCACTGCTCACTGACTGCCCTCACTGCCCGCTGACTGCCCTCACTGCTCACTGACTGCCCTCACTGCTCACTGACTGCCCTCACTGCTCACTGACTGCCCCCGCTGCCCCCGCTGCCCCCGCTGCCGGGAACTGTTGCCAAGGGCTCAGTGCAGCCCATGAGCCGCACATCCGTTAGGTCCCCAGCTCCAGACGTTGGGTTCTAGAGCCGTGCAAAGGGCAGGTGGACCTCTGTCCCGCACCGCCCGCGCACACACATTCACACGCATAGCCACGCTCCACGTCCCTCCGGTGAGCGCGTGGCCCCCACGTGACCAGGACGAGTTGGATACTTTTACGGAAACAGCCTGACACGGGCCTGGGCTGGCTTCAGTAGCCTGCAGAGACGGAAGGCAGTGAACCCTGCTGAGAAGGCACTCGGCCACAGGAAGGGGCTCCACGCGTGGCTGGGGGGGGGGGGGGGGTGCTGAATGAGCCCAGAGGCCGGCCCCGCCTCTGATCGAGCTTTTCTGAGAACCAGCACCTTCCAAAGGAGAACGCCCGGCCCAAGGTTGGCTCCAGGTTAGACCCGCTCCACGCCGCCTGGGGCGCTGAGCCGGCGCGGTTCCAGGAGACCGCCAAGCTTCCCCCCGTATCCCGGGCCCCGCGACTTAGCAAAGCTGCTCTGTCTGCGCTCCCGCCCGCGCACAGTGAGCCACCCTGGCGGCCGTGGGGACAAGGCGCTCCACGGCGCGTCCTGCGGGGGCATGCACGGTTTCCCTGTGTCACTCGGCGGTTCCTGTCCTCACCTCCACCCGCGGCCCAGGGCCGAGCGGTGAGTCCCGGGCCAGCTCTGTCTCCTCCACACGTGATGCCGCCGTGGCCGGGGCGGGGGGGAGGGGGGCCGGGAGGGGCCCACGCTTCATCACGCAGGCAGCACCCGGGCGGCGGCGGCCTGGACCTGAGAAGCCAGAGCGAGCCGCGCCTGCAGAAAGCGCCCCTCTCTCCTCCGGAAGGCGCAGCCCCACCAGAGACCGACCTTCCTGGGCCCACAGCGAAGGCTCTCGTCTCTACCCCCCCCATCCAGCATCGCTTCCTCCTGGTGCCCTGGGGGCCACTGGCAGGCGGGCAGCTGGCTCGGCGGCAATCGGCGCTATTGCTCGTTCCTGGGGCCCAGGCCCTCCCGTGGGAGCCGCTGCTGGGCCATCAGGGGACCACTTTCACGGCCGCCGTCCTTCACTCCGGCTCAGCCCCAGGCCGCCTCCCGCTTCCAGGGAGGTCCTCAGTGAGAACACGCACCTCCAGCAGGCTCATACCGAGCGCTCAGGGGTGTTCGACATGGCACACGCTGGGGAAACACTCAGGACGAAGGCGTGTACGAAGTCATCATTGGGGGGAAACTGTGCCCCAGTTCCCGGGGGGGCGGGGGGGCAAGGACGGCGAGGGGAGGGGGCTGTCTTTGCCGAAGGTGAGGCCAGTGCAGGTGCCGCCCAGAGAGGAGCGGGTGGGAATGCGGAGCCTCTCTCACCGCTGGCTCCAGCCGCCCCGGAGCTCACAGCGTGGCCGGGGCCACGGATGATGTCTCTGCAAAAGCGCGGGGGGGGCCCCACCCGTGTCGCCCAGGCCGCGCCCCCCAATTCTCTGAGCTGAGAGGCCTCGGAGCCCCAAGGGCCATACAGCGACGCGCTGATGCGCTCCCTTCCGTTCGGCCAGGTTGGGCCACAGAGAGAGGAGGCCGCGGTTTAACCGTGCAAGCCGCTGCTCAGAGCCGAGGAGCCACTTCCCTGCCGCACAGGCAGCGAGAGGCAGCCGAGCCGCGCGCACACGCCGCGTGGGTGGGAGGCCATCACCTCCAGGCTGAGCCCATTTCCTGAGCTGCCTCCCCGCCGCTTAATGTTGTTTGTTCCTCCACCATCAAGAGCACCGCCCCTTTACCGCTTCCACACCAAAGGAGCGCGTCTTCAACGCTAGGCAGTGCACAGCTGACCCCCCACCCCCTCCCACCCCCGCCGAGCTGTGGCTTCGCAGAATAAGGGACACGGGCCCAGGCCCAGAGGGGCCAACCACAGGCGCCTCCCGGGCGGGGAGCTGGTGACGCCCGTGAGCCTGAGCCGTGGGGGCGAGATGAGAGTCGCACGCTGAGCTCAGCCAGAACATTGCGTCCCTGCCGCGCGGACGGGGACAGCGGAGCTACACGCTCAGGCTGAGCGGCCCCCTCAACACCCAATTACCCGCGGCAGTTGGGAGCCCAGCGCCCCGCGAGCTCAGGGAACACGTGAAATCATGCGCAAGTTTCCGTTTCAAACGGTTTTTCAGTCCATTTCCCCTCGTGCAATGCAACCCAGGAGACGGTCGCCTGCGGTGTCCAGGTGGGCGCGCAGGCTCGGTCCTGGGGAGCCTCCCACAGGGGAGGGGCCAGCGTCCTGGGGGCCAGCCCGGCTGCGTGCCACGTGGTCAGCGATGCCAGCGGCCACGGGAGAAGCACCCTCCCTCCCCCGCCTTCTCCAGGTCAGAGGGTGGGAGCTCATGCCGGAGGGCGGGCAGTGAGGAGGCACTGGCAGCCTGCACAGGGCACACAGGTGCTGCTGCCTTGTCATTCGTTCCGCAGGAGAGAGGGTCACAGACCCCTGGGGAGGAGGTGAGCTGGGGGTTGGATCCAGAAAGGGGCCCGCATTAGAGTTTTGTGCAACAAATTACTTAGAACTCGGGGACTTAAAACAACACCCTTCCATTTGTCCACTAGTGGCCAGGTGCATGAAATTCGTGCACGGGGGGCGGGGAGGGGGGTGTCCCTCAGCCTGGTCTGCACCCCCTCCAATCTGGGACCCCTCGGTGGATGTCCGACTGCCGGTTTAGGCCTAAATGGGCAGTTGGACATCCCTCTCACCATCTGGGACCGCTGGCTCCTAACCGCTCACCTGCCTGCCTGCCTGATGGCCCCTAACTACTTCTGCCTGCCGGCCTGAGCGCCCTCTAACTGCTCCCCTGCTGGCCTGATCACCCCCAAGGCTTTTGTTAGTACAGATGTTTGTATTATTCTTATGCCTCTGCTTATGTCAATCCTCACCCAAGTCAGCTCCGTGGGGACTGCAGCTCCCCCCGCCCACAGTGTGCGTGGTTCACGGGAAGGCTGGGCTCTGGGAAAGCTACTTCCTGGGGAGGGGGGGGAGAGGGAGGGGAGAAAGGCCTTCACCCCTTCTGTCTGCTGGGCAGGGGCTTGCAGTGTTTGGAACTGGCTGCCTTCTCCTTTATTATTGAGAATACGTTTTCAGCTGAAACCGGTTTGGCTCAGTGGATAGAGCATCAGCCTGCAGACTCAAGGGTCCCGGGTTCGATTCCGTCAAGGGCATGTACCGAGGTTGCGGGCACATCCCCAGTAGGGGGCATGCAGGAGGCAGATGATCGATGTTTCTCTCTCATCGATGTTTCTAACTCTATCTCTCTCCCTTCCTCTCTGTAAAAAAAATCAATAAAATATATATATATAAAAAAAGAATACGTTTTCATTATTTAAGAGAGGGGCGGAGGAAGAGGAAGAGAGAAACATCCATGGGTTGCCCCCTGCCCGCCCCCCCCCCCCCCGGGGCTCGAGCCCACAGCCCGGGAATGCGCCCTGACCGGGATGGAGCGACCTCTCAGTGCGTATGCCATGCTGTGCCGGCCAGGCTGGGCCCCGGACACCAGGTTGACCCCAGACGGTGCCTTGGACTTGGGGGATGAGAGCCGCCCGGGACGCCCCACCACGATCCGCGTCATCGTGAACAGTGAACTGGAAGGAAGGAAGCGGCCGAGGAGCCGCCGCGGACTGTGGACCGCCACCTCCGTCCTGCTCGCTAGCCGCTCCTTCTGGGGCGCCATCTCCCTGGAACGGTTTTCCATAATCAGCGAGGCTCGATTCAACAAAGCGTGAGTGCTCCCCGCCGAGCAGCACCCTGCCTGCCGGGCTGTCACCGGAGGGCATCCACTCTGCCGAGCGCGTCTCCAGCCGTCCGGGGGCCCTTCTCTGCGTGGGCACCGTCCCAAGTCCCTCCCGCCCGTCCCCAGACACGGGCCACGGGGGAGAACACGGGGGGGGGGGGGATTCGGAAATGCGCGCAGTGAGGGCCGCCCGTTTGGGGCCTGTGCGTGGAATCCCCACCCCGAGTGAATGCTGGCAAAGTCCATACGGCAAGAGCCCCGTGCGTCACGGCCACCGTCGTGTCCACGGCTTCAGAAGGACGAGAGGGCTTCCCAGGCGTGACCGCTGCCCTCCCTTGGAGCACCGAGGGGCGTGATGGAGTCCGTGCGGCCCCGCCCGTTTTTGTCATCACCACCTCTAATGACAACAACGGGGTTATTCATTTATTTGTCTGTCTGTCTATCTGTCTGTCTATTTCAATCCACCCGAGGAGGGAGGAAGTTTTCCCACTGAGTTTTGGGGAGTGGACGGGAGAAAGGGCGGGGAGGGAGAGAGAGAGAAACACATCGATGGCGGGATTGAACCGGCACCCGGAGCACGTGCCCTCGACCACCCAGAATCCAACCGGAGACCCTTTGGTCCAAGAAGCGACGCTGTAACCACTGGGCCAGGCCAAGCCGGCTGGAGTGACAGCCTTTCTGTCGAGAAGGGGTGACCCCATGGGGTCGGTTTGGCTCTGCATCCTGCATGGCCCCCCCCGCCCCCCTGCAGGAGCAAAGGGAAAGAGCTGGCCGCTCGCTCAGCGCCCGTGGCTGCAGGAGGCTGTGTCCATGACGGCGCCCCACAGAGACCGGGATACAGGGGAGCCTGCCGGGCAGCGAGGCAGGGCGCCGTCTGCTCTAAATCACATCTGTTTTTCTGGGGGAAGCGAGTACGTTCCCTCACGGAACAGCGGGCACGGAGTCTAAATATTCGCTCCCCACGAGCGCCCCGGGACCAGGTGCCGGTGTCCCGGAATCAGAGGCATCACTGAACCCACAGAAGGGGCGGGGGGCGTGGCTGTGAGCGGCTCGGCCTGTGTCCTGGGGGAGCCTCCCGCTCCCTGCGCCACGGCCCCCACAGCGGGAAGTGAGCAGAACCTCAAGGCACCTGCTGCGGGAGACACGGGCGGGCCCGGTCAGCGGCCTCTGCGCCCCGGGGTGCTGGCGCCCAGTCGCCGCCAGAAGCAAATCCCCCCCCCAGCTCTGGGCAGCTGCTTCCGTGGCACGTGAGACGCTCGAGAGGCGCCCCAACCGGCGCGCTCCAAACCCCGATTCCACCCCCCACGCTCTGACTCCCAAGGGCAGGCGCTGCCGGCTGCCTCGCCGCCCTGCTCTGCCGGGAGCGGCTCCGGGTGGGCTCCGGAGGGGACAGACCTGGGCACCCACCCCTGCTCTGCACCTCACTTGTGTAACTTCTCCGGGTCTCAGTTTTTTCATCTGTGAAATGGGAACAATAACACGTCCGTGTCCCGGGGTCGCTGGGAGAACTGCACCGTCTCATGCCCGCCGAGCGCCGAGTCCCCGGACGGTCCCCTCTGTCCTCGCCCTGCCTCCCCGCCGACGTCACAGCACAGTGGGGCTCTGGGTGCTTCCAGCGCAAATGTGGGTGTCCCAACACGCGTGCCTCCAACCGCTGCGAGCGCCGTCTGAAAGTGGGCTGGATGTTCACGAGCGCGGCCTGGATCATCACTCCAAGTGGTGCGTGCGTTTTGGGGGACCCCCCACGTACCTGGGACATCGCGGCTGGCACACTCTGAGGCTTCTCTGGACACACGGTCAGGGGCGTTGGTGGAGGGAGGTGACTCACTCACTTGCATCGGAGACGTTCTCATTTTATCCTGTGCGGTGTCTGCGCCGAGAACCCAGGGGCCCTGTTCGTCCTGTGAGATTTCAAAGCTGGCGGATCGTCCCTCCAGGCCCCAAACACCGGGCCGAACGCCCCCCTGACGCCTCCGCCTCCTGCGCCCGCTCACTCAGGGACACAGGGCGAACGTCCAGGAGCATCCAGAGGATCCCGCTCTCCAGTGCCTGGCCGCTGGGACCACCTGCCCTCGCTTCCTGAGCTCCCAGAATGCCTGCTGCCTGCCCAGCCTTCCCCGCGGGACCCATTGTAAGCGTCAGACTTCTGACGGACAGCTGTCTGCACCCGCCACACCCAGACCGCGGTCCCTGAGGGCGCTCACCAGAAGCGCTTGGCGTGTGGCCAGCGCCCTGCCGTCAGCATTGGGGCGCTGCCGTGGTCGACCCCACTCTGCGGACAATGCCTCGAGGTCCATGGGTGCGTAAGGGCCCTGCTCCCAGGAATAACTACCTTCTTTTCAGGCTCTTTTTTAAAATTTATTTCTATTGATTTCAGAGAGGCAGGGAGAGGGGGAGAGAGAAGAAACATCAACCATGAGAGAGCACCACGGACCGGCTGCCTCCTGCACGCCCCACACTGGGGATGGAGCCCGCAACCCGGGCGTGTGCCCTGGCCGGGAATCGAACCCTGACCTCCTGGTTCATAGGCCAACAATCACCACTGACCCCCCGGCCAGGCCGTTCCCACGGTCTGTTAACTGGAGAGAGAGCCCCCCTGCAACCCCCGAGCCCCCCCTGCAACCCCCGAGCGAGACGCCTGACATTGTGCTCTGGTCCCGAGAAGGCAGCGGCGGCCTCCGGAAAGGACTTCTGCCCAACTGGCCGTTGCACCCCCCACAGACTTAAAGGTGCCAGTGCCTCCACCGTGGCCTGCAGCACCGGGAGGCCTCTGGGTGGGCCTTCGCCGGCCCAGACGCTGCTCTGAGGAAGTTCTCGCTGGAAGGGAGGGTTGTGCGGGGTAAACGCAGGCGAGCCGAGCGGGGGCAGGGTCCTGGGGCAGCGCGGGGCCTGGGCTCCTGCTTCCTCTATCATAGAATCGGTGATGTGTATCCTCTTAAAATAGCCACAGTGCTGAGTGGGGACCCCCCAAGAGGCCCCTGACACCTGCCCGCAGCGGCCCATGGCGCTCGGCCCTCCGCCTGCCTGTCTGGGGCTCGATGGAGCAGGCACGGCTCCTGCCCGCTCACCCCCTATTCTTTCTGTCCTCTCCCCGCCGGTGCACCGAGCCTGGCACGGCCTCCGTCCCTCACGGGCCTGGGCCTGTGACTCAGCCTCTCAGTGGCAGGACCGGCCCCTTGCACACCCCGCACTGGGGGTGGACCTGTGACCCCTGGTTCACAGGTCAGTGCCAACCACGGAGCCACACCCTTTGGCTCCCTCCCTCGGTGCCCGCTCTCCCGTGGCAGCAGGCGGGCCCGTGGTCCTCAGAATCAGTGACTCGGTGCTGGGCCGCTGTCACGTGCTCTCCGGCTGCCTGGAGAGCGTCTCTGCGCTAAATCTTGTCTGGAAGTCTCCCCCGTTTTCCTCCGTCCTTGCGTAATAGCTTCTTGTTGGGGGGATGGGCTATGCCCACGTGCGTAGCGGGGAAACGCAACCTCAAGAACACACCAATCTCCCCTAAATTGATCTATAGATGCAAGGCATTTCCAATCCCAGCTCTAATAGGGATTCCGTGGCACTTGAGAAATGGATTCTAAAATGCATGTGGATACGCGAGAGCCCAGAATCACGGAAAAATGAGGGTGAGCGGGGAGGACCCCCCCCCCCCCCCCGCAACCAGCGATCAGCGCGGCCCGGAAAGCAGCCGTGAGTGCGGCCGGGGGGCTGGGTGGGTGGCGAGGGGGTGGGAAACCGGCCGGAGGTGATGCCAGGGGAGCCCAGAGCGAGGCCCACGGGAGAAAAGCGATGGCAGTGCAGTGCGGAGTCGGGGGGGAGGAGGGACTCCTCGGTGAATGTGCCGGCGCCGTGGTGATGCATGCTTTGTAAAAACGAAAGAGGCTCTGTACCTCACAACGCACACAAAACTAACTTAAAACGAATGGACAGCTTCCAAGTCAAAAGACAGAACTCCAACACGCTTCAAAGAAAATACAGAAGAGTGTCTTTCTGGCCTGGAGATGGGGACAGAGCCCTTACACAGAACCCACAGAGCTTTCCCGTCGCGGAAAGACTGATGGTTTGGGCTCCGTCGCGATTAAAACCGAGGACCGGGACGCCTCCGACAGAAGGCGGCCACCCAAGGGACGGTTTCCGCAGCGCAGACGGCAGCGCGGGCGTCAGTGCTGAGCGCCCGTAAAGAAATCTCGGAAGTCGGTGACAAAAGAGAAATGAGCCCACAGCCACACGTGCCACGGACGTGAACTGCCATGCACAGAAGCGGAAACACGTGCCCGAGACGCAGGGAACTGGCCGGCCTCGCTGGGAAGCAGGCAGCGGCGGGCCCTTCCTGGGACGGGGTGGTGGTGGGGGGGGGGGGGCCGCTAGTGAGCGTACGCAGCAGAGCCAGCGGCCACGCGGGCAGCCCCTTGGGAAACAAGGTGGCATGAGGTGGCGGAGGGCAACATGCACACGTGTGAGAACTATGCAACATTGTTACAGAAAACGGAAGAAGAACCAAGCAATACTTAGAGAGATGGAGTTACATTTATTACGCGTGGGTCCAGAGGAAAATGTCTCTCAAATTCTGGGCCCCAACATGCAGGAACCTTCCCTATTTCTATGTTTCCACCTTCTTTGTCTCCCAAATAATGGGGTGTTTCCGGCCCCTTTTACAAGTTCCCAAAGAGCCCGTATGTGCCGGGGCCTTGAGACCTCAACCAGAGGCCTGGCCTGGCGCCAGCACTGATAACCTTGTCTGGGGAAGGTTCAATGGCCTCTCTGAAGTGGGCGTAGTCTTAGCAAGCAAGAATTTACAGAAGCCAACTAGCAGGGTTACTATTTCAAACAGCAGTATTTGTATAAGATGGATGCTTCAACATAATACCCCCGGGTAACCCACTCGTGGGGCTCAGGGGTTGAGCTTCGACCTATGAACCAGGAGGTCAGGGTTCGATTCCCGGTCAGGACACAGGCCTGGGTTGCGGGCTCCATCCCCAGTAGGGAGCGTGCAGAAGGCAGCTGATCCGTGACTCTCTCAGCATTGATGTTTCTCTCTCTCTCTCTCTCTCTCTCTCTCTCTCTCTCTCTCTCTCTCTCTCTCTCTCTCCCTCCCTCCCTCCCTCTCCCCCTCTCCCTTCCTCTTGGACACCTGTCCCCGGGGTAAACAGCTTTAAAAATGCTTACCTAGGTGCCCCAGACACTGGGAACAACCACAGTTCATTGACATGACAGCGGATTGTGGTAGATTCACACAGTAGGACATCAGGCCCATTAAATGTGAATGAACTAAAACTGCACAACAGCGTGGGGGAGCCCGAGAGTACGTCACCGTGGGAGGACAGGTCTCTCTGACCCACCGACGGAGAGGAATGAGCCACAGGTACACACAGCGGGACGGACCTTAGAGACACCGTGTTCCTGGAAATACACGTCCAGGAAGACCACACGCCACACGCCACCACTTTTGCACCAGGAACACGCAGAGCTGGGCCACCCACTGCTAGGTGTGCACACATGGCGACCCCCCGCCCCTGCCTCCGAGCCACAGAGGCCAATCGGGGAAACACGTGGGCAAGCCCGGGACAGATAACCGAGGGCGTGTTCAGCATCTTTGCCCTGAGAGCCACCGCGAGTGGCTTTTGCTGTTTCATTGTGTGACCTGGCAGTGGGGGTGGTTTGGAAAGCACGAGAGCTAAAAAGAAGGAAGTAGAACTGTCCAGAACCCGACATCTTTTGAAAACCTCCTGCCCTGGCTGGTGTGGCTCAGCTGATGGGGCACCGAAGGGTCACCAGTTCAATTCCCAGCCAGGGCACGTGCCTGGGTTGCAGGCTCCATCCCCAAGTAAGGGATGTGCAGGAGGCAGACGATGGAAACTTCTCTCACATCGATGATCGATGTCTCTCTCTCTCTCTCTCTCTCTCCCTGTCCCGTCCTCTCTCCTTAAAAGTCAATAGAAATATTTTTAAATAACAAAATAAACAAAACCTTCCTGAAAAGATAGTTTTTTTTAAGACTGATAAATATGGCCCAACCAGTGTGGCTCAATGGTTTCACATCGACCTAGGAACCAGGAGGTCACAGCTTGATTCCCGGTCAGGGCACAGGCCCGGGTTGCGGGCTCTGTCCCCAGGGTGGGTGTGCAGGAGGCAGCCGATCCGTGATTCTCTCTCCTCGTGGATGTTTCCACCTCTCTCTCCCTCTCCCTTCCTCTCTCTCTAAAATCAATAAATATTTTTAAACACTCTGTGTTCTTGTGTGTGCTAAGTACATTTCCTACACAAAACCTATTTTTCTAAAAAAAAAAAAAAACCTGATAAATGTCACTCCGATCCCAACAATGTCTTGTCACCAGGAGCCTGCAGAGCTCAGGCTGGATGTCCGGAGGGAATAGCGTTGGAGGCTGGCGTTGGCCAGCTGGAGTAGCAGGGACCTAGACTTGAGGCCGGCTTCTCGTCTATGGTCGCACACGCCTCACCCCACCTGAGGGCCGCTCCCGGCGCCCAGGGGACAGCGCTCCCCACCACATCCAGGGCGGAGCCAGCGCTGGCAGAGGGCGCCGTCCGTGTGCCAGCGCGACACTGTCTGAGGTGCCGCCGTCGGGAAACTGGAGTTTTTGACGACGGAATTGACACTTCAAATAGAATTAAGTGAGGAGACCTGAGCCGAGGTCAGAGATCTGAAGGTGCCAACCAGCCAGCCTGTCAGAGGCAAAGACAGGCCATTTCCTCCCCAT
The DNA here is from genome assembly GCA_026230045.1 of Corynorhinus townsendii. Taxonomy (NCBI): domain Eukaryota; kingdom Metazoa; phylum Chordata; class Mammalia; order Chiroptera; family Vespertilionidae; genus Corynorhinus; species Corynorhinus townsendii. Next base: position 219,826,132 of record JAPDVU010000002.1, read on the forward strand.
CTTCCTCAGCGGGAAGGAGATGAATCACCCGCTTTTTCCTGAAGCTTCCGATACAGCCAGCGTTCATAAATATTCATTTCTCCCCTCCGACTGGAAGCATTAGGCCTTGTTACCTCGAGTGGAACGGACGGAAAATTAATGACGGCTTGCAGAAAAGGCAAGATTATGTACACAGAAGCAATTAAACACACACCTATTAATTATTTAACAACTCGTTAGTGAGTGGGAGTTCGGCTTCAGCGTCTCAGCTGCTCCGGGTTGCCCTTCCAAGCCAGGGGTGCGCCGTCCTTTCGAAGGAAGGCTCTGAGACGCAAGAGAACGGCGGCCGGGGGGGGGGGCGGGGGGGGGGGACTGTCGCGCCGATGGGCACCTTGCGGCCAAGGACCTGGGACGCCGGTGGCGGAGACACGCCAAAGAGCCAAGCTGGTGACCGAGCGAAGAAAGCATCTCGAGACTTTGGATCCCAACCCCGAGATGTGAAGTTTAGTTTCACGTTCGGAATACGGGGTGCGAGAAAGACAAATGTTAGTGCGGCTTCCGTTTTTGTTTGTGTGGGTATACATTAAGGGTTTTCATGCAAAAATGGACCCCTACTAAGTGAACTGTGTGTCCGTGTGTGTGTGTGTCTGTGTGTGTGTGTGTGTGTGTGTGTGTTACTTTAAGTACACTTAATACACAGAATCCAAAATTTACGAAATCACTGACGCTTAATCTTCACTTACTAAACGTTACACAACCTCAAGCTCTAAGTAGAAAATATATATGGCTGTAAGCCTGAAATTAATATGATATTGTATGTCAACTGTCATTGGAAAAGGAATTAATGTGAAAAAGGAAAGAAAATATATGGGTATGGACTAGTTCACTTTTGTCAATTTGCGCCACCTATAGGCCAACGCATGGCATTGCATCCCAGCTCTAGTAGACATTATAAATACACTAAAAGGGTGCGCTTCTGGGGTCATGGGGGGGATCTATCAAGTTGCCAGAACATTTATTCGTGGCTGGTGTTGGTTCTCCATCCTTGGTGGGTTCCGTGGATGTCACAGTGCCCAGTGAGGTCTCTCTTTGACCTCATCTCTTTCAGGCCACACGCTCCTCTGTGCAAACTCACCCAGACCTATGACTTTCGCACGTTCTCTGCGCCGGCGACCCCCAAATACAGATGGCACCTGGGCCTCTGCACGGCACTCCTGGTGTGTAGATACAACAGTCCACCCACTGCCTCCGTGTTTGTGAATAATGGACACCTCAACTCCACACGTATTCCTCTGATACCTAAAAAATGCCTGTCTGCTCAGATCTGGACCCCACACCCAACCCCCCCCCCCCGGGGTGTTCTGTAGGCCCTGCCTCTGCAATACACCAACTCCTACCACTTTTTACCACCCACCCGGCTGCCATCTCCTTTGAGCCCCGGAATCCCACACCAGCCCCCAACTGCCTGCCGGCTCGGGGCTCTCTCTCCTTCTCTCCTCTCCCCCCGCAGACTGTTAACAGAGAAGCTCGGGTGAGCCCTTCCAAATGCAAATAATATCACAGGACTCCTCTGCTCAGACACCCTGTGCCATCCCTGAGTAGAAGCCGAAAGTTCTTTCCCGTCCATTGAGGTCCCTACCATCGGTCTCCACTACGGATCTGCTCATGCCTCCTGCTGCTTCCCCCGTTATCGTGAGGCTCCAGCCACATCCGTCCCCCGCATGTGCCCAGAGCCCTGCAGTGGGGCCTGGGAGCCTGCCCTCTGCCCGGGCCTCTGTTTCAACATGACCTTGACAAAGGCAGGCCTTCCCTGACGGCTCCTGGACTCCAGCGCTCCGGCCCCTTCCCTCCCCTGGACGGACGGGCTCTTTCTTCTTTTCAATCTATGCGTGGCCTGTGTCCGCCACACAGTTCACACGTGTGTTCCCTTGTCCCCGCACCCAGCCATTCCTCTCCCTACAACAGGGTGGGGGCTGCTTCGTTTCCTGCTGTGCTCCCTGCCCCATAACAAGGCCCGCCACGGAGAAGGCACGCCGTAAATGTTGGTCAGCCACAGAGCGGAGATTGAGTGCATTAATAAGATTATAAGTGAATGAATTATTAATTATTAGTGAATGGATTATCAATCAATCTATAAAGGTTAATTGCTTTGTGAAGTGGAGGGAGACAGTCTTAACACCACAGAGCAAATGTACAGAATTAAAAGGGAGGTTTCCTCGTACTGGTTAACTTTGAAAAGAAGTCAAAGGTCTAGATCAGAGATGCAAATTGCCCCCCGTGGACATTCCCTCCCCACCTCCTTGGTGGACGGAATCGCGTGGTGCAGACTGTTCCCTGCCGGACCCCCTGCGGCCCCACCGTCCCTCTGAGCACAGGGTTCTAGCCTCTTGCTTCTCAGCACGGGGTGCACAGACCCTGGCCAGCAGCCTGGGCACCACCTCAGAGGTGGAACTGCAGACACACACGTGACTACACCCAGACTCACAGAGTCAGACCTGCAGGCTGACAGGGCCTCTGGGGTGTCTGTGCGGTCACAGCCATGGCCGGCCTGGCCCAGCCACACACGGCGACGCCTCCAGGGGTGTCTGTGTGCCTGGTGAGCACGGTGTGGCTGGAAGGTACAGAGGCTGCCGGCCGCCTCCATCCTTCCCAGTGTGCTGGCCTTGCACTCTGCGCTGCACCTGCTGCTGGCAGCTCCCTGTAGCCTCTGAGCCCCGCCCCCACTGCCCATCTTGGGAGGGTCGGGGGGAGCAGCCGGCCTTCTCCACCCAGCGTGTCCCAGAAAGACGCCCGGTGATCCTGGGGCAAACCTGGAGCCCAGCGGGGAGGGGTGCCCGCCGCGCAGTGGGGGCGCTTCCCAGAGCTTCCTGTTCCTCTCCACCGGTTCCACTCTCTTAGTGAGACAACGGCAAGTCCAGGCCACTCCCCGCACAACGGTGTCGACAGAGGGACGGAGACTCATGCAAACAAGCCTTACAGAGCCTGGAGCCGGGGTGGGGGCCAGGGTGCCACTCATGAGGGTCCGTCCTAGGAAACCCCCGCCAGAGAAGCACAGCCCTCCCTGGAGGAGCCGCCAGGCCGCGGTGTCACCTGGTCTGGGGGAGCACCAGCAGCCACAGCGGCTCAGGTTCTACAGGAAAATGGGGGGAGGCTGGAGAGGCACCGCACTGCGCCAGGACAGCCTGAACCAGACCCACCAGGAGGACTGGAGCGGGTAGAAGAAGAGAGGGAGTAAGGCTCTAACCATGTCCTCAGGGCGGCCGCCAGGACGCTAAAACAGGAGGCAGGTCCAGCGCTTCCAGAAAGGCACCTCCGAAACGGTGACATTGGAAACAATGGATCAGCCAATGGGCGGGTGCCAGGTGCCGGGGAGACCAGGTGGGAGGGAGGCCAGGTGGGAGACCAGGTGCTGGGGAAACCAGGTGGGAGGCCAGGTGGGAGGGAGGCCAGGTGGGAGACCAGGTGCTGGGGAGGCCAGGTGGGTGGGAGGCTAGGTGCTGGGGAGGCCAGGTGCTGGGGAGGCCAGGTGGGAGGGAGGCCAGGTGGGAGACCAGGTGCTGGGGAAACCAGGTAGGAGGCCAGGTGGGAGGGAGGCCAGGTGGGAGACCAGGTGCTGGGGAGGCCAGGTGGGTGGGAGGCTAGGTGCTGGGGAGGCCAGGTGGGAGGGAGGGCAGGTGCTGGGGAGGCCAGGTGGGAGGGAGGCAGGTGCTGGGGAGGCCAGGTGGGAGGGAGGGCAGGTGCTGGGGAGGCCAGGTGGGAGGGAGGCAGGTGCTGGGGAGGCCAGGTGGGAGGGAGGCAGGTGCTGGGGAGGCCAGGTGGGAGGGAGGGCAGGTGCTGGGGAGGCCAGGTGGGAGGGAGGGCAGGTGCTGGGGAGGCCAGGTGGGAGGGAGGCAGGTGCTGGGGAGGCCAGGTGGGAGGGAGGCAGGTGCTGGGGAGGCCAGGTGGGAGGGAGGCAGGTGCTGGGGAGGCCAGGTGGGAGGGAGGGCAGGTGCTGGGGAGGCCAGGTGGGAGGGAGGGCAGGTGCTGGGGAGGCCAGGTGGGAGGGAGGCAGGTGCTGGGGAGGCCAGGTGGGAGGGAGGCAGGTGCTGGGGAGGCCAGGGGGGAGGGAGGCAGGTGCTGGGGAGGCCAGGGGGGAGGGAGGCAGGTGAGGAGGTCCCTCTGAGAGATGAGGACAGTGAGGAGCTGGAAGACGGAGGAGGATCCTGGAACAGGAACATCTACGTGACAGCTGCCCCCTCCCCCTCCCTCTTCCCCCCTTTCCCCTCCCTCCTCCCGCCTCCTCGGAGAGAGAAGGGTAAACTGAAAGGCAAATTTCATATTTATTGTATTTATTTTATTTTATTGTTTTAGCAACAAGAAAAGACCAAGACCTTCACAGGTTAAGAAAAGATGTGCTCAGCTGCAGAAGGCTCCGAGGCCCCGCTGGCGATGAAAGACAGAGAGCGAAGTAAAAATACCCTGCACCTGCACGCGGGAGAGCCACCTGGGAGAGCGAGAGAGGGCAGGGCAGGCGCGGGAAACGTTCCGAGGGGTGAAGCCCGTCACCCTCAAGATCGAAGGGCGCGGGGAGAGTGTGCCTCTGCGCCCCGAGTCGGCCGCTGAGCAGCAGGATGTGCACGAGGGGAGGAAGGAACCGCAGCTCCCACAGGCAGACCCAGGCCACGCCCCCCGGTGCCCGCCCCCCCCCGGGGCCTGGCGCCCTCCGAGCCCCACGCATAAATAACAGGCATCAAACAGGAAAGGAAACGTGGCCACGCCTGGCCGTCGAGCCGTCGAGCAGTTCTGTAAAGCTCTCCCGCTGAGCTCACGGGAAAGGAAAGAAAATCGTTGGAAGCCAACAAAGAAACGGGAGGTGACACTAGGGTGGGAGGTGCGGGGGAGGGCCAGGGAGGGGGGGTGAGGTGGCTGCCCCCCGGGCCATCACCAGTGCCAGGGACGGACGCCCGTGGCTTTAACAACTGCACGTGGGCAAAGGACGAGACCTCGGTCCCTTAGAGATGAAAAGTGTCAAGATGAGACCCTCCAAAAAGCTGGGCCCTCCAAGGACTACAGCCTCGGGGAAGGGAATAGGCAAGGGGCGGTGCTGTGTAGACCGGGTGTCTCCCCCAAATGCGTACGTCGAAACCTAACCCCCAACATGATGGCAGGAGGAGGCGAGGCCTTTGCGAGGGGATTAGATCAGGAGGCGGGGCCCTTAGGAACAGAAGGGTGTCGGTGGAGAGGAGACCCCTCGTCCGCGGCCAGGTGAGGACACAGCGAGGAGTCGACCATCTCTGAACCAGGCCCAGGGCTCTCACCAGACACCCCGTGGGCCACACCTTGATCTGGGACTTCCAGACCCCAGACCTGTGAGAAGAAAGGGGCTTCCGTGTAAGCCACCCCGTGGGCGTTATTTGTGTCAGAGCAGCTGGAACGGGCTGAGACAGGAGGCAAGCAGAAAAATCGGGTTCCCTGCTGCGGCTCCAAGGTTCGCGCTTGTACGCACTGTGGAGGGAAGGGTGTGCTGAGCCATAAACAATCCGTGGGGTGTCGCTCACGTCGCAGAAACGCAGCTTTATCTCCATTTCTTCGTCTTGGGGAGAAAGACATCCACGGGCCGTGTGTGCCTTGTAGGGAGTGTTACAGAAATTCTTTGTTGGGGGGGACACCGAGTAAGACCCCGGGTTTTAGTGCCCCCCCCCGGGGTGCACGGCAGAAGCAGACACAGGTCCTCTGCGGAGGAAGGCGTCTCCACCCAGGCTCCCAAGAGTTTCCCCCGGGGTTAAGGTCAATCAAATGTGAGCTCACAAACGGAAATTGCAAAACAATGAAGAACTGAGCCGCCGTGCCCTGGAGTCAGCAGCAACAACACTCCGCAAAACTAGACCTGCCGTGTGTCTTCCCCTCTTAGAACGATCAGATTCCAAACAGAACGCCGACGCCTTTAAAATGAAATAAAGGCCGTGAAACCAAGAACAAAGAAAAGAAAAGCATTAAAACATCCACCCAAATTTGTAAAACGGGCCAAATACGTGTGAACTTAAACACCGGCAATTCAAAATCCAACGCACTTGTTGCTCAAAAACAGGAGTCCTGCCTAAAGAGAGGTAGCGAACTGGGGGGGGAGGGGAACAAAATAGATCCGGAGTGATTACCCAGAATGCTGCCTGGGAGAAAAAGAGACAAAGCCGAGAACCCGAGAGTCCAAGGTCAGAACAGAGGGGACAGAGGGAACGTGACCAACAAACATTCAAGAGGAACTCCAGGAGGAGGCTTCTCGTTAAGTGACCAGAAGACCCTCCACGTGAGGACGGCTGAAAAGTATACAGAATGCACCTAAATGTCTAATTCTCAGACTCAGCAGCACAGGGAATCCCAAGCAGAATCCAGTGAAATCCATACGCCGGTACTTTTTATAACAGAAAAAAAAACCCGTAAGCCAGATAACAGTGCGATACTATCTTCAGAATGCTCCCTGATAGTGCCGTTCCAAACTTCAGGGTGCTGGCATCCACGTGCGTGGAATAAAAACAGTTTGGGACAAGTGGTGGAGATGATCTTGCACGTTTCCACATCCTCAATACGGCCCGGGAGAGAGGAGCAACGTGGCCACGGTCGGCCACGGTCGGCCACGGTCAGCGATGTCCTGGAGGGGGCGTGGGCCGCGGGGAGCTGGTGGGCGAGGGAGCCCCTCCTGCTCACAGGAAGGAAGGCAGGTCTGGGCCCCGGCAGGCGAGGTGGGGAACGTGAGGGCGCCCCGCGTGGGGGACTCACTCCCGAGGTGTCTGGTTTACCCAGGACCTGGGGAGCAGGGAGCGTCTTGGGGGAGGAGTTTGGAGGTTTGGGGAGAAGGTGTGAGGTGGTCCCTCCGGAAGGGGGCGCTGGGTGGACCGGGGACTGGCACTGGCCTGGTCTTGGCCCCACGCTAGTGACCCCCGGAGGCTGATGCTGTGTGTTAGTCCCGTTTCCTGGGCGCTCGCTCCCGTGCGTGGGCCAAGAGAGGGGGTCAGCCAGCCAGGTGAGGGCTCCGCCAGGTGACCGCACAGAGAACACGCAGGTTCCTACACACGCGTGTGTGTAGGACAGATGTAACCCTCCCCCCTGAGTCAGTGCCCACAGGCCGGGAGTGGCCTGAGGGTGAGTGAGAAGAGGTGAGTCCGACCGGCTGTGACGGAGGCGGCTCGCTGTCCACCGCATGCCCCTGAGGCCCAGGGGCCGACGCAGGGGACACAGCGGCCATGTATTCGCCGCCGGGATACCCTGGACACGTAAACCCTGACCGTCGTCATCACCGCTGCCTCTCAGTCCGCAGAAAACCGTGAGAGCAGCCGGATCAGCGCCACGGGCTCCGGGGAAGGCCCCCACCTGGGCTCCGGGCCGAGCGCCGGCCCTGCCTGGGCACCCACCCGGCGGGGCTGCGGCCGGCTCGTCCCCCTGTGGTTGCTGCCTGCCCGGTGCTGACCCGGTTCTGTCTGCCCCTCGCCATGTGGGCAGCTGGCGAGGAGCAACCCGCCCGTGGACCTGAGAGCTTCGCGAAGGAGCTGCATGCGCCCTGCACCGCTCAGCCGGCCCCTTACGCGAGGGTGGTGGGCTTGTGCGAGCGTCTGCAGCTCCCGCCTGCGGTCCTCCGCGGGAGGAGAGGGGACTCTGTGCCTTTGTCTCCCACCGGCCATGGCCCTGTCACCCGCCGGGCAGGCCCACCGCTGGCCGCCGTCCCTGTGCGCGGCGCTGTCCCCGCCATCCGGTTTCATGCCCTTGGCTGGAGCTGGGTCCAGACTCCGCCGCCCGCTCCCAGCTCTCATCCTGACATTGAAATCCCCGACTTGCTTTCTCTCCTCCTCCGGCCACGTCTCTCTGCTGTCCACCCCAGGGCAGGCGGCTGGGGCTGTGGCCCCCGCCCGGCTCTCTCCCCGGCCGCCTGCCCCTGCGGCCCGGGCCCCGCCTGCCTGCCTGGCGCGCAGATTCCTGTCTCCACCTGGGATGTGATTTTCCGGATTACGCCTTTATCCGCCAATTCATCACTCAGGTTAAGTGCTATTTACTTAAAGATCGCCTTTGTCACTCATTCCGCCTCATTTGCCTGCCAGCCTGGAGCTACTGCCCGGGTGCCAAGGGGCCGCACCGCCCTCTGGCAGAGCCGACCATCGGGACCACGCTGTTAGTTTTCATTAGTTTTACAGGCTTGGGCCGTCTGCAGCCAGGGCGGCTAGAGCTGGCTGCCAGCTCACGAAGACTCCCCGGGGCTGCCAGCCCAGGACCCTCCCTCTCGGTCACATGCCCAGGACCCTCCCTCTCGGTCACATGCCCAGGACCCTCCCTCTCGGTCACATGCCCAGGACCCTCCCTCTCGGTCACATGCCCAGGACCCTCCCTCTCGGTCACATTCCCAGGACCCTCCCTCTCGGTCACATGCCCAGGACCCTCCCTCTCGGTCACATGCCCAGGGCCCTCCCTCTCGGTCACATGCCCAGGACCCTCCCTCTCGGTCACATGCCCAGGACCCTACCTCTCGGTCACATGCCCAGGACCCTCCCTCTCGGTCACATGCCCAGGACCCTCCCTCTCGGTCACATGCCCAGGACCCTCCCTCTCCGTCACATGCCCAGGACCCTCCCTCTCGGTCACATGCCCAGGACCCTCCCTCTCGGTCACATGCTCAGGACCCTCCCTCTCTGTCACATGCCCAGGACCCTCCCTCTCGGTCACATGCTCAGGACCCTCCCTCTCTGTCACATGCTCAGGACCCTCCCTCTCTGTCACATGCCCAGGACCCTCCCTCTCTGTCACATGCCCAGGACCCTCCCTCTCGGTCACATGCCCAGGACCCTCCCTCTCGGTCACATGCTCAGGACCCTCCCTCTCTGTCACATGCCCAGGACCCTCCCTCTCAGTCACATGCCCAGGACCCTCCCTCTCGGTCACATGCCCAGGACCCTCCCTCTCGGTCACATGCCCAGGACCCTCCCTCTCTGTCACATGCCCAGGACCCTCCCTCTCAGTCACATGCCCAGGACCCTCCCTCTCGGTCACATGCCCAGGACCCTCCCTCTCTATCACATGCCCAGGACCGTCCCTCTCGGTCACATGCCCAGGACCCTCCCTCTCGGTCACATTCCCAGGACCCTCCCTCTCGGTCACATGCCCAGGACCCTCCCTCTCGGTCACATGCCCAGAACCCTACCTCTCGGTCACATGCCCAGGTTCCGGAGATGAGGGCAGGGCAGGGGGTTCCTGAGGCCAGGAGGGCAGCCGCCATGAAAGCTGGTGTTCGGGGCAAAGGCACCTTTCTGGGGCCTTGGAGTAGCCCCCCAAGTGTAGGTGACCCCAGGTCCACGGCAGGAGGCCCCAGGGGTGCCCTGGCCTGAGAGGCGGGGGCTCAGGTCCCAGACAGTGACCGCTGGGCTCAGCCCTGGACTGTGGACCCGGATGTGCGTGTGCCAACATGTTCACGTCCACCCCGCACTGCCACCTCCTCCTCTCAGGTCTCCATCAATAGTAACTCGGATGCTTTCTTTCTCCTTACCCTCCCCACCCCGCACACATGTTCTTCCACATGCATGTTCCTGCACAGACATGTTCACACACACAGGTTCACACACAGGTTCTTGTGCACACATGTCCGTACACGCAAGCACACGTTACTGCACATGTTCATATGCAAACATGTGGTCCTGCACACTCGTTTGTTCACACACAAACATGTGGTCCTGCACATACGTTCGTGCGCACGTGGTCACACACAAACATGCGGTTGTGTGCATGCATGTTTCGTGCACATGCATGTTCACATGCAGACGCATGTTCGTGTATGTGTGTTTGCACATGAACATGTGGTCGTGCGCGCGTGTGTCCATGCACACACACATGTTCGTGCACACACCCATATTCCTGCACAAAATGGAATCCAGTTTGGGAGCCTCGGGCCAGCTAATGTCACTTCTATTTTCCAAGGATTGGCCTTGTTCTGACCAGAACCACTCACGGAGCGAGCGCCCGCGCTGTGTAGGGCCCTGGCCGCACTCGCGCCCTCCGCAGCCTCCGCGTGGGTGTCATTTGTCCACAGGCACAGCGGGTTAGCAGCTGGGACCTGCCCCGTCTCCTCCCCGCCGCCCTGGGTCCACGCACGCCCCCGGAGGTGCCACTCCTCCGCCAAGCGCCCTGCGCGGGGCACCTGGGAGCAGGCTGCTGCGGGGACCCCGGGCTGAAGGTGTGGGGGAGCCTGCAGCGCTGTCCTCCCACTGAGGCCCCGGGAGAGGCCACGCTCCCGTGAGGGCCCCGCGGGAGCAGCCTCTGCAGGTCCGCCCCCTCCACAGCTATCGTTCCTCCCCAGGCACCTGCCCGGGCCCCCGCTGGACCCCGCAGGCCCCAAGGCTCCCCTGCTCCCTCATCAGCGCGGCTTCCTAATCTCTTCAACGTTTGCGGAAAGAAAAAAGCCCTACACGAAGGCGAGGAAACAGCACCGTCTGGGCTCCTGCCCGCGTCCCGCTCAGAACCTAGCCCGCCGGGGCCCGCAGCCTCTTACCCCTCACCCCTCCGGAGGAATGACCCCTCCCTGCCCCCAGGAACCCAGTGGACGCCAGTGGGCTCTGTAGGAGGTCGGGCACCGGGACCACCGTGGGCCTCTGCCGTGAGGAAGGAGTTAAGGGGCCGCTGGTTCTCTGTCCATCGCCCGGCCCTGCTGACCTCCACGCGCCGGCCTCGCCCCCTGGGCCACAGGCAGGCAGCCCGCACGCCCCGGAGCAGAGGCGAGGGAATGGCCAGCATTAGCCTAATGCCGCCTGGAAACCCTGCACCCCGCCGAGAAGATTGCCCGAACCATCACCCCGAGACGCTCTCCCTCCTTCGTCCCCACAGCAATGGGGGCGGCTAATGGGATGGGCTCCGGGACCCTCGCAGGGCAGCAAATTGCCCTCGAGACACCGCTCTAATGGGCCTGTAATCACGCAGGAAGTGCGGGAAAGAGAGGGTCTCAGCCTGCGGGGGAAATGGATGGACCGGGTCGGGGAGGGATGGGGGGACGCGTCGAGCAAGGAGCCGGGTCTGACCAACAGCTCGGAGGGAAGCTTCGGCAGCCCCATGGGGGGCACGTGATGGGAGCGGATGGGCAGGGAGCCCCGCTGTGCCCACCGTGGAGGAAGAGGGGGCCCATGCTCACCTCCCCAGCACAGGGGAGGCCTGCGTGGCGGCCTTGCAAACGCAGAGGCCTGCAGTCTCCACACAGGGTGGCCTGACATCAACGTTAGCTGAAAGCAGTGATGGTGGGTAGTCACGGATCTCCCCTGACAAGGTCACCCTCTCCCTGGACAGAGCCCGTTGTCCTTCCGCATCTCAGATAAACCCCCTGTGGGATGTCACGGTGACTCAAACGTCCCCGTTTCCGGCCCCGTGGGGCACAGCCCAGGCCCTGGGCGCCAGGACCGAGACCACAATCCCCTCCTTGTTACCCAGTTAGCCGCTGACTGTGCGCTGCCTACCCTGCGCCCTCCAGAGTACAAGAAGAGAAGATGCGTGTCCATCATTTTACTTCTCACCCGATCCCAGGGCATTCCCGCTTTGCTTTCTCCCGCCCCCCTAATCCATCAGCAGTGGCATTGCCGTGACCCACGGACGTCTCCTCCTTGGACTGCCGCGTATAGGACAAGGTGAAAACGCCATTCTCCGGAGCATGACCCCGGTACTTTGAGATTCTGTTTCCTGGCAGTTGTCGACAGTTTGGCTCAAACACACTCACAAACATTCTGTGCAGGTTTGAATGTTTTTACGTGAGCACCACCCAGGTCAGGCCCGGATGATGCCCGTCGCATATGTGGCGTGTGAGCCGCCGTCTGGCAGCCTCGCCCGCGTGGCTGTGGCTTCACGCTGGGGCGTGGGAACGTGGCCCCACGGGTAGGGGGCGCTGCTGGGTACGGAGCCGACAGGGTTGGGTGACACTCGGATGAGGGGGGGGGCGCGGGAAGGACTCGGGGGATGTGGGGTGACCATGTGGGGAGCAGTCTGGGTGTTCGAGCCGGGACACGGGTGGACTTTCACGTGGACGAGACGGGACCGCCCGGCATCTGGGGTTCAGAGGCACAGCCCCGGCGAGGGGTGTGAATTCTGGGGCCCGCGGGGAATCGCTTGTATTTGGAATCGTGGGCCTGGATGGGACGACTCAGCGACAGAGTCATGTTGGGAAAGCAATGGAGAGGCCAGGCTGCTGAGCCCAGGGCGCGGGCAGGACCAAGGTGAGAGGACCCGGGAGGGAGCCGTGGGTCAGATGCTGGCGACAGAGCCATCCCCGTGAGGCGGGCACTGGGCCACTGGGACCTCATGTGCAGCGTGGCCATCGGGTCACGAGAGAGTAGGCGTTGCCTCCTCGGAAGTTGCTAAGAGAGTCGATCGTCAATGTCCTCCCACAAAACAGACAAAAAGATGACCGCGCGAGGTGAAGGGCGTGGCAACGCCCTGAGTGTGCTAAACGATGCCTCGCGCGGCGCACAGGAATCGGCGTGTGTGCCTCACACTCACGCCCGTCCATCTGGGGAGAAAGCTAATATGCGGCCGCACGGAGATTTTTTTTAAATATGTTTTTATTGATGTCAGACAGGCAGGGAGAGGGAGAGAGAGAGAAACATCCAGGATGAGAGAGAATCATGGATCGGCTGCCTCCTGCACGCTCCCCGCTGGGGATGGAGCCCCCCACCCGGGCCTGTGCTTTGGACCAGAATCGAACAGGGACCCTTCAGTCCGCAGGCCGGTGCGCCAGGGAAAACAACGCGGCGAAGCCAGCCTCGGCGCCCCGAGGGCAGGAGACTCCGCCCCTCGCCAGCCGGCGTGGCTCGGGGGTTGAGCATCCACCCATGCGCGGGAGAACACGGTTTGATTCCTGGTCAGGGCACATGCCCAGCTTTCAGGCTCCATCCCCAGTCGGGGGGTGGGGGAGGTGGGGGGGCGTGCAGGAGGCAGCCAACAAATAATTCTCTCTCATCATGGATGTGTCTAACTCTCTCTCCCCCTCCCTTCCTCTCTGAAATCAGTAAGTATATATAAAACATATTTTAAAATACTATATTAAAGGACGGTTTATTGATTTTGAGAGAGAGGGGAAGGGAGAGGGAGAGAGAGAGAAACATGAGTGTGTGAGATCAGCTGCCTCCAGCACCCCCGCTGCAGGCAATCCATCCTGCACCCAGGCATGGGCCCCTGGGTGCACGGGATGACACTCAACCAACTGCTTTCTTAATGAAGGGGCAAGAAAACCAAAGCAAAAGCAAAAGCAAATGTTTCCGTGTTCGGAGAATTTACAGCGGTCTCTGCACGGCTTCAGGTGCGAGGCGAGAGCCCTGGGGAGACCCTGAGTCTAGCATCTCCCGGCAGCAGAGCCCGCGTCGCTGACGTGGTTTGGAGTTCCTTCGCGCGTTCGCCGTGACGGCACGACTGCTGCTGCTATTGCCAACGCCGCGGTTTCCCCCGAAGCTTCCCCGGAGGAAGCAGGTGGCTCCCGGCCCATTGTCCGGAGGCCTCCGAGGCCCAGGCCCTGTGTCTTGGCGCCCAACTCTGGGAGAGGTGGGGGGAACCGGTGATAAACACCAGCCTTCCCGCAGATCTCTCCAAGGGGCCCTCTGGCCAGCCGGAGCTCAACGGCAATCCATGCCCACGCCCGCCGTGGGATGCAGGCGCGGGAGCGTTGGCACCAGGCGCCAGCGGCCGGAAAACACACCCGGGGCCGGGGTCTGGGCTCCTGCGGGGAGCCGGGCTCCCCAGGAGACAGCACAGATCTGCAGCCAAGCACTGAACCCGGCACAGCAAACGCACAGGAGGACGGAGAGCCCGCCCGTCTCTGGAATCTCCAGGGGTCCTGGCGGGAGAGCTGACAGGAAGCCGTTACGGGATGCCTAGGAAACACGCACAGAGGGCCACCTGGCTGCCTCGCTCCTGCGCGGCCCGCTCTCCGCAGACGTGGCCACCCCTGCATCCTGGGGCGTCCTGAGGGCCTAGGAACCGACCCCTGCCTGCCTGGGCCAGCCCGCCCCGCCCCCAGCCTAGAGGGACCTGTGTGCACCCGCCCCGCCCCCAGCAGAGCCTCCACCTCACCCAGCTCTCTGTTCTCCAAAGCCTTGGCCGGACAGTGTTCCGACAGCGAAGCCGGAATTGCCGGGTGCACAGTGAGGAGGCTGACCCCACGCCGTCTAAAGGACCTCATTTCCTCGTGAGCAGGGAGTGGGCGTCCAGAGAACCCGCCAGAGCGCCCAGCCCATTCGGGTTTTAATCAGTTTCACCAAAGGGCTCGGAGAGGCGAGTGGCACGCAGCTCCACCAGCCTGGATGCGGGGCCCTCGGGCCCCTTCACCGCGTTCATGTTCTGGCGGGGTCCCGGACACCCTAGCGGTGCATTTCCCTGCAGCCAGGCCTTCCTTCCTTCCTGGCGTCGTTTTCCCATGAAGGCTGTGTGCACACGCATGCATGTCTGTGTTTGCATGTGTGTGCATGCATATGCAGGTGCATGTGGGCATGTGTGTGCAGACACACATGTATGTTATGTGGGTTGTGGTGTGCATGTGTGTTGTGGGCATGCGTGTGCACACGTGTGTGGGCACGTGTGTGCATGCATGTGTTGGTTGGTTGATGGGCTCATAAACGTAGACTTGGATGTTTCTAAGAGCACGGGCAACTCCTGGAGCCTGACTCGGTTTCCCTTACCTGCTCAGCCTAGAGGGACCTGTGTGCACCCTCCCGCTAACTGCGCAGGCTGCACCTCGAGTCCCCGGCTCCCAGGCCTCTCCCGGTGACCGTCGGGGCAGCGAGCGCGCCTCACTCGGGCTGTGGCTCCGCTCAGCCGGCTGGAAGATGCCACTTCTCTCTGGAGAGAAGAGCCAGCCCCGTGGGGACTGGGGCGCGACACCAGTGCTTCTGGAACCTCCACCCCGCCATCGCCGTGGAACGCTCCAGAACACAGCGGGAACACCCGCACCACGACAGGCTCCGTGCGCTGCAGTCGCTCAGCCCACGGCTCCCCGGCCCGGCACGAGCCTGGCCGCGGCCGGTACAGAACACAGTCTGACACACATCTCTCCCCTGGAGCCCACGCTCGGAGGGGAGCGACGAGACACACCATCATTCACGGGCGTGAGGGCTGGAGAGGGCCCGGTGCGGCTCTGCAGGTCAGAGCGGGCGAGCGGGAGGACAGCCATGCTGCCTCTGCCCAAGCCTTCCAGAAACCTCCCAGATCACTCAGCCAAAGCCAACGCCCTACCTGAGCAACAAGGCCGGCTCTGCTGCCCCCTCCTCCTCGGCCACCTCCTCCTGCATCCTCCTTGCTCAGGGGCCTCCACACAGGACAGCCGGGATGCTCACCCCAGGGCCTTTGCACCTGCCGTCCCTCTGCCAGGCACCCTCTCCTTCTCCGAGCCCCGTACACAGCCTCACGTCCTGCAGGTCTTCGCTCGGGGAGACCTCCCGTCTCCTCCTTCTCTCAGCCCCGCTTTCCGTTCCTGCCCTTCTCTCTCTTCCCCGCGGCTCTCATCCCAGCTACGGCCCCACAGACTCTGCTGATGGGGGATGGCTCTCTGCCAGATTCCCCTCGCACTTAAACTCGGAGGCGATGAGAATGTTGAGCTGCCAGCTGCCGTTCCCCAGGGCCAGGACGGGGCGTGGGGAGAGCAGGCGCTCGATGCGCGATTGCCAGAGGAGTGGGCGGCCCCTGCGGTCGGCTCTGTCACACCTCGGAAGCGAGGCCGTCTGGAGGTGCTTCGCCGAGAAAGCGAGCCTGAAGCTCCAGGACAGACCCAGCAGTGACAGGCGCCATCCGAGACCCCGCGGTGCAGTCTGCTGCTCGGCCACTGGCCGCAGCCGCCGTGGAAGACCGGCTCCGTGTGCCTTGGTCTCCTCGCCATGAAGGCATGATGCTGAGGCATGGACACGGACACGCAGCGCACACGGCGAGCCCTCAGCAGCCGCAGACACCCCTCCCGTGCGCCTGATTTCTGCAAATCCCGTGTCCGTCAGTGGGACCTGTTTTGAGATTTGAGTAAGAACTTCTTGATTTGGGATTTCCTGTAGGAATTATTATTATTACTAGTGATTGGCTTTGTGGTTAGACCCCTGTTTGGTTCTGAAACTATTTGGAAAAACTATAGCATTCTTGTCTTCCCAATTCCAAACCGCGGGCATGTCGCTCACCATCCAGGGAGGCACAGACTTCCAGGGACAGCGGAGAGAATGTGGAACGAGGAACGGGGAGTCTCACCAGGAAACCCCACCCAGACGCACCCAGAAACCATCCTGAACCAAACAGGTGGGCGCCTGTGGCCAGTCCAGCCGGCACATGCCATTGCCCGTCACGCCGACCACCGGTTCACCATCGCGCCGTTTACTTGGGCCCCGAAGGAGCATTTCTGGGAGAGGAGGTCCAGGCGAGAGCTGGAGCCGAGAAACTGATGAGGACACGTGTGCAGGGCCCCTTTAAGGAGCTCCGCCGTCTGCGGGAGGGGGTGGCGGGAGCTAAGTGCCTCTGATCAGAGCCGGTTCTGGCCGAGAGGGGAGGAGGGGACACGTCTGTGCTACGGGGACAGCACAAGAGGAAGGGCAAGTGGGCATCGCCACAGCAACGCCCTCGAGGCGATGGGGGGAGGGGCCTCCCGGGAGCACCAGCAACCCACGCCAATCCCACACCAATCACCAGACATCGTGTCCCATTGAAGAGGGACGGAGAGCCAGGAGCTACAGTCTCCCTGGAGAGTGGGGTGTGCCCGGGGAGTCTGTTCCGGAGGGGGGCCATCTGCAGGACAGAGGCTGTAGGGTGAATGGTCTGCCGATGGGATGAGGGGGTGTTCAGGAAGGAGGGAGGGAGGTGGCCGGCATGGGTGACGAGGAGCAAGAAAAGCAGCAACCCGCAGGCCTTGGGGGGAGGCCCTGGGGGGAAGCGGCCCCCACGTGAACAGTGTCATCCTGGGAGATGGGAAGCGAAGGCGAAGGGAAGACTCAGTGCAGGGAAAGGGGAGGATCTGGGAGATGTGGTCCGTGGCCCATCACGGCGGAAGCCTTGGGTGTTGGGGAGGAGGAGGAGCTGGGATCCAAAAAGAGGTGGAGAGCGCAGCCTGGAGAGGGCCTGGGGGACAAGGCAGGGCCGCTGGTTGAGGGACGTAGGTGAGACCCATCCTGACAGCCCTAGGCCGACCGTGGAGGAGGAGCAGATGGGGAGGCCAGGCCCTCACTGGCATGTGCAAAGGTCCTGGGGCGGAGACATGGAGGCCCGGAGAGGGTGGTCCTATTTGGAGCCCCCGGAGATGCAGAGCTGCCCACCCCTCCTGGCCCAGCTGTGGGTACGTGGAGGCCGGAGTGGCTGGTCTGACTCCAAGGGGCGGGTGTCAGCCCCCTTCTTCCACGGAACATCCCCGGGCCAGAGTGGTGTCCGCGGGGCCCGCGCCCAGGGTGCAGGCGCTCTCTCGGTGTCACCAGTCAACTTCGCTGCCTAACAAATGGCCACGACTCAGCGACCTAATCCAGCACCCGTGGTTCAGCTCCCGGTCTGCGGTCAGAAGGCCGGGCTGGCGGCTGGGCTCCCTGCTCAGGGTCCTGCCTGGGGATGGATAGGAGCTGTGCTCCCAGCCCAGGCGCTGGGCAGGTCCACTTCCAGACCATCCAGGTCCTTGGCAGCTGTTTGCAGGTAGGGGACTAAGGACCCGCCCCCTTGCTGGCTGTCAGTCAAGTTCATGGAGGACTAAGGACCCGCCCCCTTGATGGCTGTCAGTCAAGTTCATGGAGGACTGAGGACCCGCCCCCTCGCTGGCTGTCAGTCAAGTTCATGGAGGACTAAGGACCCGCCCCCTTGATGGCTGTCAATCAAGTTCATGGAGCACTAAAGACCCGCCCCCTTGATGGCTGTCAATCAAGTTCACTCTCAGTGCCTGGAGGCCACCCACAGCCCCTGCCCCGCGGCCTCTCCAGCCATGGAGACTCTCTGGCATCGTCTCCCTCTTAGTCTCTGGGTCTCTCAGCTGCTGGTGTCAGGCCCAGCGAGCCATCTCCCGCGAAGGCCCCTGTGCTGCTCACATGCCTTCGTCATGGAGCAGGCCCCGTCACGCTCATATCCTGGGGGTTAGACAGGCATGTATGTCCGGGACGGGGCACTCGGGGCCCGACTGAGCGCCCTGCCACCACCCTGGTCTCTGTGGGTGGGCGGATGCCTGGTCCCGGGAAGAGGACCGCTCCGTCTGATGCCCTCGTCGGGGCTCTGTCTCTGAACGAAGGCCAAGTCATCGTCTTCGGGGTCAGGCGGGGAGCTGGGGTGTGCAGAGCTGAATGGCTGGGGAGGTGGGGTGGGCTCGGGAGGGGCACGGTCAGGTAGCTGGGCAGAGAAAGCGCGGCCAGGAGCTGTGGGCGCCCGGGACCAAGGGAAGCGGGAAGAGCTGGGAATGGGGAGCTGGGGGCGGGCCCATCGCCACAGTGACTGTCATGGTCTCGGGGCGGGAGCATGTCCCACACCCGCCCCAAGCGCACGTCCCAGGCTGGTAAGGACACTCCATCCCTCTCTCACTCGTCATGGAAACTCTCCCCTCCCCACCCCGCCAGCGGTCTCCTTTGTTCAGGGGACCCTGCACCTCCTTCCGTGGCAATGCCCGGGCCCCTCACCGGGAACCAGCCTCTGGGCCACCTGCACCTGAGCGTCACCCCCTTCCACCTGGGTCACCGGGGACTGGGAGCGTGGAGAGCACACCTGGACCAGGAGCGACTCGGCGAGGGCCTCTTGAACCAGGAGGTCTGTGTGGCTCCGAGGGGGATAAACACACAGCGGGTGGCGGCACCTCGCCTCTCCTGTCACAAACGGCTGATTGGGATCAATCACAGCTCCTGCGGCGGCACCGGCGCACGGCGGGAGGGCGAGGAGCGGCGGCTCCGACACAGCTGCTCAGCCTGTGTCCCAGGCCCCTCCCCAGGGATGCGGCCACTTAGCCAGGCTGGGCTCCCAGCCAGCTCTGCCTTCCTCTCTCCTGCTGCTCAGCTCCCCGGATATGCAGGAAAGGGGCTTCAAGGCCTGGCATCCGTGTAAACGGTGTTTTCAGCTGGGGTGGGGGGGGGCCTGTCCGAGAGGTGGGGAGCAGGGAGGACACGGGCCACTGTCTGCGGAAGGCCCATGTGCGGTACAGGCTGGAGATGCTGACGAAGAGCAGCCTGGAGCTGAGGCTGGCTCCTCCCACGTAAAGGGGCTGGGGTCCGAATAGCCAAGCAGCCCCGCTGGTGTTTTCAATGGTTGAGCATCGACCCATCATGACCCAGAAGGTCACGGTTGGATGCCTAGAAGGTCAGAGCATGTATCCCAGTTGCAGGCTCAATGCCCAGTAGGGGGCGTGCAAGAGGCAGCTGATCCATGATTCTCATCACCGATGTGTCTCTGGTTCTCTCCCTCTCCCTCCCTCTCTCTGAAATCCATGAAAACACATTTTTTTAAAAAAGAATAGCCTAGCAGGTATATTAGTTCTGTTGTTGGCCCTGGCCCTGGGCGCCCGCGGGCGCTCGCCAGCTGCGTGGCAGGGGAGTTCATTTCGCCCCTCTGCCTCTGTGACATGGTTATCATCACAGAAACCGTCTCGGGTCCTCCTAAGCAAGCGTGGGGAGCACCAGGATAGCTCGACAGCACCACGGTCTGCTGCTCGGCTCGCCCTCCCCAAGGGGCCTGCCGAGGAGCCCCCAGGAGCCCTGCGCTCCTTCCGTCAGCGACAGGCACGGGGTTCCTTCTGGCCTTACCTCCAGCCTGAACTCAAGGAACGCTCCTGGCCTCCTGTGCACTTGGCGCCGAAACAAGCACGGCAGACAAGCTTTTGCACCACGCAGGCCGCCTCAGGCAAGACACGGTGGTCCGCTGCTGCCCGGCAGGACTAATGGGCCCTCGCACCCCATCCTTCATGAGCCATGTGCCAGGTCCCTGGGTACACAGTCAGGTGTGTGCATCCACTCACGGGGACCTGCCTTCCAGGTCTGCCTTGCAGAACACTGACCTCAGATGTGGTGGGGGGGGAGGGCGGTGCCATCACGGTCATCCTGACCCCTGCCTCTACCTCTTAGCCACCATGTAGAGGTGGATGAATAGCCATAGGGTGTATGTATGTCCATAGATGGCTGGATGTCCATAGGATGACTGGATAGCCATAGGATGTATGGATATCATAGGTAGGATGATACCCACTGGATGCATGAATAGCCATAGGATGGACTGGTAGCCATAGGAGTAACCGATAGCATAGAATGGATGGGTAGCCATAAACTGAATGGATACCCAGAGAATGGATAGCTAGCCAAAGGATGAATAGATAACAATGGAATGGATGGATGGCCATAGGATGGTTGGATATCATAGGACGCATGGATACCCATAGAATGGGTGAATATCATAGCATACATGGACACCCATAGGATGGATAGACGGGTGTTCATAGTGTGCATGGATTTCATAGGTTGGACGATATCCATAGAAAGATGGATACCCATAGGACAAGTGGGTCCACATAGGGTAAACCTAACCCATAGGATGGATGCATAGTCATAGGTGAATGGAGATCATGGGGTGGATGGGTGTCCATGGGGTGGATGGGTGTCCATGGGGTGGATAGGTGTCCATAGGGTGGATGGGTGTCCATAGGGTGGATGCATAGTCATAGGTGAATGGAGATCATGGGTGGATGGGTGTCCATAGGATGGGTGACTAGTCATGGGTGAATGGAGATCATGGGGTGGATGGGTGTCCATAGGGTGGATGGGTGTCCATGGGGTGGATGGGTGTCCATGGGGTGGATGGGTGTCCATAGGGTGGATGGGTGTCCATAGGGTGGATGCAATAGTCATAGGTGAATGGAGATCATGGGTGGATGGGTGTCCATAGGGTGGGTGACTAGCATAGGCTGGACAGCACAGGAAGATGAATGGCACTCGCTGTCTGACACTCGGGCAGAACATTGCCACGCCTCTTGCTCCGTGGCCTCATTTGCCCTGGCTGATTGGACACACTGTGTCACACCTGCCCTCACCTGGCCCCGCCACCCCGCCCTGGCGCAGGCCAGGGCTCCTCCCCCAGGCTCCAGCTGCACTGTCGTCAGCCCAGACCATGGGCCACCTGCTTTGCTCTGTCCAGCCTCCTCACCCTCGCCCCTCTTCTGGATAAGCTTGCACTTGACCTCCGCGCCTCTGCCCCGGAGGCCACCCCAGGTTCCTCCGGGAGGGTTGGTGTTCTTCCCTTTCTGTGAACGGGTAGCACTTACCACTGCGGACCCAGTTAGCTTTGCCTCTCTGATGAGGAACAGAACATGCTCTGTGTATGTCTGCACTACGGCGAAGCCTGGGGCTTGGCACAGAGTAGGGCCACAGTATGGATCGATGGAGGATGACTGGGAGGATGGGTGAGTGAATGGATGGATGGATGGATGGATGCATTAATAGATAGGTAAATAAATAGATAGATGAATGGATGGGTGGGTGAGTGGATGGATGGAGGATACATGGATGGAGTATGGATGGATGGATGGAGGACACATGGATGGATGGATAGATGGATGATGGATGGATGGATGGATGGATGAAGGATGGATAGATGGATGGATGAGTGGATGGATGAATGGATAGTTGGAGGATAAATGAATGATTAGATGAATAGATGGGTGAGTAGATAGATGGATGGATGGAGGATAAATAAATGGATGGATGGGTGGGTGGGTGGATGGATGGATGGATGAGGGTAAATGAATGGGTGGATAGAGGGACTCATTCTAGCACCCCTAAGCCTCAGGTAAAGCAGTAGGAACAGGGAGAGGATGAACAGCCTCTGCTATGCGATCCAAGGCCCCTCTGAGTCTCGGACTTCCCAGGCCTCAGGCCAGTCTGTTTCCCACACCAGCCTGCCCTCCCTGCCCCTGTGACTTCAGCCCACTTCCCTGATGGCTCACCTTGCTTCTCTACCAGCAACCACGATCCTAACTCTGGCTCTCCTGCTCAGCTGGACTCTCGGCACTGAGCCCTGTGGACTGACCCTGTCCACTGACCCCTTAGTCAGAGCAGCTGGTGTTAGATGTCAGACCCGGACCACCCCGTGTGCCCGGAGCGTCACACGTTTTCCAAGGACGAGGCACTGGCTGGGCTGCGCAGCGATGCGGAGAAGAAGGAAACAGGAGTGAACAGGAGGCCAGCGTGCTCCCGCGTGAGCCCACCGCTGGGGACAAAGCCCGCTGCCTTGTCGGGTGGAGGAGGAGCGGAGGGTGATGCCTGAGGCGCGATGGGAAGGACGCCGGGGAAATGCCTGGGAGGACACGCTTGCCAAGTGCCAGGGAACGTCCCACAAGCCCCTCTCACAACTCCTCAGGCCAGAGCGTCACCCCCATTTCACAGGGAGGACACTGAGGCTCCCGACAGCGACACCACCTGGAAGACCCTGCAGCTAAGACGGGGTCAGACCCGAGCTTAAAGTTCAGGTCGCTCTACCCGCTTCCCCGAGCCTTGGCTGTGGCTTGGGAGAGAAATAAACAGGAAAGCGATGAAGGGGGTGGGGGTGCAGAAGGCAGGGCGAGCCTAGCCCTTTGTCCCTGAGTCCCTCCCCCCCCTTACTTCCCCCCTCCCCCGCCGCCTTTTGGCAGAAACTACAGGGAACCTGCGAATAACCCTCCAGTTTTGAGCCTTTTCCGGGGAACAGCCCGGAGCTCGCCGAGCGGCAGATGCCAGGTCCCTGCCCGCAGAGAGGATGTTCACGGCCTGTGACAGCGATTAATAGCTCCTCTCTCCCGTCAGCCTTAGAAGTCGTCACGCAGGCGCCCGCGGGCCATTCATCCGCGCTGGAACCCAGCCGCGTGGCTGGCGCGCACGAGGCCCCTAGGCCGCCCAAGCGGGGTTTGTGCGCAGGGAACGTGGTTACTGTGGAGGGATGATGCCACTGAACAGCCCAAAGTGTCCCGGGCAGGACCCGCAGGGGACCCAGCGTCTCAGTGACACAGGGACTGGGTTTCCTCCTCACGGGCCCAGGGGACTCCATCCGGAACCTGAATGGGATGCCCTGGACCCAGAGGCACGCCAGGGGGCGGGCGGGGCATCGCGGCCATGGGAGAGCATCGCCTGCAGACACGTGGTCGGAACGCAAAGGAAATGGACTTTGTTCCATTATTGTCTTTAAACGCTCACTAGGCAAGGCGCCCCCTAGTGTCTGCTCCAGGAAAGACGACTCCCACTGCCCACACCCACCACCCTCCCCACCTGACACCATCCTCCTAGACCGGAGTGACCACTGCAGGGCACGCCCCCCCCCCCAGGGCCCCGCAGGTGCAGACCCTGCAGGATCCACAGGGAAGGAAGGAGTCAACCAATGAGCGCATGGACGGGGGCACAACAAATCAATGTCTCTCTCTCTCTCTCTCTGAAATCAATACATAATTTTTTTTTTAATTTTAAAGTTTAAAAGTTCGATAAGGTTACGGCTCCATGAGGAAGCAGCTCAGCTGCTCCTGTCACCCTCTGAGCAGCCCTTAGAGGAACCCCGAGTCCCGTTTCAGCCAAGGGGACTGGGGCCCTGGGCCAGGCCGCTCCGTCTCAGGAATCACAGGCTCCTAACACCGGGGCGGGAGAGTGAGCTCCGGAACCAGGGGAGCCGGGGCCTCGGGGAGATGCGCCGGCCCCCGGCCCCACCCGCCCACCGGGCCGCAGCCCGAGTCACAGCTGAGCTGTTGGCACCCAACAGGTTCCTTCTTGCGCGTCCCAGGTCCCGGGCGGGCAGTCCTGCCGACGTGGCTGAATCAGCGTGGACCTGACCTGTCCTCCACGCCCCTGTCTTTCCACCGGCTCTCCAGCCCCGCCATCCGCTCTCCACGCGGAGGAAGGAATGAAGGCGAACGTGACGGTACATTGCACAGAGAGGGGACCCCATGAGCGAGAAGCCGGGGAGAGAGCCGGCCACCGTGGACTTGTGTCCTTTTCAGAGGGCAGGTCGGGGGCGAGGTGGGGGGCGGTGTTTGCTTTCTCGGGCGGCTTCACGGCCTTCTCCACTGGAAGAGTCCTTCCTGCCCTGTAAAGCCTGGGACGCACACGGAGCTCGGCGGAACGCCGCCCGCGAGGGAGGCCTCTGTAAGCGATGGCCCGCCGCCGGCTGCCGTCTGTTTTCCTAAAACGAAGTGACTGCAGCGAGCGGTTTTTATTATTGCTCGTATATTGTTTAAATATTTCATCGGGCGGCGCCGTGTGAAGAGAGACAATGGCGGGCTGACACAAGATTTATTAGCGGAAGTTTGCACAAATATATTTGTCGGGAGCGAAATATGTTTGCAGAGATGACTCCAGATGTGCAGTGATTAATAACGCGGCGGGCGCGCCGGCACCCGGCCTCCTCCCGGCGGCCACCCGGGGCCGAGTCAGGACACGCCATGAGCTTCTTCTCCAGCGCCAGCGACCCTCTGCTCAAACAGGGATGCTGACCGAATAGAGCGAAACCAATACCAGTCTTTTGGCTCAAAAAAAAGTGGCAGACTGCCCGGCCGGCGGGGCTCCGGGGTTGAGCATCGGCCTAGGAACCAGGAGGTCACGGTTCCATTCCAGTCAAGGGCACAGGCCCCGGTTGCAGGTTCGATCCCCAGGGTGGGGTGTGCAGGAAGCAGCCGATCCATGATTCTCTCTCATCACTGATGTTTCTCTCTCTTTCTCCCTCTTCCTTCCTCTCTAAGATCCATAAAACATATAACTTTTTAAAAGTGCCAGACCACTTAGCTAAACGCTGACTAGCTGGTGGGCTCCGAGCCAGGTGGCATTGGGGGTCGGCCCGGGCAGGGCTCCCGGGATGGGAGGAGGCGGCAGAGATTGGGGGGAGGGAGGGAGGGAAGTCCTGGGACAAGCCCTCTGGTTCCTCCTCTCTTCAGCGGGGACCAGGCACCCCATCCTGGACAGATGCTGGAGACCAAGCCAGGAGTGTGGTCTCCATGGGAGTGAGACCTGAAGGCAGCAGTGGCCACACAGCGAAGCACACACCACACGTGGGGCCAGGAAAGGGGTCTGCTTGCTGGTCCTCGGAGCCTCGGAGCCCAAGAAGTCCCTCGAGGCGGCAGGTTATACGCTCGGCGTCAGGAAGGGGCAACATGGACAGACCCCCTGCACCGGGCGGTCCCCCCAGGAGCATGGACAGACCCCCTGCACCGGGCGGTCCCCCGAGGAGCATGGACAGACCTACTACACCGGGCAGTACCCCCAGGAACATGGACAGACCCCCTGCACTGGGCAGCCCCCCAGGAGGCACCCCGCTCTCTGAGGCACAGGCGGGTCCACCCCCCCCCCGCCCCCCCCTCCCCGCCTGGCCCGCGCTGGCCTCCGCAGCGCCATCCATCTTCGGCGACGGCAGCTGGCTGGAACAGCCGCTATTGAATAAAACTCTCGCGTGGACCCGGGGTCAGCGCTAACAGGCTCCCAATAAACAGTCTGTAGATGGAATCTTATCGCCCCCGGGGCGAGAGGCTCGTTGAGAAGCGACAGCCTTGCCCATCTGCCCAGCGGTGACGGTGACAAATGGCTCGCCTCCTGTCACCCGCGAGGAGCTAATGAAGACGCCCAGGCGCCCTGGGCCCCTGGGCGGGTGGGCTTGGGGGCTGCTGCATCCGGGGGCAGCAGTGGCCCTGCGGTCCCCGCCTCCCCAGCTCGTTGCCATGGAGAAGGAGTTGGATGGCTGCAAGGCTATGCGATGTCTCCCCCGAGAGGCACCAGGACAAGTGGGACAGGAAGTGGCGAATGAGAGGCTCTGATCCTCACGCCGTCCGCGGGAGTGATTGATGGGCACTGGGGCCAGCAAACTGAGACAATGCGCTCGGAGAGACGCACAGCGCGGCCACTGGCTCCCGCGCCTGCCCTGGCGCAGCGGCCTGGCCCGGAGGGGCCCGAGCTGATGACCGACTCCCACTGGCCCGGCCAAGGCCAAGCCTCTCCAGGGCTCCTGGCACTTTATTTTATTTTTATTTTATTGATGTCAGAGAGGAAGGGAGAGGGAGACAGAGAAAGAACGATGAGAGAGAATCACTGATCGGCTGCCTCCTGCACACCCCCTACTAGGGATCGACCTTGCAACCCGGGCATGTGCCCTGACCGGGAAGCCAACTGTGACTTCCTGGTTCATAGGTCGATGCTCACCCACTGGGCCACCACAGCCGGATGAGAGCACACTTTTCAAAAGCAAACCAACCCCTGCAGAGCCCACGCCCTCCCCCTGTCCCAGCAGCCCCACCAGGTAACTCCCCACCTGCCCCACCAGCCCCAGGCGGGTGCCAGACTGCGGGCGCGGGCCCTGGAGCCCAGGAAATTACCCCAGGGAGCCATGGGAGCCGAAGCTCAGCCACGAGGGTGAGCTGAGGGGCCAGCGCTGCCTCAGGTCTGACGGCATCTGAAGCGGAGAGGACAGATGTGGGAGCAGACGCTCAGGTGGGCAGGTGCTCAGTGTCTGCGGTCAGACCTCGAGCCGCAGGACGTCGCTGGTCACCATCAGAGAAGGAGGGTGCAACCCCGAGCCGGGAGGAGGCCCCTCAGAAACTGCGCGAGGCCGGGCGGAGAAGGGGCCACTCTCCTGGTGCCGAAATGTGCCTGTACACTCACCAAAAACAAACCAGAAAAAGCCCAGAACGTTCCCAGCAGCACCGCGCCACGGCCGGATGGGGAAACAATCCCGCTGTCCATCAACGGAGAGACGGAGGAATCCATCGCAGCCTGTTTTGACAACCAGCGGCGAAGAGCAAGTCTGCTGCCGTGGCGAGTGACGCGGATTAATCTCACGGATGGGGCGTTAAATCAAAGCAGTCAGGCAGGACAGGGTATAGACTCCGTGGTTATCTTTACATGACGTTTGAAAAAGCAGGCAAAACAAACCGATCACGCTAGGCATCAGCCGGTGAGAAGGGGGGTGGTAGCGGCTGGGAGGAGGCGCCAGGTGGCTCCTGGGCTCCGGCCAGGCCTGCGGGCGTGCACAGGTGCACATCACATCCGCCAAGCGGCACAGCCGGCGCACAGCGCTGTGTAGGCTGCATTCCCTTTGAAAAGTTTACAAAAAACACTCCCGTATTCTGCACGCCGGTGGCCCCGGGCACCTCGCCGGGTTTCCGGGAACAAAGCTAGCAGGGAACGTCGCTCTATACTGTCAATCTCTGAGCACTTATTCAGCCAGAATCTCCTTTCTCCGGGACTCAGCTTCCCGGTTAAGAGGGATTTTCCTTGCCCGGCTGGCAGGGCTCAGCGGTTGAGCATTGACCTATGAACCAGGAGGTCACAGTTTGATTCCTGGTCAGAGCACATGCCCAGGTTGTGGGCTCAATTCCCAGTGGGGCATGCAGGAGGCATGAGATCAATGATTCTCTCTCTTCATTGGTGTTTCTAACTCTCTGCCTCTCCCTTCCTCTCTGAAATCAATAAGAATGTATTTTTTAAAAAACAGAGGGAATTTCCTTTCCTTGTCTGAATCCGGTGGCGACGAGTCCAGACCGTGTAAATGAAGCGCAAGGGCGGTGGCATCTGCTCCGTGGGGCTGTCACGCCATCGCTGGGCAAAATCACTCAACCAAGAATCAAGCACAATCGCTGATGCCTGGAGCTGGTATTTCCTGGCTACTCCATGGCAGTGACTAGCACTATGCTGCTACTATTACTTCGGAGAGCAAGAGTAGCCTTGCTCTTAGCACTCATATGAACGTTGTTAGTATATCGCCAACACGATCACTAGACTGTAGAGAGCACCTGGCATGGCACATGAGCATTTCTTTAATTATTGTCAGCTGAATCCAGCATCGTTGGCAGAGCCACATCTGGGAAACACACCTTGCCAGAGTCAGGTGTGTTGTCAGCCTAACCTTCAGCTCAGGTGCCAGGGGGTGGGTTTCATTATCTAAATCCAGCCAAGCACCAGGAACAAACCTGATTATCCGGGCCCAGCCAGAAGTGACGATTACAAAGAAGCCACAAGAATGCACATAATCTCCTTTGTCTTGACCTTTAGTAAAACTTCCTGGTTTTTGCTGTATAAAATAAACGTGATGTATTGGCTCTGGGTCACTGTCTCTCCACCAGAGGACACCTGTCCCACCCGGCCCCAGCTTTTTCCTTCTATCTCTGTGTCTGTCTCTTTCTTTCATTTTCTCAATCCCCAGAAGCCCCTACTCAGGAACTGGACTGCTCTCTAGTGGTACTGGATGCAGAAAAGAGAGAAATATTTATACTATACTATCTATATATATAAAAGGCTAAGTGACCTACTGTCCATCCATCCAACCAACTGACTGGCCGGCCAGTACATATGACATGCACTGGCAATCCTATATTATAAAAGGCTAATATGCAAATTGTCCCCTTGACTGGGAGTTCAACCAGGGGGTGGAGCCAGCTGGCCATCCACCTGTGGCCCCTCTCCCTGGCCGGCCCCACCCCCAATCAATCCCAATCGGGGCAGGCTGGCCGGACCCCACCCATGCACAAATTCGTGCACCGGGCCTCTAGTTAGGAATATGTAGTTCCTGTTCTTATGAAGGCATTTAGATATTATCACTCCTTTCTAAGCAAAGGCATGACTAGCTCGTCCCTTACGAAGCACCAAGCATGGTCCATGGGCAGCGTAAGGCTTCCACTCCCTCTCTAAGGGAACGCGTCTTTTCTCCTGCTCGTCTGTAAGCTGCTAAATTGCACCCCTAAGATCCCACACCAGGGCTGGCCCTCAGCAGGCACCTCAAAAGCAGTTGCCTGGGGCTCAGACGTCTGTGCCCGCAGGGGGGTGATGAGAAGGTCTCACTCCTGCATCCCTCTTCCTGTGTTCTTGCCTTCAGTTGCAGACACCACCGGCCTCTTATCGCTTCGACCGGTGAAAGCTCAGGACCTTCATTTAAGACTTTGTTTTCTCACGTCACCCTTTGACACAGAAGACTTGGAGATTTCAGACGGGGGGCTTCTCAATCCTTCACCTTCAACGTGGGCTTCTAGCTAAGCGGCAGGTGGGCAGGCGGCAAATCTAAATGTTAAAGATGTGCGCTCTCCGAGCACATCGACGCCACAGAAACTGTCCTTGGCTGTGGCCTTGGGTGGTGTCGCATTTATGCAACGTCTCTTACGAATATCTCTGTGTCTGGTTCCTTTAGAATGCCTGACACATTGTAGACCCCGGGCCATTATTCAGTTCAATGTAAGAATCAGCCTGGCCGGCGTGGCTCAGGGGTTGAGCATCAACCTAGGAACCAGGAGGTCACGGTTCGTTTCTCGGTCAGGGCACAGGCCCAGGTTGTGGGCTCCATCCCAGTGTGGGGCGTGCAGGAGGCAGCCGGTCCATGACTCTCCCTCATCACTGATGTTTCTATCTCTCTCTCCCTTCCTCTCTGGAATCAATAAGAATATATATAAATAAAAATAAGAATCCGTGTCTGCCCCCAGGGTGCGCACCAGCTGGAGAGGCGGGTGGGTGCCCACGCAGACCACGTTGGCGTGAACGGTAGACTGTGAGGACTGAAGGAGCCTGTGAACTTGGAAGAAATCAGTACTTTGGCTTGTCAGCCAAAGTACAGAGAGAAACCCACGGGAAGCCACTCTCCTCTTTAAATGGCACACGCCTCTCTACAGAGAATTTACATCCAGCCGTTAGCATCTGGCGCGGAGTCAGGCTGCTCGGGCTGATCACTGTCTCCACTGCTTACGAGCACGTAACCTCCGAGTCCTTATCTGCCCAGTGAGAACGCTAACGTGTCTACCCACACGCACCCTGACCGCACATCGAACCCACAGCCTCGTGGTGTACGAGATGGCGCGCCAAAGGTCTGAGCCACCCCGCCAGGTGAGGGAGAATGTGTGTGAACGTGCACTGGAAGCAGCTCACGCGGGGCCGCGGGCAGGCACTGAGGGGCCCTGCGCTGTTGGCAGCAGTCACCCAGCGGGACAGGCTGGTCCCCGAGGGGTAGCATGAAGGCGGAGTCCAGGTGTGCACGGGACACGGTTTGCAAAGAGCATCTCCCCGCACTGTGCGAGGTCTCAACCGCGGAGCCCGTGGGAGCCCGTGGGAGCCCGTGGGAGCCTGTGGGGCAGTGTGAAAATGTGAGGCTTCTCTCCCACACACTGGGAATGTTCCGTGTAACCCGGGAAGCTGTGCCGCGCCCTGTTTGTAACCTTCAGCACAACCCCCTAGCCCCCCCGCCCCCTCTCCCCCGCCCCCCACCCGCTTCACTGAGGCCACTTTACAAGCGGCTCTGATCGCTGTCAATCCCTACGTCACCCGCCTGTGAAAACCAAAGTCTCTGCTTTGAGCTATGAAATTGCTTTTCCCCCTTAAAGAGGGTCCCTTTGTGAAACATTTCTGGGCGGAAACCACTTGAGTGGACTTTTCTTTCTGACTCAAGCCCCCAAGTCACCCGCGGAGAGCGGCTGGGCAGTGACGGAGCTGGTCGGCCCTGACGGCCCCCTTCGCAGGGTCCCCCGCCCTTCCCGGCAGGTCTGCGGGTCTCCTGCCCGGACCTGCCGTACCCTCTGGCATCCGGGCGGCCTCTGCTTGTTGCTTCGCTCTGATGTGGGAAGAGATGCGCTGCTGGCAGCAGCCCCGTCTGCTCTCCTGCTCGGCTCCCTGCGAGCAGAGGCCACGGCAGCAGCAGGTCCGAGCCAGCCGAGCGCCTGGGCGGGCGGGCGGCCGCCGGTGCTGCCCCGGCCCGGGCTGGGCTTCTGCCCTGACGCCGGAGCCGGCCTTTCCCCGCAGTTCGCCTCGGTCACGGTCACGGCCACGACCTGGAGCAGTGCGGGCAGCCAGATGCCTTCTCTCCCTCATCCGATTCTAAACTGGGGACGGATTCCTGAGCCAGACCTGGGCTGAGCCCTTCACCTGCCTCGTTCTCCATCAGGCGTATCCCCCCCCACACACACCTCCCAGAGGCGGCAAACCCCCAGGCGCAGAGGCTGCACAGCCAGCCATGGAGAGCGGACCTGCACGCGGGGACCCAGTGTGCCCAGCCTCCACCCTCTCAGACAGTGTGCCCAGCCTCCACCTCTGACACAGTTTGCCCAGCCTCCACCTCTGACACAGTGTGCCCAGCCTCCACCCTCTGACACAGTTTGCCCAGCCTCCACCCTCTGACACAGTTTGCCCAGCCTCCACCTCTGACACAGTTGCCCAGCCTCCACCTCTGACACAGTGTGCCCAGCCTCCACCTCTGACACAGTCGCCCAGCCTCCACCTCTGACACAGTGTGCCCAGCCTCCACCTTCTCATACAGTGTGCCCAGCCTCCACCTCTGACACAGTTTGCCCAGCCTCCACCTCTGACACAGTTGCCCAGCCTCCACCCTCTGACACAGTTTGCCCAGCCTCCACCCTCTCATACAGTTGCCCAGCCTCCACCCTCTCAGACAGTGTGCCCAGCCTCCACCTCTGACACAGTCGCCCAGCCTCCACCTCTGACACAGTGTGCCCAGCCTCCACCTTCTCATACAGTTGCCCAGCCTCCACCCTCTCAGACAGTGTGCCCAGCCTCCACCCTGTGACACAGTCGCCCAGCCTCCACCTCTGACACAGTTGCCCAGCCTCCACCCTCTCAGACAGTGTGCCCAGCCTCCACCCTCTGACACAGTTGCCCAGCCTCCACCCTCTCAGACAGTTTGCCCAGCCTCCACCCTCTGACACAGTTGCCCAGCCTCCACCTTCTCATACAGTTGCCCAGCCTCCACCCTCTCAGACAGTTTGCCCAGCCTCCACCCTCTGACACAGTGTGCCCAGCCTCCATCCTCTGTCACAGTTTGCCCAGCCTCCACCTCTGACACAGTTGCCCAGCCTCTACCCTCTCAGTTTGTCCAGCCTCCACCTCTGACACAGTTGCCCAGCCTCCACCTTCTCAGACAGTTGCCCAGCCTCCACCCTCTGACACAGTTGCCCAGCCTCCACCTTCTCAGACAGTTGCCCAGCCTCCACCCTCTGACACAGTTGCCCAGCCTCCACCTTCTCATACAGTTGCCCAGCCTCCACCTCTGACACAGTCGCCCAGCCTCCACCTCTTGTCATTTCAGGGTTCACTGCAGCCTCTTCTCCTCTTGTCCATGAACTCCCCACCGGGAGGGCCCACCCTCCCCACGAGGCACCCCCTCCCCACAAAACTCCCCCTCCCCACGAGGCACCCCCCCCGACGAGGCACCCTTCCCACAAGACAGCCCCTCCCAATGAGGCACCCTCCCCACGAGACAGCCCCTCCCCACGAGGCACACCCTCCCCACAAAACTCCCCCTCCCCACGAGGCACCCCCCCCCGACGAGGCATCCTCCCCACAAGGCACCCCCTCCCCACGAGGCACCCTCCCTCCCCCCACAAGGCACCCTCCCCATGAGGCACCCCTCCCACGAGGCACCCTCCCCACAAGATAGCCCCTCCCAATAAGGCACCCTCCCTCCCCCCACGAAGCATCTCCCCCACCCAGCACCCCCCACACACACGAGGCACCCCCTGCCCACAAGGCACCCCCTCGCCGCGAGGCAGTCGGAGTGGCCACAGTCCCCAGCACTGTACCACAAAGACCAAGTGGTCCCGAGGCCGCCGCCTGCCCTTATGCTCTGCTCTGCGTTTCCCTGTTTGCTGAGTTGGAAATTGTAAGCCTATTATTAATTCATTAAGAAACATAATTTCATGCAAAATAACGTGTTTACCCTCCTTTATTAGGTTAGGGTGGCGCGGCGGTGAGAGCCGCTGGGAAATGAGCTCCCTGCTCCCGGGGGCGAGGGAGCCGCTTCATTTCCCTCCACGTAGCGGGCAGGACTCGCTGACGGGCCCGGATTTGGGGCGCGCTCCTGATCCCACCTGAGCGAGGCGCTGGGGAAGGGAGTCAGCGAGAGGAAGATGCTGGGGGAGACGTCGCCCGGTCCCTCTTCATCCGGTGGGGGTGAGAGGCTCAGCGTGGGGCGTGGGGTTGCCTGAGAGGTTCGGGTTCAGCGCCGAGCCCTCGGGGACAGGGGCCGAGTGCATGTTCTCGTTTATGGGAAAAGCGGAGACTTAGCTGGGGACGGAGGAGCTGCTGGGACGGACCAGGCGGGAAACAAGCCCAAGGCCATGGCACGGTCCTCGTCAGCCTCCCAGGGCGACCCCATCCTCCCACCCGCCCCTCGCTGACGCCCTCGGACCCCTTCCCGGGACCTCCGCTGGCGGCCCCGGCCCAGGGCGCGGGGAGACACGCCATCCACCCCCCGCCCCCCAGCCGCCCCCTGCGCCAGGGGGCGACGTTGTCCTGTCAGGACGTGACTGAGACGCTCAGGTTTCAGGACCGTGGCCTTCAGCACCCACATTTCCAAGGAGACACGGGATGGCGCTCCCACCCCCGCCGGCCTCCGACGTGGCGGGGGGTGGGGGATGGGGGGCAGCTAGGGGGCCAGGGCGTACGGGAGGCCGCGGGCAGCAGCGGAGGGAGCAGGAGAAGCAGGCGGTCTGGCTGCAGTTCAGCCTGGGCGGACGACCGGTGGCCTTCTCCCTGCTCCTGACCGCTCTCACCCGGCGGTGCCCAGGGGCCGGGGCACAGTTCCCGTCTTGCTCCTTCGATGCCAATGTAAGCGCTGCCCGGAGGCCTCGGGCTCTGGGAGAACCTGCTGCGTGCCCCCCGCTTCCCCCCTCTCCCCACGCCTGTCTCCCTGCCTGTCCTTCCCGCGGCTGCAAGGAGCCCCTCTGGCTGATCCAGGTGGAAGGAGGTGCAGGCCGGGCTCCCCTCATCCTCCTCCCCCTCCAGGCAGGCATCCGTCCGGAATGAACCTCCCCACGGCACTTCAGTGGCACCCAGGCCTTCTGGAACTTTCCTCGTTCGAGCGCCAGCCCACACCTCGGGTCACTCTTCTGTTGAAGGGGAGCTGGGCGGGGGCGGGTGCTGCTGAGTGGGAGGCCGCTGCGAGCAGCCGAAGTCCCGCTGGGCCTGTGGGAGGCGGCGGCACAGAACCAGGGACGAGGGCCCTGGCGGCTGAGGGGGTGGGAGGCCAGCGGGCGTTTCCATGGGGATGAGTGGAGATGGGATGGCGGCAGGAAGCTGGGAGGAGCTGCTGTCTGCAGGTGCCCTCCCGCCTGGCAGCCCTGGGGCCAGCTGGTCCACAGGCCCGTGAGCCTCCGCAGCGGCCTCGTCCTCTGCCGGCCGGAGCAGGCCGTAGGCGGGAGGCGCTGGGACGCAGGAAGCTGGGCAGGGCTTCCTTCAGTCAGAAGAGTGGACAGCCAGCCAGTGTGGCTGACTGGTGAGCGCCGCCCTATGGACCAGGAGGTCACGATTCGATTCCGGTCAAGGGCACAGGCCCAGGTTGTGGTTTGATCCCCAGTGGGGGGCGTGCAGGAGGCAGCCGATCCATGATTCTCTCTCACCATGGATGTTTCTCTCTCTCCCTCTCCCTTCCTCTCTGACATCAATAAAAACATCTTTAAGAAAAAAATTGAAAAGAGCGGACAGGAGCACCCCAGGGTACAGCGCCCCCAGTCCTCACTGGTGACCCTGGCGATCTCGCCGCTGCCTGACACCTATGATGGGCGGAGCCGCTCAGCCTGGCCGCAGAACAGAGGGGGAGAGGGGGGGCGTCCAGGCCCAGAGCCCTACAAACCTCCCTTCCTCCTCACCCCAGCTCGGCCAGCGGTGCAGCCGGGGGGCAGCCCCCTGCAAAGCTGGGGTCCCGAAGGGCTCTGTGAGGCACTTGGCCTGTGGGAAAGTCTGACAACCATCAGCCAATCGGGAAACACACGCCCCTTCCTCTCCAAGTGCCCGCCAATCACCCCAATCACTGAAATCAGGGTGTGGGCAGGGCCCGCCCCCTCCAAACCTTCAGGGCTCTGCTTCCCGCCTCGTCCAGCTCCAGGGAGGCAGCCCCGGGCTCAGAGCTGTGTCACTCCACCTCCCTTCAGAGCGCGGCAGGACACAGAGGACGCCGTGTGGGGATGGACGCAGAGGACGCCGTGTGGGGATGGACACAGAGGACGCCGTGTGGGGATGGACACAGAGGACGCCGCGTGGGGATGGACACAGAGGACGCCGTGTGGGGATGGACACAGAGGACGCCGTGTGGGGCAGGACACAGAGGACTCCGCGTGGGGATGGACACAGAGGACGCCGCGTGGGGATGGACACAGAGGACGCCGCGTGGGGATGGACACAGAGGACTCCGCGTGGGGATGGACACAGAGGACGCCGCGTGGGGATGGACACAGAGGACTCCGCGTGGGGATGGACACAGAGGACGCCGCGTGGGGATGGACACAGAGGACGCCGCGTGGGGATGGACACAGAGGACGCCGTGTGGGGATGGACACAGAGGACGCCGTGTGGGGATGGACACAGAGGACGCCGTGTGGGGATGGACACAGAGGACGGCGTGTGGGGATGGACACAGAGGACGCCGTGTGGGGATGGACACAGAGGACGCCATGTGGGGATGGACACAGAGGACGGCGTGTGGGGATGGACACAGAGGACGCCGCGTGGGGATGGACACAGAGGACGCCGTGTGGGGATGGACACAGAGGACGCCGTGTGGGGATGGACGCAGAGGACGCCGCGTGGGGATGGACGCAGAGGACGCCGCGTGGGGATGGACACAGAGGACGCCGTGTGGGGCAGGACACAGAGGACGCCGTGTGGGGATGGACACAGAGGACGCCGTGTGGGGATGGACACAGAGGACGCCGTGTGGGGATGGACACAGAGGACGGCGTGTGGGGATGGACACAGAGGACGCCGTGTGGGGATGGACACAGAGGACACCGTGTGGGGATGGACTCAGAGGACGCCGTGTGGGGATGGACACAGAGGACACCGTGTGGGGATGGACACAGAGGACGCCGTGTGGGGATGGCCCACAGCCGCTGGCGATGACGGAGCCACGCGGGTCCCAACCACGCCCTGTGTCTGCACAGGCTGAGTGGACAGCCGCCGGCGGGTGAGCCCACAGAGGCGCATCAGCCTGGGGGCGGGAGGGTTCCGCCTCAGGGAGCCGGCGGGTCGCTGTGTGTGTCTGTTTCTCCTGGACGGTGGACACCAGTCATCTGGACCAGGTTCCCCCGAGGACCTCACCGTCACTTGACCACAGCTGCCAAGACCCCCTTTCCAAATCAGACCCTCTTCCCAGGCCGGGGGGTAGGGTCCCACGTGGCCTTTGGGTGCACAGATCATGAGGCAGCCAGGGGAGACCTGGCTCTGTGGGCTCGCACGGGTGGGGGGGTTGAGGTGGGGGGGGCTCTGTGGGCTCACACCTTCTCCTGGAGGTGCTCCCAGGAGCTGACGGGCCCTGTCTTCCCCTGGCTCTGCCTGTGCAGACACAGGGTGTGGTTGGGACCCGCGTGGCTCCGTCATCGCCAGCAGCTGTGGGTCCCGTGGGGAGATCCTGGCTCCGGTTTGTCCCCTGGGAAGAGGACGGACAGGCAGCCATCCATGTGGGTCCTGCAGGGTCCCCTGGGGAACCCACCGCCTCCCGTGGCCTCCGGTTTCCAATCCTCCCCCAGGAGGCAGGCGGCTCCCCGAGGCGGAGCCCCCCCTTCCCCCCCCCCCCCGCCCCCACCCCCAGGCCGACGCCCTGTAGAAGGTGACTGAAGTCTGGGCTCTGCCCGGGACTGATTGGGAGTTTCGCTTGCTTTTGTTTTTCCGGAAGGACTGAGAAAACAAACTCTCAAGAACAAGGGTGCCGCCCGCATCCCTCATCACACGCTCCTTCCAGGCCTTCTCCCAGAGGCCTCTGGGGCGTGGGTTTGAGACGCTGACAAAGGCACAACCGCTCTGCACTTGGGCAGGCGGCCGGGCAGGTGGCTGGGCGCTCTCCCATCCTTTGGCCGAAGAGCAAGGACAGAGGGGTCTCCCTTCACCGCCAGGGCGCCGCGCTGCCTCTCGGCAGTACATGGAGCAGCAAGCCGGCTGGAAGTTACAGTGAACGCAGGCCGAGGCAAATCTGTCCACGCGTTCCCACCCCGGCTCCCGGCTCAGGGTTAACGCCAAGAGCCAAGGCCAGGAGGGAAGCTGGGGCCTCCTCGCCGACTGGGGGCCCGGGAGCCCGTCACCTCTCTGCGACCTTCGCGGGGACCTCGGTGTGAGTGAGGGCTGCGTTTCACCCCACGGGGGCGGGGGCGGGGCCAGGACGTGTCCGCTGAGGGCCGAGCGCACAGAAGCCGGACCGGACAGGACGCACCGGGCGCTGGGCCCTGAGGACCACGGAGCCCAGTTCTCAGCGTCTTCGGCACGACCTTCCCACATGCTCCCACCTGAGGCCCAGGGAGCCCTCGGAGCTGCCCCGGCTTGGGCAGCTGCGGCCTCGGGAAGGGGTCTCCGTGCCGGTGCAGGTCATGCCGGGTCTCCCGGCTGGGCAATGAGGCCTTCTGAATGCCAGGCTCCATGGAGCACATGGGAGCAGGGTGGGGCCCAGGCTGCGAGGGGCAGGGACAGGGACAGGGGCAGGGGCAGGGGCAGGGGCAGGGACAGGGGCAGGGGCAGGGGCAGGGGCAGGGGCAGGGGTGAAGTGGTGGCGGACCCCTGCCCGGCCTCGGGCTGCTCTCCGGGCGTCTGAGCAGCTGGCCGACCTGGCTGCCTGGGAAACATCGCGTGGTGAGGAAGTGCCGGGTTCTCCCTCTAACCCGGGCACCCGGCCCCTGTCCAGGGAGCTGAGGGCGGGGACACATACGTGGGCCCCACCAGGCACTGGGCTGCGTGTCAGTGGGAATGGGGAGGGACTGGAGCGGGTCGGCGCGTGGGGTGTCTGCCGGGCTCGCCAGCTGTGCTCTGACAGCCGCGCGGAGGTTTGGTGGAGCCCCTCGTTCCCCCTCAGATGAACTCGTAGGCAGAGGAACCCCGTGTCTGAAGAGGACTCTGCCTCCCTCCCAGGGGCAGGGCCGCCCGTCTGCCCCCCATTTTGTGGAGGAGGAGAGAGAGCCCAGGCGGTGGGGCTCTCTCAGGGTCACCGCCCGGGAGCAGAGGGTTGGCACTGGCCCCAGGTCCGCGGGCTCTCCGTCCAGCGCTCTGTGAGCCCCACGGCGGGTGTGGACCACCCGACACGCCTCGCTGTGTGCCCAGCTCGGGGCAGCCAGCTGCGTCCCCAGACACGCCCCCGCCAGGGGCACCTCCTCAGTCTCCGTGCGCCGAGTGCACACACCCCACGAGGGGAACGCCCACCGCCGCCTGGTGATGAGAAGGAGATGCCGGCTCCCCCAGGATGAAGGGAAAGGGGCGGTCCAGGGGTGTCTGGACCTCCAGGGCTCCAGCTGCAGTTCAGGGCCAGTAGGCGTCTCTCCCCCTCCCTCCCCCCGTCTGTCCACCCACCCTCCTCCCCCACCTCCTCCCTCCCCTCTCCTCTCCCCCTCTCTCTCCATCTTGCTTCTTCAATCCCCTTCATTGTGTTTTGTTCCCAGACAGACTTGCCTCGGGTGACAGAAGGGCTGCCAGGACCCAACTGTCCCCCTCACGCTCTGGCGTCCACGGGCTGCCACAGAGACCCGTCCCTGCCGTGGGCCCCTGTCCCCTCCCTGAGCCGGTCGTGTGGCCCCGGAGACGGGACGTGCCAGTTGGCTCAGCCCATTCCCTTGAGCGAAAGCCACGCCAGCCAGAGCCTGGGGGTCAGGAGAAGGGTATTCCCCCCGGGAGGTCGGGGGAGGGCATTCCCCCGGGCCCAGGAAAGGCCACGGGAAGGCAGAGCAGGCGAAGCGCCAAGTCCCGCGTCTTATGATTCATCTTCGGTTCTAAATTCTTAGGAAAATGTCAGGGTGCTGCGGAGACCGTTTATTTAAAGAAACGCGATGCTTCATTGTAAATGCGATCCTTCAAAAGAATTAAATACGAATCAGAAAGACAAACTCCCGAGATGCTCGTCGCCAGGCAGTTTAAACAGTAACACGCGGGCTCTGGCCCCACTGCCATCTGTCACGCGGCGCGGCGCGACCTCCAGACTCCACCCAACACGGCCCAACTCGACCCTCGCGGCCTTCGGAGCCGTAGCCGCTGCGGGCAGGACCCCTGCGAAGGTGCCCCCGAGGTCAGCACCAAGCAAATGTATCGGTGCTGTGTCCACTCACGACCCACAACCCGGTGCTCGGGGCAGATGGAAGGGGGAGCAGAAAATTCAAGAAGGCCCTGTGTCAGCACGGCAGGCTTTCTGTGTTAGACGTGGCTGAAATGAGAGGAAGACAGGGTGACAGGATCAGCACAGTCACCTCGTCCGGCTGGGCCTTGTCCCTTGCTGGGAGGCGGCGGCCCACTCCCCGGCCCTGGCCCCCCGCCGCGGTCCCTCCTTCCCACCAGACGACCAGCTGGGCCTGGCACCTGCCGGCTTTACCGTGTGAAGGCAGTTGGGTTCAGCGGCGAGGCCCAGACATGAGGTGGTCTTACAGCTGAGCAAACACCACGGCTGGGCGTGCGCTGGGGCCTGTAGTGTCCCCCAAATTCACGTCCTCCCCAGAACCCCAGGTGGTGGCCATACTTGCAAAGAGAGTCTACAGAGGTGGTTGGTGAAGAGGTCATACTGAGCAAGCGGACCCTTCATCCGACCGGTACCCGGGGCTGCGTGGTCCCGAGGGATCTCACCCACAGGGCCTCCCCTGCGCCTCCGCCGTGACATGGAAGTCCCACCGACACCCACGGCCTGCTGCCCGCTGCGTGGCTGCTCCCCGTCTCTGCTTAGAAACTGAGCTGCTGACGTGTGTTTCCGAGGCCTTCCAGCAATTTAATGCAGCCTGAACGACAGAAGGTGATGCCACTCTGCTCAGCTGGTAATCACCACGATTCCATCTGCAGCCCAAGCACCACAGCATCACCAAGGACCCTGAGCTGCCCCGGGACAAAGGTGCCGGAGGGAGCTGCTCCTGAGATGGGAGCCAGGGCCATGCCCCTGCTGCCCCAGGTCTCCCTGCTCAGTCATTCTCCAGACGTCTCCGTGTGCCTCCGATTTGGTGTATCTCCTGTGCTTCCCTCTTTTTTCGATGAACTTTTCCTTCACCTGATTTCTCAGTGTGTGTGTGTGTGTGTGTGTGTGTGTACATGTGGTCTGTGTCTAATGTGAAAAAATACATATTTCTAAGAACACCTAAACTTTCTAACCTGGACCATGAAGAGTTTGGAATAGACAATAGTGATGGAGTCATGATGGTGTTGATGGTGATAATTAGTGATGCTGATGGTGACGATGATGGCGAAGATGGTGATGATGATGATGGTGATGATGATGATGATGGTGATGATGATTATGATGGTGGTGATGATGATGGTGATAATTAGTGATGCTGATGGTGATGATGATGGTGATGATGATGATGATGGTGATAATTAGTGATGATGATGGTGATGATGGTGATGATGGTGATGATGATGATGATGATGATATGGTGATGGAAGTGATATTTGTTATGAACATGATGGTGATGGTGATAATAGTGATGATGTTGGCAATGATGATGGTGATGATGATGAGGTGATGATGGTGATAGTAATTATGAAGATGGTGATGATGGTGACAATGGCAATAATGGTGATTATGATGGTGAAGATGATGGTGATGATGGAGATGGTGATAATAGTGATGAAGATGGTGATGGTGATGATGGTACTGGTGATGATGATGGTGACGGTGATAACTGTGATGATGAAGATGGTGATGGTGGTCGTGATGGTTGGGATGATGGTGGTGGTGGTGGTGGTGATGGTGAGTGTGGTGATGAAGATGGTGATGGTGGTGGTGATGGTGATAACGGTGAGTGTGGTGATGAAGATGGTGATGATAATTAAGATGGTGATGGTGGGTGTGGTGATAAAGATGGTGGTGGTGGTGGTGGTGGTGGTGGTGATGGTTGGGATGATGAAGATCATGATGATAATGAAGATGGTGATGGTGGTGATGGTGGGTGTGGTGATGAAGATGGTGATGGTGGTGGTGGTGATGGTGGTGGAGATGACAGTGGTAGCTAACATCTGAGCAGGCCTTGCTGTGTGACGCTCGGCGCCGAGCCCTTCTCATGCCTCGTCTCACCACCCAGGGGGCAGACGCCAGGACCAGCCTCACTTGCGACTGAGACGTTTCCTCAGGGCCACCTGCCCATCCCAGCACAACCAGCTCTGAGCCGTGGCGGCTCGTGGACAAAACGAAGAGAAACCCTGCATGCCTTTCGAGGAAGTGCTGGCACTTAGGCCAGAACACCTGCTCCTGGGGGTGTCGCCCACCTGGGGGGTGTCCCCAGGAGAGGCCGCAGGTGGGAAAGGAAGAGGGGGGTGGCTTGGGGAGAAGCACGAGAGGTAAGGACCCCGGGAAGCTGCCGCCAAAGTGGACCAAACAGAGACCAGCTGGCGGGAGGCAGACGGGACACCAGCCTCCCGGGGAGGGTCCAGCCTTTTCCAAACCCTCTATGCAACCCCCCCACCCCCACCCCGGCTCAGGGAGGGCACCCAGCTGTGGCCTGGCTGCCACCGAGGCTGGCAGCTGCACCGAGGGTCCTCCTAGGGTCGCGTGAACAGGGAATTTTATTCAGGGCCACTGGCCACTGCATTCCCCGGTGGGAGCCCCTGCGGAGCCATAGCCTCTGATGCCGGTGGGAGATCTCTCGCTCACCCTCCACATGGTGAGGCCCCACGGCTTGGAGGTCCCCCCACTCGGCAGCGGGCGGCCCCGGCATCCCGGCACCCCTGCGCCATTGAGGCCTTGTCAGTAGGCAGCCGGCCCTCTCGCTAGGAAGGCATACCCGTGCGGTGGAGGCCGACCGCAACCCAGCAAGCCCGCAGCCCACCGTCAGCAGGATCATAACTGGAAAATCACCCCCCGGCACGCAGTCCAGCTCACGCACTTCCCATTGATCTGCCTAATCTCCTCTCTGTAGCTGTGAAATTGTATTTCCCTCTTAATAGGCCTGCAACTGTTATAGATGAGCGGCTCAATCGCGGCGATTGCAGCAGCAGGCATGCTAAAGAGGGACGTTAGCTCCGCGCCCTCGCCGATGCCAAGGCCCTCCGTGCCGGGAATCACAATCGGCGCCAGCCCCATCTGGCCACAGCGCCCAGCCATGCAGCCCGCCCCCTGCAGGGAGGAGAATGCCGGGGGGCGGGGGGGGGAGGCAAGGGTGGGAGGGGGCTCTCCTTCCTGGCTCCTTCCATAGAGGAACCCTCAAAGGCCAGACCCCCCTTCTTTTAAAAAAAATTATGTTTTTCAGAGAGGAAGAGAGAGGGAGAGAGAGAGAAACATCAAGGATGAGAGAGAATCATGGACCGGCTGCCTCCTGCACGCCCCACCCTGGGGATAGAGCCCAAAACCTGGACACGTGCCCTGACAGGGAACCGAACTGTGACCTCCTGGTTCCTAGGTCAACACTCAACCCCTGAGACACGCCAGCCGGGCCAGACCCCCTTCTCTTGATGCTGTCGGGAAGCTGTGCCCGTCTCCGTTAGCCCCAAGGCTTCCCCTCTGCTGTGACCATCCACCCCGGTCCCTCAAGTTTGCACTGTGACCAAGGACCTTCCATTCCACTTCCACCCAGACGCCCCTCCCTCGTCTCTCTCCGCCTCCTTCACCGGGGTCTCCTGCCTGTGCCCTTGGCTCCCAGCTCCCCTGCCTGGAACTGGGGTGTCCCTCTTACTCCCTCTGTCCTGTACAACTCTGCTTCAGCTCCAAAGTTAATGGGCTCCCCCGGGAATCCAGCTGAACCCCTGGACCCCCACCCACTGTGGTGGGTGAAACAGTGGCACCCTGAGAGCTATGTCGCCTCCTGGACAACCCAGCGGCGGGGTCTGCCTCCAGGAGCCGTGCCGTGAGCAGAGGCCCGTCCTGGGCAGCTCACCGCCCGCCCGTCTCCGCCTCCCGGCCTCCCGCTGAGAGCCCAGGTGCAGCGATTGCTGGGCGCATCTCAGGTGAACGGAAGGTCCCGTGCAAACCCACACCTGAAGGCGGCCGTGGCAGGGACCCAGCGACCAGCACCCATCACTGCTCCCGGCCTGCCCCTTCGATCAGGGAAACACGGGCCGGGGGGACGGGGCCGCCGCCCTCCATTTCCATAAGCAAATGTTTGCGTGTCATTTCCGCCTGCCCTTTCTGCTCCCTCCCCCTCTTACTTCTATTTGAGCAAAATGTGTTCAAACATCCCCTCCCGCCGGCCCGGGGGACAGGGAGGGCCTGTAACGTCCGTGTAACATGGTGGAGAGCGAATGCAATATTGTGCCTATTTGCCTAACGGGGTATCGATTTCCTCTGGAAAGGAAATGTCACCTCCGTGGAACTCAAGATGTCGCGTAGGAGACACGCCCGCCCTGACAGGTTCCTCTGGGGACAGCTTAGCCACGCCACCCCCGCGTGTCAGCCAAAGGATCGAGCGCGGGAGAGACGGATCCCAGGCCTCCGGCTCCTGTCTCGTCCCCCGCCGACTCCGGGCTGTCTGAACGCTGCTCACGCACGCGGCCCCGCGGAGGCTATGACGGCTTCCCCGGGACGCGCAGCACCAGCAGAGGCCGCCGCGGCGCGCCGGGATAAACAGTGTTTGTGACACAGCGGGACACGGGCCGGTGAAAGGGAACAGCCCGGGCATCTCCAAGATAAAAGCCCGTTCCCTTCCACAGACGCTGAGGCCGCAGCTGCTTCGGAAGAAGCCGCACCGCGCCCACGGAAGCAGGTGAGAATACGGACCAGGAGCAAGGGGACCAGGAGCAAGGCCAGGGCCGCCCCCGCCTCCCTGCCTCCTGACCCTGCAGCAGCCACCGAATGGGCCCCTGCACCTGCCCGTGCCGCCCGCGGGTTCTCCCCTGCACCCAGTCACCAGTCCTGTGAGCCGGGAGAGGCCGCCTCCTCCCGTCAAAACCCTGCAATCAGCCCGGCCGCGGGGCTCAGGGGCTGAGCGTCGACCCATGAACCAGGAGGTCACGGTTCCATTCCCGGTCAGGACACAGGCCCGGGTTGCGGGCTCCATCCCGTGTGATTCTCTCTCATCGTGGATGTTTCTCTCTCCCTCCCTCGCCCTGCCTCTCTGAAACCCATAAAAACACACACAAAACGCTGCAATCCTCTTTCATTTCATCCTGAGAAGTCCTCACAGCCGGGACCCCACGCGGCCGGCCCACCCCCATGCTGACCTCCGGCTCCTGCCGGTCCTCTCTGCCGGTGTCCGGCACGTGCTGCTGGCCCGGGCCCTGCTCCTCCGTGCCCTCTGCAGGAAGTCTCTTCCCTCACAACCCCCATCCCATGCTCCCCATCACCTTCTCCCCGAGGCCTCCTACATCCACTCTGCAGGACACCGAGCCTGCACCCCGCTCCCCGCCCGCCTCCCACACCTCCCAGCACCCTGTCCCCACGGTGGGAATTGACGCGTGCTGACGGACGGCCACCGCCGACAGGAGCTGGGTGGCCTGCTCCCCGTCACCGCATTGGGCTCAGTCAACGCAGATCAGAATCCGGCAAAGCCAGGAGCCAGGTCA
This sequence comes from Corynorhinus townsendii, assembly GCA_026230045.1. Taxonomy (NCBI): domain Eukaryota; kingdom Metazoa; phylum Chordata; class Mammalia; order Chiroptera; family Vespertilionidae; genus Corynorhinus; species Corynorhinus townsendii. Next base: position 219,870,420 of record JAPDVU010000002.1, read on the forward strand.
GCAACTCGGCCAGCCCGGCCCGCTCGGTTCCAGTCCCTTATAACCCGTCTCGTGCACCGACCTCTGACCGCAGTGTCCCGAGTACCCGTGTGGAGAGAGCCTGCCCCACGCCAGCCTCCGCTCCTTCCCAGGACGAAGGCCCCGGGCCAGACCCCTGCTGGGCGACGTTTGCTCCAGAGAAGTGGCCCCTCATTCATTCGGCAAATACTACACGTCTGCCTCGGAGCCGCCAAGCAAGCCTGGCTGAGAGCAGATTGCATGTCCACTCCCCCGTCTGTCTGTCTGTCCACCCTCCACCCCTCCCTCCAGCCCTCCATCCACCCTTCCACCCCTCCATCCTCCCTCCACCACTCCATCCTCCTTCCACCACTCCACCCCTCCATCCCTCCATCCACCCCTCCCTCCCTTCACCCCTCCCTCCACCCCTCCACCCCTCCCTCCACCCCTCCATCCTCCCTTCCACCCCTCCACCCCTCCATCCACCCCTCCATCCTCCCTCCACCCCTCCCTCCACCCCTCCATCCTCCCTTCCACCACTCCATCCTCCCTCCACCACTCCACCCCTCCATCCCTCCATCCACCCCTCCATCCTCCCTTCCACCCCTCCACCCCTCCATCCACCCCTCCCTCCACCCCTCCACCCCTCCCTCCACCCCTCCATCCTCCCTTCCACCCCTCCATCCTCCCTCCACCACTCCATCCTCCCTCCACCACTCCACCCCTCCATCCACCCCTCCCTCCCTCCACCCCTTCATCCACCCCTCCATCCCTCCCTCCACCCCTTCATCCACCCTTCCACCCCTCCATCCACCCCTCCATCCTCCCCTCCCTCCACCCCTCCATCCACCCCTCCCTCCACCCCTCAACCCCTCCATCCACCCCTCCATCCACCCCTCCATCCCCTCCATCCACCCCTCCCTCCTCCCTCCCTCCTCCCTCCATGGATCCCCTGGTGGAGCTGGGATGGTAAGTAGACTTCACGCCAGGAAAGCGTGAGGGACGTGGGCGAGGTGGGCATGGGGGTGGATTCAGGAGGCTCGTTGACCATCACTAAGTTCACTGTGTCCCGTGCGTGATGCCGACAAACGGATGTGGCCCTCGGAAGCCAGATGCGTGGAGCAGGTGGTGAAAGCATGCCACACCCCAGGGCCCTACCTCGCCTCCCGGAAGAATCGCCCCACGGGGACCTCATGGCAGCTTGGCCACAGTTGCAGGGACGTAGGGAGGACAGGGTCACACGCGGCCGCAGGCCCGGTGAGGGCTTCCCAAGCTCTGGGTGCGCGAGCGGCTGGGGCGGGGCAGACCCTCCAGCGGGTGCCGCAGGACAGCAGAGTCCGTGCCCGCCTTTCTCAGAGCCCCGAGGCCAGTTTCCACCACTGGCCACACATTCCCCACGGTCAGAGGGTCAGACAGTGCCTTGATCTTGTCAAAGCACAGGGGTCAGGCGTCCGTGCACACGCCATGGCTCCGGGTGCCAGCTCTCGGGGATGGTTCCGTGTAGGTGCCTCCGGGCGCCGTGCCCGCGTCTCCAGCTGGTTTATGTTCCAAGGCCCCCTCGCCAGCTGGCCAACCTCCCACGTCCCTCCCCGGCCCTGGTCGCGCGCTGGTGGGTCCCTCGGCCTGGCCTGTGCCCTCTCACAATCGGGGACCTCTCGGGGGATGTTGAGAGCCAGTTTCAGCCCCATCCCGCAGGCCGAGGATGAATTCGTGCACTGGGCCTCTAGTAAACGAGGAAGTGACACCGTGGCCAGTAAAGCCCAGGTCTCCCTTATTTCCAGTCTACGTTCCTGACCCCTTGGCCAGATGCCTTAAATATGTGCCATCCACAGCCCTGGACGGGGGCTCAGTTGGTTGGAGCTCGTCCCACACACAGGAAGGTCCCAGGTTCAGTTCCTGGTCGGGGCACATACCTCGGTTGCAGGTTCGATTCCTGGTCAGGGCTTGTCTGGGAGACAACTGATGGATGCTTCCCTCTCACATCCAAGTTTCTCTCTCTCTCTCTCTCTCTCTCTCTCTCTCTCTCTCTCTCTCTCTCTCTCTCTCTCTCCCCCCCCCTCTCTCATCAATAAACATATCCTCAGATGAGGATATAAAATATGTATATTGTATACCACATAATATAAATACATGTCGCATGGAAATAACAAATATATAAACACAGAAATATATATACATAATTTCTCATCTGCACACATTTACTTATTTCTCTGGGGACTCCACGTAGAGGCCAGAATGATATTATAATGTGTGAACAGCTCAGCAGTTTAACTCCAATTATTTTTATAATGATGTTATTTAAATCAACGGAAGTATGAAGCCAGGTCTCAGCTGCTTATGCTGACAGCTCGTGTGCGACTAGAGAAACCAGATCCAGTTACCATTCGAATTCAGACAAAACTATAAACCCATGAATTCCGAGGGACCCTCCCGGAGGTGCCTGATGGCTGCAGCGAGTCGCCTGCGGGTGGCGAGGACGAGGGCTTCGTGCCCGGGCGTGACAGGGCACCGTGGTCCTCGGTCTGGAGCGTCAGGGACCACCCTTGTTCCTCAGCTTCCTTAACAAGCAATGCATCTGCACCCATCCAGCCATTCTTCCCCCGGGTGGTCCACTTACCCCGGCCACACGGGATTGATCACAGAAATGAGACGGTCAGCACTGTCCAGCCTGAAATGCCTCGGGGCCCATGGCTACCCCTCAGTGACCCCAGGCGGGTCCCAGCGGGGCGGCTGTGGCTACAGGAACCCCGTCCTGAGTCATGGGCAGTGACCTTCACTCTGGGGGGCCTGGGGGGGGGGCATTCCACACCCCCTGCCTTTCTCTCTTCCTTGTTCTTCTCGGGGGCCCAGAGCGCGCGGGTCCCCTTCGCTGGGCACCATCACCACAGAGAACGGAGAACGGAGGCAGAGACGCGATGGAAACGCCGCCCTTTGGGGGTGAGGCCGCCCCACCATGCAGACGGCGGCCCCTGCTGCTCCCCATGACCGTGAACGGAAACACAGCACTCAAACAGGCTCCCGGGACTCGGTGACCCCTGGGAAAACCTCAGGCGCCCCCTGCACCCCGAGTCTGAGATGCCGCTCTGTGCTGGGGTGTAACGATGACTCCCCCAGATGCGCGCCCCGGAACCTCAACTCAGTGTCCCGGGACCGAGACGGACACGTGGACATGCAGCAGGCGAGGCATCCGGCTGAGCGCCTGTGGCCACAGCTTTGCTCCCAAAACAACACGGATCTGACTAGAAACGATGGACAGGCAGGCGTCCAGGCGCGCGGTCCACGGGGCTGCGCACAGGGGGACGGGATAGCACGGACCTAAAAACAGGTCGCGTCTGCGAGCCAAGCCCAGAGGACCCAATGCCAGCCTCTCTGGACTCCCTGGATGCCAGAGACCCCGCCCACGGGGCCGGACAGCAGGCCCGGCCTGGGAAGGCTGTCACACACCCCACCTCCGCGCCCAAGGGGGCCCCACCTGAGACTGCCCCTCCCTGCACACAGCCTTGCAGGGGCGTGTTGGGGTCTCTGTGTTCATTCTTACGTGTGCTCTGTCCCTCGAGCGTAAAGGTAACCGCACACACACTTCAGGAAAGCCTGCGCCCTAAACGCCAGGAGGCCCAACTCGGAAGCTGCGCGGGCAGAAGGCAAAGGAGACGGGAATGACGCAGGGAGCGGGGCGCAGGACGCCCGTGACTCTGATGCCTCTGAGATGTGACATGAGGGGGCACTGTGCCCTGGACGTGAGATGAGAGGGTTCCTTTAAGAAGGAGAACATTCAGGGAACAAGCACACACTTTCAGAAGCGAACACTACGCCCTGAGAAATGGAAATCTGAATCGAAGGAGAAGAAAATGAAGTTAAGGGCCGTTCCTAGAAGGCAGAGCAGCGATGTCGGGAGGGAGAAGAAAGAAGAAAGAAGAAGGAGGAGGAGGAGAAGAAGAAGAAAAAAAAGAGGCGAAGCCTGGGAGGCCTCATGTCGTAGTGACAAATTCCAAAAAGGGAGCACCACACAAACCGGGGGGAGCAGGGGGCTGGCGGCAGGGAGCATGTTCCTCATGGAAGGGGGGCGGAGGCCTCAGCTGAATGGGGCGATGGAGGAGCCGGCACGAGAATAAACAGGACCAACCCAAGTCCCCGGGCAACCTGCCAGAGCCCTGGGGAATAAGAGGTGACGCTGGAAGCTTCCGGAAGATAAAGCCCATTGCCTACACCCCAGGACCCAGATGGCCTTGGATTCCTCGTAAGATGTTGGAAGCACCCCTTCAAAGCGTGGAAGAAACGTCTGCAGGCTACACATCCACACCCAGCTGCACGCTGACGCCGTGGGAGAGCGGGAACTACGTGTCTCTGACCTGAACGGGCTCCGGAAAACTAGCTCTCGTGGCCCCCCCTTTTTAAAATAATTCTTTTTTTAATATTTTTATATAACTGTATCGGTGTCAGAGAGGAAGGGAGAGGGAGAAAGAGAGAGAAACATCAATGCTGAGAGAGTCACGGATCGGCTGCCTCCTGCACGCCCCACCCTGGGGACCCAGCCCACACCCCGGGCCTGTGCTCTGACCGGGAACCACGCCCCCTTTTTCCAAGCTCTTAGGAGACAAGCTTTATCAAATCCAGGCCGAAGTCAGGAGAGGGAAGCCGCGGGCCCCGGGAAGGCGAGAGCATCGGAGGGTGGCCGCGGAGAGAATGCCGGAGGAGGCGAGCCAGGCGGCCACGGAGGAGCAGACAGGAGACTGGGGAGCGGGGGGCAGGCCCGGAAAGATGAGACTGGAGCTGTGAGCCTCCCTGGGATTTCTGACCAAAATACGAGTAAGTTGATGACTCTGGCTGACAGTTTGGGGACACGTTCGTGATAGTGCCCGCAACCCTAGCAAATTAAAACGCGGGCAGTTCTTCATCCGGGGAAAACCCAAAGGTGATCAGGACGGGAAATGCAATCACAGAGCCACGCTGCGGCTCAGCTGTGAATAATAATTACGCAATTATGTAAATGCCCAATATTGATCTCGCCACAAACGACGCTGTGGGGAGGGATGGGGGGGGAGGGGGAGGAGGCGGGCGCATGCCTGTGTTCTGTTGTGGCTGCGCGGGGCGCCGGGGCACACGGTGGAGAGATTAAAATCCTGATCCCCTCCGTGGGGCATCGGTGGAGAAGCCACTGAAGTGAACAAGAGATCGTGGGATGAGCGTTTGTTTACAACTGTCAAGGTCGGCCGGAAGCCGGAAGCTGGGGTGTGGAGAGCCGCGGGGCGGACTCTGGGGGCGGGCAAGGAGCAGGGGGGGGAGAGGCAGAGCCTGCAGTTCTGGTCTAATCTGCATAGGACGCAGGCTTTCCAAAGACATGTTTTGAAGATGGCACGTGGAAAAGAAAGACGGCTCACGTGGCCGGGCGTTGGAAGGCCCTGGGAGAAGGGGGGGCGGGGGGTGGGCCTGGCTGGAGGGGGGTTTGAACAGTGCAGAGGGGGTCCCATGTGCCTTGGTGACTTGGGGCTGAGCCCCCGGGTGCTCTGGGGCTGAGCCTCCTGGCCTGCGGGGGGAGCTGGATGCGGGGGGAGGGGAAGAAGAAGGAAGGAGTTGGCTCTGGGGATGGATGGAAGCCTGGGGGAGGCATGGTGTGGGCAGGGATGGTCCTGGCCTCAGGCGACATCTGAGGCTGGGAGTCTCTGGGACGGACCCTCAGCCTGCAGGTCTGACGCACCCCCAGGGGGACCAGCCCGAACGGAACAAAGGCCGTGCGGCGTTGGAGACGTGGTGGCGTCCGGGATACGTCTCAGGCTGGGGAGCCAGAGGAGTTGGACCACCACCCGGCTGTGGTCCCTTTGGGGTTTTTAACCATAAGTCCGACTCCCCTTGGTGACCCACAAACCCCCACGGAGCCTGGGCCAGCCCACGGCCAGCTGCCCGGCCGGCTCTTCCCGCACAGCCCAGACGCCGCCCGGGCTTCCACGGAAGAGACGGTTCGGAAGCCGCGTCACAGCGAGGCGGGCAACGCGTCACTTCCTGGGACCTCACCTGCGAAGGCCCCGGAGCCCATCGCGGACGACACACAGGTCACCAGAGGGGCCCCGGGCTCCCGCGGGGCGCGAGATTCCCAGGAGGATAAGAGCCAGGAGGCCAAGGATCACCCACGTCGCTGCCCAGGTGGTTTCTCCGAGACCCGTGTCTGCTCCCGGCACCTCCCCCGAGCGTGCGCATGTCCTTCCAGGGTCGCAGAGCGGATGCCTGTTTCCTGGGGGTGCTCAGCGGCTCCCGGATGATGCTCCGTGGGAAGGAGAGGCGCTGCCCACCCCCTGGTCCTTCGTGGGCACCGTCCGGGGGAGGGGAGGGAGACGGGCTGCAGAGGGAGGGCGGGGGGGTGACGACCAGGACCACAAGGCTGGTCAGTCCCTCACGGCACACGGCGAGCCTTCTACGACATTTAAAAGGAGGAAACGTGTGGTATGCATTTTTGCGGGAACAGCGCCCCTTCTCTCCGGGACCCCTCCCCGCCGCCTCCGGGAGCCTCGGCTCCCTCCTGGGCTGACTCCCGCCGACGGCGCCGTCTCTCCGGAGCAGCCAGTCCGTCATTCCGGGCCATTCCGGTGCTTTCACGCCCGCTCCTGCTCGGCCTCAAAGCCAGGAAAGGTTTGGGTTTCTCCCTCTTTGTCACAGTGTCGCTTTCATCTGTGTCTCAGATCTTGTGACCAGAAAGGTGGATAAATGAGCAAAGAATACCACTCTTCACAGAAAAGGAAATTAAAATAAACTGAGCCCGGGAGAGGGGCCATCTGAGTCCCGATCCCCAGGAGCAGGGCGAGGGGCGTTTCCAGCCAGTGAGCGCGCTGGCCCCCCTCTCCCCCCCCTCACCCTGCACCCGAGACCCAGCCGCTCCCTCCCTCCCGGCACACCCACATGTTCAGAGAGCCCTCCCCAGCCGCCACCCCACGGGCACCAGTGCTGCTCCCCAGCTCCTGCGGCCACGGCCACGGAACACAGACGCTGTTTTAGGAAATGCCGCTATTTCTCCAAAATCAAAACTAAACAGCCCCTCATTGTGAGCAGCACTGAGGCCCGGTGACCTGCCTGGCGGACCAGAGCCCGGGCCTGCGAAGCCGGTTCCCGTGACGGCGGGACAGGTACACCCCGAGGCTGAGCAGCGCTGGGCGTGGCCCCAAACAAGGAGGAGGCTCCCTCCCCTGAGGACGCGCTGGTTGGGGCCTCGGACACGGGGGGACCCCGGTTTGCTTTCTGCCACCATCCTTAGTGGCTGTCGCTGAGACCACGGTCCTCGCGGGGCCTGGGGGGGGTGGACACGCACGCCTGCCACGGGTAGGGGCCGCCCTGGGTTCACTGTCCAGGGGTACAGCGCCCCCCCTCGACTTCAGTGGGGGAGAACCACGTCTCCGGTGAATCCGCTCACAGACACGGACGCGAACCCGGTTTTCCGTGTATTTTGGCCCTGAGGAGAGAATGGCAGAGCCTTGGGTGCAAACCTTACCAGCCCAGCCACGGCGCAGGCGTGGAAGGAGATTGAGGTGAAACCTTAGGGCCCCGGGTGTCGCTGCACCGCCCACGTGCACCGCCGCCTCGGTGACGGTTCGGTGACGGCCCTTAACTTTTCTTAGTCACACTTTTGTTTTAAATATATTTTTTATTGATTTCAGAGAGGGAGAGGGAGAGAGAAACATCCATGATGAGAATCATGGATCGGCTGCCTCCTGCACGCCCCACACTGGGGATCGAGCCTGCAACCCGGGCCTGTGCCCTGGACCGGAATCGAACCCGGGACCCTTCAGTCCCCAGGCCGCCGCTCTACCCACTGAGCCACACTGGCCAGGGCAGTCCTGCTTTTTTTTGAAATGGAAATTTCAAGCTAGCCTGGCAGGGTTGCCATGGTGACCAGAGAAGGATGCCAATAAAACAGAAGCAAACAGCACGCAGGGCTGCATGACGGGCTGTGATGGGTGTTCTTCCTGTGCGTGCTGTAAGCTGCCTGCAGGCACTCCTGGTCCAAATGTCCAGCAAGCCCGGCCCTCCTCCCGCCACCCTGTGGAGGGCCCCCACCGCTCCGCTCTCATGAGTGAGTGAGGGCCCCGGAGACCCCGCTCGCCCTCCTCACGCAGAGCACCCTCCCTGAGGACCTGCTGGTCCCGGCGCTGTCACGGACACTAGGGATGCGCCATTCACAAAGGCACACAGCGCCGTGCACTTGGAGTTGGTGCGCAGTGGGGAGGATGCAAACTAAGTGGTGAGCGCTGACTTCAGACCTTCCTGCGTGTCATGACGGGAGGACGGAGGGCCGTACGGCAGATAAAACCGGGTGGACATGGATGCGGCCCCCTGCCCCCGTGCAGCTTGGGGTGGTCCCAGGGCCTTCTCTCGGGAGGTGGCCGCTGAGCTCAGTCCGATGAGGAGGGAGTCGATAGGAAGGCTCAGAGAGGCAACGCCACCTGCGCTCACACAGAGGGCGGTGCTCTCACAGGGGGCGGAGCTCTCTCACAGGGGGCGGGGCTCTCTCACAGGGGGCGGAGCTCTCTCACAGAGGGCGGTGCTCCCAGATGCTGCTGTCCAGGTTACCCCCACCCCCCACAGCTGCTCCGTGACCCGCAGGTCCAGCGGTGCCCACTCTGACGTTGACAAAGGCCTTGCCAATGTCCCATCCCTTCACCTTGACCCCCAGTTATAGTCTAGTGATTGCAGCCATTGATTCCCTTCCCCTTGGAGGTCACCCCCACAGCCTGGAGAAGACCATGCCACTTCCACACCCCCTCTGCCTCTCCTCTCAGCAGGACCACACAGCCAAGGCCTCTGGGAAGACAGAGCCCTGTGCCTCCCCTGCCATGAGCTGGTGGCACCCAAGGTTCTGAGGGCACCAGGGCTCTGAGGACACCCAGGGCTCTGAGGGCACCCAAGGTTCTGAGGGCACCAGGGCTCTGAGGGCACCCAGGGCTCTGAGGGCACCCAAGGCTCTGAGGGCACCCAGGGCTCTGAGGACACCCAGGGCTCTGAGGGCACCCAAGGCTCTGAGGGCACCCAGGGCTCTGAGGACACCCAGGGCTCTGAGGGCACCCAAGGCTCTGAGGGCACCCAGGCTCTCCAGTGGCACCCAAGGCTCTGAGGGCACCAGGACTCTCCAGTGGCACCCAGGGCACTCTGGGCAGCATGCACACGCCATGGCCGGTGAAGTCCTTCATAAAACCTCTACTTGGAGGAATCAGCCGTTCAACACATGGGTCTTCAATGCCTGTGAAAGCCGAGGCCTGGGCTCCGGTCCCACGGCTCCTCCACTCACGAAGGAGCTGTACGCGGGAGTAAAGACACCCAGAGGCTGCTCCCAGGGGACCGTGACACCGGCAGGCAGGACGGCTGTTTGGCCAAGGGGACCACCCGCTGTGAAACAGGTCTCTGCATCTGCGTCTCAGAGAGCACGGGGCACAGCTCGAAGGCCCAGCTGGAAGACTTCACCGTTTCCCACGCGTTAGCAGTCGTCGAGAATGGACTCCCCCCACACTTGAAGTTGGTATCGAGCAGCCCTGTGACTTGGGCACAGGCCATGAAGATGGATGGCGGCACCGACGTGCCGGGCCCCGGCAGAGCCTGATCGGTGTGCTTCCCTTTATAGATCATCGGTGATAGAACACTTTAATGGCCTCATAGAAGGGCGCTCTCCTGATGAAGATGAAAAATGTCCACGGCCAGATATGGAACCCCCAGAGCAGGGGGACGCATACTTCATGAGGCTTGTCAGCGGTCAGACCCTAAATAATTCAGCACCCCAGATTAAAATACTTGATGCTCTCAATGTCCTAATGGGATATAATGAAATGTCCCCGACGCTGCCGTCTTAAAATTAACATCCTTTGAAATTTCGAAATCCATCAGCGGCCATGACAAGCGCCCAGTCTGAGCGTTTATGGATTGCGCGGCCACAGAAGGGAGGAGGGAACCTGGTGAGCCCCTCCCCCAGGGCTGGCGGACTGCGGGCCAGCGGTGACTCAGTCCGTCTGTGTCCTGGTGACAGACACGGCCACGGGGCCTCAATGGCCTGGTCCTGGTCATTCAAGAAGTAGACGGTGGCCAGATCTGCCTTACACATCCATGTGAAGACACCTTTCACCCCTGGGTGGGGGGTGGGCTGAGTCACCCGCTGATTGGCCCTTTCTTGGGAAACAGTCCCCTTGCGCCCTCAGCCACCACAGGAGCTATCACCTTCGAACTGAATCTCGGTTATTCTCGGGGGCCTCATGGCCTTTGAGCTCCAACTTTGTCATCTTACACGGTAACCGCGTTTGTCTTGCCCAGAAAAATGAAAAGCTCAAGGAGAGTAGAGACTGTTTTCTTGTGTGTTTGTTTTTTACTGCTAAAGCCCTGGTACCTGAAAATAAAAATGCTTAACATATAGGGACTCATGGATGGATGGAGAGATGGAAGATGGATGAAAGGATGAATGAATGGGTAGATAGAGGAAGGGTGGTGGATGGATGGATGGATGGATGAATGAATGGATGGACGGGTAGGTGGGTGGATGGATGGATGAATGAATGGACAGGTGGATGGGTGGATGGATGAATGGGTGGATGGATGGATGGATGGATGGATGGATGGATGGATGGATGGACAGGTGGATGGGGGGATGGATGAATGGGTGGATGGGTAGGTGGGTGGGTGGGTGGGTAGATGAAAGGATGGATGGATGGATATAGGTGGGCAGATGGATGGATGAATGGACAGGCGGGTAATTGTTGGATGGATGGATGGGTGGATGGACGGTACCTGGATAAGTGAGTGCTTCCCGCCTTATATTCTCACCGCAGAGAACAATGCCCAGCATGTATCTGTTAGTTAAATGAATGAACCCATCTCCATGGCCCACACCTCTGAGAACTCCCCATCCCTGAGCTTGCTGCTGCCTCCACTGCGGCTGGGAGCCCTCCTTCCCAGCACCCCATTCACCGACCGACTGGACCGTGGTGCCCGCACCCGCGATCTCAGGTCCTGTGAGTGTTCTGTAGCCTCACAGACCATGAACTTGTCCCGCAGCGCCCCCGCATTCCTCAGCGCCTCCCCTCAAGCTCATCGGCACTCCACACGGTGGGCTCCCAGCCTCCCCGCTAAGCCGGGCCTGTGGGAAGAAGCCGCTGGACCAGCACAGGGAGAACAAGAAAGGAGCGCCTTGCATAATTCAACCAACAGCCCAGGGACCCCCGGCGCCTCTCCCGGGTGCCGCGTGCCTGTCGGCCACAGCGCAAAGGACACATGGAAAATGAGAAACTGCGAGAAGCCTCTGCGTGAAGATAACAATCTCCTGGTGATAAACCAGCCCCGCGCGTCGGAGTCGAGAGGAAATAAGAAAATCCAGCGAGCAAATTGGAATCTGGTCGGAAGGGCCGGCTGCATCGCGGTGAGCGCGCCGTCCCAGGGAGAACATTGAAAGCAGCTCCAGGGGCGGGGCGGTGGCCGGTCCGGGAAACGGGCTTGCAGCTCTCCTGCCTCACCTCGGGGGCGAGGCCCGTGGCCGGCGTGGTGCGTGCAGGACTCGGGAGCAGGAACCCTGTGGCGGGACCACAACGGGGAGACGCCCACGGAAGACCCCATGAGGAGTAAGCGACACCCGGGAGCCGGGACGCACCCTGGGTTGGTGGCCAGTGTAACAGGACAGGCAGGAGCCCGGCTCCCAGACACTCCCTCTGAGCCCAGGCGTCCCTCGTCAGCCGTGCGTGATTGGGGGGAGTAGGACCGGCCGTGAGTGCGCCTCTGGGGGCCTCGGCCCAGTGCAGTGGACAGCGATGTCGACCTGTCCTGTCCACAGCGGGCCGAGTGACCCCACACTGCACGGCCACTTCTCTCTCGGGCTTGGAGAGGAGGGGTGAATGGCGGTACCTGGCTCCTGAGTTACAACTTGTCCCCAGAGAGGCCAGTGTGGCAGCCAAGAGACCCGGTAGGAGGACGGGAAGGAGCCGGGAGAGGCTGGAGAGATGCCACCTCCTGGACCAGCTGGGGGTGGGGTAAGGATGGACCCGAGCCTCTGCACTTGCCTCCCAGCAGCCCCGGGAGCCTCTGAAAAGGGAGTCAGCTCATCCTTGGGCTGAACCTGTTGTCCCCAACCCCCAAAGCCTTCAGCCAACTCCCAGGGCCCTCAGGCCAGCCCACAACTCTCTTAACCCTCTTTTCCGCCTGCCCTCCCCCACTCCCTGCACTGCAGCCAGGCCAGCCTCCCTGGGTTCCCCCGACACATGAACCTACCCCAGGACCTTTGCACCTACTCTCCCCGCTCCCTGGCTGCTTCTTTCTTGACATTCAGGTCTCAGCTCAGTCGTCCCCTCCTCAGCGGCCACCCTGACCCCTCCCCCGGCGCCCCCCCACCCCCCATCACAGTGTCCCTTTCATTTTGGTAAAACACCTTCCGTGCGGCATCTGCCAGGCGCTCCCTTTCTGCGCCAGCACCCAACCCTCGACTACAACAGACGCTCCGCGGGGACGGGCGCTCTGGCTGGCCTGCTCATACACCCCCGGCACCTGGTGCCGGGCCTGGGCACCGAACAGGCCGCGTAAATATTTGTTTGGCAGGAACGCAGGGAACGGAGCAGGTGCGCGGCCTCCAGCGCAAACACGGCTCTGGGGCCTCTCGCAGTCCCGCCTGCCAGCACGCCATTCGCCGCACAGCAGGCTCCAGATGGCAGGTGAGCGGCACCCCCTCCTCCCGCAGGTGGCGCACGCAGAGCCCCCGGGCTCGCAGCTACCTGGGCCCGGGAGATGCCACCACAGGATGAATGACTGAAGGAGCACAAGCTGGTGGCCCTGGGTCTCCTCCCAGCCCCTGGCCCTTCCCCGCCCCCAGGGCCGCCCTCCAAAGCTGCGGGGGAGCAAGAGAGCCCCGCCCATCCTGCCAGCTCAGCCCCTTCCACCGGGGCCTCTTTGGATGCCACCAGCCAAGGGCCCCGGGGAAGGAGGACCTGCCCCGTGCACCGTCCACTCGGCCGAACGTGCTGCAAGCAAACAAAGCAGGCGAGGCACGGGCCCCGTGGCCCGAGAGGAGACAGTGAGGGCCCCAGGGGCCGTGTGCGCCTTCACCAGCCGGGAGCGGGAGGCCGGGGTGAGGATGGGCGAGGAATTGGTCAGCCCCGCTGCCGCTGCCGTGGAATCCCCCCCGCTCGCCGGCTCCCATCGGGGCTGAGGTGAGCATCGGCTCCCCTGGGGCCTCCGTTCAAACCTGAGCCCAAGCCCCACAGCAAAACTACAGTGGTCACACCTCTAAATGGGACCCGGCCATTCACGGCGGGTGGAGTGAGGCGAACTGGGGCCATCTAGTGCCCATGGGCTCGGCTCGAGCACATGGGGAGCAGGGGATCCCCCGTAGAGGGATGAGCCAGGGTGGGGAACGAACCTCGGACTGGGCTAGACACTGGGCAGGACGGCCCGGTGTCTGCAGGGCGTCCTGAGTCCCAGGCTCTTATTCCCCAGCTGTATGTGAAAGCAGCTTCACACGTGTGTGGGGGACGGGGGGAGGAGACATGAATGAGCTCAAACATGAGAAGCTCTAAAACCACGCCACTCCCACCATCAGCTTATCACACCAGCAACGCCCTCCCCCCACCTGAGGCCAGCTGGAGCGCACCCCCTGCAGACCCTCCCAGATGCCCGCCCAGCGCCCTGGCCTCCCCGGCACCCTCTGCCCCACCTTTGTGGGAGCTCCGCCCTCCTCTAACCCGCCATGAACCCTGAGAGACAGGGTGGTGGCAGGAACGCTGATCAGAATAACTATATCCACTCACCCACAGGCCGCCGAGGGCCCGAGAGCACGGCGCCCACCCCAAGCCCAGGTGTGGCAGTGGCAGGTGCTGGCGGGAGGAGTCCGGGCACGCGGCGGGACGGCCAGCAGCCTTGCTTGGGTCTGGGGTCAGTGCCCAGGGCTGGCCACCCCTCCTGGGGAGCAGCCCAGGAGCGGGGACGTTGCGGCCCTCCAGGAGCTGAGACAGACACTTGGGTGGACAAACCTGAAAAATCTCTGGAAAGGCCCAGGGGCAGGGCTCAGGGGTCGAGCATCGGCCTAGGAACCAGGAGGTCAGGGTTCGATTCCCGGTCAGGGCTCTGGCCCGGGTTGCGGGCTCCATTTCCCGGGGGGGGGGGGGGGGGGGGGGCGGCATGCTGGAGGCAGCCGATCCGTGATCCTCTCTCATCACTGATGTCTCTCTCTCTCTTCCTCTCCGAAATGAGTAAACATATACACACATTTCTAAGTCTATAGAAAGCGTCTGATGAATGCGTTTCCCCACCTAGAATGGTTTAGTCGCTGCTGCTCAAGAAACTGGGGATGCAAGTGGGGACCGAGGGAGGCAGCGGCTCCCCTCAGGCGCCGGCTCTCACAGGGCGACACCCATCACGGTCTCCTGGACCAGACAGGCGTCTTCCCTGCCGCTGTCCGGGGCAGAGGATGGGCGCTGACCGCGGGCCTGAGCAATGGCCACCTGATCGGGAAGGGAGGCGGCCCACAGCGCTGTGATCACGGGGCGGTGGACCGTCACCCGCTCAGCCACCGTGACTCTGCAGGGCTCGGCTCCCGATGGAGCGAGAGTGGTGCCAGCGAGCACCAAGTGTCCCCGTAAATATCCGCGGGCGGCCCGTGGGAGAGGCGGCCGCGGGCGTGGATGCGTCTGCCGTGATGAACGCCCAGCGCTGAGGGGACGCTCCACTCGGAAGTGCTGTGTGGTCGGGTCGGCACTGGGGGGAGGGGGGACCCTGCAGGGGAGGGAGCGGGGACAGGACCCTTTCCCATGGGAGTGAGCGGCTCCCCTGGATGTGGGGCGGCAGAGGACCTGAAAGACCCCGGCCTGGACGGAGTGGCAGCCTCTCCGAGGAAGACGTCCGGCTCCAGCATTCAGCACCTGCACCGGGCGGAGCAGAAACCGCCCCCCCCCGGCCCCGGAAAGAGTGACCGCAGGGCGACGTGGGGCCTGGCCGGACCCCAAGGAACCCACGTGTTTCTGCTCAAGCCGCTCCGCTGAGCGTCAGACCCTCAGCTGCTGGGCCGAGACAGGCTGCCATTTTGCCCCAAGGGCAGGGCCAGGCACCTCGGAAGAAGTCAGCTGCCCTCCGCCGCCACCCCCGGGGCCTGGAGCTAGCAATCCGACCCGATGGGACCAGCCTCTTCCCCTCGCCCAGGCGCTCCTCCCGCCCCGGCCCCCACCACCCGCCCGGCCTGGGCTGTGCACACGGTAGTAAGTGGATCTGGTCTCCGGTTTCTCTCTCTGGGGCCCCGCCCACATTGGGGCAGGTCTGTCTATTCCAGGCCTCCAGGCTTCCGGTCTTACTTCGTTAGTCAATTCATTTTGTTCGTGAGATTCCACAGGTGAGTGAGATCATGTGACATTTGTCTTTCTCAGTCTGGCTTGTCTCACTCAGCATCGCAGTCTCCAGGTCCCTCCGTGCTGTCCCAGAGGGTAAGAGGTCCCTCTTGTTGACAGCTGCATAGCAGTCCACAGCTTCTGACCCACTCCTCTGCTGATGGGCGCTTGGCCTGTTTCCAAATCTTAGCTTCATTTTTATTTTTATTTTTCACTCCAGAGAGGAAGGGAAAGGGAGAGAAACAGACACATCAGTGATGAGAGAGAACCATCGATCGGCTGCCTCCTACATGCCTCCTACTGGGGATCGAGCCCACAACCCAGGCACGTGACCTTGACTGCAATCGAACCCGGGACCCTTCAGTCCACAGGCCGACGCTCTATCCACTGAGCCACACCAGCCAGGGCCACATCTTAGCCACTTTTATTTGAGGCAAAATTCCCATGACACAACGTTAGCAACCATTACTTTAGGAGGTCAGCCGGGTCATTCCGTGCACCGAGGCGTCACCACCAGCTCACGCCGAGGCCACTGCGTCACCTCGACCCGCTGAGCGTCACTCCTCGCCCAGCCACGGAGCACCTGCCGCGGTCCCCTCTGCGGACAAGCCATCTGAATGGACATCCCGGGGTGCCCTTCCTGTCGCTTCCTCCCTCAGCACCACGTCTCCACGGCCCCTCCATGGGGGCGCCTCCGGCAGCTACTCCAATACTATGACTTATGGGGAACATACATTGAGTGGCCAGATGATGATGATCTCTGAACACATAATCATCTGGCCACTCAGTGTATATATATATATATCTTAGAGGCCCGGTGCATGGATTCGTGCATGGGTGAGGTCCAGCCAGCCTGGCCAGGGGGAGGGGACATGGGCGGTTGGCCGGCCTGCCTGCCGGTCGAACTCCTGGTTGAGGGGACCATTTGCCTATGAGCCTTTTATTCTATAGGATGGACACGGAGTGGCCAGATGATTATGTGCTCAGAGATCATCATCGTCTGGCCACTCCGTGTGTATTGGGTCATTCAAGTGACCAGAACCCATTTCTCACCTGTGGCCAGTCCACAGCTCCTGGTCAGAGCGCCCACGGCCGCTGGGGTGTCCTGAGCAGCCGGGCGACGGGAACATCCCTCTGTGATTCTTGGTTTCTTGGCCTCATTCCTGGAGCCCCTCCTGGGGCCTAACGACCAGGCCGAGGTCTTGCCACAAATTACAAGTCTCTGCCCACCACACCTGAGTTGATGCTAATGAGGAGGGGGCTGGTTGCCAGGGCAACAACCAGGTTATAGTCCCACCCATCCTACCCCCCCCCCCGACTTCCAGGGAGGGGAGAGGGGCTGCAGGTGGAATCCATCACGACGGCCCATGGCTTCACCGTCGTGCTGGGTGATGAAGCCACTGGGAAAGGGTGGGAGCGGAGAGCTTTGGGGTGGGGGCTCCCCCCTGCTGCTCTGGGCTCAGACCTCACGGGGACCACAGCTCCTTCCTCGGGGCCTCACCCGTACCTCTTCCTCCGGCTGTTGATTCGTCTTTTCTTGTCCTCGGTCGTGAACGGGTGATGTGGTGAGCAGATGGGTGTCCTGAGTTCCTGGGCCATCCTAGCGAATCACTGGGGCCCGGAGGGGGCCGTGGGCACCTCTCATGTGCAGCCAGTGCAGGGGGCCCCCTGGACTGGGGGTTGGCATCTGCAGTGGGGGCGGCCCCGGGGGCCTGAGCCCTCGCTGGGGGCCTGAGGTGCCTGCAGGTGGACAGTGAGGTGGAGTGGGATTGCAGAGTGCCAGCAGGCTTGCATGGTCTTGGGGAACCCCTCCTGCCGCACACGGCTGGCCTTGGGTGACCGGAGCTCCTAGGTCCCGTCCCCTGTCCAGCATCCCCTCCAGCATCCCCTTCAGCATCCCCTATCCAGCATCCACGGTCCCGGAGCATCCCCCCCGCCCCCCGTCCAGCGGGCACGGCTCCGTCCCCACACCCGCGCTCTGCACAGGAGCAACAGGAGGCGCAAAACGTGTAAGAGGGAAAAAGTCCCGTTAGGGGCGAGGCGCACGTGCGCCGAAGAGAGCAGGAGAGGGAATGGCTCCGGCTCGGAAATTCCTCTATCATCCCGGCCGGCCGCGGGCGCGCTCCGCCCCCCACCACGCACCGCAGGCGCGCGTGCGCAGCCATTGTGCCACCGCGCAGCCGGTCACAGCGCCGCCGCCGCGCGTCCATGACAGACAGTTGCCGTCCTTTGCGGGGTAATTACCATTTTAATCTCAAACCGGCCGCAGGAGCAAATTGCTTGATAAGTAACGGGGTTTCCTGCGAGTCCTAATGGGCTGCTGAGCCGGCGGGAGCCACTCTGGGCTGGTTCAGTGTCTGCACGGAGGCGGGGGCGGGGGGGGGCGGGGCGCGCAGGTCTGCACAGCGGGGGCCAGGGGGCCAGGGTCTGCTCTGCCCTGGGCTGGACAGCTGGGGAGCCCCGCTCCTCGCCTGAGACCCACAGGGCAGCCCTCAGTTTCTCTTCTCCGATCATCGCTCTCCCATTTGCAGAGAGGGAGGCGGGAGAGGGGAAAGATGGGACGGCCCTGCTCAGAGCTGCCCTGCAAGCAGAAGTTGGGGTGCAGGCAAGGGCCACCTCCAGAAGCACAAGACGCCCGGGGCTCCAGAGAGAGGAAGGCGGGGGGGGGGGGGGGGGGGGGGAGGAAGGGGAGGGAAGAGAGAGAGGGAGAGAGAGGGAGAGAGGAAGAGAGAGAGCGGGAGGGGGGGAGAGAGAGAGGGAGAGAGACATCGATGTGAGAGAGAAACGTCCATCAGGTGCCTTCTGTGCACCCCTGAGCTGGGATGGAGCCCTGAGCTGGGATGGAGCCGTAGCCCGGGCCTGTGCCCGGAGCCAGAATCACACCGAGACCCTTCGGTGCACAGGACGATGCTCCCACCAGCAGCACCCCCCGGACAGGGCTGGAGCGGTGGGTCTCATAAGCCAAGCTGGGCAGGTTCTGCCGCGGGCCGTGGGCCGCACAAACCCAGCACGGAGCCCCTGGGAGGGGGCGGCAACGGCTGAGTGCCCGGGGCCACACCCCTGACTCCGTCTGGGCGGTGGTCGGCAAACTGCGGCTCGCGAGCCACATGAGGCTCTTTGGCCCCTTGAGTGTGGCTCTTCCACAAAATACCACAGCCAGGGCGAGTCTGTTTGGAAGAAGTGGCGTTAGAAGAAGTTTACGTTTAAAAAATTTGGCTCTCCAAAGAAATGTCAATCGTTGTCCTGTTGATATGTGGCTCTGCTGACGAATGAGTTTGCCGAGGGGTTAGCACCTGTGGCCTCAGGCCTGCAGAGCGAGGCCCCTCACAGGCTGCTGTCCAGGGACCCAGTGAGGTCAGGGTTCCAGCAGCGCCCACAGACACTGTTGCACTTTAGTGTGTCAGGTCCCTGTGGGCCAATGTCGCATCGCTCTGCGCCCTTGCTCAGGGTCCCAGGCTGCGCCCTGCGAGGCTGCTGTTTCCTCAACACCGAGAGGCCGCAGGAAGCTCGCAGCGATGATGTCGGGGTAACTCGGCATGCACCCCTTCTGCAAACTGCTGCACGAGGAGACGAAGGTGGGACCCCCTGAGCGCCCCTGTTCCCGCCTCCTCTGCGTGGACCCGCCTCCCCCGCGGTGGCTGCTGCCCGCACCCCTCAGGCCCGCGCTCAGGTGCTAGCCCTTCAGGTCCAATGCAAATGCGGAGAGCATGGAGGACAGCGACACCGGGACACTGCCTGCCCATTCCACAGCTGCGGGCGCCTTTCTGGTGCTGACGATTCCGAAAGAGGCTTGATTGCTTCTCAGGCACACCCCTCACCCGCTCTCCCCGCCAGCACCGCTCTCCCAGGCCGGGGGCGTCCTGACGGGATGGAGCGGGTGTCCAGTGAGACCTCCGTCTGGGCGGCCCGTGGTCCCCCGAGGCCTGGAGGGCTCCCCGGGCCGCTTCTGCGTGAGGTCCCACACAGCTGACAGTGACACGTCCCGCTTCCCAGGAGTTCGCGACCCGGAGCCCGGTGAGAGGCAAACCCTTCACAAGCAAACACACAGCGCTGTGGGGGGAGCTGGGGGCTGCAGCACCCCCCTACGGGCAGCCACCTACGGGCACCCTCCTACCGGGCAGCCACCTATGGGCACCCTCCTACCGGGCAGCCACCTACAGGCAGCCACCTACAGGCAGCCACCTATGGGCACCCTTCTACCAGGCAGCCACCTACGGGCACCCTCCTACCGGGCAGCCCCCTATAGGCACCCTCCTACCAGACAGCCCCCTACAGGCACCCTCCTACCAGACAGCCACCTACAGGCACCCTCCTACCGGGCAGCCCCCTATAGGCACCCTCCTACCAGACAGCCCCCTATAGGCACCCTCCTACCAGACAGCCACCTACAGGCACCCTCCTACCGGGCAGCCACCTGCATCTTTTTTTTAATACATTTTTATTGATTTCAGAGATAAAGGAGTAGAAAAGAGAGAGAGAAACATCAGTGATGAGAGAGAATCATGGATCAGCTGCCTCCTGCACGCCCCACACTGGGGATGGAGCCCGCCACCCGGGCCTGTGCCCCACGAGAATCGAACCCTGACCTCCTGGTTCATGAGTCACTGAGCCGCGCCCACGGGCCCCGACCGCCCTTGGTGAGCTGCCCCAGGGCTGTGCGTGGCCAAGCCTCAGGCTTCACTGGAACGCCGCTGTCGCCCACCAGGCCCCCAGCCCCGCCCGGCCCAGCACAGGGAGGTGCCCGCGCTACCCCGCCAGGTTACCCCAACTCCCTGAGGGTGAGCTCTCCTGACCTCCTGACCTCCTGACCTCCTGACCGCCCCCCACATCCCCCACCCTCGCAGACCCTGGTCCATTGACGGCAGCCGCAGCTGGACCCGCCGCGCCTCTCCCACACTCACACCCCAGCTTTCCAAACCTCGCGCCTTGATTATTCTATTCCACCCGTTTCACCCCCGCGCCACACCCTGGGCTCCTTGTCTGATTGGTTTCCCGTCTCAACTCATGCCAAGGTGTCCGTGACCCCTGAGTGGGCCTGGGGATCGGGGCCTCAGATTGGAGAGGACCCTTTGCATGCTGGCCTTTCTTCCCGAGGGGGCACAGGTTCCCGGACATGGACGCCAGAGGTGGCACCCGCCGCCATGGAGATCCACCGGCCGCGCTCTGGTCCCTGCCCGCGCTGCCCCGGAGACATAACCCAGAGGCAGCCCGGCGGCCAGGCCTCCCAGGACAGGGGGGAGGCTCAGGTCTGCGACTTCCCTGGAGCTGGGCCTCCTCCCCGAAAAGCAGCAGACCAGCCAGTGGCCACACCGGGGGCCAGCTGCATCGTGGCCCATGCTCCCTGGGACGAGCGGGATGGGCACCAAGGTCGCCAGGGCTTGGTCAAGGACGGCCATGCTGGGAGGCCAGAGGCTCTGCTTCCATGGAGGGGCCTCCCCTCCACCCCCTGCCCTGCCTTCAGGGCCCAGCCGGTCAGCGTGGGCTCCACCAACACCCACCGGGGTGGACAGCCTCCACTGCTCTCAGCCCAGCCACCTGGCTCAGCGGGACCCTCAGGTGTGTCCCTTCACCGCCAGCCGCCGGGTCATCCCTGCCATGTTCGTAGGATCTATGGGACGGCTGCCAATCACGGCAGACAAGCCCGAGTGCATCCCGCACACGAGAGGAAACACCGCGAGGAGCACGCGGCCTCGCCAGCGTCTGCAGCGCCCCCTCCCGCCTCCTGAGTCAGGAGGACTAACTGTGAGGCGCGGGGTCCTCCCTCCCCACCCCCGCCCGGCTCAGGGCTGCGGAGGGCATCGCTGAGCAGCCGGACCTCCCACTTGCTGCCCCGGTGACCCCCACACCCGCCCAGGGCTCAGCGCTCCGCCCACCTGCCCTTGAAGAGAAGAGGAAACTGAGGCACAGGGACGTCTGGAGACCTGCCCAGGTCCCGTGGGGACAGGACGGGGGGCAGATCTCACAGAGAAACACGCAGGCTCCTCCCTGGAGGACCGTGTAGGGGAACCGCTTGCACCTCAGCTGCCACACGGTCCTCCAGGGAGCACCGAGGACAGAGCATGCGGATCGACCAGGGGCCCAGCGAGCTCCTGCGGGCGGGGCTGCTGCCGCCCACCCTCTGAGGGGAGTGTCTGGGGCTTGAATGTGGCCACGGGGACGGCCTTCGAAGGCCCCCCAGACCCCGGCTCTGACACTAACACCTGTGTCAGGACGCCCCTGAGGGAGGCAGCTCCTTGCAGATGTCAGGGGGATGGGGGGCTTGATGGACCCAGGAATGTCGGGGCCCAGTTTGCACTGAACAGGGGACTCTCGTCTGCAAGGCTCTGAGGCCCTGTGTCTGGGTGGCAGAGGCCAGGGGCCCAGTGAGGCCCTTCCTCGGTGCCCCTTTCTGTCCCAGGTGAAGGAGGAGGTAGGCGGGAGCTCGTCCTGCTTCCTGAGCCCGGTCACCAGGGCGGCCGAGGGTCTCACCCCGAGTCCTGCCACTCGGCACAGGAAGTGGTCAGCGGCATGGACAACGCTGAGGCCGTACGTCTTCCCGGGAGCAGAGCCCAAGAGCCTGGGTGTTCCTCTCCACTCGCTGTTCGACACGGTGTCCCTCCTGCAGCACGATCACCCTTCAGTCACCGTCCATCGTGGAGCAAAGCGTGGCCGGGAACGGCCAGCCCAGACGCAGGACACGTAAGCCGACGCGGGGCAGGCCCGGGACGCAGCACGGGACACAGGGGCGAGCGCCGTGTTGAAGGTGAGGCTCCAGGGCGCTGCCTCCTGCATGCCCCACCCGGGGGATGGAGCCCACACCCTGGGCATGTGCCCTGACCCGGATCCAACTGTGAGTTTTCCCTGCGCATCCTCCGTCCCCACGGGCAAACTTCCTGGTCTGAGAATGGAGGGCCCACCCCACCCAGGGCGGACTCAGGACCGGATGGAGCCAGGACCCTCCTATGGAGAAGCCGGCCTCGCCCACCTGTGCCTGGGGGTGGCGGGTGAGACGGCCTGATCGTGACCCGCCCCGTGGCCACAGGACGCTGCCCAGCCGGTCACTTCCTGGAGCTGGGAACGCAGTCCCTGTCCCGTCGTCCCAGAGACCGCGCCGTCCACCCAGGAGCTGTCACGTGACGAGCTTTGACAAACACACCACCCTGTGCAGCTCCAGCCCCTTCCGAGCGATGGGACATCACACGGCCCGGAAGTCCCTCCTCGCCCAGCCCCAGCGGTCCCCCGGGGGGCCAGCGGTCAGAGGTGGGGATCCTTCCCAAGTACCCGCACTGCCGCGTGACCCACAACCTCCTGATTCCTAGGCTGACGCTCAACCCCGAGCCACGCCTGGCACACCCTCCCCCCCTTTATTTTTTTAATGTATTTTATTGATTTTTTTACAGAGAGGACGGGAGAGAGACACAGAGTTAGAAACATCGATGAGAGAGAAACATCGATCAGCTGCCTCCTGCACGACCCCTACTGGGGATGTGCCCTCAACCCAGGTACATGCCCTTGACCAGAACCGAACCTGGGACCCTTCAGTCCCCAGGCTGATGCTCTATCCACTGAGCCACACCGGTTTCGGCTGGCGCCCCTTTTCCTGAAGAAACGCACAGACAGGCGCTGCTCGCGGTGCTGGGCGGCGCAGTATGTCCCTCAGCTGGAGGCAGAGTGACGGCCCCCGACCGTGACCCCCACTCAGGACCCATGACGATGTCAGCGTCCACGGCGCAGGCGTGAGTCTGCGCGAAGGAGGAGGGGACGTTGCCCTGCGCCACCGCGCGGCCCGGTGCCACCCCAGGACCCTCCAGGGGAAGAGAGGCGGAGAGTCGGGGCCAGCCGGAGGCCAGCGCGGGACAGACTCCGCGGCCGCTGCATCGAGGGCGGAGGAGGGGCGCAGGCCCCCAGAAGCTGCAACAGGCGGAGCGCCCCAGGAACGCTCCCTGCCCACCTCGATGCAGCCCGTGAGACCCACTTTGTACAGAAGGTAACCCGTGTGGGTGGTTTCCGGCAAGCGAGTCCCGGGCGTTGGCTGAGGCAGCCGCGGGGACGGGACACGCCCTCCAGAGCCTCAGGAGAAACACAGCCCTCTGTCCCCCCAGTGAAGTGGTGTCGGCGGCGCTGCTCCCTCAGTCTCAGCCCCATGGAATGCTGGGTCCCCTCCAGCCAGAGACCCTGACATCCAGCACCCTCCTCTGCATGAGATGCTGGGTCCCCCCCGCCCCAAGCCAGCCAGAGACCCTGACATCTGGCCTCGGCCCCATGGGATGCTGGGTCCCCCCCAGCCAGAGACCCTGACATCCAGCACCCTCCTCCGCATGGGATGCTGGGTGTCCACCCCAGCCAGAGACTCTGATATCTGGTCCCCTCCTCCGCATGGGATGCTGGGTGTGTCCCCCCACCCCCCCCCCCACAGCCAGAGACCCTGACATCCAGCACCCTCCTCTGCATGAGATGCTGGGTGTCACCCCCAGCCCGCCAGTGACGCTGACATCCGGCCCCCTCCTTTACATGGAATGCTGGGTCCCCCCCAGCCGGAGACCCCGACATCGGACTGGAACCCAGAGCTCCCGGCCCCATCTGCCCCCAGGAAGCTCCGCACCCACAGGCTTGTGCCCTGCGACCCCACGGCTGGAAGAGCGGGCACCGGGCCCGCGGCGTCTGCTGACAGTTAATGGAATGATGACACGTGCGGGCACAGGAGCAGCGGCCTGGCTTCGTCACGGCATCTTCCGACAGGCTCCCGGCCGCGTGCCGGTGTGGACCGGCGGCTTAAACGGAACACGCGCCTCCTTAAAATTCCACGAGCATCATCCTATCGAGCGATCGCTCCCTGGAACGTCATAAAACAAACACTCATTAGGGCTCCGCTCGGCGCAGCCAAGTGCCCCGGCCTCCTTCCCCGGTAACACTCCGAGCCAGCATCGCAGCGCCAGCTCAGCCGCCCGGCGCCGGGGCGGAGAAGGAAGGGAGACACGGTGTGGTGTGGTGTGGAGGGGAGGGGGCCACGGAGATACAGCCTGGCCACCTGTGGCCCAGAGCGAAACCACGCGTGACCCCGGGATGACACTGGCGCCGTGGGGAACACAGCCGGGCCTCAACACACGCACGTCCAGAAGCCCCGCCCCTCGTCCTGCTGGCCACGGGCTGGCAGCCAGTCCCCTGGGAGAGAGACTGTGGGGGGCACGTATATGGCTGGGGACCCCTCTGACCCCCTGCTCCTCCTCTGTGGGAATAACAGGGTGCTCACGGGTGATCAGGTGGCCTGGTTTGCTCCCCTCCTTTTAGCCACGCCCCCCAGGAAGCCAGCCCCAGGCCTTGGGAAGGTCGGCCACCCAGCTTCCATATCTCCCCACAGCTGTGCGAGCTCATTCAGGGAGGCGAGGGTGTGGCTGTCTCTCTGAGGTCCCTCCAGCCTCACCTTCCTCCAAGCTTGCTTCCCACCAGGCACCAGCTGGTTTCCTCCCCGACCCTCAATCCTTGGAGTTCCCCACCCTGGATCCCCACCTCCTTCCCGGGGCCCCCCCCGCCCTCCCACTCTCTCCCCAAACAACCCCTGTACCTGCCCCTGGGCCAGTCCCCGCAATAGGTCTCAGCCCAGAGGCTCGGGCGAGAGGCACGCCTTCAGCATCTGGGGGTCCCTGGCCAGGAGAACGGCCCCTCTGATGCTGCTGAGGAGTCGGGGCGAACACTTTGGGGCCCGCCCCCACACCCCACCTGTGCTGCAGGCCCAGTCGCCACGGGAGCGCGTGTTCACGGGGCATCATCTTTGCGGCGCTCCCCTCGCAGTGCAGGGCCTGGAGTGCTGACAGCAGCAGAGGGGTGTGGGGAGGACAGGACCCGCTTCTGCAAGGCCCCCGGGTCCGACAGCAGTCCTGGGCAAGGCCTCCTATTTCCTGGAGCCAGAGCCGTGGGTGACAGCTGTGAGCTTGGGGACCGGATTCGCAACTCAGGTGACCCCACCTGCACAGGCTCAGAGCCCGAGGGGCGGGGGGGGGGCACCCACACATCTTCCTCTGTGGGCGATCCTGCCGTAAGGGCACCCTCTTCTCGCTCTGTCCACTGGTGGTCCTACACCCCCCCGCCCAGCTCGTCCAAATGTCTGTAATTCTGGCGGGGTGCGGGGGTAGGGGGGTGGGGGGAGGCCTGGCTGCTCCAGTTTGCATTTCAGTTCGGAATGATGGGGGGTAGGGGCTGCCCTCTGCCTCCCACACCTCCCAGCCTCAGTCCCACTCTCCTTACCCGAGCCAGAGAACTGCACGCACCCCCTCCCTTCTCCCTCTCTCTCAGCGAGACTTAGAGGGGCTGGGCCCCACCTCAAGGCCATGTGGGCGGTGAGCCTCGAGGGGCGGTGGGGGGTGGGGGGGGGGGAAGGGTTCCCTCCTCTCGTCTCAAGGAAGCCCCTCGCATCCTGTGACAGAATCCCGGTCTGGGCCGAGCTCTCCGGCTTCGGCGAAAGGAAAACAAATCTGGAACATTCCCTCGCTACATTCAACATTGCTTCCTTTTACTCTCCATCAACACCGTGCATTTCCCCCAAGTTTACAGAAAAGATAACAACAATGATGCAATCCTTCTAGCCGTGTCTTCCCCGGCGGCAGCGGCGGGAAAGCGCGAGCCGCCCCGTGAATGTCACCACCTCGTCGTCTGGCGGCCGGCTCGCTCGGGGCCGAGTCACCTCCCGGCATTAGGCAGATTTGGAGCGAGAGGCCTGTCACCGGGAGGTAATTGTCCTTGCCCATAATCCCGCCTGGATGGAGCGGAGCAGCCCCAACTTCATTAAGTGCAAAGCCGCTACCTGAGAAAATCAATCGCAGCCTAAATCATAAAGACAAAAATCAATGCCAATCACATTCCAGGCCTCAACGCGGGCCGGGGGTGGGGGTGCGGGGGGAGGGGGTGTCTCACTCTGGACGGAGCCCTGCACCCTAGGAGCCAAGACTGCAGGTGTGGCCAGGGGACAGGACACGGGCTTTGAAAATCTAATCAGCAGAAGCCTCGTCGAGAGAAGAGAGAACGGAAAGGCACCACGCGACATTCATTTACTCGGACATTAATTGAGCAACTACTGCGTACCAAGTCCCAGCGAGGCCCAGCGACTCGAGATAAATGACTCGGCGTCTGCTCCCCTGGGGCTTCAGTGGGCAACGTGGGTGGGGCTGGGAAACGCAGAGGGCCTCGTCTATAGACGTGGAAGGAAGGGGCAATTTTTTTTTTTTTGTCTGTGGTAATAGTTAAAGCTTTTTTATTTACATTTAAATTCTTTCTTGTTTAAAGTATTACATAAGTCTCCTTTCTACCCCACTGACCAGTCTCCAGCCGCCCCCGCCCCCTAGCACATGCCCTCACCGCCCCCACCCCGGGAAGGGGCAATTTGCGTTGGGTCTTGGAGGATGAATAGGAGGTTGCCAGGAAAATTGTCCTTCCTAATAGTGCTGGGAGGGATTGTTTTCCTCTGACAGCACATTGCATGTGTGTGCGTGTGTGTGTGCGTGTGTGTGTGCGTGTGTGTGTGTGTGTGTGTGTGTGATGCCTGACAAATGTGGATTCCCTGAGTCAGCACAGAAGACGTGAAGGCCGAAATCCAGTCACCGTTTCTAGACAGTTCTTTGTGGCCCTGCGTGGGGAGTGAGTGGGTCACACCAGGAAGACAGGGAGACCCCCTTGACACTTCTCCCTGAAACCTGGAATGGAAACTGAGCCGGCAGCTGCTTCTCTCTGGGGGCTTCTTGATGAGCCCCAAACGTGTCAGCGGCCCGGATTCTGGTGGCTGACTCGGTTTCTTCCCGTCTCTCTGCTCTCCTGGATTGCGTTCCTCGGGGAGGTTCCTTCCGCCCCGCAGTCTTCGTTTGGGGAGCCTTCCCTAAAGGCCAGGGGCTGAGCCGGGGGCCACAGACACAGACCCTCACGGAGGCCGGTCCTTGGTGAGGGGTAAAGCAAACGTGGTGCAGGGCACCGAGGAAGAACGCCGGCTCCACCGTGGGGAAATCAGGACAGGCTTCCTGGTGGAGGTGCCTCCACGGGGTTCCTGACTCTGGGGCTCCCTGGGTCAGAGTGGGTGGGGCAGGGCATTCAGGTAAATTGCTAAACCATCAAAAGGGCATTTGCCACCTCGCTTACTTAGCACATTGTTCCTCCCCCTCCCCCGCCCCTTGTTCCCATGGCAACTCGGAGAGAGAAACGGCAGGATTTTAAGGAGAAGGAAACCAGCTTGGAAAACTCAAGTCCGTTTTCCAGACCTGCTCAGTGGGGGAGGGGCCGAGTCAGGACTAACACCTGGGCCAGGTGCACCTCCAGGTTGGGTTAGGGTTAGGGTTAGGGTTAGGGTTAGGGTTAGGGTTAGGGTTAGGGTTCATGCACCGAAGGTGGATGCCTGTTCCATTCTCAGGCAGGGCACATGCTGGGGTTGCAAGCTCAATCCCCAGTGGGGGGCATGCTGCAGGCAGCTGATCGATGTTTTGCTCTCACATCCATGTTTCTCTCTCTCTCTCCCCCTCTCCCTTCCTCTCTCCGAAAATCAATTTAAACAATCTAAAAAGAGAGAGAAGCAGGAGGAAGGGTCCGGGACGAGGCACAGGGAGACCAGTCGTGGCTGAGCCTCAGAACGGTCTCGGCCTAGGAGACAGGAGACCCCTCCCCCCAAAGGGCAGGGTCCCCTCTGTCCTCACACACAGAGGCAGGAACCGGGAGAGAGGACACGCAAGCTGCCAGCCTCCCGTGTCTAACAGCCACCTGCCCAGGCATCTTGCAAACATGCATTGGGCACCTACTGTGCGCAGGGCCGCAAAGGGGAAGCAATTACCATAGTTGCTAGGCCTTTGCTACTTGGTGTCAGGTCGCTGGGTGAGGACAGGCACCGCCTCCTGCCCTGCCCCAGCCCTGGCCCCACGGACTCAGAATCTGCACCTGAGCCAGGTCCCAGGGGTCGGCGCACAGGAGAGGGTGAGCCCTGCCTGGGGGGCAGAGGGGCAGCGGGGGTGACCACCCGTGGAGGGTCTGGGTGTGTCCTGCACTGTGAGCTACTCAGACGTAATCTCATTGAACCTCCGTTCCTCTGTGGGACCGGGCCCCGAGGTCCCACAGAGGAACGGATAGGTGGGTGAGGACCGCGGCCGGCAGGTGTCCAAGACCGGGTGGAGCTGGGGAGGTGGGTCCGGGCCGAGCTCACGGGGCTGAAGGCAGCCACTCCGCCACTGGGATTTCTGAGGGGCTCCCAGCCCGGGGATCACTGCCATCATGCAACCTGGAGAAAGGGGTGTGAGTACCCCACCCCCAGTGCAGAAGGGGCTCCAGCCACACCCCCGAGTCAGCAGCTCCCAAGGGTAGAAGGGAGACCTGAACCCAGGATTTAGGGTCCCAAGCTTGCCCCCTCCTGAGTCCCAGCAGCTGAGGAGCGAGCACCCCTTTGACGGTGTGCACCCGATCTTGTCCGGCCCTGGCCCACCAGGCCATCGGCCCGGGGAAGGGGGGGCACATGCTTGCTTGACCGCTGTACCCGGCACTCACACCTGTCTGTCGGACACAAATAGATTCCAATAGCCCGTCACCGAGCAAAGCAGGGCCCTTCCTTGGACAGGGGTGCGGGTGCCGGTGCCCTCGGAGAGGGGTGGTGGCCAGCAGGGTCACACAGGGCCGCCCGGCCGAGCTCGGCTTCCACGTCCCACTCTCCCTGCCAAATGGGAAAACAAAACGCAGCGTTGGCTGGCAAGGAAGTCCCGATGGTGCGACTGACTCACACGGGCGCGAGCAGAACTGGGTTAGGGTGAGTGATGATCAGGCGGGATCTGCGCCCGGAGCTCGGAGCACAGGCCCTGCAGCCTGGGACAGGGAGTGCTTTCCTGATGCCTACTCCCTCCTCCAGGAGCTCTGCTCCCACTGAGCCCAGCTGCAGGGACAGGCCAGCTGCAGGGACAGGCCAGCTGCAGGGGATGAGGCTGCAGGGACAGGCCAGCTGCAGGGACAGGCCAGCTGCAGGGACCAGGCCAGCTGCAGGGACCAGGCCAGCTGCAGGGACAGGCCAGCTGCAGGGACAGGCCAGATGCAGGGACCAGGCCAGATGCAGGGGACGACTCTGAGGGACCACCTCGGGGAGGGGCGCCATGTCATCGAGCTCAGTCCTCCTCTGGTTTGCTTTGTCCCTGTGTGGCCTCAAGCAGGAACCACACACTCCCGGCCTCAGTTTCCCTTGGTTTAAACATGAGGCCATCCTCCCAGGACAGAGAGGACGGGGGCCTCTCCTCCATCAGCCTTTGCCGGGGGACCCCGATCACAGTCACACCCCTGGGCCCCCTCCGTTCCCACAGTCCCCTCCTCTCCAGGCAGGGCGGCGGCTCAGCTGGCGGGCAGGGTCTGGGATAATTTCCTCCTTCTTGTTGCTGCTGCAGCAGATGACCGCCCTGGTGCTTAAGCCACAGCCATTGCCTGACAGTCCTGGAGGCCCCGAGGCCAGAGTGGGCTGGCAGGGCTGAGGGGGGGCGGGCAATCGCCCCTACCCCTGGGCCCTGGCCTCACCACTCTCCCTCACCCTCCACCCTCCCATCGCCTCCTCCCACACCGACCCCCGGCCTCTCTTGTGTGACCGCCCTTGTAATGACCTTGGACCGACCCGGCTAATCCAGGATCACCTCCGTCTCGAGGACCTTCCCCTGGTCCCACCCACAGCGTGCACACGAGATCACAGATTCGCAGGTTCCATAACCCCCATCACGTTTCCAGAAATGGATAAGACAGACTCAGGACAGACTCCAGGGGCACAGGCGTGGTGGAGCCCGAGGCTTCTGGAGTGTCTGAGCAGACGGCTGAGGCCGCGGGGTCAGCCCCCTCCACCCGCAGGGCTCCGGCTGTGAGGGCGCCGCGGTTCCGCACAGCCTGGTGCGTGAGCTAAAGACACGGCTGGCGCTTGCCGTGCAGGTGCCGCGCGGGCCTCGCCCGAGTCCATGGCTGTGCCGGGTCTCAGCTCCGACAGGCGACCGGCTGGTGGGCTCCCGCCCAGGCCTGGGCTGGGCTAGCTGGAGCAGACCTTGGCCGATGCCGGGGACGGGCCGTTTTCAGCGAGCGCAGCGCAGGCGCGGCCTTGATGGCGGTCTGTGGGCGGGTAGCCTCTCAGGCGTGAGGGGATGGAGCCATTTATTCTCTCTGCTGCTCCTGTGTGTCCCAGCCAGGCTGGCGGCCAGGGAGCCAGGTCCACGCCTGCAGGGGCGGCAGGTCCTGCCTGCAGACCTTGGTCACTGCCCGCGCCCCCTTCCCCCCACCCCCCGCCCCTGCTGCTGTGCGCCTCCGCCCCCCCCACTCACCCTCTCTGTGCCTCAGTTTCTTCACCTGCAAAATGGAGCTGGTGATGTTACCTACGCTGCGAGACTGATTAAACAAGTGCGGATTTGCAAAGCACACAGGGCGTGCCGGCCGTCCGTCCGGGCTCTGCGGGGGTTCGGCAACAATCCCAAGTTCAAGGGGGCGGGCGGCCGGTGAGAGGCCGGGAGGCCGGGCCTTGGCGGGTCTGGTTCTGGCCGGATTTGGTGCCACGCTGCAATGCTCCGCGATGGGGAGGCCGAGGGGAGATCTGTGTGGACTGTGGGTGGACTTAGGATTTATTGATTTCATATTTCTTACTGCAGGAAAGCGTCCGGAGGAGATGGTGGAAAAGCAAGTGCCCGGCTTAGCAAACAAGGAGAAAATGAAAGAAGGGAGGCCCTGACCGCCAGTCCGAGTGTGGGCACCGGACGCAGACCAGGCTGGGAAGCAGGGGGGGGGGGGTGAGCAAGAGAAGGTCCCTGGGCCTCCCCGCAGGAGGCGAGACCTGGAGAGAGAAAGGGAGGGAGGGGGGGAGGGGGGAGAGAGAGAGAGCCTAGTACCGTACCTCCCAGCCCCTGTGGCTTGTTCCACTCCCGTCTCCATTAATTTAAATCAAATAAACTTTAACATTCAGAGCCTTCGTCACGGGAGCCGCAGCTCAAGCTCAGGGCCTTCGCGCGTTGGTCGTTCAGCTACAGAATGTCCTCCGTCCTGAAGGTTCCATGGACAGCGCTGTCAGGATGCGAATCCGTCCGCACCCCACGCGTCGCGGAGAAGGCGTGGGGGGCAGGAACGTGCCTGACGCTGAGCACTCTGGCACGCCGTGGCCCCCCCGCCCCCAGTGCAGGGAGGAGGGCTGGCGTGAGCAGAGCTCCTCTCTCTGGTTTTGGGGGGGCATTCCTGCCCATGAGAAGGAGCCCTCGGACCCTTTCCTGGTTGGACCATGATTCTCGGGCCGAACTCTGGTCCTGGCGGCAGCCTCTAGGGGAGCCGGCCTCCTGGGTGAGGGCAGCTCACTGGGACCCCCGGGAGGAGGGGAGTCCTCGGACTGCAGGCTGGTGTCCCCCATAACACCCGTGGGAAACCCTAACCCCAGGGGATGGCCGCGGGAGGCGGGGCCTTTGAGAGACGATGAGGTCAGGAGGGCGGGGCCCACGATGGGGTGAGTGCCTTCTAAGAGGAGAAGCCGTGAGGAGCCTCCCGGGGGTGGGCCCGGGAGAAGGCGGCTGTCCCCGAGCCAGGAGGAGGCCCCCCCGGAGCCCCGCTGGCCGTCCAGGTGGCAAGATCCAGGTGAGCCGCCGGCCTGTGGGGTTGGGTCACGGCAGCCGGAGCCGACGGAGACCGGGAGCAGCCGTGGCGAGGCCGGGGCGGCACCCCTCTCGAGGCGGAGCTGAACATGCTGCTGAGACCTCACTGCTGGTGGTCACCCCGAGGCGAGGCTCTCGCAATGCCCACACCGCCCCGCCTGGTCGCAGAGTTGGGAGGCACGTCCCGGTCAGACCCCACGATCCAGAGCCCGCCGGGCCCTCGGAGACCCGTTCCCCACGGCCGCTGGGGCTCAGGGCTCTCGCTGATGGGCGCGCGCTCCCGGGCGGACGGGCAGGCGTCCCCGGCGCCCTGGGCAGCCTCGGCCTGTCCTGGAGGGGACCGACCGGTCGCGGGTTATGCAAGGGCGCCCGCCCCGGATCCGGCCGCCCACCCGCCTCGTGAATCCCCGGAGCCCATCCGGAGCGGAACCGGAGCGGAACCGGAACCGGAGCGCTTTCACCATTTAGCATTTGGTTACATGTTGGGCCCGTGGAGTCGGGTGTTTGCATATTTGAGGCGAAAGCCCCGGCTGCCGGCACGGCTTCCCGCTCACGCCACGCAGCCGGGCCTGGCGCACCACCGGGAGGAAGAGGGTGAGTGATGGGGCGGCCACAGCCGGGGACAGGGCTCATCGCTTCCCCTTAAGCTCGGCTGACGGGCCCGTCTTGCCCACCAAGGCCATCAGGAAGCCGTGGCACCGCCTCCAGGCCGATCCGCGTCCCCCCCACCGCCCCCTCCCCCCGCGGGGGCGGGGTGTCCAGGCCCGTGTCCGCGCCTTCGCTGTGGGAGAGCCAGTGCCTTCACGGCCTGCGGGTCCTCCAGGAGGACACGGGGTACGTGGGGGAAGCGCTCTCCCTCAGGGTCTCTGCTCCCTCAGAGGGAGTGGGTGTTCCTCCGAGGGGGAGCAGGGAACCCGGGCCAGACCCAGCTTGTGGCTCCTCCCAGAGCTGGGCCGCCAGGCTCCCCCCCCCCCCCTCCCCCGGCTCCCCCCCCCCGCCCCAGCTCCCTCCCCCCCTCCGGCTCCTCAGCCTTTCCATCTGGACCAAGGGCGGCCCTCGGGCGGGCGGAACAAACAAGAACCAGATAAACCGGCTCCAACATCACCGCACTGATGGCCAGCCCTCGCCGCCGTTACTGCGTTCACTTACCCAGCGACTCCGCCGCATGCACATGCCCGCGCCAGGCTGTGCGCTGGGGACGCGACTGCCAATGCGTCTGTGTGGGCTGCGATGCACCCTGCCCCCCAAAAGTGCATGTCGACGTCCTCGCCCCCAGGACCCCAGAATGTGGAGCTCGGGTCTTCCAGACGTGATTAAGGCTATGAGGTCACTTAAGGTGAGCCCTACGCTGACGCGTCTGACGTCCTTCCACACAGGCGGACACGGAGGCAGGCACAGACACGCACCACTGGGGACACGCACTGCTGGGGGGGGGGGCACACACAGCGGGGACACGCACCACTGGGGACACGCACTGCTGGGGGGACACACACCACTGGGGACACACATCCCTGGGGACATGCATCCCTGGGGACACGCACCACTGGGGACATGCACCGCTGGGACACGCACTGCTGGGGACATGCACTGCTGGGGGGGGCACACACAGTGGGGACACGCACCACTGGGGACACGCACTGCTGGGGGGACACACACCACTGGGGACACACATCCCTGGGGACATGCATCCCTGGGGACACGCACTGCTGGGGAAACATGCACCGTAGGGGGGACGCACTTGCAGGGGGCGGGGGCGGACGCAGCTCGCTCGTCCTCTGGGCGGGCGGTCATCCGCTGTGACAGGTGCAATGCCTTTAAAATGTCTGCAAAGCACTGACTGTGGCTTCACGTCTAGGCCTTGTTCCAGGAAAGCAGTGAGTGACGTGCGGAGCCGCACTCGGAGAGCTGGAGACGACGCGGAGCCTGGAGAGGTCTGAGTTATTTCTAACAAAGCAGCATTCCTGCACTGGACACGGGAGGTGACCCCCAGTCATGCTGCTCAGCGATGTGGAGGGACAATGTGGGGTGCTCTTCCTTAAGGACAAAGCAGACGCCCCTACTGTGTTTGGCATGTCTTACCTCAGCCTGGCATGGGTCGTGTGTGTGTGTGTGTGTGTGTGTGTGTGTGTGTGTCATTAACAGGATCTGACCAATGTTACAGTAATTGCCTCTGGATAATGGGCATGTGAGGGTTTGGTCTGTGCACGTGTACCTGTGTATTGTGCATGCGTGGCCTGCACTCTGTAGGAAACACGTGTTAATCGTGTTGTAATGACTACGTTACTTCCCAGGCCGCGGACAGCCCAGGGCGGTGTGAATGCTCGAGCCCCACACAGCCGCTCGCCCCCTGATGCCCGGAGCCACCTCCTAGTCCGCCCCCCCCGACCCCCCCCCCCCCCCCCGTGCGCTCAAGGTCCCTGCCCGTGCCGGGGGCTTGCACAACAGACATGTACCCCCCGTTCTGCAGGTGGGAGCCCCAGGTCAAGGCACCGGCAGGTTCATTGTCTGTGAGGGTCCTCTTGCTGGCT
Organism: Corynorhinus townsendii; assembly: GCA_026230045.1. NCBI lineage: Eukaryota > Metazoa > Chordata > Mammalia > Chiroptera > Vespertilionidae > Corynorhinus > Corynorhinus townsendii. The sequence goes on from JAPDVU010000002.1 coordinate 219,904,839, forward strand.
GTGTCTTCACATGGCAGAGAGAGAGGAACAGAGAGAGGGGAGAGAGAGGAGGGAGAGAGGAAAAGAGAGAGGGGAGAGAGCTGAAAAGAGAGAGGGGAGAGAGAGAGAGAGGAAAAGAGAGGGGGAGAGGAAGGGGGCGCTTTCTGGCCCTCTAAGCCCATCCTGAAGACCCACCTTCAGACCTCTTCCCAATAATCACCCCCAAAGCCGCCCCCCCCCCCGAAAACGGTCACCCTGATGGAGGCACCAACGGATGAACCCGAGGGGGCATTGTCAGTCGTAGCCTGGCAGGATGTGCGGGCTCCTGGGCTGCCCGCTCCTCGCCTGCACACGTGCCCGATGCCCTCACGGTCGCCTCTCCGCACAGGCTACGCTGACCTTGACCGTCTGTGCTAACCAGACCACTTACCCGGGCACAGAACCAGCAGGCAGCCACACGCCTGGCCACACCCAGGTTTCCAGGAACTACGCCCGTGTCCCCGATGACGGGTCTCCGAGGCATCTGTCCTCCGAGAGAGAGCCGCGTCGTTCATCACGCGTGCGGCTGCCTGGGTTCTAGCAGCGAACACGCAGGCACGTAAAATAGGCGATGAAAAACCACTAATTAAATTATCCAGAGGCGGATGCCAAGGCCCCACGAATGGATAGGGGTGTCTGCCGAACGCCGCAGAGCCTGAGGGGAAGTCAGAGACACCTTGGGGGCCGAGGACCCCTGGACGGACCGTAAGGGGGACCTCAGCTTCAGCCTGGATCCCTGGCCCGGGTCCGGGTGCGTACGGGAGGCGACCTCTCCATGTTCTGTCTCACATCGACGTTTCTCTCGCTCTCTGTCTCTCGCCCTCCCTTCCACGTTCTCTGAAAATCAGTGGGGAAATGTCCTCGGAGGAGTAACAAACATAAATGTAAGAAAGGAGGGAGGCAGTCATGTCGCCTTCAGGGTCTTCTCACTCGGCCACGTCAGACAGCAGGTCCACCCCAGGGATCCCGGGGCCGCGGGCAGCATCCCTTTACAATGGCCTGGGGTGAGATTTACTCAAACATCACGGGGAAAATTTGATCGTTGGCTCATAACTGTGCATTGTAGCCCTACTACGTGCTGGGCCCTGGGCCCGCCACCAGGAAGACAAGAGCTGGCGAGATGCTTGTGGTTGGGGGGTGACAGGAGGTCAGAAACAGGGAGCCGACGAGGGGGCAAGACGGAGAGCCTGAACCACGGCCCTGCCCTTCTCCTGACCGCAGGGGCCAGACAGGGCCGCTGGTCTGCTCGTCCAGCAGCGCGCGTTCCCCTCCCCGCCTCTCAGCCATCAGGACCAACTCCGGGATCCCGCATCCCTCCCTCCGCCGCCTCCAGAGTCTTTCCCAGGTGTCGGGCACACGTCCTCCTTTGCTAGGACGTCTCTCGGCTCCGTGGCCTCGGGAAGAGGCAGCCGCCTTCGCCTGCCTTTCAACGGGGCCGCGTGCGACGTCCAAGGGCCCAGCCCATGCAAATATCGACAATCAGCCCTGGCCCGTGTGGCTCAGTGGATAGAGCGCCGGCCTGGGGACTGAAGGGTCCCAGGTTCGATTCCCAGTCAGGGCACAGGCCTGGGTTGCGGGCTCGATCCCCGGTGTGGGGTGTGCAAGAGGCAGCCGATCCATGATTCTGTCTCATCATGGATGTGTCTCTCTCCCACGCCCTTCCTCTCTGACATCAATAAAAACATATTTTTTAAAATATATTAACAATCAGATATTACAAAGGCTTCGGAATAACGATGAATCGATTTCTACATCAGACTGTTGTTCTTCAACCTCAAATTTCGGTGTTCCTTGTCCGTGGTTTTAATTTAAGGGCTTCTCCGGAGACATCAGGCTTGATGCCGACCGAAGGCGTTTCCCCGGACGCCGAGAACAGGGTGGGGAGAGGCCCCAGAAAACATCGGTTCATCTGAGTGGGACCCCGAGCCCCGGGTGGAGGGAGGCAGGGCGTTCCCTGCTGGGTCTCAGAGGAAGAGCGAGTGGACAGAGGCCTGGTCACAGCGCGGCTCTGCAGACACGCCGCTTGCTGCCGCGCCCACAGCAAGTGCCCGCCGTCCCCGGGGCCCCAGCACCTGCTGCCTCTTGGGAATAGAGGAGCTGGCACCTAGGCCTGGGCATGCCCGGAGGCGGTGTTCTGTGCGCTCCGTCCCTGCACACCGCCAGCGCCTGGCTCCCCGTACCAGTCGCTTTGGTGTTAGGTCGCTGACACGGGGTGAAACGCCTGAGGGAAGACGGGGCGAGTGTCCGGAACCCACCGGGGTGGCCCCACGCAGGCCCAGAGGCTGGCGAGGCTGTCCCCGAGCCCGAGCCCACGCCAGGGCTTGTCATGTAGGTGCGCTTCTATAAACACCCTCACGTCTACCGGCGGGAAACGGAGGCGCAGGAAATCCCACGCTTTCCGGGCCTCGCCCTGGAGTAAGGGCGGCAGCCAGGGTCTTAAGTGGGGCACTGGGGCTCCAGGGACCCTGTCCTGAGCAGCTGCAGCCGCTCCGGCTCCTCCAGCCCCGCCCTGGCCGGCCGTTCCTGGGGGTGTCCTGGGAGCGTGCTGGCGTGAGGCCCCCGTGAGGCCCCCAAGAACTTCCCCACACCGCCCGCCGTGGTGCAGTCGGTGGAGTGTCGTCCCAGCACACAGTGGCTGTGGGCTAACTCACCGCTTGGGGCGAGTACAGGAGGCAAACAACCAATGTCTCTCTATCACATCAATGTTTCTCTCTCTCTCTCTCTCAAAAAAAAAATAAGAAAACATATCCTCAGGTGAGGATTCAAAAAAGAAACTTCTCCAGACATTGTCCAGGGCCGAGGCGGGGGCCACCCGGGCGGCCCCGGCGCTGATGCCACAGTGAGCGCGTGTCCTTCGCTTGAATGCGGCGCCATCGAGATGCAGTCCACCTGCCAGACAACTCGCCCACTCAGCGTTCGAGCCAAGGGTTGTTCATGGACTCAGAACCGCAGCGCCATCACCACCGCCACCTCAGACCCTTGCCTCACCCCAAAGACACTCCCTACCAATGCGCCGTCACGCTCCATCCCCCGCCCCAGACCGCAGCCCCAGGCGGCCATCCATCTGCTTTCTCTCTGCGGATTAGCGGATGCCGGAGATCTCCCTTGATAGAGTCCCCGGGAAGCTCTGGAGGGTGAACGCAGGGACTCGCAGAGGAGAAACCAGGCTGGCTCCCCAGAGGACAGGGGGAGGGGAGGGCGCTCGGCTGGCTCGGCAATGAAGTGGGCGCGTCCTTCCCTGCGAGAGTCTGGTTGGTGTCAGCATGCTCCAGCTGCAGCTGGTGAAGGACACGTGGCATTTATGAGAAGATGTGAGGCACGCCCTCAGCACCACGGGAAGGCTGGGGGCCAGGAGCCAAGCAGTTCTGTGAGAATTTGAGTCTCACCAAAAAACACCAGTGGGAAGCATGGATGACAGGCAGCCAGCATGCATAGCCTCCGATCAACATGCATGGTCTCCAAAAGGCATGCATGATCTTCAGTCAGCACAGTCACAGCCAACATGCATGGTCTGCAACCAACATTCATAGCCTCCAATCAACATGTGTGCTCTCCAGCCAGCTTACATAGTCACAGCCAACATGCATGGTCTGCAATCAACATGCATAGCCTCCAATCAACATGTGTGCTCTCCAGTCAGCATACATAGTCACAGCCAACATGCATGGACTCCAGTCAGCATGCATAGCCTCCAATCAACACGTGTGTTCTCCAGTCAGCAAACATAGTCACAGCCAACATGCATGGTCTCCAGCCAGCATGCATAGCCTCCAATCAACATGTGTGCTCTCTAGTCAGCATGCATAGTCACAGCCAACATGCATGGTCTCCAAAAGGCATGCATGATCTTCAGTCAGCATATTCACAGCCAACATGCATGGTCTGCAACCAACATGCGTAGCCTCCAATCAACATGTGTGCTCTCCAGTCAGCATACATAGTCACAGCCAACATGCATGGTCTGCAACCAACATTCATAGCCTCCAATCAACATGTGTGCTCTCCAGCCAGCTTACATAGTCACAGCCAACATGCATGGTCTGCAATCAACATGCATAGCCTCCAATCAACATGTGTGCTCTCCAGTCAGCATGCATAGTCACAGCCAACATGCATGGTCTCCAGCCAGCATGCATAGCCTCCAATCAACATGTGTGCTCTCCAGTCAGCATGCATAGTCACAGCCAACATGCATGGTCTCCAGCCAGCATGCATAGCCTCCAATCAACATGTGTGCTCTCCAGTCAGCATGCATAGTCACAGCCAACATGCATGGTCATAACCAACATGAGGATCTGCAGCCAGCACGCATGGTCTCCGGTGAGCGTGCCTGGTCTACGATCGTCTGCAGTGTTTGGGTCTCTCCGGTCACACAGCACCACATCGGGAGGGGCGGGGAGGAGGTGCTTCAAACTACTGAAACGGACTCTTTCAACCCAGAGGCCAGACCTCCCTGCCTCCTCCCGGCTCTGGGAGCCGCCAGCTTCCATTGGCTCACGGCCACATCACTCTAATCCCTGCCTCTGTCAGCGACTCCTTTCCCTGTGGTCCGTGTCTCCTCTGGAAGGGCATCAGCCTGTTGGCATCAGGGCCCGCCGTGCCGCAGGTGGCCTCGTCCTGGCTGGCCGCCGCTGCGAAGTCCCTGCTCCTCCACAAGGTCCCGTCCCCAAGTCCCAGGTCACATGAGTCATGGGCGGACCTGACTCACCCCAGGACAGCGACCAAGGGCACCGGCCGTCTCAGCTGTTGTCAACACAAGACGACTTTATCGAGGCCCCCAGATCCGCTCCCAACCGCCTGCCCGAGAAGGTCACCGCGTCCTGGCGGGTCCGCACCCCGGGAGCCTTGATGCTGTTTTAGCAGGTGCCCTCCCCGCTGTCTGGGACACAGCCTGGTCGGGCAGAGCGGCCCCTGGAGGGAGGGGCTGGTCACATTTGCAGTTGGCATTGGAGAGCCAGCCCAGCAGCCCCGTGTGGGTTTCCGGCCCTGGAGAGGACGGGGGGCAGAAACGCTGCCAGCCCCACCCCACGGCAGCCTGAGGCACAGAGAAAACACCCCGAGAGGAGGAGCTAAGGCAGAGCCCGGCCTGTGGGGCCACTCACGGGGGGCCCTCCCGCTGCGCACGCAGCTCCCCGCCAGCCCGCAGCTGTGGCCGCACCTGTGCCCTCACCTGAGCATGTGCGCAGCGACTCGGTTCGCTTGCTTTCCGGACGCCCAGGTAGGAGCACTCGTTAGAAACATGTAAATGGAGTTACCCAGGAGCGTAATAGATTCCTATTGACTCTCCCTTCCTCTCAGCTCTTAACCTTCTGTGGAAATTAAGCACCAAATGGCTCAAAACAGCAACCGAAGATTAGCAGGCTCTGCTCACAGCCTGCAGGCAAGACCCCACCTTGCCTGCCTTCTCCCCGCCCCCAGCAGCCTCCCCACTTTACGGATATGGCCACTCGGGGGGCAGCCAGCAGCCCTTGGCCTCCTGCCTCTTCCTCGGCAGCCGCGGCCCAGGGCCAGGGAAAGGGCTCCGTCATACGTGACATGGGCAGCCCTCTTCCCACCTATCAGCCACACACTTCAAAGAGAAGGGTTTTGGTCTCAATGAGAGAAAAAGCAAAGCATTTCTGCTCTCCGTGGGTCATTCACTCCTGCGGTCGCTGTTGGAGGCTTCAGTGAGCACCTACGACATGCGGGAGCCGCATCGGTGCTGCAGACATGGGAGGCAACCAGATCTGTCTCTGCCCCCGGGGCCTCAGTGCAGCGGACACACAAGGAGCCACGTCCTCCCAACCGCAGGACGAGAGCAGCACAGGGCACCCGAGAGCCTGAGGACAGTGTGGCCGCTTCCTGAGGGAAGCCAGGAGGGCTCCCTGGAGGAGAGGACACTTTGAGCTTGGTCTTAAGCATGAGCAGGCATCCACCATGGGGGAGCGTCCCAGGAAAGAGCAGCTGTGTCACACATGGAGGCAACCAGACCCAGGGTCACAGCCGGACACAGCCCCTGACCAGGTATGTGTTGGCGCTGTCCTGGGTCCGTCACCTGGCTTCCCTGAGCATTGGTCTTCTGGCCACATAGTTCCGACTTGCAAGTCAGCGATCACACGCAGGAGTGGTTATTATTGCTGCTGCTGCTCCTGCAGGAGCCGGTCCCAGGAGCTGCAGGCCCGGGGCTGCTGGGGCTCAGGCGGTGAGGTCAGCGATGGTCCCGAGGCGGGAGAAATGCAAGTGCTGGGAGGGAATGGTGGGCAGAGAGAGGAATGAATGAATGAATGAATGGCTCTGGCCCAGCCTGCATGGCTCAGTGGTTGAGCCTTGACCTATAAACCAGGAGGTCATAGTTCAATTCTCAGTCAGGGCCCGTGCCCAGGTTGCAGGCTCGATCCCCAGTGGTGGGCGTGCAAGAGGCAGCCGGTCACTGATTCTCTCTCATCCCTGCTGTTTCTCTCTCTCTCTCCCTTTCCCTTCCTCTCTGGAATAAAACAATATTTTTTAAAAGTAAAAAGAATGACTGACTCTGAGGGGTGTTGTCCTAGGGTTGCTGGGGGCACACCAGAGGGAGCAGCTGCTCAGACGTGCATCCTAGAAATCTGTGCCGGAGAGTCGCGCCTGCCTCGTCCTTGTCCTGACTGGCACCTCCACGGCTCTGGGTTGGCTCCCGTCTTCCCCCGGAGGCCCTCTTCCCAGGGCTCCCCAGGGGGTCCTTCTGGATGCTAGCATCTCCCCGTGGAGACGCCATCCCTTCATAATCCCACAAAGTGGTCCAACAAAGGACAATTGGTGGCAAAGGCTGCAGGTGCTCCGCGCAGCCAGCAGGGGGCACCCAACACAGGTTTGATGTTGGAAAGGAAAGGAAACGGCCCCTTCCAGACCATGTTGACAAGCTCCTTCCAGGGCAGGTCCACCGCTGTACCTCTGTGCGGAGCCTCTCCCCCGGTGCCCCCTCCACCACGACCTCCCAAGCCTCAAGGTCAGAGGGAATCAGCACACCGGCTCCTCCCTCCTGGCACCTGCACAGGAGCTATACCTTCAGGGTCCCGTGGACGGGGGCACCTGCCCCTCCCCCTGCCCAGCCGGGGCGTCCGCCTCTGGGACTGCGCCCGTGACTGCGGAGGGTGCCCACCATCAGCTGCACTGGCAGGCGGCGCTGAGTCGGGAGATGCCAATTTGCGGCCGACGTCTGAGGAAGCTATTTCTAAAACAGCAATTACCAGGAAGGGGAGCAAATCACCACGCACTCGAGAGCCGTTCACACATGGAGAAGCAGGGCCCTACACAGCAATCAGGGCAATGCGTTTGCAAAACGGCATTATTTATACTGAAATATTTCACCGAGAGAGGTCGGGCGCGGAAATGGAAGGCTAGTGAGGAATGAAATACGGGGTCAGCGCCGTCGCCGGGAGTCCGCGGCGGGCTTGATTACTGCCGCATTAGACACATTTGAAAACTATTAGACAAATCGGGGCTGGGAGCCAGTGTCAGATTCCCAGGGGAAAAAAATGCGCTCACTTGTCCAAACCCCGTGGCAGAAGCAGAGAAGACATCCCCGTGGAGGGTCCACGGAGCCCGGGACACCGCCCCGAGACCCGGCCCGCCCACCAGACACGTGACCACCATCGTGTTGGGTTGCCAAGCAACGGCCCACCTCTCTGGGGCTCCGCCCAGAGCCACGAGGAAGTAAGTGAAGGAGTGATCCGGGACTGGGGGGGGGGGGGCGGGGGAGGGGGGGGGCAGGTTGTCAGCTGGCACGTCCTGGAGCGGAGGGGCCAGAGCAGGGGCCCTTGTCTATACTGACCCGCCCCCTCCACACCCCACCCCTACCGATGGGAAGAAAGTCCCCAGGGAGGATCATCACTGTTGTTTTAATCATGCCCTCCGCCTGCTTGGGGCACACCCCCTTATCTAATCTGACCCTCACAACACCCCTGTGAGGCTGAGAAACATGCTCGGGCCCCGGGGGGGCAGGGGGGCAGGGGGGGAGCTGGTCTCGGCCTCTGTGACCTCAGGGCCTTGCCTGGGAAGCTCGGGGCCTCACCTTGGGGAGGTCTGGCCGCTGTGGCTGCAGAGGTCACCTCTGCGTCCTCACCCCAAGAGCCACCCCCATCCTCTTCTCCGTGGTCCAGCGCGGACTCCCCGAGTGAGCAGCGAGGCTCCCAGGACAGGAACACGGCGAGACGGAGGCCAACATGAGGGCCCGTTCATGGGTTTGGGCCCCACCTGCCCGGAAGACAACCCCCCCCCCCCCCCACCGGCTGGGTCTCTAGTGTGTCCTCTGCTTGGGGTTGGAAGAGGAGGGAGGATGGCTCCCTGCTCAATGCGCTCCGCGGGCCTTTTCTTAGGGACCAAGTGTAGCTCCTAGACCCCCAGCCTGACCACAGCCTGCACTGTCCTCACTCCCCCTCCGCTCCCGCCAGGCCCCGCCCTGTCTCATGAGCAAAGCCTCACCCACCACTAGCCATCACCCTGCCCCTGGCACCCCGGCCGGCAGGGGCACCCAACTCCTCTCCTTTTCCTGCCGCTCCTCCTGTCACGTCCCGCCCACCCCACCCCTTTCCTGAGGCGTCTCCGTGGCTGGACATGCCCCTTCTCTGCGCCCGGAGCTCCTGGGTCTCCTCCCACAGCACACAGACCCACTGCACAGCCCGTGTGTGGGGGTCTGCTTGGTCCCCACCGACTTCGATGAGCTCTTCCTGGGACAGACACTGGGGTCATTCCCTCGTTTGCTCGTTCATTTGCTCCCTGGGCGCTCGCACGGGGCAGAGGGGCTGTCTGTTCTGTTCTCTGGTAGCTCCTCCGCACCGAGGACTGTGTCCGTCACAGAGCAAGCTGTCATTCATTTGTTCACCACCCAGCCATCTGTCCATCTGTCCATTCCCACTCCTCATCCCCCATCCACCCCATCCCTCTCTCTACCCACCATCATACATCATCATCCACCCATCCCTCTCTATCCACCATCATACATCATCATCCACCCCATCCATACATCCCTCTCTCTACCCACCATCATACATCATCATCCACCCATCCATCTGTCCATCTGTCCATTCCCACTCCTCATCCCCCATCCCTCTCTCTACCCACCATCATACATCATCATCCACCCATCCATCTGTCCATTCCCACTCCTCATCCCCCATCCCTCTCTCTACCCACCATCATACATCATCATCCACCCATCCCTCTCTATCTACCATCATACATCATCATCCACCCCATCCATCCATCCCTCTCTACCCACCATCATATATCATCATCCACCCATCCATCCATCCCTCTCTCTATCCACCATCATACATCATCATCCACCCCATCCATCCATCCCTCTCTCTACCCACCATCATACATCATCATCCACCCCATCCACCCCATCCCTCTCTATCCACCATCATACATCATCATCCACCCATCCATCCATCCATCCCTCTCTCCACCCACCATCATACATCATCATCCACCCCATCCATCCATCCATCCCTCTCTCTGTCCACCATCATACATTCATCATCCACCTCATTCATCCATCCCTCTCTCTATCCACCATCATACATCATCATCCACCCCATCCATCCATCCATCCCTCTCTCTACCCACCATCATATATCATCATCCACCCCATCCATCCATCCCTCTCTCCATCCACCATCCTACATCATCATCCACCCCATCCATCCATCCCTCTCTCCATCCACCATCAGACATTCATCATCCACCCCACCCATCCATCCCTCTCTCTATCCACCATCATACATCATCATCCACCCCATCCATCCATCCATCCCTCTCTCTACCCACCATCATATATCATCATCCACCCATCCATCCATCCATCCCTCTCTCCATCCACCATCCTACATTCATCATCCACCCCATCCATCCATCCATCCCTCTCTCCATCCACCATCATACATTCATCATCCACCCCATCCATCCATCCATCCCTCTCTCTATCCACCATCATACATCATCATCCACCCCATCCATCCATCCATCCCTCTCTCTACCCACCATCATACATCATCATCCACCCATCCATCCATCCATCCCTCTCTCTATCCACCATCATACATCATCATCCACCCCATCCATCCATCCATCCCTCTCTCTATCCACCATCATACATCATCATCCACCTCATCCATCCATCCCTCTCTCTATCCACCATCATACATCATTATCCACCCCATCCATCCATCCATCCCTCTCTCTACCCACCATCATATATCATCATCCACCATCCATCCATCCATCCATCCCTCTCTCTATCCACCATCATACATCATCATCCACCCATCCATCCATCCCTCTCTCTATCCATCCATCATCTGTTCACCTGTCCGTCATTCCTCTCTCTATCCATCTATCATGCATCCATCCTTCCACTCATCATCCATCTATCCATCCCTCTCTCTATCCACCATCATACATTCATCTTTCCATCCATCCACCCCCATCCATCCATCCCTCTCTCTATCCACCATCATACATTCATCATCCACCCCATCCATCCATCCATCCCTCTCTCTATCCACCATCATACATCATCATCCACCCCATCCATCCATCCCTCTCTCTATCCATCCATCATCTGTTCACCTGTCCGTTCATTCCTCTCTCTATCCATCTATCATGCATCCATCCTTCCACTCATCATCCATCTATCCATCCCTCTCTCTATCCACCATCATTACATTCATCTTTCCATCCATCCACCCCATCCATCCATCCCTCTCTCTAGTCACCATCATACGTTCATCATCCACCCAGCATCCATCCATCTGACCGTGCACACATACATGCATACACGCACCAAAAGCTATGTGAGCAGGCCTGGGGGTGACCCCATCAGAGAGAGGAGGGCCCACAGCAACAGAAACTGGAGGAACCTTTGCCATCAGCTCCTGAGCGTCCGTGCGGCACATGGGTGCAGCCACGGGGTGGGCAGGAGCTGGGCGTGCTCGTTTGACCCACACACACAAAGGCCATGCCCTGTGCCCAGAGGGCAGGAGCCCAGGAGGACTGTCTGCTGTGGCGCAGGAAGAAGAGTCCTCACACAGTCGCCCTCCGACGGCAGAGAAACCTCAGAGACGCGCAGGGGGAGGGCTGTGGCACGGAGAACCGCCCGGGGGCCCGCCCGAGCGCTGGGCAGGAAGGCCCGGCCGCGCAGCCGCACGCCTGCCAGGCCCCGTGCGAAGCAGCAGGTGCTTCTCCTTCAGAGAGCAGCGCGGGGCGATTCGAGCTCCTGAAATGCACCCTTTCCTGCCTCCACGCCTCCCCCCCGCCCGCCTTCCACGCGATTCTGATTTGTTAGGGGGCATCCATCATTCTGAGTAAAGAGCAATTTACATTTTAAATTATTAGCATGGATTTTGCCATTCATCTTTCTAGCGTGCAATGCCAGTTTTAAATGCAAATGCGAGGGCATTCCATGCGGAGGCAGAATCGCTGAAATTGTATAATTCATGTTTTATGGCTTGTGCGTGAATATGTATTTCCTTCTTCCCGGAACGGGGAAGAGCCACACGAAACGAACTCCACTGTCCTGATCTCCGTTTTGCGCATTTTACCTGCATGAGGAGGAAGAGGGGGAGGAGGGGGGGGAGGAGGAAGAAGAGGAGGGGGAGGAGGAAGGGGAGGAGGAGGGAGAAGAGGAGGAAGAGGAGGAAGAAGAGGAGGGCCAGGGGGAAGAGGGGGAGGAGCAGGAGGGGGAGAAGGAGGAGGGGGATGAGGAGGTGGGGGAAGGAGGAGGGGGAGGAGGAGGAGGAGGAGGAAGAGGAGGAAGAAGAGGAGGGCCAGGGGGAAGAGGGGGAGGAGCAGGAGGGGGGGGGGGAGGGGGTGGGGGAAGGAGGAGGGGGAGGAGGAGGAGAGGAGGAAGGGGAGGAGGAGGGAGAAGAGGAGGAAAAAGAGGAGGGCCAGGGGGAAGAGGGGGAGGAGCAGGAGGGGGAGAAGGAGGAGGGGGAGGAAGGGGAGGAGGAGGAAGAGGAGGAAGAAGAGGAGGGCCAGCGGGAAGAGGGGGAGGGGCAGGAGGGGGAGAAGAAGGAGGGGGAGGAGCAGGAGGGGGAGAAGGAGGAGGGGGAGGAAGGGGAGGAGGAGGAAGAGGAGGAAGAAGAGGAGGGCCAGCGGGAAGAGGGGGAGGAGCAGGAGGGGCGAAGAGGAGGGGAAGGGCGAGGGGAGAGGGGGAGGGGCAGGAGGGAGAAGGAGGAGGGGAGGAGGGCGGAGTGAGGAGAGGGGAGTAGGGGGGAACGGAGGAGTGGGGGAGGGTGGGGGAGGAGAGGAGGGAACACCTTCTTGTCCCCATCTTTCCCGTCCCTTCGCGGTCACTCGTCCACAGCGCGGGCGGCGGGTACAGGGGAGTAGCGGGAATGAGAAGGGATCCGAGACGGCCCCTCATCCCTGACGTTCCTTGGGCAAAGTCTTCTTCCCGCTTTCAGCGCAGGCTCTGGCTCAGCTGGGAGGCGCAGCCACGCGCACGGCCGAGCCCCACTTAGCCATCAACCTGGCGCACGTCCCCTGCACCCCGAGTCCTGCTGAGCTGCCACGCATCACGGTCCCCGGGGCTTCTGTGCTCGTGGGCAGCGTGGAGGCTGCGCAAACAGAGGGCAGGACGATGGGCACGTGGTAACGCGCATCTGGTCCACAGCCACGTGCCCAGCGCCCTTCGGACTTGCTCACAAACATGCGCTCAACGTTTGAAAAATCAGTAAGAACGGAAAGATGGCCGCAGCCGGCCGAGGCTTGGAATCAAACCTGCAAGCCAAGTCCATGCCCTTGATCGGGAATCGAACCTGGGACCCTCTGGTCCACCCACAGGCCGGTGCTGTAACCATGGAGCCATGCCAGCCGGGGCAGGCAGCCGGGTGTGATCCCACGCTCATAACCGTGTTCGCGACGTGACCTGGACCAAGTCCCTCCCTCCCGGACCCCGGCCTGGCGAGCTCGGCACTGAGAGTGGCACATGCAGGGCACAGTCTCCCGAGCTTTAAACAAGACACCGTGTGCACCCGGAGCACAGCCTCTGCGCGTGGCAGATGCTGGGTGACTGCCAGCCATCCCACCCCACCCTCCAGGATGGAAGGACAGACAGGCGTGGGGGGCGGCAGCTCCGGGGACATGGGCTCCAGTCCAGGCCGCTCTCTGCAGGAACCACTGGCCACGGGCGACCAATGCGGTGACAAAGTGGGTGTTCCGCTCCCGTGCGTTTGAATGAATTTAAATGCGCAAAGCCGTCTGCCACTAGCGAGGCGTGTGGGACGCCCAGCCCCGACCGTCATTTCCAGGGTTTCTCAACGTGCAGCGAGGAAGGCTTCTCTCTCTGACAGGAGTGGGAGTGGGGAGCTCGCGGGGGGGTCAGGCCCCGGGGAGAGGCCCTCAGAAGTCCTGCGTCGTCGGCTGCATCGTGTTCCTCCCGATGTTCCCCAAACCCGCTGGACCGCAGACTCTCTTCCTGTGCAGACCTGTACAGCTCTCACTGAGACCTGGCGGAACATTCCAGAAGGAGAATGCTGTGTCCACAAGAATGACAAATGCTGCTTCGACTTTGCAAAGCTCTTTTTCATCCGAGGGAACGGTTCCGGATCCCAGGAGCCAGAAGGAGTCACTCAGGCATCCACTCAACAAACACGTGCCAGGCCCCCCGCTGGCCCTGCGGCCAGGCAACCGCTGTGTCCTTCGTACCTGGACACGCAGCGTGGGCGTGGCTGTGCTCCACAGCACACACTCCTGCCTCCCCGCTGGGGGCCGTGTTTCCAATCACTCCCTGGTGCTGCCGTGGGAGCCCGTTTAGAGTCAGGGAAGGGAACAGCAGGGGGCGGCCACCCGCCCCTCTGAATCCAGCTCAGGAGGCTCCTGGTGCTGCTCCACGTGGGGGGGAAGGGGGGGAAGGGGGGAGCCAGCTCCAGCCCCTGATGGCAGACAGGACCCACGTGGAAGGGAGGCATGCCTTCCTGTCCGCCCTCAGCCCCGGCCCTCCACCCCAGGAGCACCGGCCCTGGGAGGGGGCGTGGGAGTGCGTGTGGTGGCTCGGGACCAGCTCTGCCCTCCGGTTGGCTGCCAAGGACACACAGAGGCTGCCCCGCCCATGCATGCCCGCCCAGCACAGAAACCCTTAGAACAGTGGTTCTCAACCTTCCTAACGCCGCGACCCTTTCATACCGTTCCTCCTGTGGTGGGGACCCCCAACCATAAAGTTATTTTCGTGGCTACTTCGTAACTGTCACTGTGCTACTGTTATGAATCGCCATGTAAACATCTGTGTTTTCCGATGGTCTTAGGCTCTACAGCAGCGGTCGTGGCGCACAGGTTGAGAACCGATAGCAGGGTCGCCTAAGACCATCGGAAAAACACAGATGTTTACATGATGATTCATAACAGTAGCACAGTGACAGTTACGAAGTAGCCACGAAAATAACTTTATGGTTGGGGGTCCCCACCACAGGAGGAACGGTATGAAAGGGTCGCGGCGTGAGGAAGGTTGAGAACCACTGCCTTAGAGGATTTAGAAAAATCAACAACTGGCGTACCCTGAAGAGGCTGAACAGCGACTGGCCCACAGCCCATGGGGCCGCCACCAAAGCCCGACCGCGGAACGGCGCCCCGCCTTGCCAGGTCTGCTCACTGCCAAGTGGGTTTAAGACAAACCATGAAGCAAGCCGCAGCGTCTCCGTGCATCACGCACGTCCCATGCCCCCCACCACCACCACCACCACCGCCACCACCACCACCGTGCTCCTGGCTCAGCCCTCAGGCCCCAGAGCTCTCCTCCTAGCCCACGTCTCCCATCCACATGCAGCTCCCCAGAAACGCAGCGTGGCCCCCGCAGCAGGAAGCCTGGCCTGAAGCACCTTAACCCCTCCCGCCCCCCAACCCCACGGGGGACTTCCGAGGCCCGCCCTCGGGCACCGAGACCAGAAGACAGACAGTAGCAGAAATGCAGGCCCAGAGGCCTCGGCCAGCAGCTGCCAGGGCTCCTGCCTCCGCTGCCCCCCTTCCAGCAGCAAAAGCTCACCCCTCCTCTGGGGCTAGGCCCAGGGACAGGGTTTCCGCGGTGACGCCCAGACCTGGCTCAGGCTGCAGAGGACCCTGCCCCAGAGCAGCCCCCACCCCACCCCCCCCGCCTCCCCCTGGCCAGGCCCCAGGAGCACATTCAGAGAAACAGAGGCGGGAAGGGAAGGCCACCTCCCCGTGCAGGAGGGAGCGGGTGCAGGGCCCTCTGAGAGACAGAGATAAAGGGCTGTGCAGAGGGACAGTCACTCAGGCTGCCCGGGCATCTCTCGGGGCCCTGGGAAGAGACGGGGAGTCCGGCCACGTGTGCGGCAGACCCCGGTGGAGGGGCACCTAGGACCCCTCTGAGGGTCCCCTGATTCAGCGGAGTTTGTGCCCTGGATGTGGGTGCCACCTGCACAGCTGGGAGACCGGAGGAGGGGCCAGGGTCCCCACCCCCCGCCCCCGCTCTTGGGTCACAGTCTGTCACGAGTCTTCAGCGGATCTGAACCAGGCGGCCGGATGGGGTGAGGTG
Source organism: Corynorhinus townsendii (assembly GCA_026230045.1). NCBI lineage: Eukaryota > Metazoa > Chordata > Mammalia > Chiroptera > Vespertilionidae > Corynorhinus > Corynorhinus townsendii. The sequence continues at coordinate 219,920,362 of JAPDVU010000002.1, forward strand.
CAAGCCCTGCTCAGCCCCAGCTGCCCACTGGCCACCTCTCTGACTTAAATTCAAAATGATGGATTCGCGTTTATTGTGCCTCTCGCCAGCAGGCTGCGCAGAGAAGGTGGTTCCTCCACATGGAGGCTTAGGCGCTGAGGTCGTTACTTCTGCCTCCGGGGCGGCTCCAAGACCACGGCTGCCACATGGCCCTGTCCTTGGCCGACACCCAGCACCACCCATCAAGAGGGGGCTCTCGGGGCAGCCGTGGTCCCCGATCGGCTCCCTGGACAGCGTCTGCCCAGCCGAGGAACAAGATGACCCCACATCCCAACATGAAATTGCTACATGCACACACACACACACACACACACACACACACACACACATAGGACACATGCACACTCACATACACACATGACACACACATACACACACAGGAAACATGCACACACATAGGACACACACAAGACACATACACACCCAGGACACACACACATACACACACACACACACAGGCCTGGCCGCCCTCCCCGACACCTGACACCTCTTCCGAGTTCTTTGAACTTTCCCGTTTGGACCCAAATGGGGGAGAAGCCACATAAAAGCAAATGCTCAGTCTTTGAAAGGAGCGTTCCGCGGCACGGCGTCCATCTGTCCCAGCAGGCCGGAGGGGAGGCGCGTCCGTCGCCGCCTGTAATAACTGCCTATTGAACACAAGACCTGATTTATTAGCCGTGAGATCACACGAGAAGCCACTATTGACGAATGGCAGCAATTTTAGCCATGCCGGATCGATACCCTTTAATCGAGTCAAATCTCAACCAATTAAATTAACGCAACATTCCAAAAACCGCCCCAAACCAGGCAGACGGGGGGGGGGGGGGGGGTGACATTTCCCGCAGGGCCGGATGGCATGCGGGTCACTGTCCTGAGTCCCAGCAGGATGTGTGTTTATTTACTGAAGCATGGAGACGCGTGTCGGGCGATGCCGTCAGGCGGCGTGCCTGGTCCACGTGAGCCCTGCAGCTGGAAGATGAGTCGGGGCCCCGTCAGTGGCCACTTTGGAAGCGAACGTGTCCCCGACCTGCTCACCACGACCCACCACAGGCCCTGGTGAGGACACAATCGGCCCAGGGATCCTGGAGACAAACGCAGATGCCACTGCGCCCAGGTGAGCAGGTGAGCAGGTGAGCAGGTGAGCAGGTGAGCAGGTGACCAGGTGAGCAGGTGACCAGGTGACCAGGTGACCAGGTGAGCAAGGTGAGCAGGTGACCAGGTGACCAAGTGACCAGGTGACCAGGTGACCAGGTGACCAGGTGACCAGGTGAGCAGGTGCGCCTGCACAAATCACAGGGAGCACTTCCTCATCCACAAACAGACATGATGGTCGCCATTGCCGTCTCCCAAGCCGCTGTGACATTGCACAAAGACCTGGTAACCTTTCTTACTTAACATTCAAAATTATGTGTTAACACGGAAGAAGCACCCGGATGTGAGCCACGGGAGATGCCCCGTGGACAGCAGCTAACGAGGCTGCTCCACCCCAAATGCCTGAAGTGTCCGTGCCAGCACCCCAGCCGGGCTGTCCCCAGGGACAACAGGGTCCCCACTACGCAGGAGGCTGCCCACGTAACCAGTTGGCGGAAGCTGTTCTCTGGGGCTCACTTTAGAGATTCTTTTTTTTTCCCAGAGAGGAATACTAATCCATCCACCCATCTATCACTTGATTCCCACTGGGAATCAAGCCAACAACCCGGGCATGTGCCCTGACCGGGAATCGAACCATGAACTCCTGGCTTATAGGCGGATGTTCAACCACTGAGCCACACTGGGCAGGCTGGAAATGCCTTCGTACCCGGAATTTTCCAGTGCCTCTGCCTCCTTACACTCCAGTAGGAAGCATGACCTGTCTGCAGAAGCTCAAGGACGATCAGCCGCTGCTGTCCTTGCTCAGCAGTTAGAGATGCCAGAAGCATGGAGACGGCCCCAAGCTCCCCCAGCCTGGGCTCGGTGTCCCCTCCCTCTATCACACATGTGTCTAAATGTGTGTCGGTCCATGCATGTGCATGCATGTGCATGCATGTTGTGTGAGCAGGTAGTTGTCTGTGCAGGCGTGCATGGGGGTTTGTGTTTGCATATTTAAGTGGGTCAGGAAACATTCTCAGAAGACCGATGTCTTCTTCAGCCCCGCAGTTTCTGTCTTGTCAGGATATTAATGCTAAAAATTATGAGACATAAATGGGGCCAGTTAACACAAAGGCCATAAAATATGTGTTTCTAATGGAGCCTGTGCGCAAGCAAATCTGTCTTCAGGCTGCTGAGGGGCCCCTGGAAGAAGAGGGGTGTCTTCGCAACTCCGAGCAGCAAGAAGCGCCCCACCCTGATTTCAGGGTGTCCCAACTGCCTCCCATGCCGGGCCTCAATCTGTTTCTTCCTCTGTGAACTCTTCTATGTCTATCCACTTGTCTATTACACGTGTATGTATCCGTTCCTCTATCTACCCACCCACACACCCATCTATCCACTTGTCTATTACACGTGCATGTATCCATTCCTCCATCCACCCACCCACACACCCACCCATCTATCCACTTGTCTATTACACGTGTACGTGTCCGTTCCTCCATCTACCCATCCACCCACCCACCCACCCACCCAACTACCCATCTATCCATCCACCCACCCACCCAACTACCCATCTACCCACCCACCTATCCATCCATCCATCCACCCATCTATCCACCCATCTCTCCATCTACCCATCCACCCACACATCTATCCATCTATCCATCCACCCATTTATCCATCCACCCACCCACCCACCCATTTATCCACCCACCCACCCATCTACCCATCCACCCACCCACACACCCACCCATCTATCCACCCACCTACCCATCTACCCATCCACCCACCCACCCACCCACCCAACTACCCATCTACCCCTCTATCCACTTATCTATTACACGTGTATGTATCCGTTCCTCTATCTACCCACCCACACACCCACCTATCCACCCACCCACCCATCTATCCATCTATCCACCCACCCACCCATCTATCCACTTATCTATTACACGTGTATGTATCCGTTCCTCTATCCACCCACCCACACACCCATCCATCTACCCATGTATCCACCCACCCACCCATCTATCCACTTATCTATTACACGTGTATGTATCCGTTCCTCTATCTACCCACCCACACACCCACCCATCCACCCATCTATCCACCCACCCACCCATCTATCCACCCATCTATCCACTTGTCTATTACACGTGTATGTATCCATTCCTCTATCCACCCACCCACACACCCATCCATCTACCCATGTATCCATCCACCCACCCATCTATCCACTTATCTATTACACGTGTATGTATCCGTTCCTCCATCCACCCACCCACACACCCATCCATCTACCCATGTATCCACCCACCCACCCATCTATCCACTTGTCTATTACACGTGTATGTATCCGTTCCTCTATCTACCCACCCACACACCCACCCACCCACCCATCTACCCACCCACCCATCTACCCATCCACCCACCCACCCACCCATCTATCCACTTATCTATTACACGTGTATGTATCCGTTCCTCTATCTACCCACCCACACACCCACCTATCCACCCACCCACCCATCTATCCATCTATCCACCCACCCACCCACCCACCCACCCATCTATCCACTTATCTATTACACGTGTATGTATCCGTTCCTCTATCCGCCCACCCACACACCCATCCATCTACCCATGTATCCACCCACCCACCCATCTATCCACTTATCTATTACATGTGTATGTATCCGTTCCTCTATCTACCCACCCACACACCCATCCATCTACCCATGTATCCACCCACCCACCCATCTATCCACTTGTCTATTACACGTGTATGTATCCGTTCCTCCATCTACCCACCCACACACCCACCCACCCACCCATCTACCCACCCACCCATCTACCCATCCACCCACCCACCCACCCATCTATCCACTTATCTATTACACGTGTATGTATCCGTTCCTCTATCTACCCACCCACACACCCACCCATCCACCCATCTATCCACCCACCCACCCATCTATCCACCCATCTATCCACTTGTCTATTACACGTGTATGTATCCATTCCTCTATCCACCCACCCACACACCCATCCATCTACCCATGTATCCATCCACCCACCCATCTATCCACTTATCTATTACACGTGTATGTATCCATTCCTCCATCCACCCACCCACACACCCATCCATCTACCCATGTATCCACCCACCCACCCATCTATCCACTTATCTATTACACGTGTAGGTATCCGTTCCTCCATCTACCCACCCACACACCCACCCACCCACCCATCTATCCACCTACCCATCTACCCATCTATCCATCCACCCACCCACCCAACTACCCATCTACCCACCTACCTATCCATCCATCCATCCACCCATTTATCCATCCACCTACCCATCTATCCATCCACCCACCCACCCACCCACCCATCTATCCACCCACCTACCCATCTACCCATCCACCCACCCATCCACCCACCCATCTATCCACCTACCCATCTACCCATCTATCTATCCACCCACCCACCCAACTACCCATCTACCCACCCACCCACCCACCCACCCACCCATCTACCCACCCACCTACCCATCTATCCATCCACCCACCCACCCATCTACCCATCTACCTATCCATCCATCCACCCACCCATTTATCCACCCACCTACCCATCTATCCATCCACCCACCCACCCAACTACCCATCTACCCACCTACCTATCCATCCATCCATCCACCCATCTATCCATCCACCTACCCATCTATCCATCCACCCACCCACCCAACTACCCATCTACCCACCTACCTATCCATCCATCCATCCACCCATTTATCCACCCACCTACCCATCTATCCATCCACCCACCCACCCAACTACCCATCTACCCACCTACCTATCCATCCATCCACCCACCCATTTATCCATCCACCCACCCATCTATCCATCCACCCACCCACCCAGCCACCCCTCTATCCACCCACCTACCCATCTACCCACCCACCCACCCACCCACCCACCCAACTACCCATCTACCCACCTACCTATCCATCCATCCATCCACCCATCTATCCATCCACCTACCCATCTACCCATCTACCCATCCACCCACCTACCCATCTACCCATCTACCCATCCACCCACCCACCCAACTACCCATCTACCCACCTACCTATCCATCCATCCACCCACCCATTTATCCACCCACCTACCCATCTATCCATCCACCCACCCACCCACCCACCCATTTATCCACCCACCTACCCATCTACCCATCCACCCACCCACCCACCCACCCATCTACCCACCTACCTATCCATCCATCCATCCACCCATCTACCCACCCATCTCTCCATCTACCCATCCACCCACACATCTATCCATCTATCCATCCACTCATTTATCCATCCACCCACCCATCTATCCATCCATCCATCCACCCATCTACCCACCCATCTCTCCATCCACCCATCCATCAATCCACCCACCCATCTATCCATCCATCCATCCATATACCCATCCATTCATCCATCCATCCACCCACCCACCTGTCCATCCATCCATCATCTATTTATCCATCCATTCACCCATTCATCCACCCATCTATCTATCCATCCACCTACCCAACTATCCATCTACCCATCTACCCATCCATCCATCCATCCATCCATCCATCCATCCATCCATATATTCATCCATTCATCTATCCACCCACCCATCTATCCATCCATCCATCCACCCACCCACCTGTCCATCATCATCTATCTATCCATCCATTCATCCATCCATCCACCCATCTATCACTTAGTATCATCTATATCTCATCTATCTATATATCCATCAATCATCTGTCTAGCTAACTAGCTAACCATTCATTATCTATCATCCATCTATGTATCTCTGCATCTATCAATCAATAAGCCATGATTTACCTCGGCCCACATCCCATTAGCCTAATTTGAATATGGCATGGACACAGAAGCTGAGGGGAAGCTCTGGGTCATGTCTGGGTCCATGCAGACCTTCCTATGTTTTTGCTAAAACTCTAAGAAGAAAGAAGTCATTGCAGATAGCTCCTCCCTAACAAGCATGCTTCCCCCAAAGTCGCTGGGCCGGGCTTATCCTGATTAGCAGAATATTCTGGATAAAAACAGCTGGAACGGAGTCCGAATGCTCCTGGGGTGTGGACGGTGATGCCGGGAAGATGGCACCGGGACGTGGCGCCTTCCTCTGAGGCCCGGCAGCCCCTCTGCCTGCGCGGAGACAGAACTCGGCTCCTTAGGGACCCGCCCGTTTGGGTGGAGTTGACCGGGATTTACTCCAGGAGGCTGAGCTGGTAAAATGGGTGTTTGAACCCTAACCACCCCTTTCTTAAGCAGCAGCCCTCAGGAGGGGTTCTCCGGCCCTCCCTGTCCACAGCCTCCATCCATGGCTAAGGATGTTGCTGCCTCGCCCCATATTCCCTGTCCCCGTTAGCAGCCAAGGGCCTCATGACTCACTGCATCTTCCTGCAACCGCCGCCTCCCCTCCGTCACCCAGGGGCCTTCGGGGCTTCCTCTCCGGCTGGTCTTTCCTTGTCAGTTTCTAAAGAAAGACGCCCAGGGCCTGGCCAGGCGGACCTACCCTCCCCGAAACCGGCCCAGCCCCTCTTGTATGGAGCGGGTGCTCTGACGCTGACGGGGACACAGCACCGGCCCAGCCTCGCCGTGACCGCGCACACTCCAATGTCACAGTCCGCCCGCGTGGCTCGGGGTAGATGCCGGGAAGAGCCAGGAGGCGTCCGCACTGGGGCTGGCTTTCCCAGGGGCTCCAAAGGGCTCCTTTTTGGTTTGAAACGTTGGCTAGGTGGCCTGGAGATTAGACACGGGCGTGGGGTGCCAGAGACAGAGTTCAGACCCGGCCCCCGGAGGTGGCGACCTGGGGCCACCTCAGGCCCTCACTTGCAAAGAGGAAGAAGGGGGTCCTCAGGGTCCCCGCCTGAGACACAGCTAAAGCCTAGCACGTGGGAGGTCAAGGAAGGTCAAGGGCGTCGCCGCTGAGAAGGAGGAGCGTGACGATGTCGCATGCGCCAGGGAGCCAAGTCAGACTGCAGATGCAGTGAGGTGTCTCGGCCCTCATCCATCTCCTTCCACTCACCCAGTGTTGAAATATGACCGTCACCACCGCCAGCGAGCGCACACTCGCGCGTGCCTGCCGCGGACGATTTATGGAGACATCCCACCCGTCACGGGAGACTTACGGGCCTCATAAATACAAAGGATCGTCCTGCAACTCCCCAGCCACGCTCACGGGCTGCGGATCCGCGCTTGGGCCGGGGCCCAGACACACAGAGCAAGTGTGATTGAGTGCGACTTTTTAAAGTTTTGTTTGGATTTATTCCTAAAAGCTCCTTCACCCGGAGACGCGGCTCCCTGCTGGCACGGACGCTGCCCGGCCATGAATCAGAGGCAGGATCTGAGCAGCGTCCAGGGGGCGCAGGGAGGGGGCGAGCGAAGCAGCAGGACCGGCAACGTTGGTGCCGAAGTAAGATTGCCGGACCTGTCCTTGGGCGGGGGGTGCAGAGCCCAGAACCACCGATGCCTGTGGGAACCCCGTGCTGCGTGGCTGCCTCCACACGGGCCCCAACTGAGTGCGGGTCCTTATGGCGTCCCCAGCGGCGGTGCAGGCGGCACACCCGGCCGTGTAGGGGCAGCTCAGAGATGCAACAAGTGACCTGGTGACCTCAGGAGACCAAAGACCCTGAGCTTGAACACGCAGCCAAGACAGCTGAGGGTCAGGGCTGTTTCCAGCCATTAAAAATGGTGTCAGTGAGCCCACTTAATTAAATGTATTTCAAAAGGAGCGGCTCAGCTGGTGTGGCTCAGTGGTTGAGTGTCAATCTAGGAACCAGGAGGCCACGGTTCGATTCCCGCTCAGGGCACAGGCCCGGGTTGCAGACTCAATCTCCCGTGTGGGGCGTGCAGGAGGCTGCCCATCCATGATTCTCTCTCATCATGGATGTTTCTCTCTCTCTCCCTCTCCCTTCCTCTCTGACATCAGTAAAAGTATATTTGAGAGAGAGAGAGAGAGAGAGAGAGAGCCTTATCTCCCTCAGCTGTCGCCTGAGCTGCCTGGGGAGAGAGGTCCCTAAGTTTTCCGTAAGCACCGCCCCCTGCCCCTCACATTCCCCCCCACCCCCCGTGGGCACCACAGAGCTGTGCCTTCTCTTTTCCAGAAAATCTCAAGCACATTGAGAGCCTTTGCATAAAGGACTTTTGCTTCTAATCATATCGATTTTACCATAATTAATTTTTAATGAATTTTCCAAAGCGTGTGTATGTCCCGGCCACTCTATCTCGCCGCGGGTTAACATGGCCATTTCCATCTGAAGGTGGGTGTTAAGTGAGGGTTAATTTATTAGCACTCGAGATGGGCCGACGTTAACCCAATTATCATTTGCATTTTGCCATTTGTGCTTTGAATGTGATAGGATGCCAATAGCAGAGGCCATGTGATGGGATTCGCCACCCAGACGCAGGGGTGTCTGCTGAATTCTAATCATAGCGCGACCAGCTAGCGGGACAGACTCCCATCGGGGGCCAGGGCCCATGTCCCGCTCTGCCTGACCGTGGGAACCTGGCGCTGGAGCCACAGCCCCACCTGGTCCAGAGCCGGGGAGGGGATGGCCTGGCCTTGTCCACGCGGCACCCAGGCTGGCGAGGGAGACTGGGCGATGACCGGCCAGGTCAGGCCGAGTGAGAGCAGGCTGGGCCGTCGGGCAGTGTCCTTCGCCCGTGGGGACCTAGAAGGGCTCTGCTCACCTCCAGCCGGAGAGGCAGAGAGCGCTGAGGGGTACTTGTCCGGCAGCAGGACCGGGGGAGCGGCTGGATGGGCAGCAGGAAGAGGAGGGGAGTGAGAAGTCCGTCCCAGGAGAGACCCTCCGAGGGTGTACGTGCACAGGATGGGTGACCGCCGTCCGCGGAGGCATCGCAGCCACCCCAGGGTGAGGTCCCAGCGCAGAGGACAGCTGCCTCCTCTCCCTTCCCGGCAGCCGGCGTGTCCCATGGCATCCCTGGGTGCCAGGACACAGGAGGTGGCGATGAGAGACCTGGTGGCACGGTGCTGTGGAGTCCGTGTTGTCAGGGACACTACACCCTCACCCCCCCCTCCCGCCCAAAAAAAGGGAGGCTGGCCTCCCTCCTGCCAAGCAGGGCACTCCTGCGCCCTAACTCAGGGCCCGGCGGACACCCACCTGGAGGCGGACCGCGCTAGGGAACCTCACGAAGCCTCGCTGTCTCCTGAGGGTGACATCCCAGACGGAGCCCGGTCAGCGGGGAGGCGGGCAGGGCCATGCGTCTCCCCGAAATCAGCCCGCCCGGTGGATGGATGCCTCGCACCACACGCCTGTTTACACGATTTACACCCGCGTGAGAGGAGCGTTCGGCTCCGGGCCACCCACCCCATTTCGCTTGGAAGCAGCTCCTCACTTTCACTGACGGGCAGACGGTGCAGGGAGTGCTCCACAGGCTGCACTGCTGACAGCCACCGTCCTCAGGACATTCCCTGGGCCCCGCCGTCCGGGCCTCACAGGCTCAGAGCGAGGGCAGGTGGGCTCTGGGCAGGTGGGTTCTGTGGGCAGGTGTGACTCTGTGGGCAGGTGTGGCTCTGAGGAAAGGTGTGACTCTGAGGGAAGGTGTGACTCTGAGGGAAGGTGTGACTCTGTGGGCAGGTGGGCTCTGTGGGAAGGTGTGCTCTGTGGGAAGGTGTGACTCTGTGGGCAGATGGGCTCTGTGGGAAGGTGTGCTCTGTGGGCAGGTGTGACTGTGGGAAGGTGTGACTCTGTGGGCAGGTGTGGCTCTGTGGGCAGGTGTGGCTCTGTGGGCAGGTGTGACTCTGTGGGAAGGTGTGACTCTGTGGGAAGGTGTGACTCTGTGGGAAGGTGTGCTCTGTGGGCAGGTGTGACTCTGTGGGCAGGTGTGACTCTGTGGGAAGGTGTGACTCTGTGGGAAGGTGTGACCCTGTGGGCAGGTGGGCTCTGTGGGCAGGTGTGACTCTGTGGGCAGGTGTGACTCTGTGGGAAGGTGGGCTCTGTGGGAAGGTGTGACTCTGTGGGCAGGTGTGACTCTGTGGGCAGGTGTGACTGTGGGAAGGTGTGACTCTGTGGGCAGGTGGGCTCTGTGAGAAGGTGTAACTCTGTGGGAAGGTGTGCTCTGTGGGAAGGTGTGACTCTGTGGGCAGGTGTGACTCTGTGGGCAGGTGTGACTCTGTGTGAAGGTGTGCTCTGTGGGCAGGTGTGACTGTGGGAATGTGTGACTCTGTGGGCAGGTGTGACTCTGTGGGCAGGTGTGGCTCTGTGGGCAGGTGTGACTCTGTGGGCAGATGTGAGTCTGTGGGCAAGTGTGACTCTGTGGGAAGGTGTGACTCTGTGGGCAGGTGTGACTCTGTGGGGAGGTGGGCTCTGTGGGCAGGTGTGACTGTGGGAAGGTGTGACTCTGTGGGAAGGTGGGCTCTGTGGGCAGGTGTGACTGTGGGAAGGTGTGACTCTGTGGGCAGGTGTGACTCTGTGGGGAGGTGGGCTCTGTGGGTAGGTGTGACTGTGGGAAGGTGTGACTCTGTGGGCAGGTGTGTTCTGTGGGCAGGTGGGCTCTATAGGAAGGTGTGATTCTGGGAAGTTGGGCTCTGTGGGAAGGTGGGCTCTATGGGAAGGTGTGACTCTGTGGGAAGGCGTGACTCTTGGGGAGGCATGATTCTGTGGGTAGGTGTGACTCTGTGGGCAGGTGTGACTCTGTGGGCAGGTGGGCTCTGTGGGAAGGTATGACTCTGTGGGCAGGTGTGACTGTGGGAAGTTGTGCTCTGTTGGAAGGTGTGACTCTGTGGGAAGGTGTGACTCTCTGGGAAGGTGTGCTCTGTGGGCAGGTGTGACTCTGTGGGAAGGTGTGCTCTGTGGGAAGGTGTGACTGTGGGCAGGTGTGACTCTGTGGGCAGGTGTGACTCTGTGGGCAGGTGGGCTCTGTGGGCAGGTGTGACTCTGTGGGCAGGTGGGCTCTGTGGGAAGGTGTGCTCTGTGGGAAGGTGTGACTCTGTGGGCAGATGGGCTCTGTGGGAAGGTGTGCTCTGTGGGCAGGTGTGACTGTGGGAAGGTGTGACTCTGTGGGCAGGTGTGGCTCTGTGGGCAGGTGTGGCTCTGTGGGCAGGTGTGACTCTGTGGGAAGGTGTGACTCTGTGGGAAGGTGTGACTCTGTGGGAAGGTGTGACCCTGTGGGCAGGTGGGCTCTGTGGGCAGGTGTGACTCTGTGGGCAGGTGTGACTCTGTGGGGAGGTGGGCTCTGTGGGCAGGTGTGACTGTGGGAAGGTGTGACTCTGTGGGAAGGTGTGACTCTGTGGGAAGGTGGGCTCTGTGGGCAGGTGGGCTCTGTGGGAAGGTGGGCTCTGTGGGAAGGTGTGACTCTGTGGGAAGGTGTGACTCTGTGGGAAGGTGGGCTCTGTGGGCAGGTGGGCTCTGTGGGAAGGTGGGCTCTGTGGGAAGGTGTGACTCTGTGGGCAGGTGTGACTCTGTGGGCAGGTGGGCTCTGTGGGCAGGTGTGACTCTGTGGGAAGGTGTGACTCTGTGGGCAGGTGTGACTCTGTGGGAAGGTGTGCTCTGTGGGAAGGTGTGACTGTGTGGGCAGGTGTGACTCTGTGGGCAGGTGGGCTCTGTGGGAAGGTGTGATTCTGGGAAGGTGTGACTGTGGGAAGGTGTGACTCTGTGGGAAGTTGTGACTCTGGGAAGGTGGGCTCTGTGGGAAGGTGTGACTCTGGGACGGTGGGCTCTGTGGGAAGGTGGGCTCTGTGGGAAGGTGGGCTCTGTGGGAAGGTGGACCTTGTGGGAAGGTGTGACTCTGGGAAGGTGGGCTCTGTGGGAATGTGTGACTCTGTGGGAAGGTGGGCTCTGTGGGCAGGTGTGACTCTGGGCCGGTGTGACTCTGTGGGCAGGTGGGCTCTGTGGGAAGGTGGGCTCTGTGGGAAGGTGCTCAGAGATGGGCAGGTGGGCTGGACTAGGGTGAGAGACATTTGAAGGGCACAGCTGGGCAGTCACTCAGCCCTTAGGGCTCCCTGACCCAGCTCTCCACCCACTGAGGATCCTGTCCAGCCACAAGAACACAGGTGTGTCCCCAAAAGAGCCAGACCCACCCAGACCATACCCCAGAGGACTGAGTTTTGTGCGGCCTGGGGTCAACCTCCTTCCATCCTGGGCCTCACCATCCCCCACTTGACAGGGGTGAACCCCACTGTGGGCCTCACCTGGGCTGCACGTTAGGGGAGGATTCAGCGCCTGCCCCACCCTGGCTGGTACCTGACCTCAGGTCCCTGGCACCAGTCTGCTGAGTCCCCAGGAGGTTCCAGCGACAGCCAGAGCGGGGGCCACGGCTGTGTCTGTGGTTCTCACGGGACCCCGGGACAGCAGCAAGGGCTCCTCTCTGACACCCACGTTTTCCACACACACCCCAAAATCAAGATTTAGCAGCTGGGGTGGGGCCCCCTGGGTTCCCTGCACTTCCTGGAGCTGCTGGGCCAGCATCCTGTGTCCCTCACCCCCAGATGACCATCTGACCCCGGGCTCCGCCTCTGTCCACATCCCTTCCTCCCGCCCAGGCCTGCGAGCCGCTCCCTCGGGGCCCCTCGGGAAGAAGCAGGGCAGGTGGCTGAGCTCTGCCTGGCAGGTGCTTCACAGAGGGAGCATGTCCGCGGGAGCCAGTCCTCCGCCCAGATTGGAACTGGCCAAGGGCCGCTTCCGGAGCGGGACGAGGGTGCATATCTGGTTTCTGGGCGCCCCGTCCACCAGGGGTACCCTGACTTGGTGCACAGGGTGTAGTGGGCTCCTCCGGCTCTCCGGGGCTCCCACAGAGCACGGGGGACCTGGGCCTGAGCCCTGCACAGGCAACAGGGGCTGACCCCTGGGGGACCAGAGCAGCGACACGGCGGCCTAGACAGGGAGGGGCCCTGGGGAGAGTGGGGGCTCCACCAGCAGAAGCCCCTTGAGATGTGGGCCCCTGAGAGGAAGTGGACGGAGGAGGGAGGGTCCCAGTCTGGCCTGAACACCCCGGGGCGCAGGGATCTCGCATCCCCAGCCCGCTGGTGGCACAGGTACACACAGATAGGGCCCTAGTCCCCATCGACTGTGATGAGTGTCCCTGAAAGCTCCCCACTGCCCGGGCCTTGTGCCAGCCAGCCGGGTGGGGTCCAGGTGGGCGTCCAGGTGTGGGTCCAAGTGTCTGTCAGCTTGGCCCCCAGGGCAGGGGAGCCTGCAGTGCACAGTGCGGCCTGCAGGTGGCAGTGTCACCACCAAGAGGCCTGGTGGGACAGGGCTGCCCTCAGGGTTCCTTGGTAGCAGCTTTGGGGGGATGGAGAAGGGCTGGTGGTGGGAAATGGGGAGCCCCGGAGAGCCGGAGGAGCCCACTGCGCCCTGTGCACCAAGTCAGGGTACCCCCAGTGGACGAGGCACCCAGAAACCAGATATGCATGCTCAAACCCACACCCCCCCAGGGCTTGCCCTGCCCTGACTGACAGCCCAGTTACCGCCCCTCCCCCCCCCCCCACCCTCCACCCCCCAGGCTCAAGTTAGCGCTACACACCCTTCAGGGAGGCGGCTCCTGGAGGACTTCTGAGCGCTGTGTGTCTATCCGAGTCTACAATGTGCCTCCAGATCTAACGGTAAGTCCGCAGCTCCAGTTCCTCACTGTCGCCTCTTCTTAACCGTTCTCCCTGCAGCGGAGCTGCCTCAGAGCCGTTCTCCAGGCTCCGGGGAGCCGTCCCTCCCCACAGCCCCCCGAAGCTACCCACATCAAATAAACACTGGGTTCAGACACGCCAGAGGGGCCGCCGCTAAGGCTGTGGGGTGGGGACCAGGGCTGGGCAGCCTGACCCAGCTCCCCTGGCTCCCAGGACCCCACCTCTGCCTGCCCACGGCCTTCTTTCCCTCCCTCGACTGGAAATGCACCGGGGGAGTTGCTGATCCTACAGAACTGCTTTGCGGGGGCGGGGGGGCGGGCAGCAGGACCTCACTGAAGCTGGCACTTACCCACGAGGGCTTCGCTGGCCTCCCTGGGGGCTGTCCCTTCCCTGGGGGGTGGGAGCGGCTGACGGGGCTGCTCAGAGACACCGCCCAGTGAGCACAGCTAATGAAGACTCTGCCTGGAGCTTCTCCGGGAGATAGAGCCAACCCCCCCAGCAAGGGCCCATCACGCGGCTCCCAGGGAAACGCCCTGGCACAGCCCCTCCTCGGGCCAGTGGTGCCCAAACCTCAGGCACCAGTGAGGCAGCCCGGGCAGAGGGCGGGGGGATGGGGAAGGGGCTCAGAGGCAGGAGGCTGCGCCCGGGGCCTGGGGCTCTGGCAGATGCCAAGGCCAAGGCCAGGGCGTTGTTTCCCAGGCCCGGCTGCTCCTCCTTCCCCCGCTCCCACCCCCCGCACCTCCCTTCCCACGCCTCAGGCAGCCTCATAAATCCGCCCTGCGTGGAGCCCGGGACCTAATTGAGTCTCCCAGGCAAGCAGGGAGAGCCAGGAGGCAGGAGCCGCTGTGCTGATGGGCCTCAGAAGGGGCATTAATGGAGTGAGTCCACCGGCTTCAAACAAAACACAGCCCCGAGCGCCAGCCCGCAGAGCCCGTCTCAGCAAAGCTGGCTTCTCCCCGGGGCTCCGAGCCGACATTCCCCTCTTCGGAAGCAGCAAAAGCAAGCGAGGCGGCAGCTGGGTGCCTGAGAGAGAGAGAGAGAGAGAGAGAGAGAGAGAGAGAGAGAACGCGCGTCTGTGGGAGCCATGCCCTGAGAGAGAGCCTTGGACTGCTCGGCCGGGGGCTCCCTGTCTCGGGGCCTTTGGACGTGGGAACAGAGGCAGAGGGAGTGGAGTTACGATTGGCCTGTGGTCCAGGGGGAGGGGGGGGGGGTGCATCATCCGACACCGAACCCCAGGTTGCCTGCAGGCGGCCTGACCAAGGCCCGCTGGCCCTGCAGCCGCACCCCAACTTATCGCTGTGCAGATTATAACCTTGCGGCGTGGGGACCCGCGTCAGGGGAGGAGCACAGGACAAGGAGTCCTGGGCCCGCCAGCTGCTGAGTGAAGCTGAGCTGACACCTGCTTTACACTCTGTCCTGCTGGCTTCCGGCTCTCCACAGGGCAATGAGCTCCAGGGGGCAGGGCGCCCTGTACCCCGCACCCACCGTGGGGTTGGCGCCCAAGAGCCACACCGTGAGTAACGTTGGCCAAGTCCGCGTGCTCCCGGCACTTCCGGGCAGGCGACATTTGGGACCTCATTTCCTCAGTCCTGCAGCCCTGCTGAGGTTGGGGTCCACCCTAGCAACCGAGAGGGCCGCACCCCAGCTCCCCAGGCACGGGGGTGTCAGAGCCGTGGTCATGGAGGCGCCCCAGCAGATGCCACCAAGAAGCCCTGCTCTCCCTGGGTCCCCCCTCCCCGCCCCCCCCCCCCCCCCGTGCACCAGTCAGCTCACGCTGTGTAACAAAGCCCCACCCAGAGGTGTACTCCTGAGTCCTGGCGTCTGGAAACCCGAGTCCCAGGTGCTGGTTCCCCCTCCCCGCCCGCCCCCCCCCCCCCCAGGCCTCTGTCTTTGGCTGGTGGGCGGCTGCCTCCGCCCGGTGTCCGTCAGTGTGTTTGCGTCCTGACCTCTTCTTGTGAAGAACGCCAGTCCTATTGAGTTGGGGTCGGCCCCAGCGACCTCATTTTAACTCGGTGACCCCTGGAAAGACCCTGCCTGGATGCAGCCACACGCTGAGCATCTGGGAGTCAGGACTTCGGCAGGCGGATCCCGGGCAGCACAGTTGCTCCCCGGAGTTTCAGGCGCCACAGGGCCCACTGTCATCCGGAACGATCCCCATGCGCCTTACGTGCCAGGCGCAGGGCGTTTCCGCCTTCAATTACTTCTCAAGAGCTTGTCTTCCCTCAAAGCCTCTTCACTGCAGAGGGTTACGGAAGAAAAGGAGAAAAACAATCCCGCCCGAACTTGGCGTTTGATCAGGGTGAAGCCTCATTACGTTGGGCTCACGGGGAAAGGAGCCGAGGACCGCGAACCTTCCCGCGGGGGAGGACTCCAGAAGCTTCCGGCAGCCCATTGCTCGGTCCTCGGCGGAGAGAACCCATCACAGATGCGAAGCGCTGTGACGGGCAGCGTCACTCGGATGCAAAGAGCATGCGCGTCTTCTTCTTTTTTTAAGTATCTTTTTATTGATGTCAGAGAGGAAGGGAGAGAGCGAGAGAGAGAAACATCCATGATGAGAGGGAATCATGGATCGGCTGCCTCCTGCATGCCCCACACTGGGGATGGAGCCCGCAGCCCTGGCCTGTGCCCTGACCCGGAATCAAACTGTGACCTCCTGGTTCAGAGGTCAATGCTCAACCCCTGAGCATGCTGGCCAGCTTCTTCTTTTTTTTAATTATTTATTGTTGACACCAATTGCCCTGATCAGGCGAAGCACCTCCCTCCTGGGAGAAGCACCTCCCTCCGGCTCATCCGCATCCTCCTCCTGTGGGTGGGTCCCTCCTGTGGAGCGGGGGCAGCCGCCTCAGCACCGCACCAGCTTCTCCTCTCCCGCACGTGGTCTAACCGACCTCCAGGGAGGCCCGGGACGCGCACATGCTGCTGAGGCCCGCGGCACGGCACGGGGACGTCTGGTGAAATGCGTGCGGCCTGTGTGGCCATTCCTTCATCGCCTCCCTCTGAGGTCAGTAAAGGGAAGTCCGGTCAGCGCTGTGAGGCAGAAATGCTCTTCTCTTAGGGGAATGGGGGCAGGGTTTCCAACCGAGCCAAACCCAACCCCCCCCTCCCCGGTTTACTGGCCGTTAAATGAGGTTATCAAGTCCCCGAGCAGCGATTAGACGTGTCAGCAAAGCTCCTCGGTGCCACCGAAGCACTTAATTTTCATTAAAAAGTGACACCGCCAGCAATTACCAGGACGAGCCGCAGGCGCAGGTACTGACACTCACAGGCACAGAGGCGACCCCCAGATGCCCACATGCGCAGGTCTGGGCCCTCACTTCCTCTGGGGGGCGACGGGGGACTCGGGGGGGGGCCCGCTTCCTGCCTCCCTATCAGGCCACACGTTCACCCCTCTGCACCCCCGGGCAACATTAATCCCGGGTTGTGATGCCAGAGGCTGTTCATCACGTACTGACTTCCTCCACTCACACCCGCTAAGGTGCGCCGCTTCATGGAGAACACAGCTGGTTCCACTCTCCTCCCCTCCACCTCCCCTCCCTCCTACTTCCTTCCCTCCACCTCCCCTCCCTCCTACTTCCTTCCCTCTCCTCCCTCCTTCCCTCCTCCCCCCTCCTTCTCTCCCCTCCCTCTCCTCCCTCCTACCCTCCTCCTGCCCTCCCTCCCCTCCCTCTCCTCCCTCCTCCTCCCTCCTACTTCCTTCCCTCTCCTCCCTCCTTCCCTCCTCCCCCCTCCTTCTCTCCCCTCCCTCTCCTCCCTCCTACCCTCCTCCTGCCCTCCCTCCCCTCCCTCTCCTCCCTCCTCCTCCCTCCTACTTCCTTCCCTCTCCTCCCTCCTTCCCTCCTCCCCCCTCCTTCTCTCCCCTCCCTCTCCTCCCTCCTACCCTCCTCCTGCCCTCCCTCCCCTCTTCTCCCCTCCCTCCTCCTCCCTCCTTACCCCTCCTCCTCTCCCTCTCCCCCCTCTTCCCCTCACGCCTCCCCCCACTCCACGCCTGTGAGAACAACACAGGGCAGCCTGAGCCCCTGCAGCAGCCAGGCCGCCACAACCCGAACCCGAACCCGAACCCGTCGGCCCAGGGCGCTAAGGAAGCCAATAAACAAAAGCCCCCATGGGCGAGCAGCATGAATTCACCACAAGTAACGGGACCAGCGTGGCGGTCCGACAGAGACTTGAACACAAATCCACGGACGAGGGGCCAGGAGGAAAAGCAAGAAGCAGCTTCCGCTCCTGAAGAAGGAACGAAGGACGAAAACGCAGACGTTATGTGAAACGAGGCGAGTGGGTGACGTAACACACCACCCGCTGAATTCCGAAAACGGAAACCACGGTCACCGAGAGAAACAGCTTCACCAGCACGAACCGGCTCCATCTCAGGGCGCGATGTGGACACTCGGTCAACCTGCCGCACGTTGGGGGGCCTTCCAGGTGCCAGGTGCCAGCCCCCGTCCTGGGAGCCAGGTGCCAACCAGCCCCCGTCCTGGGAGCCAGGTGCCAACCAGCCCCCATCCTGGGAGCCAGGTGACAGCCCCCGTCCTGGGAGCCAGGTACCAGCCAGCCCCTGTCCTGGGAGCCAGGTACCAGCCAGCCCCTGTCCTGGGAGCCAGGTGCCAGCCCCCGTCCTGGGAGCCAGGTGCCAACCAGCCCCCGTCCTGGGAGCCAGGTACCAGCCAGCCCCTGTCCTGGGAGCCAGGTGCCAGCCCCCGTCCTGGGAGCCAGGTGCCAGCCCCCGTCCTGGGAGCCAGGTGACAGCCCCTGTCCTGGGAGCCAGGTGACAGCCCCTGTCCTGGGAGCCAGATGCCAGCCCCCCGTCCTGGGAGCCAGGTGCCAGCCCCCGTCCTGGGAGCCAGGTGCCAATCAGCCCCCGTCCTGGGAGCCAGGTGCCAACCAGCCCCTGTCCTGGGAGCCAGACTTCCCGTGGTGAACAACGCAAAAACCCCTGCCAAGCACGGGGACCTGTCCAGCCTCGAGGGCTGTGCGTCCACGCGGGGACGCTTAGACGGTGAGAGGCGACGTTAGAGCAACAAGCAAGCAGCAGGGGAGTGAGCCACACGGGCTGCAGCACAGGGAACCGCCCGGCGGGGCTGGGCCTGGGTGGAGCGGGACTGGGAGTGAGGAGCAGCCGGGAGCTGCCTGCTGGTGTGATGGGGAGGTGGGGAGGCAGGAAGTCTGGGGGACATTGGGGTCAGGTTGGGTGGGGCCACATCAGCCCCTGTTGCAACTTTGGCCGGAACTTGGAGAGATGGGAGGCCCGGGAGGCCCGTGGAATTCGAGGTGCTGAGCTCAGAACCAGGGAGACGGGGAGGCTCGTGGCGGGACGGCGCGGGGCAGGGGGGCGTCAGTGAGGTGGTGAGAAGGGCCAAGGCCGGACACACACAGCGCGGGAGCTGGTGGCCCGCGTGCCTCGTGAGAGAAGGCGTGGAGAGCGGTTCTGGGGGCCGGTCCGAGATGAGGAAGGCGGCGGGCGTCCGTGTGTCTTGGAAGCCATCAGTAACTGTGCTGCTAACCCAGGACTCGCACGTGAAGGAATTACACCGAGTGGCCAGATGATGATGATCTCTGAACGCATAACAGTCTGGCCACTCAGTGTGTGTGTGTGATGATGATCTCTGAACGCATAACAGTCTGGCCACTCAGTGTGTGTGTGTGTGTGTGTGTGTGTGTGTGTGTGTGTGTGTGTGTGAGGCCTGGTGCATGAATTCGTGCATGGGTGGGGTGGTCGAACTCCTGGTGGAGGGGACAATTTGCATATTAGCCTTTTATTCTATAGGACGTACACGGAGTGGCCAGATGATTATGCGTTCAGAGATCATCACCATCCGGCCACTCCGTGTATCGTAAGGGATCACCGTCAACTCGGGAAAGTATGACCAACACGGCTCACGAAAAGGTCACGTGGGAGGAGGTGGAAGGGTCCTGCTAACCCGGCACCAGGTGTCGGCAGGGAGAGCGTGGGAGCTGGGGGGCCTCCGGCAGCCTTTCCCTGACCACTTCCACCCGGCCACCTCCCGGTCACCGGGAAGCGGCGGGGTGCTCACTGCCCCAGCCCGCCTTCTGCCACGGGGTTCAGGTGACCTGTGTGCAGCCGAGGCACCGGGAGGGGATGGACGGGCCTGTGTCTCGGCAGTGGCTTTTCCTGGCCCGTCACGAGATCAGAGGGCGCTCGCTGACTCTGCTCCGTAGCCATTTTCCCGCGTGGACACACACGCACTGCCTGGAGCTGCGGCAGCTGTGGGGGACCGTGAGGCAGGGAGCACCGGGGAGCAGCGGCAGCCGCGTGAGAAGAAAGCAGAGGGAACAGCCAGAGCGATCCTGGGCCTTGGACGAAATCGCTGACCACCAGACCGAGCAGCCGTCGCCGACCACTGGGCGCTCCCTCTGGGAGACGGGTCGCTGTGGCTGGGTGCTGTGGGTGGCTCTCGGATCGCTGTCGTTGCTCAGATTCCTCTCTGCGGCACAGCTCACGCCGGGCTAGTGTTCCCCAGGTGGTCCCTGGTGGCCTGAGCGAGGGAGAGCATTCATGCCCCTTGGGACGACCTCGGTGCAGGAGGAAAGCCTCTGTCCCCGGAGGGGTGAGGGGGGGGCGGCAGCCTGGCCCCGCCCGCGCTGCCCGGTGCCAGGGCCTGTTCCACCGCTGACCTCTCCTCCCCGGACGGGCGTGGTGCCTTCATCCTCCGTGACCCAGCGAAGCAGGCACTGCTGTGAACCCATTTCACAGATGAGAAGGCCGAGGTGAGAGGGCTGGCTGCCCTGCTCAAGGACACAGACGGCGGCAAAGCGGAGCTGGGGCTGAGCCCCAGTGTCTGGCTCCAGAGCCCAGCCCGGCTGCCCTTCCTCCCGCAAAACCCATGTCCCCGGGAAAGTCCAGGAGTGAGGCCCCAAGAAGGCGGCCTGGAGCCCTGCCCGGGATTGCTCTGCGGAGCAGAACCCGCTGAACCCCGCTGTGCCGATGAGCGGCCCTGCTGCCCGGCTGCAGCGGCCTGTCCCATCCACCAGGCCCCGCTGCGTGGGTAAGAACCAGCGCTGACTCACTGCGGAGGCGGTCGGGCGGCGGCGCCGGCACGGTATCCATTCGCCCCGTGGGAGCCGCTCCTGGGGCTCTCGGACCCCAGCCCAGGGCTGAGCGCAGAGCTGCCCCCCGGGACCCCCTGGAGTGAATGCAGCCCCAGTTCCTGCTTCTCCGAGGTGCTCGTCCCTCTGCTCTGAGCGATGCAGAGCAGGCGTTGCTGGAGGCCAGGGCGGAGGCGCCACAGAGGCCTCCTGGGAGGGCGGGCGTGGACCCCGCGGACAGCACTACCTTTTTATTTTTTTAAATATATTTTTATCAATTTCAGAGAGGAAGGGAGAGGGAGAGGGAGAGAGAAACATCAGTGAGAGAGAGTCATGGATCAGCTGCCTCCTGCACGCCCCCTACTGTGGACGGAGCCTGCCCACAACCCGCGCAGGTGCCCTGACGGGAATCGAACCCTGACCTCCAGGTTCATAGGTTGACGCTCAACCACCGAGCCACACCAGCCGGGCTGTTGTTCTCACTTTGTGACAGAGCACGCGCCCATGGCCCACCTGGCAGGGTCACTCTCACCGCTTTTCCCCTGGGGCGCCGGAACTCGGCTGTAGGAGAAGACGCCGTGGTTTCCAGGCTGCGGGTCAGAAACCACCCTGCAGAGCCCGGCCCCGAGGGTGGCTCCCGAGCTTTGAGCAGCGAGCCATGGCTCTCGGGGACGAGGCTCCAGGCAGGACCGTGGCCAGCCATGCAGCCTGGAAGCCGGAGGGAGACCCAGACCCAGGCTGGACTCTCAGGGGAGGCCAAGCCAACAGCTTGGGGAGAGGGAGGGGCTCAGGGGGGTCACCAAGGCCAGGCAAACACCAGACTCAGGGGTGCTCTGAGCCAGGCAGAGCCAGCTCCCCACCGAGGCCAGGCCGTGGCCCTGTCAGAATTCACAGGTGAGCAGCCCCCACATCCTACATTTCTTCTTCATGGGCATTTTGACTACTTTTGGACCTTTAGTCTTCCACATAAATTTTGAAATCACGGTTCCACACAGCACCCTACTGGGATTTGGACTGAAACTACGCGGCACTTACAGGTCAATTTGGAGAGAAGGGACATGTTTATAATATCGTCGTGAACTATCTACACTAATAAAAGAGAAAGATGCAAATTGACCCTACTGCCGTGACTCCCACCAGCCAATCAGGCATGAGTATGCAAATTAACCCAACAAAGATGTCAGATTAATTTGCCTATGCAGGCACAGAGAGAAGACTGAAGGTTCTTCCAGAGCGAAGACTGAAGGCTCCACCCACGGCCAGAGCCAAGCCTGAATGCCACAGGCGTGGCTCTGCTGCAGCCTAGGTCCCAGGTGCAGGAGGGAAACCGGCGTCAGCAGCCAGGGGAAGCAATGCCTATTGCACAAATCTTCGTGCAACGGGCCTCTAGTTCATAAATAAGCAAAAATCTCCATTTATTTAGGACATAAAGATGTCTTCAACAACATTTTAAAGCTGTTACTACAGCCCGGCCAGTGTTGCTCAGTGGTTGAGCATCAACCTATGAACCAGGAGGTCAGGGTTCAATTGCAGGTCAGGGCACATGCCTGGGTTGTGGGCTCCATCCCCGGTGTGGGGCAGCAGGAGGCAGCCAATGAATGAGTCTCCCTCATCATTGATGCTTCTATCCCTCTCTCCCTCTCCTTTCCTCTCTGAAATAAAATTTAAAGAAAAAGAATTCCTGATTGTTTTTTTTTTTTAATTACTACAAAGATCTTGCATATCTTTCATTTATTCTTAGTTTCCTTTTACTGCCATTGCTATTTTCACAGTGTATTTGTTTAATTCATTAGTGCTGCTGTGCAGCAATGCAACTAACTTGTATACTGGTCTTATATCTGGTAACCTTACTGAATACTCTAATTGATGTATACAATTTGTCTCTACAGCAGTTGGGATTTTTCTAAGACAAGCATGTCCTTCTACAACAGTTTTATTTATTCTTCCTGGTCTCTACAGTCTTATTTTTCTTGTCTTATTGCTCCGTTTAGTTCCTCCAACACAGCAGCAATGTTCATAGCAGGGGAGAGCAGACATTCTTGGCTTAACAAAATGCTGTAGTTATTTTGCTGTTGCGAATGATGTCGGCGAAAGGTTTTTAGGATCTCCCTGGCTGTTTTGGAGGTTGAGAGAGGTGTGCACTATCATCAGAGAGCACGGAATTTAAGTAAATGCTTCCTCTGTATTGAGCTGAACATAATTTTCCTTTAGGCCGTTGATGTGCAAACGAATGGATCTGTTCTCAGTATTTGCTTTCTGGAATAAAACCAGCTCAGTCACCACCCATGCTCTGCTGGTTCCTCGCGGCTGCGCTCGGTGAGTGCGTGTTTAGGGTTTCTGCATCCACGTTCGTGCTTGCGGTTAGCCCGGGATTTCCCTTTCTCGGCTGTCCTTTGATGGCAACATTCTCACATCTTCCGTGTTGATTTCGCAAAAATACTCTCTGGAAAGTTTTGTGTCAGAATAAAAGCATCCATTCCTTGAGGCGTGAGACGGTCTGGGTACAGGGTGTTCTTTATAGGAAGATAAAGAACGAAATTCCATTTCCTTAATGGCTATGGGAATATCCGGATTTCTCATTTGTCTTTGGCCCGTCGGGGGCATTTATCATTTCCAAGGAGTTTGTCTCTGTAAGCCCAGTTTGCTGTCTGCAAAGGGCTGGCGGTTCTCTCTATTAACCTCTCCGCCTCTGTGGCAGCTTCTCTCCAGCACCTACGACGGGAGAAAGTGAGCCACCCTGCAGCCCCTAAAACGCACCGCATTACACACCGGAAAAAGGAGGCGCGCGCTTACTGCTGGGCAGTTACTTCTGAGGTGTTAATGATTTTTGTCTTCCTGTTTATACTTCTTTTGTATTTCCCGATTTTCGGGATGAACATGTAATGAGCCAGGGAAAATACACAAATATTTCTTTGCCCCCAAAAGAGAACAGAGAAACCGGGCTGCGAGCCAAAGCGTTGGCTCTGCCTTCTCTGCCTGCTTTCTCCCCGCCCCCCCGCCCCCCCCACCCCGTCCAGCGCAGACCACACCCCACCCTCCAGGCCGTTCTCCCCTCCCCATCAATACTGTCTGTGGGCCGTCCCAGCCCCCGGCTGCCCTGGGCGACGGATGGATGGGTGGACATCTACCTTGAGCTAACGAGGCGCTCCTTCTCCCTCCCACCGTGTCCCCGTGGGCCAGACCCCGGTTCTGCCCCATCCACGCCGGCCTGACCGAGGTGGGGGCAGCGGGGGCTGGGACAGAGCCAACCCTGGGGGGGAGGGGGCGTCAGGAAGGGATTTCTCCAGAAGCTCCATCGGGCCGCGTGACGACGGCACTGGGACGGGGCGAGGCTGGGACCCGAGGGCTTTCGTGCGCCGGGCTCCGTGTGCTTGCTCATTTAACCGGACAAAACTCCTCGGAATCCTATTCGCGAGTGGGGGTCCGCGGGGAGGGGGTGTTGGGGGCCCACCGCAGGGGGCGTCAGGGCGGGACTCAAAGCTGGCTCCTGGGTCCGTCTCTCTCCATCGTGAGCCCATGGGCACGCCGGCTTCGGAGAGCAATGAGGGGGGGAGAAGGGGAAGGAAGTCACCAACTCCCCCCACAGACGTGGCTGAGGATGAAACAGGCAAACCAGCGGGTCTGCGGCCACCGCGCGAGGCCCCCCGGGCAGACGCCCCCCAGGGAGAGCCGAGATCGGCCCCCGAGGGCCCCGTGTGGCCGAGGCTCTCCCAGCGTCACAGCCACAAGCAGGACGGTGGTGCTCCCCTGCCCGACCCCTGGAGCCTGTCAGGTGACCTCACTGGGCAGCAGGGACTTGGCAGATGGACGAGGTTACGGACCCGGAGGTGACCCTGAACTGTGGGCGGGCACTCGCTGCCATCCGCGGCCTTAGGTGAGCGACAAAGGAGCGTTCACGCCCAAGAGGGGGCGACGCGGCCGCAAGCCAAGGGAAGCTGGGAGGGGCGAGGGGCAGCCTCCCCCGGAGCTTCCGGAAGGAACCAGCCCTGCCAACACCTCGGCTTCAGCCCCGCCAGACCCAGTCCACCCGCTGACCTCCAGGGCCGTGGTGGACACCACCAAGTTTGGGGTCCTCTGGTAACAGCATCCGTGGAACCTCCCACCTCGACCAAGCCGGGCCTGACCCTGCTCTGCAGACCCCAGCTCCAGCTACCCATCCAACCCACTGAAACAGGAAGGCGTGTTCCCGGACACGTCCCGCTCACACAGGCCAGGCGTGTCCACGGGCGCGGTCAGCCGACGCTTACAGCAGCCAGCGCGTAGAGAACTGGACGGAACCTGAAATGCAGCCAAATGGTCTGCTCTCTGTGCGCACCAGGTGCCCCAGGGGGAGGTGGGTGGCGTGCAGGGGTGTTCCCTGCGGGGGCATCACTTGCTGTGAGACTTAACATTCCCTTTGTTCTATCCCTCCAAACACTCACAAACACAGCCCGGCCGGCGTGGCTTGGGTTGAGCACCGGCCTAGGAACCAGGAGGTCACGGTTCGATTCCCAATCAGGGCACACAATCCATGGAGGCAGCTGGTCAGTGGTCTCTCTCATCCGTGATGTTTCTCTCTCTCTCCCCTCTCCCTCCCTCGCTGCAATCAATTAAAAAAAAAAAAAACCTCACAGAGCCAGATCTCCGTGACCCGCTGACTCCGCAGCCCTTTCCTGTTCGTTAGGGAAAGAGGAATAATTGCCCTGAGCCGAGCCCACAGCCCGTCCAGCCCAGAAGCTGGTGTCAGAATGGGGGCCCAGGGACGGCTTGAGACAGCCATCTCCTCTCCACTGATTGCAGGTCTCTCGCTGGCGGCCGGGGGTGAAATATCTGTGGCCAGGAGGTGGCCGTGGCAGCGTGCCCGGCCGGGGCGCCACTGGGCTTCATTAGTGGAGACAAATGAGGAGCTGCCCGCGCCCGGACCACGTGCCAGCTGGGCCGGCCCCGGGAGCAGGGGGTGGAAGAGGGGCAGCCCCCAAAGGAGGGCATGTGCTGGGCACACACAGCGGGGACATGCCCGCCACACTGGTCCAGGGTGCCTGCCCCCCGATGCAGCGGCCAACACGAAGTGCCCCCGCCCGGGCTTTAAAGGACAGATTCCTTTTCTCGTGGTGCCGGAGGCCGGAGGGCCCAGGCCCAGGTGTGGCAGGGTGGCATCCTCAGGGCTCCCCCGGGTGCGTGACGCCCACCCTCTCCCTGGGCTGCCAAGCCTGTCCCCCGGTCACGGGCACCCCTGCTGGTCCTTCTCCCACGAGGCACCGCTCAGGTGGACGGGCCCCGTGGCCTCGCTCACGAACCCTCTGAAAGGGCCCGCCCTCCCAGCGCGGCTGCATTCGTAGGTGCTGGGGTTGGGGCTCCAACCTCCGGATTTGGGGGACACGGTTCAGCCCCGAGCGGAGTCTCACCCCTGGGTCGCCTAGGGAGCCCCGCCAGCATCTGTCCCACATCAGCCAGTGGCTGCTGCTGCACGCGGTCTCTCTGCCCTTGTCATCACCGGGGAGAAAGGGAAGAAGGCAGGAAGCCCACACCGGGGGCCAGCCCCCCTCGGGCCCGGGAACCGCACCCCCTCCTGCTTCAGGAAGGAGGGAGCTGACAGGGGCTTGTGGGAAACGAAGAGCTCATGGGTGGGTCCCAGGCCGCCCCCCCCTCCCCCCGCGGGTGGCCCCCCAGAACCAGGCACTGCCCGGGGAATGAGAACCCCAGACTCCGTCTCGGTCCTGCTCAGGGCTCCCAAGGCAAGAAGGGGAACAACCCCACAGAGACTGTTCACCCCTAAATCTGCAGGGAGGAGGCGCTCCTCACCCCCCATTAACCCCCAGGTGGCCAGACAATTAACCAGGCAGAATCCCTCCCCTGACCCACCCTCCCCTCTTCCCCCTCCCCCAGGCATTCCAGGGACCAACAGGCAAACTCTCTGTGATGGGGGGTCTCGGGGGCTCGGGGTGAGCTGTGTGTGTTCACTGAGCCCCCCGGTGCCCCCGGGAACCTTTCCTTCCTCCTCCGGCCTCCTCTCCTCCCGGCATGGCCTGCCCTGGTCTCACAGCACCTCTCAGAGCTAGGCCAGGGATGCGCCGAGGAGGAGCTAATGTTTGCGGACAGAAAGGGCTCCCTCCAGAGTAAACAGGAGGGCGGTGCTGCCGGGGCCCTGGTGGCTGGGAGCTGGCTGCAGACCTGCTGCCCTTTTGGAGGGACGTGGCCAGGCACACAGAGGAGGCCGCCGGCTCCGGGCTGTGCTCCAGAGGTTTCCCGTGCAGAATGGAGCCGGGCCCTGGGGCTGAAATCCGCGCCCCCCCCCCCACCCCCTGGGCGCAGGGAAGCGAAAACTGCTCCCAAGCCCCCTGGCCGAGAGGAAGCCGGGGCAGAAGAGGTCCCAGCGCCGTCCTGCAGGGCAGGCCTGGCGGACGGGCAGGCCTAGCAGACAGCCGGGACAAGGGAGGCCCTGCAGTTGGTGCTGGAGCCCTGCGCCTGCTGGGCCTCGGCCTGGCTGCCCGTAGGTGCCCGGCCCCGGGACACGGCGAGAACGCACCTGTGCAGGGACCCCCCGCTCCCCCGTGCCCTGGCGAGCACGGGCCTGCCCGGGACGCGGTGGCCCGGGCAGGAGAACAAGCAGAGCCCCCCACCCGTCACCCTCACAGGCTTGAAGGGGCACCTACGGGCCCTCACCTCTGCAGAGCCTCTTCCCAATGACCCAGGGGCCAGGCTCAGCTCTAGAAGCCCACCCACCTCGCAGCCAGGCATCACGCGGGAGGGCCTGGACCTCCCACACGCCCCCCTCCCAGCCTGCGTCAGTCCGCACAGGCCGCGCCCTGCCTCGGGGTCAGCACCCCAGACCAGGCTCTGACCACACCCTCCAGACAGCCCCGCGGCCCCCTGGTCCCCTTGCTCAGGGTTTTTGGCCGGAAATTCTGTGGCCCCCCCAAGGAGGAGAGCATGAGCTAAATTGGGGGCACAGGCTCCAGATGGCAGGTCCCCGGGTTATACAGAGCCCTCGCTGGGCTGAAGGAGGTCGGGAGGTCAGGAGGGCCTCGCCCATCTGTGGCTGGACAGAACGCCGGCCTGGCACCTGAGCGCCCTGAGCCCAGTCGTGACAGGGGGATATGGGAGCAGCTGGCTCAGCTCCCACTGCGAACCCTTTGGGTAGGAAGTGCGGTGCACATACATCAGTGACGAGGAGAATGGCCGTGCACTCCCGGGTTCTAACATGCGTTTCTCCCTTCTCTTCGCTTGTCTGGCATTGAGGCGCGTTACGATGATGACAATGCAACCGTAATGGGGTGTCACGTTCCTCTCAGGCTGCTGCTGGTAGGCCGACGGTGCCCCAACAGTCAAAGGCATCTTAGGACTGGGGCTGGGGATGGTGGCCAAGCCCTAGTCCCCGGCCCCAGCTCAGCAGGGGGAGGCCCTCCCTCCATGGGAATCCAGGGGCCAGAGGTGTCAGCTGGGGGCCCCCCGTGGGCTGTAAAGGCCCCGAGGAGCCTGGGGGGCGGGGCATGGCCTGCAGGGGCAGGTGAGGCTCCCTCCCTCACCTGGGTCAGAAGGTTCTCAGCTGGTGCTTTGGCACCAGGATTTCCACGTGGACCCCACCTCCCGCTGGGTGGGCTGCGGCCTCCTCTGTCCTAGGCCGAGCATTTTAGCCCAGGTCCCCTCCCTCCTGCTCCCCCCAAGCCCTGGGCTCGGTGGGGTGGGCGGCCGGCTCAGCCCACTCGGCCTGTCTCAGAGCCACCTGACTGTCCAGGTGAAAGCCACGGCTGCTTTGCTCCGATGAATGAATACCCCAGAGAGAGAAGTGGTCCGTCTCCCCAGAAGCAGGCGGGGGCCACGGCGCACCCTTCCAATCAATAACCGATTATCTTGCAAATTCAATCCACCGCCTGACACCAGCCTGCGCTGATGGGCCCTGACAGGTCCCATCCTCTCGGCAGACCTGCCAGAGAGGCCTCAGGGCGGGCTGGCCGAGTCCACAGGGGCCTGGGCTTGCGGGGAGCAGGAGGGAGGGGACCCTTACTCCACTCCCTGCCCACACCTGCCAACCATGAGCCCGCTGCCAGGAGACACCCACCTCAGAGAAGCAAAACCCCAAAACCGCTTCCTCTAAGTTCAGCCATCAGGCCAAGGGCGTGGCTGCCGGTGGGAGAGCTGCCAGGCCCCGACAGGTGAGGGCTGGGCAGGGTCACCGTGGTCTCCCAGAGCCAAGGAGAGGCCGGAATCAGCAAGACAAGCAGGAGCAAGAGCAGAGAGGCCGTGAGAGAAGGGCCCTCGTCACTGCTGGCGGGAGGGGAGATGGTACAGCCATTATTGTCTGGATGGAGTCGCGCCATTTCAACCCCACAGAGGGACCTGGGGAACGGGATGCTCAGTCGGGAAAAGCCAAGAACCCTATCATTCCGCTCCCAGGTGGGATATAAAACTGAGACTCGTGAACACAGACGGCAGGGCAGTGGCTGCCAGAGGGATGGGGGTGGGGGGGCGGGGTCCTAATGTGAGGGGACTGGAGAAGATGTGACTGGGTGGGGGGCACATGGTGCAATACACAGACCTTGTCACACAGAACCCACACCTGAAACCTGTATGTTCCTGTGGACCAGTGTCACCCCAATCAAGCTATATATATAAAAGACTAAGCGACCATTACAACCGGACGACTGGCCGGTAGCTATGACATGCACTGACCACCAGGGGGCAGATGCTCAATGCAGGAGCTGCCCCCTGGTGGTCAGTGCACTCCCACAGCCAACCTCCTGCAGTCCCTTCCCCCGGCCAGCCGACCCCATTGGCCCCGATCGGGACTGGGCCAGATGGCCCCGATGGGCCCCGATCACCAGCCAGGCTGAGGGACCCCATCGTGCACAAATTCGTGCACCGGGCCTCTAGTTTAATAAGAGAAAACAAAACTTTTTAAAATAAATAAATAAAGGCAAGTCCCAGGCAACGTGGGCGACGGGGCCAGTGTCCTTCCCTCGCGGGGTGCACTGTGAGGGCCCCAGGCGTGAAGGATGCTC
The DNA here is from genome assembly GCA_026230045.1 of Corynorhinus townsendii. Taxonomy (NCBI): domain Eukaryota; kingdom Metazoa; phylum Chordata; class Mammalia; order Chiroptera; family Vespertilionidae; genus Corynorhinus; species Corynorhinus townsendii. Next base: position 219,950,132 of record JAPDVU010000002.1, read on the forward strand.
CACCCACTCACCCATCCGCCCAGCCACTCGCGGATCGCTGCACCCCAGGTCCCACCCGCGTCCCTGGATACCAATGGCATGGCCATCCTTGGCCTTGGGAGCCTCACGGCCATTCACTCCTTTCCCAGGTGCCTCCTGGATAGTCCAGAGCTCAGAGCCATGACCACGGCAGAGAGAGACGAGGGTCCCGGGGAGAGAAGCGACCACGGAGCTTGAGGCCCCTCCCAGCCCACTCAGGGATTCCCACAACGATCAGAGACCATGACCTTGTACTCATGTGGGAACAGCTTTTAGAGATCGTGAAAAAGCAGTGCATCCACCGAGGTGTTCGGTGGAAAGTCTCACACCTCACAGACCGGCAGCCCGGTTCCTGGCTGGCAGGCCCCTCCTCCTGGCAGGAGCTGGAGCAGCCGGCTGCCTCCCTGTGCCTGCAGCATCACTCAGGCATGGCTTAGGTGTGGCTGACAGTGGAGAGGGCTCTGCTGTCCTATATGAGGTGAGCACACACACACCCAGGCCCACCCACCAGCTCCCACACCACCAGGCTTCCTGAGACTCCTAGGTCAGTCCCATCCCGGAGTCGGAATCCCTTGGCGAGGGATGCGGGTGGCGCTCCCACCCGGAGACACTGTCCCTGCTCCCTGAGACCCTGGGGGCTCCCCGTCCACCTGTGCTCTGAACACAAGGAGCAAGGAACTGTCTGTCAGCCTCGGCGCCTGTTTGATGAAAGCCTCTTGAGTTGGCAAAGGGGGACTTTGAAAACTGTGTTTGCCCTGGCTGGTGTGGCTCAGTGGATAGAGGGTCGGCCTGTGGACTGAAGGGTCCCAGGTTCGATTCTGGATAAGGCCACATGCCCGGGTTGCAGGCTTAATCCCCAGTAGGGGGCATGCTGATCCATGATTTCCTCTCATCACTGATGCTTCTATTTTCTCCCTCTCCCTTCCTCTCTGAAATCAATTAAATAATTATTTAAAAAATAAAATAAAATAAAGGGGAACACCCATAGTACTGAACATGATGAGACTTTTGAAAGGAAGTCCCCGATTCCCTTGCAGCACTGCTTGAACCGTGAGCGTGTCCACATGCCGACTAAAGATGTACACCTCAGAACGTGTTCTAGAGTAACAGAAGAACCTGTTTTCACTGTGTGGGGTCCCCCCTCCCCCCATCTGTGCGGAGACATAACAAGCCCAGGTTACTGTGTGAGGTCCAGGTGTCCACGTGCTGACCTGGTGCAGGTAGATATGGCCAAGTGAGTCCCACCATGGCCTAACTTAGCACCTTCATCGTGTCACATACCTTTTGGTGAGAATATGTAATGTCACTGCTCTTAGCCACTTCCCAGTACACTCTGCAGCATTATTAACTACTAGAAGCCCGGTGCACACAATTCGTGCACAGGCTACGGGAGGTGTCCCTCAGCCCGGCCTGCACCTCTCCAATCCAGGACCCCTTGGGGGACATCCCTCTCACAATCCATAGGACCGCTGGCTCCTAACTGCTTGCCTGCCAGCCTGATGCCCCTAACTGCTCCCTCCTGCCAGCCTGATCGCCCCTAACAATCTCTGCCTTGGCCCCCACCACCATGGCTTTGTCTGGAAGGACGCCTGGAAGATGTCCAGTCTAATTAGCATATTACCCTTTTATTACTATAGACTGGAAGCCCAATGCACAAAGATTCATGCAAGAATGGGCCATCCTTCCCCTCAGTGCTGGCACCGCCTTCGCTCCGACCCGGAGCCACCTTTCTGCCTTCCCACGCTGCCCAGAGGCCTGAAGCGGCTGGGGCAGTGCCTGCATATGCAAATTAGCCCACTATCTTTGTTGGGTTGATTTGCATTCTCGCTCCTGATTGGCTGGTGGGCATCACGAAGGTACGGTCAATTTGCATCTTACTCTTTTTATTGGTGTAGATGTATCAACAACGATCAACTGCAGAGTCCAGCTACTGCGATGCTGTCCAATTCTTTCCTTTTATTTCCAGTTTTCTCTTCTCATGTGGTTTTCATGTGTGATTCTCTATTTTTAAGTGTAATTGTATCCATTGCACCAAAGTAGAAAGGAGATAAATTCAAAAAAGTATCACTTTTCACCCCCTCCCTTCCTCTACCTTCTGTCTGTCCCTTAAGTGGTAACCATTTTTATTGGTTGTACTTAAAAAGTAGCAAACGATGCACATGGTTCACCCTGGACTTCTTTCTATGTAACAGTTTATGCCAGAGATCATCTCTTATCTTCTGATCGATGCTTCTCTCCCTCCCTCCAGCGAAGGAGCGAGTTGACCTCAGTGTGTTGCACAGATGGAAGGGTAATACTCCACGACGTGGCACACACGCACGGGCCGGCGTTGCCAACCCCTTCACCGCCTGCGCATTGCTGCCGTGTACCCATCGGGGGGGGGGGAGGGGGGGACTCTAGACAGAGCCCCTCAGAAAGCCCTCTTTGCGGCCTCTCTGGTTAAGCTCCGCGGAGAGAGCGTCAGCCTGTGGGCTGAAGGGTCCCAGGCTCGATCCCCAGTCTGGGGCGTGCAGGAGGCAGCCAGTCCGTGATTCTCTCTCATCACTGATGCTTCTATCTCTCCCTCTCCCTTCCTTATTGAAATCAATACAAATATAAATAAATAAATAATAGCCAAGGAAGTCCTCGTTGTCAGTGGGGAGCAGCGCTGGTGTCTCACCTGTCGTGGTCACCTGGGCCGCCCCCCTGGGGTCCGAGGCGCCCTCGTCCTCGCCAGCCCTTGGTTGGGGAGCCTTTCTCACCACAGCGGGTCTGGCGGGCGGGGAGCGGCGTGTCCCCGCAGTCTCCGTTTCCGAGTTTCTGTCTAACGCTCTCGAACCTCTCCTCTCGGGCTTATTCACCTTGGGAATGTCGCCTGCGGGGAGGCATCCGTTCACGTCTTTCACCCGCTTACCGGTCGTCTTCTCGCTGCTGTCGAGTTGTCAGGACCCGCCGTGGGCCTGGGACGCGCGATCTGCAGCAGCGTCTGCACACCGGGCCTTGGTGTCTGGACGCCGTGTGCACATCTGCCCCGCGGCGCCCTCCCGAGCCTTGTCCTGCCCTGCCTCCGTGCCGTCCCTTCTGTTCTGATCCGCCTCATTCCGTCCTCATCTCGCGGTTCTCTTACGTCCTCCCCGGGGCTTTACTGGTTCCTTATTGCGTATTTGCTCCCGTTCCTCACGCTTTTGTCTTTCTGACACCTCCCCTCCCGTCCCCTTCGGACGGGGCTTCGTTTTCTCTCTCTGGCTTCGTCCAGGTGAAGTCTAGCTATGGATTTCCCGGCCTTTCTGCCCGTCCACCGGGCTACACATTTCCCTGCTGCAGCCCCTTCCCGGCCGCCTGCGCACATAATGGGATGCGTCTTCGTCGCCATTTCGTTCAAAATATCTCCTCACTTCCCGGTTCCCCTGCGGTTTCTTGGGGGACCCGGGCTCCTCGGGGGCGTGTGGCTTCATTGCGAAGCAGCGAAGGTCTTCTTGTTCTCGTTAGGGGGTTGATCTCTGGCTTTACCGCCCTGTGCTCAGAGCACCTCGCCCGGTTACCGCGGTCCCTTGAGAAGGGGCAGGCCGTGCTTTCCGAGGGTCGGCGGGCAGGGGCCCGGGTCCACCTACTGCAGCGAAGAGCGAGCGCGTCTTGTCACCGCTGGCTCCGTCACCACGTGCACCCGGGCAAGTTATCAAAGGTGCCGTGCGGAGCGCCCGCCCCACAGGCGACCTTGTCTGGCGGCGCCGTGTCCCTCCCTGACCGCCGCGTCCCTGCCGCTTCCCCGGCTTTGTACTTTCTCCGGCAGCGGCCTGAGCCTGCAGCAGGAACTTCCTGTCCTGCTGCGGGGGCCCCTCCCACCTGCTTCACGCACTGAAGGCTGCGGAATAGTGCATCTGGGAAAGCAGCCCCAGCTTGCGATGAAGAACCGTGCCGGGGCCCTGGCCGGTGCGGCTCAGTGGGGAGAGCGTCGGCCTGCGGACCGCGGGATCCGGGTTCGATTCCGGTCGGAGCACAGGCCCAGTGTGGGGCGTGCAGGAGGCAGCCCATCAATGACCCTCTCTCATCATCGATGTTTCTCTCTCTCCCCCTCTCCCTCCCTCTCTGAAGCCAATACAAAAATATTTTAAAAAACAAAACAAAACACAGAGTGTTTGGAAGTGGGCAGGGAGGGGAGGGGCTCAGGAGGGGACCCGCTGACTGGCGTCTCCGCGGCCTCATCGCTGAGAATGAGGGAGGCTCTCCCGCGTGGGCTCCTGAGCCCCGAATCCCCAACGCTTTCCCTGGGAGATCCCTTAGGACGCCCCAGACTGTGAGCGAGCGAGCGAGCATTCCTGGCTGCTGGCTCGGGGAATTAAAACGCAAATTAGTCTCACGCTCAGCGGACACATTCTCTTGGCTGAAGTCAAGCGAGAACGTCCAGTTGTCTGGGAGAGAAGGGAGGTCCCAGGGGCCCAGGGCAGGGGAGGCGGGCAGACGGGGCAGAGCGCCATCACGGGGTCCCCTGCCCTGACCACCGCCTTCGAAGGATGGACCTGCAGGGGGGCACCCGTGGGGCTTCTGTATTTGAAGCATCCCCCAGGCCCAGGCCAGGCCAGAGGCTGTGGGGGTTCAGGCAGCGAGGAGCCCCCTGCAGGAGAGAGGGGCTTCGCTGAGCAAGAGTGGCCCAGCCCATAGCGACTGGTGAGCCACCCCTCGGCCCGGGGTCCCAAGAGGAAGTAGGCTCCTCGCTTTGTCTGTAACTGCTGCCCTGGCCCAGGGCTGGGGCAGGGTGTCTTCTCCTCCAGGCCACAGTGCACCACATCATTAACCACGGCCCTGGCCGGTGCGGCTCAGTGGATAGAGCGTCGGCCTGGGGACTGCAGGGTCCGGGGTTCCATTCCGGTCAAGGGCACAGGCCTGGGCTGCAGGCTTGATCCCCAGTGTGGGGCGTGCAGGAGGCAGCTGATGCATGGTTCTCTCTCATCACTGATGTTTCTGTCTCCCTCTCCCTTCCTCTCTGACATCAATAAAAATATATTTTTTTAAAAAAATAAATAAATAAACGTAGAAATCAATGGGAAAATAGCCTCGGGTGAGGATTAACAAAAATAAAAACTATTAACCGTGTGCTGGCGGGGACAGCACAGGAGGGGCCTTGGGGAGGGACACAGCCCTGGCTCAGGAGCAGTGGACAAGCTGACGAGGCGAGGGACAGGCTTCTAACCAACCAGGAGGCCTCACAAAGGGGGCGGGGCCTGGCTGAGCCTTGGAGGAGGGCTGGGCGGGCAGAGAAAGGACCAGAGGTGCCACCCCTGGAGCAGTGGGATCAGCTGCGAGGGAGGCAGGAAGGGCTGTGGGCACGGGGCGCAGCAGCCGTGGGGACGGGGGCCAGGCCAGAATCCGTGAAGAAAGCCTGCCCTTGGTGTTTGAGGGGCTCACCTCTCCCTTTTTTTTTAATGTACTTTTATTGATGTCAGAGAGGAAGGGAGCGGGGAGAGAGAGAAACATCCGTGATGAGAGAGGGTCATGGATCACTGCCTCCTGCATGCCCCACACTGGGGATGGAGCCCGTAACCCGGGCCTCTGCCCTGACTGGGAGTCAGACCATGACCTCCTCATGCCTGGGTCGACGCTCAGCCCCTGAGCGCCGCTGGCCGGCCCTGGTGAGGCTTTGGAGGAGCCGCCAGGCCCTGGTCCGGAGCGGCCTCTCCGTTTCCCACGCACCCGCCTTGGACAGGCTCTGCATCCCCGCCAACAGGCTGCACACCCACAGCCAGGACATCAGGAGCTGCCACGCGGCCTACAAGCCTAAAACCACGTCCCTTCTCATCAAACGCTGCCTTGACCCAACTCTCACGTCCCCGCCATCCACCGGAGGCGAACCACAGTGAGGCAGCACCCAGGGACCTCGCCACTCGGCCGGGCCCCCAGGCTGCCCCTGGTGATTGGGGGTGGAGCAGAGGGGCGGGGAGGGGCCCAGGTTTCCCCAGCTGTGCCCACATCCTCCCCGGCAGTTACTATAGAAACCGCCCCCGCCTTGCTCTCCCTGCTTTCGCGATGTTGATAAACAGCCTCGTTATTTTGCGGAAAGCACTTGGGAAAAGCAGACGCCCCGCAGTTTCCTCCTGATCCAAACGAGGGAGGAGAGACTGCGGGCCCCTTTAATTGGCCGTGGAGGGGGCTACGACGGGCGTGCGCACTGGGCTGGTTTTACGTTTTGTGCCTGAGAAAGGGACTTCCCGCCTCCATCACGCACCGCCACCACCCCTGCTGCCCGGAGGTGCGGCCAGGAGCCCTCTCAGCCCCTCCCCCGGCCACAGGAATCGCGGTGGAAGGTCAGGGTTCGATTCCCGGTGGTCAGGGCACAGGCCCGGGTTGTGGGCTCCATCCCCAGTGCAGGGCGTGCAGGAGGCAGCCAATCCATGATTCTCTGTCATCGAAGTTTCTATCTCTCTCTCTTTCCCTTTCCCTTCCTCTCTCTCTAAAAATCAATAAAAACATATAAATAAATAAATAAATAAATAAATAAATAAATAAACAAATAAAATAGATGAATAACCATATACAAGGCAGTGACAGCCCTAAGTAAGAGTGAGTGAGTATATGTGTGTGTGTGAGTGTGTCAGTGTGAGTATGAATGTGAGTGTGTGTGTGTGCGTGTGAGTGTGCATGTGAGTGTATGAGTGTGTGTGTGTGAGTGTGTGTGTGAGTGTATGAGTTTGAGTGTGTGTGTGTGAGAGAGAATGTGTGTGTGAGTGTGAGTGTGTGTGTGTGAGTGAGTGTGAGTGTGAGTGTATGAGTGTGAGTGAGTGTGTGTATGAGTGTGTATGTATGAGTGTGAGTGTGTGTGAGTGTGAGTGTGTGTGAGAGAATGTGTGTGAGTGTGAGAGTGTGTGTGTGTGTGAGTATATGAGTGAGTGTGTGTGAGTGAGAGTGTGTGAGTGTGAGTGTATGTGAGTATATGAGTGAGTGTGTGTGAGAGTGTGTGAGTGTGAGTGTATGTGAGTATATGAGTGAGTGTGTGTGAGTGAGAGTGTGTGAGTGTGAGTGTATGTGAGTATATGAGTGAGTGTGTGTGAGTGAGAGTGTGTGAGTGTGAGTGTGTGTGAGTATATGAGTGAGTGTGTGTGAGTGAGAGTGTGTGAGTGTGAGTGTATGTGAGTATATGAGTGAGTGTGTGTGAGTGAGAGTGTGTGAGTGTGAGTGTATGTGAGTATATGAGTGAGTGTGTGTGAGTGACAGTGTGTGAGTGTGAGTGTACGTGAGTATATGAGTGAGTGTGTGTGAGTGTGTGTGCATGCCTCACACTCACTCTGGGGGGAACTCTGAGATGTTGACCTGCTGTGAACATGGGTAGCAGGAGCACCATCAAAGGCCCCTCCTGGCCGTGCTCCGTGGTGCGGGAGCACCATGCCCAGCCGCTTGCTGGCGTTGCGCTACCTGGCAGCCAACAGTGCCTGGGAGAGATGGAGGAGATCCGTCTGCGGGCCCCGCGGGCAAGCACCCCCAGGGGGAAGGACCGAGGCTCTCTCTGCACCTCCCCAGTGTCCTCTCCAAAGCCACCCGGCCAGGGGCGGTGGAGGTGTTTGTCAGCAGGTCTGACGGGCTCCCTGCACCCCGCACCCCGCACCCCGCAGGAGCCAGGCCTCAGCGGGCACCAGGCGCCCGGTGCCCAGCGGGTTAACGTGCACAGAGCCGGGCAGGTTGCATTCCTGTCTGTTCGATTCACAGCTGTATATGGAACACAACAGACTGTGAAATGCAGTAAATCTGGAGTTGCCTCTCCATCTCAGCAATAATAATTAGCAAATTAAAATGGAAATGTCACCACAAACCCATAAAAGTTCTTAAGTGCAGGATGAGGAAGTCTCTCAGGAACAGAGATGGCTTTTGTCCGTGTAATACCCAGGGCCAGCGGGCTGTCAAATGTTCCTCGAGACGGCCATTGGGCCCGGAGAGCCTGCGCGGCACTGATGAATCCCGGGTCGGCTGCCGTTCCGTGTCAGCGAGCTAACATAACTGTGTAATCGAGCCTGCTTTATGGGGCCTGTAATACGTGGACAGCGGCTGGAGCCATCACTCTAACAAGGCCGAGGGGAGCGGAGAGCATGCCAGCCAGCCGCAACTCAGCTTCCTCGTGGCCAGCACCCTGGCCGCCAAGCATCCGCTTGGCCAAATGAGGGGAGGCCTGGGAAATCATGCGCACATCGCGCACCATCTGGCGGGCATTTGGGAGCGCTGGAGCCAAAGACGCCCCCCCCCACCCCGGCTCGCGCACGGCGGCACCTCCCACGGAGGTCCCCCAGGCACCTCTGGCGCTCCGCTCCGAGTGCCCGCCGCTTTCCCACTGCAAAAATCCCATCTCGAAAACCCAGGCTTTCCGGAGACCGCCAAACGGTGGCGTGGCGGTCCCCATGATGCAAAAGGGCGCCTTGTATCGGTAAGTCCCTGAGCCGGCGCTTTCGCTTCTGACTGCCCAGTGAGGACCGGACGGAGCCTCCTGCCGGGAACAAAGCCTGTGTTACCCAGGGCTCTCCAGTGAAGCGCACCCCGTGGGATGCACACATCCACACCGACGTAAGTAGGAAGAGATTTATTTTTTATTTTTTTAATATATTTTATTGATTTTTTACAGAGAGGAAAGGAGAGGGATAGAGAGCTAGAAACATCGATGAGAGAGAAACATCGATCAGCTGCCTCCTGCACACCTCCTACTGGGGATGTGCCTGCAACCCAGGTACATGCCCTTGACCGGAATCGAACCCGGGACCCTTCAGTCTGCAAGCCGACGCTCTATTCACTGAGCCAAACCGGTTTTGGCAGGAAGAGATTTATTGTAAGGACGTGGCCCGCCTGGCGATGGAGGCTGACACGTCCCAGGCTGTGCAGGGCGAGTGGGCAAGCTGCCGACCCAGGACCCCATGCATAGTTCCAGTGTCAAGGCCGGAAGGCTCAAGACCCAGGAAGGGCCAGTGTTTCCGATTAAAAAAAAAAAAAAAAAAAAAACAGACTTTTTAGCCTCGCCGGTTAGGCTCAGTGGATAGAGCATCAGCCCGTGGACTGAAGGGTCCCGGTTTCAATTCCAGTCAAGGGCACGTCCCTTGGTTGCAGGTTCTCCAGCCCTGGTCTCTCTCTCTCACATGGACGCTTCTCTCTGTCTCTCCCTTTCCCTCCCTCCCTCTCTAGACATGAACGGGAAATTTCCTCGGGTGCAAGTAGCTTTTGCTTGTGTTTGTTCGATAGTGAACTCTTGCGTTGCTTGGGGCGTGGTTCGTCCAGGTATGGCGTGAGCGTGGTTGTTAAGAATGATGTGATAAGGAGGGTATGTGTGTTTCTCTTCTCCATCTTCTTGTAACTCCTCATGCTTTGCTGCACTAGCCTCACCCTGGAGACCCACCAGAGGCCTGGGATGTGGGCGGGAGGGGGGCGCTCTCCGTGGTCCTGAAGAAGGACCGCCTTTGGCCCGCCCAGAGGCCTGGGGGTGCTCTCCGTGGTCCTGAAGAAGGACACATGACCGCCTTTGGCCCGCCCAGAGGCCTGGGGTGCTCTCCGTGGTCCTGAAGAACAGGTCGGGGAGAAGGACAGGTGTGGGATAAGGGCAGTTGGTTCCCGGCTCAGCTGGTGTTGGCAGGGCTGCCTCGCATTAACCTCTCCCTTTGGGTTTCCAGGTGCTCTGATAGCTATAAAGCCGCCCTAAGAGTCTTCCTGGACCCAAATCAAGAATGTATTGATCCCCCATAAACAGCGTCCATGCCAGGAGAGCAGGGTTCAGCGTGCCATCACCCTCAGGCGTTATTCACAAATGTCCCAATGATGTCCGTCCTTTTCAAAAAGAGTCTGTAGGCCTGAGGACTGGAGGGCCCCAGGTTCGATTCTGGTCGAGGGCACATGCCTGGGTTGCGTGCTCAATTCCCAGTAGGGGGCGTGCAGGAGGCAGCCGATCAATGATTCTCATTGTTGATATTTCTCTCTCTCTCTCTCTCTCTCTCTCTCTCTCTCTCTCTCTCTCTCTCTCTCTCTCCCCTTTCCTCTCTAACATCAATAAAAATATATTTTTTAACAAAAGAAGAGACTGATGGCTCTGTCCAGACAGCTTGGTTGGTTAGAGTGTTGTCCCAATACACCAAGGGTGCGGATTCAATCCCAATCACATAAAAGAATCAACCGATAAATGCTTAAGTACGTGGAACAACAAATCTCTCTCTCTCTCTCTCTCTCTCTCTCTCTCTCTCTCTCTCTCTCTCTCCAATCAACACACTTTCTTAAAAAGAAAGAAAAGGCTGGTGTTTTACCCATTCTCACTCCTCTACCCATCCTTGCCAGAAGATCTCTCTGCTCCCAAATTTGCCTACATCTTGCGTCTTTGGGGCGTGCATCTTCCCAGGAGTTGTTGGTCAGGACCCCATTGAGGGCCTGCTCTCAGGCAGTGCTGGGATTCCCTTTAGCCTAGATCCGTGGTCGGCAAACTGCAGCTCATGAGCCACATGCGGCTCTTTGGCCCCTTGCGTGTGGCTCTTCCACAAAATGCCACGGCCTGGGCAAGTCTATTTTGAAGAAGTGGCGTTAGAAGAAGTTTAAGTTTAAAAAATGTGGCTCTCCAAAGAAATGTCCATCGTTGTCCTGTGGCTATTTGGCTCTGTGGACTAATGAGTCTGCCGACCACTGGCTTAGATGGCATCGTGGCTCAGGAGAGCAGGTGAGCCTGGGAGAGAAAGCCCCCGTCCAGTTCCAACCTGCAGTCGGCGAGGACCGCCTCCCTAAAGCAGCCTGCCCCCTGATGATCAGTCACGTCAGGCTGTTTAGTTCCTGCAGCGCTTACCACAAAATGCCCGTGTCGCTCACTAACCACCGAGCCCTCGAAAGCAGGGACCTTGTTTTTCGCCTCCATTGGAGTATTCCAAATACCTAACAAACCCTGACATATGGTGGACAGCCAATAAACGTTTGTTAAGTGAATAGATTGGGCTGTAAACGCTGGTGGGAAGTCCAGAGCCACTGGAAGGCTCCTGCCTGGAGCAAGTCCCATGCGTCGCTCCCCCTGTATTCGGAGTGGCGGGCTTCCAAGTTTGTCTCAGGCGCGGCCCTGAATGCCCGGCGGGGGGGGGGGGGGGTGCCTGGACCTTGGCCCTACTTGGTCAGAATAAGTCATTTCTGCCTGTTTTATATATTGTGATTCCATGACCATTTTTGTTTAGAAACATAAAGGAATATCATTGTTTTTTAAAATGTCTTCAAGTCACTCATCTAGGCTTAAACTGAGAAATAAATTATGCCATTTTAACGAGGCATTTTTGCAAAACCAAAACAGACACCCTTTAAGATCTCACACCTGGAGTCTGCAAATATGTGTGATATCCCCGCGTGTTAGGAAAGCTTTACAAAGCAGCAAATTTGTTTTGTTGTATGTTTTCGCTGATTTTAAAGAGAGAGGAAGGGAGAGGGATAGAGAGATAGAAACACTGATCAGCTGCCTCCTGCCCATCCCTCCCGGGGATCGAGCCCACAACCCGGGCATGTGCCCTGACCAGGAATCCAGCCAGTGACCTCTTGGCTCATGGTCAAGGATCAACCACACACCGGCCAGGCTAAGCCACGCATCTGTTGATTCCAGAGTCGAGGTCGGAGGTTGGACAGGAGAATCTCTATCTTATTTAATCGGTGCCTCTCTCTTCGGCTCTCATCAAAGGCTGTGGAGAACCGTGCTGCCCACAGAGAAAGCAAAGAAAAGCACTGAGAACAAAAGAGGTGGCCGCTACAGAGGACGGAATGTGCCGGAGGCCCCAGCGCTGACAGGCAGGTGTGCGGTGCCAGGAGCCAGCGGGCACACGCCTCTGCCACGGGGAGTGGGGACAGGACCAGCGGCCAGGGCTCCTGCTTCCCCCACTCTGCCTCCATCGTGAGGGGCCCGGGCCTTCCGGAGTGATCACCCCGTCATGGAATAGCACAGACCCTCTTCCCTTGCCTGATGACCCAACTCAGAGACATGACTTTGTTCACAGCACAGGCTACTGACCCCCCTCGTGGGGGGTGATGGAGGGACTTAGACCACGCCCCTTTCTCCCTCGCTCAGTCCCCCTAGCGGACAGGGGCACGCAGGTGTGGGGACAAGGTGCCCCCAGCACAGGATCCAAGACAGGGTTCTCAGCGCGGCTCCTGGACTCGCTGAACTTGACAAAGTGGTGAATTCGGTGGTGAAAACAGAGTGAACAGCCCTTCCCAGAGGAACCCTGCCCCCCCGCCTCATGAAGGCAGGGGTCGCGAATCCAGATGGGGCGTTAGCTGCACAGAGGGCCGCGCCTGGTCCCCGGGGAGAGAGCACCTGGCTAGCTGGCGAGTTTCATCCCCACACGACCATCCTTTGCCGCCCCAATGCAATGCGACAGGACAGCAGCGGCCAGCCGGCAGCGAGGCGGGAACTGGGTCATGTACTGGGCTCCCGCGGAGGAAATGCTAGCGCGGCCCTCACAAAAGCATGAGCGAGAATCTCCTGCGCCCCCTCTCCCCGCCTCAGATCTTCCTGTGTAGCTTAGGCACCATTTAACCCAAACCCCTCGGCCCCATCCAGCATCCACCAGGTCTTAGCACGCCCAGCCAGCCTCCCTGGGGACACCCACTGCCCGGCGGGGTGGCCCATTCCCTCTCGGAATACCTCACACTTTGAGGAACGCCTGCCTTGTATCAGAAGAAAACCAATTTCTCTGAAACCCCAGTCCTGCCTCTGAGGTCACAAAGAGAACCCAGCTGTTTCCCATCTTCACCCTCCAACATTCAAAGGCAGCCCTGCCCCGCCTTTTCCTTTCCAGGGCGAACACTGCCCTGGCACAGCCTCTTCAGAGCCTGTTGGGTGTGCAAGTGATGGTGTTAAGTGTCCCAGACCCCCCCCCCCCAAGGCATCGCAAATATGCCCAACCCAGTAGGGAACACAGTGAGACCGACCAGTGTGGAACACAGTAGGACCGACCAGTATGGAACACAGGACTGACCAGTATGGAACACAGTAGGACTGAATAGAATGGAGCATGGTAGGACCAACCAGTATGGAACACAGGAGGACTGATTAGCTTGCAACACAGTAGGACGGACCAGTGTGGAACACAGTAGGACTGAACAGAATGGAGCATGGTAGGACCAACCAGTATGGAACACAGGAGGACTGATTAGCTTGCAACACAGTAGGACGGACCAGTTTGGAACACAGTAGGACCCACCAGTACAGAACACAATAGGACCAACCAGTTTGGAACATAGTGGGACCCACCAGTAGGGAACACATGGAGACTGACCGTATAGCACACGGTGGAAACAGCCAGTAGGGAGCAGAGTGGGACCCACCAGTAGGGAACACAGTGAGACATGAGCAGCCAGCTTCAGGCACTCCGGCTCCAATGCTTTCCGGCCTGTTGAGTTTCTAGAACCTGCTCTTCTCCCAGTGTTGAAATGGGAACGGCGTCTTCTCTGTAACTCTCTGGAGCCTCCCCCACGCCCCGGATGCCTCGCACAGCGAGTGCCGTGCATCCCCAGCCTGCAGCCTCTGCGCTGAGCCCTGGCTGCATGAGCGCTGGAGACAGGCAGCTGCCCCCGCAGCCCCCCGAGGCCTCTTTCCTGCTTGACTCAAAGCAAACTGCACAGGCGCCTTTCCTTCCAGACTGACTCCGCTGGCCAATGGCCACTCGCCCGCTGTCCTGAAGACCCAGCAAGTCCCAGAGTCATAAAGGGCTCCCAGTGGGTGGGGGACCCTCATTCACACCCCAAACCTTCGAGGGCCTTGCAGAGAGCCTCCTCCCAGGAAGCCCGCTCTCCCTCCTTCTGCCACACCCTCTCCTGGGGCAGGGACCCCAAAGGCGGCTGTCAATCACCATGTCCATCATGGTCCGGGGATGAGGAGGCACCAATAAGGTCACAGATGAGGGCTGCACGGGCTCTGCGGTCGGAGCGCATCCCGGCCTCGCACGCAGCCCTCCCCGCTCTCCCCCGGGACCAGATTTCCCTCCTCAGGGCCCAGCGCTGACATCCCCTCTCCGGTAACAGACCCTAAAGGCAGCCGTGCCCCTCCCGGGCTGGCACTTCTGAAAACAAGCGAGTCACGCTGTGACGTCTAAAATGGGGCCCAGCCCTGGCCGGTGTGGCCCAGTGGATGGAGCATCGACCTGTGGCCTGAAGGGTCCCGGGTTCGATTCCCGTCAAGGCCACGGCCCCGGTTGTGGGCCGATCGAGAATTCTCTCTCATCATCGATGTCCTTATCTCTCCCTCTCCCTTCCTCTCGGAACTCAATAAAAATGTATTTTTTTAAAAATAGAATTAAAATGGGGCCCCAAGGTGGCAGGAACCGGGCTGTCCCGTGACTTCACGTGTCCCTCGGGACGGCTGTAACGAAAACAAGCCGTGAAAGACCTCCTGCATCCCAGCTGCCCTATGGCGGCTTCGCCGCTGTGCAAATGGCTGTCCACGCAGCTCTCGCGCTTCCCTCGGGGCTGGGTGAGAGCTCTCACGAAGAAGAGACGGCCACGGAATCGGGAGGCGGCTGGAGGGCGCCCCCTGCGAGGTCAGGGGGCTGTGGGCATGTCCTGTGTCTGAGGCTTGGAGGTGCCTCTGGCCCGGAACCCCCCCCCCCAAAGGGGAAGCCATGGGGGCCCTCGAATTCAGAGCTAAAGGATGACCCAGGTTCAAGGACAGCGATGGCAATAAAGGCGGGAAGGGTCATGGACACCCGGCCTCACCCAACGCCTCCCCGGCCCCCCATCCCTGGCACAGAGCCCTCCCCCTCCCACGCCGCCAGCTAGCCAGCACCTGGCCCGCTCCTCCGCCTCGGGGGAGAAGTGGTGGAATTGGCGCTTCCTTTGTTATTTATCCTATATAATAAAAGGTTAATATGCAAATCAACTGAATGGTGGAACAACTGATTGCTATGACGTGCACTGACCACTAGGGGGTAGACGCTCAATGCAGGAGCTGGCCCCTGGTGGGCAGTGTGTTCCCACAGAGGGAGCGCCGCTCAGCCAGAAGCCCTGAGCCGGGCTCACGGCCGGCAAGCACAGGGGTAGTGACAGGAGCCTCTCCTGCCTCCGCGGCAGTCGGACACCCTGAGGGCTCCTGGACTGGGAGAGGGCACAGGCTGGGCTGAGGAACTCCCCCTCCATGCTCCCCCGCCCCGAGGGCATGAATTTCATGCACCGGGCCTCCCATTTTTTTATAATTAGGGATGGAAATCCTCTAAAACCTTTACCAGTACACCGTCTAAATGTTTAAACCACCTGCGAGCATTTGTTTATTGCTATTTATATTTATATGGATTCATTATTATATTAAACCCATTTTCATTGTAATATCAATTAAATTGAGTTAAGGAAATGCATTAAATGCTAAAGGGTGTATTACGTGTTAAACTATTAAATTATATTTACATTTGACATCACGACACGCTCACAGGAAGCTGCAGGAATAGTACGAGGGGTTCCAGGGTACCTGGCCCCTCCCTGCAGCGGGAACTCCGTTCACAGCTGCAGTAGAAAACCCTCCAGAGAGAACCCACTCCCGCCGCCGCTGGCTCCCCATGCCAGCCTCGCCTGGCGCCCGCAGGCAGGGGCCCACGTGTGCTACACGCTGATGGTTTCCACACGGGAACTCCTCTCCAGCTTGGACGAGAATGGATCTGGGGTGGCCAAGACCTGGGTGAGACCAGGCGAGGGTGCTGGAGCCACCTTCCAGAGGTGAGGCCGGACTCCCCTAACTTCAGAGCCACCCCCAGACGCCACCCACTCCGCTTCACCCCTCGCCACCTTCTAGTCACCGCCCTAACTTCCCATCCCATCCATCCCGCCATGGAGAAGTCCAATCTTGTCTTCATCAAGAGTTTTTATGCCCACCCTAGCCAGTGTGGCTCAGTGGATAGAGCGCCAGCCTGTGAACTGAACGGTCCCGGGTTTGATTCCTGGTCAGGGCACATGCCCAGGTTGTGGGCTTGATCCCCAATGTGGGGCATGCAGGAGGCAGCCGATCCATGATTCTCTCTCATCATGGATGTTTCTCTCTCCCTCTCTCTCCCTTCCTCTCTGACATCAATAAAACGTCTTTTTTAAAAAGAGCTTCTGTTTCTCAGTGAGATGGGACGACGGGGACGTCCATGGTTGGGGCCCACTTCCCAGGTGACCTCGGGTACAGGTGATTAAGTGGCCGCCAGGGGACCCCTTCCTGTGGGCTTTAGAGGAGTGACCAGGAAGAAGGAAGCAGCCACATTGCAGACGGCCCACCTGCCGCCCCGTCAACGTAAAGTGTTTGGGGACCGGCCCCCCTCCATGCTCGGCTCTCAGGCAGCCTGGGAAATCTGCCTCTGGCTCCTGGGGTTCCCATCAAAGCCATGCCACGTGCACTGCAGCCCTGGGGGCCACAGTGAAACATCCCCGCCCCCCGCCCTGTAGAACACCGCCCACCCGTCACGGCCTGGGGGAGCCAGGCCCTGGCTCGGGCCGAGCGGTGCCCCCCCTCGGCTCCCTTTGCCTCCTTCTTGAACCTGCTGGGGACCCCAGCTCACATCCCCCATCTCCCAGGCTCCCCACAGCACCCCTGAGAATGGAGTCCCCGGCTTCTCCCTGTGGCTCACAGACTAGCTGATGGTTTTTGGATCCCCTCAGCCGCCCGTGTCCATGGCAACAGCAGCTGGCAGCCCTCCCACCTCCACCGTCTTTTCTAATCCCAGCTCCAAAGGGAACAAAGACCACTGGCCTCCCCTGGACCTTAAGCGTCCCCTGAGATCACAGGCGAGCGAGGTGTGCAGACGCTGCCCTCAGAGCAGCCATCGGGGCTGGGCCGCTGCCGGTGGGACACCCAGTGTAAGGTGCACACGCCGGACATTGTGGGAGAGGAGTTGGCTCCAGGTGGGAGCAGGGGAGGGAGGCGGGTGAATTATAAACACAGTTAAATTCTATAAATGTCCCACCTCTGTGCTGTAGAGCTGAAACTAATCTACACTAGTAAAAGAGAAACACGCAAATTAACCATCACTCTGTTACACCCACAAGCCACGCCCACCAACCAATCAGGAGCGAGTATGCAAATGAACCCAACCAAGATGGCGGCCAGCCATGGAGCGAGCAGGAGGCCTGGGTTTCCCCAGCAATGGAGAAAGCCAAGCTTTCTGCCTGCTCTGGCTGGCCCTGGCCTTTGCTCAAGGCTACAAAGTTTTAATTATACAAGATAAATAAATCCCAGATACCAGGGCCTCTGCTTGGGTCACCAGGGGGCGTGGCCAGCCTGCAAACCACCACAAGCCCCTCGCCCAGGCCACCCCATGCCCCAAGAGAACCCCCACCCTGATCCAGGACACCCTTCAGGGCAAACCAGCTGGCCCCCACCCATGCACCAGGCCTCTATCCTATCTAATAAAAGAGCAATATGCAAATTGACCATCCTCCAACACACAAGATGGCTGCCCCCATGTGGTCAAAGATGGCTGCCCCATGTGGACACAAGATGGCCACCACAAGATGGCCAGCAGGGGAGGGCAGTTGGGAGGGACCAGGCCTGCTTGGGAGGGCAGTTAGGGGTGACCAGGCTGGCAGAGGAGGGAAGTTGGGGGCAACTGGGCCTGCAGGGAAGGTCAGTTGGGGGTGACCAGGCCTGCAGGGGAGGGCAGTTAGGGGCAATCAGGCTGGCAGGGGAGCAGTTAGGCATCAATCAGGCTGGCAGGGGAGTGGTTAGGCGGTGATCAGGCTGGCAGGCAGAAGCAGTTAGGAGTAATCAGGAAGGCAGGCAGGCGAGCAGTTGGGAGCCAGCAGTCCTGGATTGTGAGAGGGATGTCCGACTGCCTGGTAGGATCGGGCCTAAATGGGCAGTCGGACATCCCTCGAGGTGTCCCATATTGGAGAGGGTGCAGGCTGGACTGAGGGACACACACCCCCATACATGAATTTCGTGCACCGGGCCTCTAGTGTAGAATAATATAGAATTTGAAATGTAATTATAAATTATAAATAAATAAAATTTTAAAAATAAGTAGAGTTGAAGCCACACAGCAGGGGCTCCATCAGTGGGAAGGGGGGGCCTCACCATCCCTAACAAGCAGCACAGGTCTGACGGCCTTTCCAGAGGCCACCTTGATTCCCTGCGGAGCCAGAGCTGAGCTCCAAGACCCAAACGCCTGGAGCATCAGTGAGGGAAACTGTATCAGTGACAGTGACTGTATCTATGAGGAGACTGTGTCAGCGATGGTGACTGTATCTGTGAGGAGACTGTATCAGCAAGGGCAACTGTATCAGCAATGGTAACTGTGTCAGCTTCGAGAGCTACTGTGTCAGCTTCGAGAGCTACTCCTGCTCTGCAGCTCACGGCCCTTGATCCCACCCCAGCGACACCACCTATGATTCCAGAAGCTTCTTAAGAGCCAACCTTCTAACCTCATCACCTACCCCCCTGTTTTACATGCAGAATACCTGCACTTAACAATACTCTATTGTGTGTTCTTACCAAAATCGCAGGCGTGTGGAGGTGATGAATATATTTAGTGCTTTGCGGGAATCAGGGGTGTCTGCATTTGCCCAAGTGCATTAAAACGCCTATACTAAAAGTGTGCAATTTTTTGTATATCAATCATACCTCACACACACACACAAAGAAAGAATGTTCTGGAAATGTGCGGCTGAGCGATGACAGATTGGTGAGTCAGCCAATCAATGGAATAATTTAAAGTCGAGAGCGAAACAAACCCTCAGGGACAGTTGGTGGACGTTCGGGTCCTTGTCTGCCCAGCCCCCACCCCAGAGCCTTCCCAGCAACTCCAGGTACTGGCTGTGTTCGTAGGGATCTCCAGTCGCTGGAGGGAGGGCACCCTCCCACGACGCTCACCCCCCTCCCCCCCGCCCCCGGGGACACTCATTCGTGTTACAAAGCTGTTCCCTGCGTTAAACCAAATCGAACGCGTTAAGACGCCAAGCCACTCCAGTTCGGGGAAGACATAATCGCGCCGTTGGCTTTGCTCCCCAAGAGGTCAGACGGAAAGGTCGCGGTTCTCTTAAAAACAGTCTGCCGGCGTTTCCGTTTGATGTGAATGTCCTCCTCGGCCTTTTCAGAGGAAGGGTTTTTACTTGTCTGAAATCGGGGGTGACGGCCTCGGACCTTCTCGCTAGGGCAGGTGGTCAGATGGCCGGGCGGAGGACAGCCGTGGAATTGGAGGAGGACGGCATCGTCGGAGGAGGAACGTGGTGATGATGGGAGTGAGAGAGAGAGGCGGGGGCAGAGGAGGCAAACGTGACCAGGTTGGACTCCGGGCTTGCCGGCGCTCCCATCCCGCCCAGCACCGGCGCCAGGGAGGACGTCGCGGCGTGGATTTGGAATAAGGGAGTGGGCGAGCGAACGACTCCACGGTCGGGCAGCCGTGGGGCCCAGGGAGCGGTCCCCATAAAGCACCTCGCTCCGTGCCTGACACGGGCCACTGCCGGTCACTGCCGGCTGTTTTGACGTTTGGCATCCTCGTCCCGGTCTCGCCGTCGAGGACGTGGTGGCTGAGATGGAGACGCTGTGTCAGCCCTCAGGGTTGCTCACCCTTAACCCTTCCTTTCAACACTCGGCAGGCGCCTGGCTGCCACGCCAGCCTCCCTCTTCCGGTCACGTGTGCGTCCATCCAGGTTGTGGGTTGAATTGCATCCTCAGAAGGATTTGTTACAGCCCTAACCGTGTGGGTCAGGGGATAGAGCATCGGCCCTCGGGCTGAAGGGTCCCGGATTCAATTCCTATCAAGGGCACATACCTGGGTTGCAGGCTGGATCCCTGGCCCTGGTCGGGGCACACATGGGAGGCAACCAATCGATGTGTCTCTCTCAGATCGATGTTACTCTCTCTCTGTCTCTCCCCCTCCCTTGCGCTCTCTCTAAACTCAATGGGAAAATGTCGTCGGGTGAGGAGTAACAAATAAGTGAAGGCAAGGATTTGTCCCAGCCCGAAGGGGGACCAGGCCTGCAGGGAAGAAGCCCCGGAACCAGTGCCTGTGCCCTGACGCAGAAACGGGGTCTCTGCCGATGTCATCAGGTAGGATGGGTCCCACCAGGCCTGGGAGCGCACCTAACCGATGACGGTATCCTTACAGAAGAGGGAAACTGGGACACAGACAGACACGCGGAGGGGTGAGTCCGTGTGAGGATGCAGCAGAGACCGGAGCGGCGGCCGGGACCGCTGGCTGCAGGCTCCTCCTGGGCCCGGGTTTCGGGCTCTGGCCTCCGGAACTGAGGCTCGTTTCCGTGGTGTCAGCCGCCAGCTCTGAGCGCTCGGCCGGCACAGCCATGGGAGGAGGACGCAATGGGTCGCTCCATCGGCGCTGGCACGGCTGGCCTGACCCAGAGCTGGCCGTGAGGGGATGGTCCGGGGGCGGTGTGTATTTGCCAGAAGGGTCCTGGGCTTAACCAGCCCTGAGGGACACTGCCCACTGCACGGGGCGGGTTTGCGACATAAAAAGACCCGCCCGCACCCAGGACCTCGGAACCCAGCGAGGCCCAGGGGCGACTCCCATCAGGTCTATCGTGGGAGAAACCAGGGCCAGCAATGCCCTAAGGGAGGCCTGAGGACCACTGCCCAGCCCAAAGGGGCCCACTACACACTGATTGACAGCCGGTCCCTCCAATCAGAAGACTGGCTTCCCCCAACACCTCCTGGATCTCAGGACCAATTAAGAGACAAACCTTCCCACTGAGCAGGCCCACATTCGGGGCAATCTTTTGTAAACTGTGTAGAGGAAAGCTCAGTGGTAAGAAGTCCTTGTTTCCATGGCCCTCCCAGGCTCTCCAACATCCTCTAACTTCGGGACACGCTAAAACGTGCCCACAGGTCCCCCCCCCGCCCCCACTGCAGGGGGGTGGTGAGACGTGAGGGGTCTCCGTGGGGGAGGCTGCCAGAGCATCTTAGCCAGCCCCCAGGCCCTATGTCTCCCCAGCTCCCCTCACCCTGCGGGAACGCTCAGTCCACCCCCAGGCCCACCGCCCGCCTGTGGGACTGTGGCCTGCCCTGTGCGTGGAGGACTCGGGGATCCAGCTCTGGAGCCTGGACACTCCCCTGTACACACACCCTGAAACCGTGGGGCCCTGGGAGGGCACCCCCATAGCTCACGCTGTCCCCCAGTTCTCACACCCGTGCTCCCACCTGGCACGCAGCAGGAAGAGGCCACCGCGCCCCCACCCGCCCAGCGTGCGGCTGACTCGGGGACCCAGGCTCATGGCCTCCCGTTTCTCCCTGATGACATTCATCTTGTCAGAATCGATCCTGTCGCTGGAGACCGGCAGCACTGTTTTAAATCCCGGTTCTGTCACCTGGAGTTCCTCCCGGCTTTGAGCTGTCGCGGAGCCATGCGGGAGGCAGCGGGGCGGGGACCCGGCCAGCCCCTAAGTGAGAACCTGGAGCACCCCTGGCCAGATTCCCGGCCCTCAACAAGTTATGGGGCTTGGCAGTGCCTCGGTTTCCCCGAGTGTAAATGGGGGCGTGGGTTAGCATGACACCAGACGAGGGAAAGCCTGGGGAGGCTCGTTAACACAGAGGGTTTCATCCGGGGCTTGCCTCTCCGGAGGAGCTGCCTAAGGGGAAGCTCTGAAATTGGCATCGAAAGCCCGCGTCTGCCCGGGTGGCGTGGCTCACTGGTTGAACGTCGACCTATGACCCAGGAGGTCACGGTTTGATTCCCGGTCAGGGCACATGCCTGGGTTGTGGGCTCCATCCCCAGTGTGGGGCGTGCAGGAGGCAGCCGATCCATGATTCTCTCTCATCATGGATGTTTCTCTCTCTCACTCCCTCTCCCTTCCTCTCTGACATCAATAAAAATATTTTTTTTAAAAAAGCAAAGCCCAGGTCTCCGCCTGCACCCAAGTCATCAGAGAAAATCTACTCTCGGAACAGGCTGAGGTGAGCACCTGCGGGGTCTCACTGGAGACCGCCTCCCACGACCAGCTGGCACTGCCAGCCTCAGCGAGGCCCGCATCTGACTCGCAGGGTCGGCCCCTGGGCCGGAAGCGCACGGAGGATGGGCTGCAGGAGAGACTCCTCAGGGAGGGCCCCCCAGCAGCAGGACCCCATGCGCTGAGCCCTGGCTTCCGTGGGGAGGGCCTGGCCTCCCCTCCAGCCTCACACACACACAGTGGGGCTGGAGGAGCTCAGCGGGACCAGGGCAGCTTGCACGGTGCACGGAAGCAGACACCAGGACGAGCCAAGCGCTTGGGCTGTGAGACTCGCGTCACTGTCTCTCACTGGCAGGGGCTGACCTCATTCTCCCGGGCACAGGGGGCCACTCAGAACCTCCGTTTCTTCGTCTGAAAAGTGGGAATGATGAAATGTGGTCCCCCAGGAGGGGTTAGTGAGCATTAACTGCACACACACACACACACACACACACACACACATACATACACACACACATACATACATACACACATATATACATACACACATGCACACACATACATACATATACATACACACATACATACATACACGCATACACACACGCATACACACACATACACACATACACACATATATACACACATACATACACACATACACATACGCATACACACACATACACACACATACACACACATACATACACACATACACACATATACATACACACATACACACACATACATACACACACACACACACGCACACACACATACATACACACACATACACACATACACACACATACACACATACACACATACACACATACATACACACATACACACACATACGCATACACACACATACACACATACACACACATACATACACACATACACACATATACATACACACATACACACACATACACACACACATACACATACACACATACACATACACACACACATACACACACATACACACACTCACATACACATACACACACGCAGACACACATACACATACATACACACATACACATACATACACACATACACACATACACACACATACACACACATACACACACATACACACACACATACACATACACACATACACATACACACACACATACACACACATACACACACTCACATACACATACACACACGCAGACACACATACACATACATACACACATACACATACACACATACACACATACACACATACACACACATACACACACATACACATACACATACACACACACACACGGTACATACAGGAGAGTGACGGGCTGGAGTGTAAGTACCACCAGGTACCCCCTCCCCCGTGTGGCTGGAAGCCGTGGCACCTGGGAGAGGGGGGACCAGCTTCCAAGGTTTCTCCACTGGTGAGGGGCAGAGCCGGGATTCCACCCAGGAGCCCCACCCCAGCCCCCGCCTGCCACTCCTGCACCCTGAGTGACTTGGGAGTGTGCGTGGGAGGACCCACTCCTGAAGCCCGAGGCATCGGGTTCCTCTGGCGGGCACGTGCTGGCTGAGGGAGGGTGCCGGCACCCCCACCCCGCGCTGCCCCCCTCACAGCCCCGGCTGAAGCGCATCTTCAGTCCGAACGAATCAGTGATCAATGCACTCTCCGGGGCATCCAGGCAGCAAAGACTAGAAAAACAGCTTCACGCCCCGACAACTCGGTAACTACGCCGCGCGCACGGGGAGGCTGGGGCTGCTTAGACAAGATGTCAATGGCTTTGGAGAGGCGGTGAAGGGCCTGATGGGTGCCCCCAATTCCCCGCCCACCGGGTGGGACCCACAGAACAGGGTCCAAGAACCAGGAGGGAGGTCAGCTGGGACGGAGGAGGGCGGGGCTATGATGGAGGTGGGTGGGGCTATGACAGATGTGGGTGGGGCTATGACGGAGGTGGGCGGGGCCCCATGAGTGCCGTGCATCTCTTGTTCTGCACCCAGGCCACCTTGTTAATCTAGCGGCACTGGGGCCTGAGAGCCGCTCAGGTCACCCTTCCCGGCACCGGCACCGGGCCCTGAGCCAGCAGGGCAGCCGCCAGTCATCCTGTCCACTTCTGAAAGTGGCAGTGACCACAAGGGCGGGAAAGCTGGGTGGGCGTGGGGGGGGGGAAGTGGGAGCCTGGGTGGGTGTCAGTGGGAGAGACGTCGGGTCATTTAAGTCTGAGACTCTGACTCTCCTCGGCCCCGAGCCCGCCTGGACCGGTCTCAGCACACCCAGCAATGCCCCTCCTGGCCCTGCCAGGCTCCCAGGAAAGGAGAAGCTGGGAGGGGCAGGGCTGGCGGACCTCCCTGTGGGAGGGCTTTTCCGGCAGAGGGAGATGCGGGGGTCGGGGCCATGCAGAGTCCCGGGGGCGGGGAGGGCTGCAGGGAGGGCGCCCCCAGCTGGACACCGGCCTACGGGACGCAGAGGTGTGGGAGACCAAAACCGCATAAACAGGCTCTGTCCCCTGGACAGCGGGGGAACCAGGTTTGGGGACAGGAAGTCCCTCGTGGGTGTGAGACTCAGTTTCCCCCATGGCCCCAGAGGAGAGCACTTAGGCCCCAGCTCCGCCCCTGCGGCTGGGACTTGTTGGTGGGAAGGGGGCTGTGGCTCAGGAGCAGCACAGTCGGGGTGAGCCGACCCGGGAGGCATCGCCACGGAGGAGGAGCGCCCTCCACGTGGGACCGCGAAGGGCACTGCCCCTGAGGGCTCACTGTGTCAGGCTCAGGTGCCACTGTTTTTTTGTTTGTTTGTTTTGTTTTCTGAGAGGAAGGGAGAGGGGGAGAGAGAGAGAAACATCCATGACGAGAGGGAATCATGGACCGGCTGCCTCCTGCACACCCCCCTACTGGGGATCGAGCCTGCAACCCAGGCCTGTGCCCTGACGGGGAATCGAACTGTGACCTCCTGGCTCCTAGGTGGACGCTCAGCCACTGAGCCACGCCAGCCGGGCCCCGGCTGCCACTTCCTGGCCTTGACAACAACCCCCGCCTTGCGTGTCGGGAGACTGATGCTCGGAGGCGTTAGCCTCCTGTCGCAGGTCGCTCAGCTGGCGGTGGCCGCGCAGAATTCGAACCCAGGTGAGTCTGACCCCGAATCTGACAGATCGTTCGTCAACCTGCAGGCCCTGTCTCCTGGGGGCGTCCTGACCCTCTGCCTTTGTCCAAGCCGCCAGCGGTGACGAGGTTGCAACATCATTTAGACGCGGGACCGCGAGAACGGCAATTCACGGCTCATGTGGAACACGGCTTACCACGCGCCGGGGTCAGCCTAAGCCCCTCCCCCGGACTGCACCCTCCCCCCTCATAGCGCCCCCAAGAGGCGGGCACTATAAGCCTCTCTGTTTGCAGATGGGGAAACCGGGGCGCAGTGGCCAGGTCCGTGCCCAAGCGCACCCGGTCGGCCTTGGCAGAGGCCTGAGCGTGTGCTCCCGCCTGGCACGGAGGCACGGATGGCCGAGCGCCTCGCACCCCGCCGGCCGCCCCGCAGAGGCAGGACCCAGGAGCCAGCACATCACAGGGCCCCGAGATGATTGATTGGCTCCGGCGGCAGAGAAGGGGAGTTGTTTGCTGTCTGGGCGCACCGTGCTCTGCTGGCTGCAGGGGTGCAGATGGCATGGGTGCCTCCAGGCCACAGGGCACGAGGGGTTGCACCCCCTCCTCTGACACCCCGTTCCCCCCCCCCCCCCATGTGTGCAGCCCATCTGGGTCTGGACAGCACACGCTCCCTTCTGCCAGGATACTCGCGGGCGGGGACCTGCTCCAGAAATGCCACCTGAGCGCACTGCGGGAGGAGGGAGGCTGCCGGGAAGCGTTGCTAGGAGACGGGAGGAAGGAGCAGAGGGCATCAGGACCACGGGGCTCCACAGACCCTCCGCGGGCATCACAGCCTGCGTCCCAGGGCAGGAGGGCAAATGGATGGGGCCAATCTCTTAATTTCAATGAGCTGGGTCCTACCTGATGTTTTGTTTTTTTGGGGGGGTGGGGGAGGCCTCAAAGGACGATCGGAATGCTGATCGCGGGGTGTTTTGCTTTGGTGTTAGAGCCATTGCCCTTGGTAAATAGCAAGGGGCTGGACGCCTTCCCTGAGCCTCTGGGCCAAGTTTACTGGCGCTGCCCTGGCCGTGGACAAAGGACATGTGGGAGGCGAAGGGAGTGGGGCGGGGGGGGGGGGGGGAGCCAGAGAGAGCAAGTGCTCCTGGGAAGGGGAAGGAGGTGGAGGGGCAGCCACGTCTATGCTCTGCATGGGAAACGCATGTTCTCAACACGTGGCTTCTGGGGGCATGTTTGCATCTTCCCTGCTCTGTGCATCCTGGTACCCAACCCTGCATCCCAGGACCCACCCGCCCAGATGAAAAGATGGGGAGAGACCCTGGGGGGTCCTTACCGCGCACCCAAAAAAGTGTGGATGGGTCAAAATGGAAGTGGAGAGGGAGAGAGAAACCATTAAAGTATTTGAATAAGTCATTTAAAAAAAATCAATCTCAGAACCGGAAAGATCCTTCTAGCAAAAATACAAATCTCAGAGCCATAAAACAGAAGTGTTAGAGCACCCACATAAAGATGGGAGCTTGCTGCCGGGTAAAAGCTACCGAAGAGAGTTTCCTCTTTTGTTTTGTTTTGCTCCTTAAGGGAAAGGGATAATGTGTATACACACATCTGCAATTCTCACGCACACAGGCTTCGCTCCTCCTTTACATAAACAGCCCCTATAAAAATCCACGCGGGAGAGTCCAAGAGCCCGGCCGAAGCGAGAGCTCACAGAGGAATAAATATAAAGGGCTCTGGCGCGCGGAAACGTGAGCGTCTCACGCAGGATGAGAGGCCCCGTGTCCGCCCCCCCCCCCCCCCACCGCCGGGCACAGAAGGGGAGCTGGACAGGGCGCGTGGCCGGGCTGGGGACGGCACGCACGGCGGGGGCGGGGGCACGGGCTGCTGGCCCTGCGCGGCTAGCTTTTCTCGCGTGAGGCTGCGCAGAGAACCACGGTGACAAAGGGACACGCTCTCTGGTTCACGGTTCACTTCCAGACACGCGCCCCGTGGACTCCCTCCTCCCGAGGGCTGAGCCGCGCGTGACTGGGACCCGCTGCTGCGCGTTGTTGTGACAAGCAAACAGCCGGGGTCCTCACCTCGAAATGCGCTCAGGTGTCAAGGGCAACACCCAGGGACCCGCTGCTCAGGTCCACCGGGCTGGACGGCCTCCGACCCCGGCCCCAAACACCGGTCAGTGCGCACTGGGGCCTCCCTCAGCGAACCTCTGGGCTCCCTTACGTGCGGGGCAGAGCCGGGAGCTGATCCTCTCCTGCTTCCCGGGCACCTGTTCCTGCCCGAGAGGCCTCGGGGGGGGGGGGGGTCAGGGGGCGAGGGGGGCGGGGGGGGGGCGGGTCCTGTCTGAGACTTTCCCACGCATCGCAGTGCCCTGTGTGTGTGTGCATGTACGAGTCTGCAATCCCATGCTCTCTCTCTCTCACACATAAACCTGCCTCCTCCACCTCCAGGGAAATTCAGTCCACACCCCCCGCCCCGACACACACACACACACACACACACACACACACACACACACACACACACCAGTCTTTGAGGGGCACCACCTCCCACCCAGGCGCCCCGCCCCCCAGCCTAACGGCCCTGTGACGCCTGCAAGATGCCACGCGCGCACATTAAACGCAAACGAACCGTCGTCACGGCTATTGTTGCCGTGATTACCGAGGAAATTAGTGACCATGAGCCGCCTGCAGCCGCACGCAAGGACCCACGTGAGCTGGGCCTCCGCTCCACCAGGCCAACCACCCAGCACCCACACAGAGCCAGCCCGGGTCCCAGCCCTGCACCGGCCCCTCCCATGGCCCTGCGGGCAGCAGACATCCGGCGGGGGACGCCAAGGAGGAAACTCCGGCTTCTGTGTGAGGAGGGCCTGTGTGAGGAGGGACACCCTGCCCACCTCACCGGGGACCCGCCTGTGCCTGAGCCCCCATGCTTACCGCAGGGATGGGGACCGGGCGGGCGCGTGACCCACCAGCCCAACCAGTTCCAGGACGGGGCCTCATGCAAAGCTGAGCCTTCCCCACAGGTGCCCTTGTGAAACAGCCCCCCAGGCGACAGCGTCCCCGCCCGCCCCCGAGAGCCCCTACCCGGGCACCGCGGCCGGGCCGGGACTCCCTCGGCCCCCATCAATGAGCTACAATTGTCTCCTGGATGCTTCCAATCACTGATCAGGAGTCTCCTCCCTGTCCAGCCCCAGACCCCCAGGGGACGTCGGAACTCCCTGTGAGTGGCCTCGACAAGGCGCAGCCTCCCCCCCACCCCCCACCCCTGAGCCCGGTGCGCTCCCGGGGCTGGCGCTCCAGCTGGGAGCCGCAGGAGGTGGCGCTGGCGTCCCTCACCTGCCCTTCTCCCAGGATTCTCGACTCATCTGGACAATGTGGGCAAAGGGGAAAGCAAATAGCAGGAGAGGACGTGTGGACTGCCCTGTGTGTACAATTCCCAAAAACCAACAAACAAAAAGACGGCGTTCTGTCTGGGCTCAGTGAGCATAAACCCACAGCGACAAGGGCGACAAGGGCGTGAGCGCAGCGGGGAGGAGAGGCGAGGGGAGCCGGCCAGGGTCAGCCAGAGCATCAGTGGACCCGGTCGACCTGCTCCCCTCAAAGGAAACACAAGCAGTTGGGTCAAGTGCTCCCCGTGTTCATCCTACGGGGGGGGGTGCCGGCCGCTGGGGTCGTCCTCGGCCCTGTCTGGCGTTCGCGATGTTGGACAACAGTCTGGAGAGGGGATACGGCAGGAAAGGAACGCGCCTCCCTGGTAACCATGGTGATCTCAAGGCAATTAGAGGTAGGCTCTGTCTTTTTTTTTCTTTCTGCTTTTATTTCTCTCTCTTTCTTTTCCAGAGGACTTTCACTGTTGCAATGGGAACGCGTGTCTGTTTCCCCGCTGTGTCGCGAGCACCCCGCGGCCGCAGGAGGACAGGACGGCGCCGGGGCAGCCACTCACCTGGCCCTGCGGGCAGCTCTGCGGAGGGAGATGGGGACGCTCCCCGCGGGCAGCGAGGCGAGGAGGCGGGCTGGGAGATGACTTACTTCAGGGACGCTGGTCCCTGCCTTATCTCACGCCGTATCCTGAGGCGGATTCATTTAAACTCCGAAATAAAATAAACATCAGCTTTAAATAAGGGTTAAACACTCAGCAGGCTCCTCTTTCAAACACACTGACATGGTGTGTATTATGGTCTGGACGGAGGGCCCCCCCCCCTGGGGGGCCACGGCGGGGGTGGGGGGGCGGGCTGCGAGGGGGCGCTCAGAGCCACGGAGAGGAACTCGCCGGCGCCTTGGGGCTGTGGCACGTGTTCGCCTTTGGTCTCTTGGACGCCACAGAGCGACGCCTCTTCCCGCAGGAGGAGACTGTGCTCTGTGTCCCGGGGAGGGGGGTCCCCCGGGGAGTGGGGTCTGGGATTGAGGAAGCGCTGTGCTCCTGGGACACAGCCCAGGAGAGACTGTCCTGCCCGGGCATTGTCCCGGACAGCGGCCTGGAGCGAGAGCTGCCAAGGAAGACCCCGGGGTCAGCACGGCCCCGACCGCAGAGGGAACCGGGGAGGCTGGGAGGAAAAGCACGGGGTGAGCGTCAGCCACGGAGCCCGGAGGACCCACCCGCCGGTGTCAGGGAGCAGAGAAGGTGGCTGCTGGATTCTCCCAGACCTGCAGCCCCCAAACCAGGCTGCACCTGCAGAGGCCGTACCCTCCCCGCCCAGAGGCAAGATCACGGAGCAGAGCCTGGGTGGGGGGGAGGCCCGGGCAGCAGGAGGGGAGCCCCCGAGCAGGGCTCAGGGGGTCCCAGACTCGGCTGTGGGGCCTGCCCAGCTCTCCTGGCCCTGGGCCTCCCACAGGCTCAGCGGAGACGAACGTCCTTCGGATGAAAACTGAGCACCAGCTTTGCCCACGGGGCTCTGGGTTAGCGGTTGGAGCACAAGAAGCCACAGTCACCCAAAGGCGGCCATTGACGTCGCTGAACAGGCCCGGCCGGTGTGGCTCAGCGGCTGAGCATCGACCCACGAACCAAGAGGTCACCAGTTCGAGCGCCGCTCAGGGCACAGGCCCGGGTGGTGGGCTTGGCTCGATCCCCAGGGGCAGGTGAGCAGGAGGCAGCTGCTCGCTGATGTTTCTCTCTCATCCGTGTTTCTCTCTCTCTCTCCCTCTTCCTTCCTCTCTCTCTACAAATCCATAAAAACATGCTTAAAAAGGAAGGAAGAAGTAGCTGAACAGCAAAGCCGGTTGCTATGGCTGACTTGGGAGGAGGCGGGTGTCGGAGCGAGAAGCGTGGCAGAGTCCGTTTCGAGGCAGTCGGGAACGTTCAGTGGGTGACCCCCAAAGGGGCCACTTCCCCCTTCCTGCCCCAATTCCCAGCTGGCCCTCGACAGCCTCCCCAGAGGTGCAGGGCAGCAGAGAGTGGCAATCGGAAGAGGGGAGGGCAGAGAGGGCAGCTTCCTGGATCAGGAGACAGGCATCCTGCGGGAGAGCCAGCAGCCCCCCGCCCCCCCCGCCCGGGGCCCACGGTGGCAGCTAACGCACAGAGACGAGGGCTGGCTCCTCAGTGCCTGAACATGGAACATCTGCAGACGGAGGAGTCTCCCCAGCCCAGCCGGCACTGCACACCGAGTGCAGGGAGGGTTTGGAGAGGGGGTGGGAGACAGGCAGCCGGGAGGGCCGTCCTGACAGAGAGGCACGGTGTCCACAGCCACAGGGTCCGCTAGCATCCCCAGTGCTGGCTGCCACGCAGGCGTCCTGGGTGCTGGGGAGCCCGCGTGACAGGGTCTGCGTTGTCTCGACACGGGGCTGTGAGATGACACACGTGGCCATTTGCTTTCTATTTCTCCCATCTGCTGTTTGTTCCACTTTTCCTCGTTGTTGGTTTTTTGTTTTGTTTTTTTGTCTCCTTTAAGGTTGAGTATTTTTTATTTCATTTGATCTTCTTTGCTGGCCTGGTAGGTGTAACTATTTTGTGGGGTTTGGCTTTGATTTTTTAAATACATTGTAACTAGAGGCCTGATGCATGAAAGTCGTGCAAGGGGCTTGGCCCTCGCTGCCGCAGCTTCGTCCGGAAGGTCATCTGCAAGGACATCGGGAAGGTCATTCAGCTGTCCTGTCTAATTAGCATGTTATGCTTTTATTATAGACAAGTGGCCCAGTGCACAAAATTTATGCACATTAAAGGGGAATTAAAGGAAATATTTTAATATTGCTATTTGCCCTTTCTCTATAATAGAAGTGTCAGAGATGAAAGAAAATTAGTAAAATATATGAAAATAATATATAAATTTATTAATAAATAAATAATAACAGCATCAAGTCCCCCGGCCTCGCCGCTCACACAGCCCCTCCCACCCGCACCTGCCGTGCACGTGGCCCCTCCCACCCGCACCCACCGTGCATGCGGCCACCTGCTGATCGGTTGTTATGGCGTGAGGGCATCACGACCATTTGCATATTAGCCTTTTATTATAGAGGACTGATTTCAGAGAGGAAGGGAGAGGGAGAGAAAAATATCAATGCTGAGAGAGGATCATGGATCTGCTGCCTCCTGCACGGCCCACACTGGGGACGGAGGCTGCAACCCAGGCCTGTGCCCTGACCGGGAACTGAACCCTGACCTCCTGGTTCATGGGTTGAAGCCCAACCCCTGAGCCACCCCAGCTGGGCTGATTTTTGTCGCTGCTTTATGGTTACATATCTTTAACTAATCACAGGCTACCTTCAAAGGATATTATGCCCCTTCACATACATTGTAAGACCCTTACAATAATACTATTTTTTTTTTTTAATTTTGTGAGTTTGTTTGAGCCAAACTGTCGACAATTGCCAGGAAGCAAAACCTCAATGGATTGACATTATGCTCCAGAGAAGGGCAGTTTTGCACCGTTTTATACATTACAAGCAAAAGAGAAGACGTAGTTGGTTCCATGAAATCCACTTGTGGTAGATTGGAGGGGGGGAGGGAAGGAAAGCAGGGAAACCGCTGGGATTGGATAAAAAGCAAAATGCAACAATACACTTTTGCTTCCTGCTATTAGCGGTTGTGTCACCGTTTGCAGGCATTATGCTTTCCATCCCGTACGGCAAGGTTGTTATTTTTTACTTAAGCAGCCCATCGTCTTTAAAATATATTTGCATGTTTTGTTTTTGACCCAAACATTCTCCATTTTTGGTAAATACTCTCCATTCCTTTATGCAGATCCAGACTTCCATCCGGTGCCGCTTTCTTCCTGCTTGAGGGATTTTTTTTTTTTTTTTGTCATTTCCTGTAGTGATGATCTGCTCGTAATGGACTACTTGAGCTTTGGTATATCTGAGAGTCTTTATTTTACGTTCATGCTTGTTTGCTGCCTCCTGGCTGGGTATGGGATTCTAGATTGACGGCACTTTGCTGATGCTGGGCCACTGTTACAGACTAGAAGTCTGCCATCGCTCTTCGGCTTGCTCCCCTCTACACAATGGGATTCTTTTCTCTAACGGCTTTTGCGATTTCGCCTTTATCACTCGTTCTGAGAAATTCGATTATGATGTGCCTCTATGTCATTTTCTTCATGTTTCTTATGTGTGGCGTTCATTGGGATTCTTTGATCTCTGAATTAATAGTTGCTATCAAATTTGAAATTTTTCACCCATTTCTTCATAGGTTTCCTTCTCCCCTCTCCGTTTCTCCCTCTTTTGAGGACTACAGTCACACTTATATTAGGGCTGTTGAAGCTGATTCTCTGCTCATTATCTTAATCTTGTTTTTTTCTCTGTAGTTTGTTTTGGATAGTTTCCATTGCTATGTCTTCAAGTTTACTAATCTTTCCTTCTTCAGCATCTAATCTGTTGTTAATCCCACCCAGTGTACTTTTTAATCTCCGATAATATATTTTTCATCTCCCGAAGTTCAGTCTTAGACTTTCTGATCTCCATTTAACATGTGCAAGTTTGCCTTTACCCTCTTGGTGAGGAAAATACAGTTATGGTAACAGTTTTAATGTCCTTCTTGCTAATTATATATGTGTCATTTCTGTGTCTGTATCTATTGATTAGCTGTTCTGACTGCCACTGATTTTGGCTTCTTGTTTCTCTGCATGCCTGGGAACAGTTTACTGCTTGGGAGACGATGTGAATTTTACCTCATTGGGTAGTGGGCATTACTGGGTGTCTATAAATATTCTTGAGTTTTGTTCTAGGATGCAGTTAAATTAACTGGAAATACGTTGGAGATTTGGAAGCAGCCCAAGTGTCCATCAGTAGATGAGTGGATAAAAGCTGTGGTACATTTGTACACTAGTAGTAATGGCATACCACTCAGCGGTAAAAAAAGAAGAATGGACCAGAGAGCATTGTGCTAAGTAAAATAAACCAGAGAAAGACAAGTACCATACGCTTTCACTCATATGTGGAAGCTAATGAACTAACAAGCAAAATAGAGACAGACTCATGGATAGAGACCAAGCTGACAGCAATCAGGGGCAATTGAGGGACGGCGGGGGCCGGGGGGCGGGTATTAGGGGGCACAGGGGTGGGGAATTCAGCACAAAAAGAAAAAGAAGGGGAAAACTCATGGACAGGGAGAACGGTACGGTGGTTAATGGGGGAAGGCGGGGCAGGAGGAGTTGGAGGAGGATACAGGGGAGATAAATGGCGATGGGGAAGACTTGACTTGGAGTGGCGAACACACAGTACGGAATACAAATGGCATGTGTGGAATTGTGCACCTAAAACCTGTACAATTTTGTGAACCAGTGTCACCCCGAAAAAAAAATCAATAAAAAGGGGAAAAGCTGAAAATACGTTTGTCCTTTGAAGACTTCTTAAAGCCTTTTTAAGGGAGAGTAGAGTAGCTTTAGCATAGGCCGGTGGTCAGCAAACTGCGGCTCGCGAGCCACATGCGGCTCTTTGGCCCCTTGAGTGTGGCTCTTCCACAAAATACCACGGCCTGGGCGAGTCTATTTTGAAGAAGTGGCGTTAGAAGAAGTTTATGTTTAAAAAATTTGGCTCTTAGAAGAAATTTCTATTGTTGTCCTGTGGATATTGGGCTCTGTGGACGAATGAGTTTGCCGACCACTGGCCTAGGCTAATTTCCCACATCTGGAGGCGATTCTTTTAGTCCTCTGCCCATGTCCTGCAGCAGTGGTTGGCAAACTGCAGCTCTCGAGCCACATGCGACTCTCGAGCCGCGGTTTGCCGCTCTGTTGACGAATGAGTTTGCCGACCCCTGGGATAGGGGCTTAATCACAAGGAACAACAACAGCCTGTAATTACGGGAATCGAGAGTCTAGTCAGTGGTCGGCAAACTCATTAGTCCACAGAGCCAAATATCAACAGCACAACGATGGACATTCCTTTTGAGAGCCAAATTTTTTAAACTTAAGCTTCTTCTAACGCCGCTTCTTCAAAACAGACTCGCCCAGGCCGTGGTATTTTGTGGAAGAGCCACACGCAAGGGGCCAAAGAGCCTCATGTGGCTCGCGAGCCGCAGTTTGCCGACCACTGCCCTGGAGGATTAAGGCCTTGGCACGCTCCTGCTGGGAACACAGGTGCGCCTGGTCCTGCATGAGCTCACGGTTCCTGCCGCTCCTCCCCCGTGGTGCTCCCTCCAGGTCTGGGCAGCCGACTCGCACACGCACCGCTTGGGGGGCAGCTGACGGCAATGGAGACGTGTGCCCCTAGCGCTCTCTTCTCTGGGCTGTGGGTACTCTGCCCTGCTTAGCGGCTTGGTCTACCGGCTCCACTCCCATCTCCTCAGCTCAGGCGTCCCACCAGCCTCAGCCTGGGTCTCCCTCCCGCCGGGACCATGGAGCCCGCTGGGCAGTGTGGGGACAGTCCTTTGTCTCCACTCATCTGCTTATTTTCTCTCAGAGGTCAGTGCCCGGTGCTGCCGCACGTCTGACCTGTTGTCGGGTGAGGATTTGAGACCAAATCATTTGCCACCAGAGGTCACGTTCTTTGTTTGTTTGCTAACCCGCACCTGAAAACATTTTCCCGCTGATTTTCAGGGCGAGGGGAAGAGAGAGGGAGAGACAGAGAGAAACATCGATGTGAGAGAAACACACCCATTGGTTGCCTCCTGTGCGGCAGGCCCCAAGCAGGGCCCGGGCCGGGGAGGAGCCTGCAACCAGGGTCCGTGCCCTTGACCAGAATCGAACCCAGAACCGCATGGTCCCCAGGCTGTCGCTCTATCCACTGAGCCGAACCGACGAGGGCCAGAGGCCACGTCTTGGTGTCCTGGCCTCCGAGCCATTCTCGTCCCTCAGCCCCACCCTGAGGCGCTCTCTGGCTTCCTGGTGAGCCGCACGGCGAGCTGCCGTCAGCACTCTCCCACGCCTGATTGGCAGCTGCCGGGGCCCTTCTGTTCCTGCTCCCGACGTTTCCTCTCGCTCCCTCCACAGCAGGGCCCATCATCGCTAACTAATCTGTGTCCTTCGCGTTGTCACCCCCAAGGCGCTGAGCCAGCTCTGCTCCCGGCTCATTAGCAGCTGAGATCTGATGTCGAACCATCACACCCAGAGCCGGTGCTGGGAGCCAGCAGGCGGGAGGCCCTCCGGGAGGCAGGGCCTGGGGAGGCCACTCTCGGCGAGCACGCCGCAGCCCGGGACTGGGCTCAGGGGCTCACAGCGCTGAGTAAGGGACGCGGATGTGATGATTTCTCAGATGCTCCCCCTCACCAGAGATGAGCTTATAATGATCACTTCCCCTCGGGGAAATGGGAGCCGAGAGCCCTGACTCACCAGCAGATTTGGGGACAGGAGGCCGAGGACAGCGGCTCGGGCCTATTCCTGGCACATGCTCGACAGCTTCTGGAGATTAAAATAATGGCCGCTAATGGAGCTCCACGTTTAATGTTTCGGCTCCTGGTAAAATTAATACCCTGTTTAATATTAATAGAAGCGACGGGCCTCCCGGGGTTGTTAATCTGCTCCCTCTCCTCTGCGTCGGGTGTAAAAATAGCTCCGTGATTAGCCAGGTGGGCAGGGACGGCGACGCGGGATGGGAGGGGGCGCGGGGGAGGGACAATGGGCGGGCGACCACAGCACACGTTTGCAAGGCCTCGCGGCTCATCAGAATTCTGAGGGAGGACACTCTCTTCCAGGCCTACGAACCTTCACTGATGAGCTTATTCTTCCTCGGCAAATATTTACGGAGCGCGTTCCCCAGGCCGCAGCCGCAGTGCACTTTTTACCACCTCGCCGCTTTCCGTCCCCGCAGAAGCCCCCGGAGGGGGCAGCTATCGTCCCCCTTCTAAGGATGAGAGCACTGAGGCTCCAGATCCAGAAAGTCAGGATGGGGCAGAGACGGCGATGGGGCCTGGCTCTCTCTGACTCCAGAGCCGATACGTCTCACTGCACGCTCTTAGGGTTTGTCTTGTTTCTTCTTCCACCGCATCTTACGTCTGCGATCGCGCAAACACCGCAGGCAGTGACTAAGCGGACAGGACAGAAAGCCAAGGCCTGGGGAGGCGGGGGAGGGGGCGGAGCGTCAGGTGCGCAGGCCCTCACTCCACAACCGGGAAGTCTGGGAACATTTTCTTCCTTCTCAGCAGCTCCAGGTTTTCGTCACCGTTAAACAAATACGTGTTGAGCACCTACTACGTGCCAGGCACAGGGCTGGACACTTAGAACATCGGGATCTGGGCAGACCCGCTCGGCCCCGGGGGGGTTCTGTCCCGCACGTCTGCTCAGTGGCTCAGGAGGCGTTCACCTCCCCCGCCTCTTCCCCCACCTCCGTGGGGGCCACCGCCCCTAGAAGGTTCCATGGACGTGGACATGAGCCTTCCGAGGCCCCAGAACTACCGTTTCAAAGACGGCCCCTTTAAGGTGGGTAACAACAGCCGTGAGCACCAGGGGCCTTAGGCACGGCGAGGTCAGGCCGCGAGGCAGAGGCGGGCATTGGGAGGCAGGCCGACCACAGCGACACGGCAGCTCCGCCACGCCTGTGCAGCCGGTCCCGGGGGACACCACCCTCAGCATGCGGCTGACGGTGGGTCAGGCCTGCGTCTCCTTGGGCAGCGCTGAGCTGAGGAGGAAGGAAGAGGCGGGCAGCAGAGGGCGAGCAGAGCCAGGTGACACTCCTGAGTGTCTGCGAAGCTCCTGACCTGAAAGTGGGAGCGAGATTCCATCGTGCTGAGATGGCATGATGACGATGGTGGTGATGGTGGTGGTGACAGTGATGACGATGGTGGTGATGGTGGTGGTGATGGTGATGACGATGGTGGTGATGGTGGTGATGACGGTGATGACGATGGTGGTGATGGTGGTGGTGACAGTGATGACGATGGTGGTGATGGTGATGATGATGGTGGTGATGGTGGTGGTGGTGGTGATGGTTATGATGGTGGTGACAATGGTGGCGATGGTGATGGTGATGATGGTGATGGTGGTGGTGATGATGATGGTTATGATGGTGGTGATGGTGGTGGTGATGGTGGTGGTGATGGTGATGGTTATGATTGTGGTGGTGATGGTGATGGTTATGATTGTGGTGGCGATGGTGATGGTGGTGGTGATGGTGGTGGTGGTGGTGGTGATGGTGATGGTTATGATGGTGGTGACGATGGTGGCAATGATGATGGTGGTGGTGATGGTGGTGGTGGTGATGGTGATGATGGTGATGGTGGTGGTGATGATGATGGTTATGATGGTGGTGATGGTGGTGGTGATGGTGGTGGTGATGGTGATGGTTATGATTGTGGTGGTGATGGTGATGGTTATGATTGTGGTGGCGATGGTGATGGTGGTGGTGATGGTGGTGGTGGTAGTGATGGTGGTGGTGGTGGTCGTGGTAGTGATGGTGGTGGTGGTGGTGGTGGTGATGGTGATGGTTATGATTGTGGTGGTGATGGTGATGGTTATGATTGTGGTGGCGATGGTGATGGTGGTGGTGGTGGTCGTGGTAGTGATGGTGGTGCTGATGGTGGTGGTGATGGTGGTGGTGATGGTGATGGTTATGATTGTGGTGGCGATGGTGATGGTGGTGGTGATGGTGGTGGTGATGGTGATGGTTATGATTGTGGTGGCGATGGTGATGGTGGTGGTGATGGTGGTGGTGGTAGTGATGATGGTGATGATGATGGTGATGGTGGTACTGATGGTGGTGGTGATGGTGATGGTTATGATTGTGGTGGCGATGGTGATGGTGGTGGTGATGGTGGTCGTGGTAGTGATGGTGGTGGTGATGATGATGGTTATGATGGTGGTGACAATGGTGGCGATGGTGATGGTGGTGGTGATGGTGGTGGTGGTGGTGGTGATGGTGATGATGGTGATGGTGGTGGTGATGGTGATGGTTATGATGGTGGTGACGATGGTGGCGATGGTGATGGTGGTGGTGATGATGATGGTGGTGGTCATGGTGGTGGTGGTAGTGATGATGGTGATGATGATGGTGATGGTGGTGGTGATGGTGGTGGTGATGGTGGTGGTGGTGGTGATGGTGGTGATGATGATGGTGATGGTGGTGGTGAGGGTGGTGATGGTGGTGATGGTGGTGGTGGTGGTGGTGGTGGTGGTAGTGATGATGGTGATGATGATGGTGATGGTGGTGGTGATGGTGGTGGTGGTGGTGGTGATGGTGGTCGTGGTAGTGATGGTGGTGGTGGTGGTGGTGATTTTGAGGATGAGAAAGCTGGAAGAAAAGCTCCAGGATTGGCCTGGCTGGCATGGCTCAGCGGTTGAGCATCGACCTATGAACCAGGAGGTCACAGTTCAATTCCTGGTCAGGGCACAGGCCCGGGTTGCAGGCTCCATCCCCAGTGTGGGGCGTGCAGGAGGCCGCCGGTCAATAATTCTCTTTCATCACTGATGTTTCTATCTCTCTCTCCCTCTCCCTTCCTCTCTGAAATCAATTAAAAAATATATTTTTTTACAAAATAAAGGAGTCCTATTTCAGAGGTAGATCTCATATCCTGTATAATAAAGATGTAATATGCAAATTGACCCTCACACCCTTCTACAAGATGGCTGCTCCCATGTGGTCCAAGATGGCCGACAGGGGAGGGCAGTTGGGGGCAATCGGGCTGGCAGGGAAGCAGTTAGGTGTCGATCAGGCTGGCAGGTGAGTGGTTAGAGGGTGATCAGGCTGGCAGGCAGGCAAACAATTGGGAGCCAGTGGTCCCGGATTGTGAGAAGGGACCAGTTTGGGCCTAAACCAGCAGTCAGACATCCCCCAAGGGGTCCCAGATTGGAGAGTGTGCAGGCTGGGCTGAGGGACACCCCCTCAGTGCACAAGTTTTGTGCACCTGTCCTCTAGTTAAAAAATAAAAATAAAAAATAAAACCCCAGCATTGGAGTGGACGCTGAGCACACAGTGAGCGGCACAGACACTGCCCTCACCCTCCCCAAGCTCAGTCCAGCCAGCAAGGCAGCTATACGTCCAGGAGGCTGCCAATCACAGCTGTGACCGCTGCTCTGGAAGCAAAGCTCACTGGGCAGCAGGACCCTGGACACGGAGCCTGAGCCGGCCTGCAGTCAGGGAAGATTCCTGGAGGAGGTGGCTCTCCCCGAGGAGCAAGAAGAGATCTGGCCGATGGCGGGGAAGAGACGATAGTGCCCAGACTCTCACCCTGAGGTCTGGGAGGTGGGCCAGACCCGGTGCTCTGGACCCTGGTCGGGCCCCAGGGAACTGGCGAACCTATGACCATGGTGATGCCTGCAGCTCAGAGCAATTCATCTTGGAGTCCCTCAGTCCTCCCCTCCTCCTCCGCCTCAGAGGCTGGCTGAGCGCGGGAGGGGCTTGGGCGCTGTGCCCCGGAG
The DNA here is from genome assembly GCA_026230045.1 of Corynorhinus townsendii. Lineage (NCBI taxonomy): Eukaryota > Metazoa > Chordata > Mammalia > Chiroptera > Vespertilionidae > Corynorhinus > Corynorhinus townsendii. The sequence goes on from JAPDVU010000002.1 coordinate 219,989,745, forward strand.
GAGCGGAAGCAGCAGAGGGTGTCGCTCCGAACATGCGCCCTGTGGGGCCCGTGTGAGGCCTCGGAAGGCGAGGGGGGGTTGTTCAGAGGGTCGGGAGCTTCATTTGCTCCCCCACGTTTGAAGTGGGCGGCTCCCCTCCTGCATCCTGGCTGCATCGTGAGCCACACCAGGCTCGCTCTTCAAACGCCTCATTATCTGTGCCTTCCCCGCCAGCCCCCCGCCCCCTGCCCCAGCACATTCTAGGGACTGGCAGTAGGGCTGCCGGTGGTGCTGGGTGTTACAACTGAAGGATCCGAGACGCCAGCGCCCCCACGCTCCCCGCAAAAAGAGATAACATGTTTTTATTCCTCAGCCTCCGAGCCTAGAGAGAAGCAAGTTATGCAGCCACGTGGCTGCTGGCGCTTCCACGGGGCCTGTGGTGGCTGGGGAAGGAGGCCCGTCTCAGCTGGCTCCTCAGTAACGAGTGTCCCACCCACCGGTGGGGCTCAGGGGTCGAGTATCGACCTGTGAACCAGGAGGTCACAGTTCGATTCCCGGTCAAGGGCACAGGCCCGGGTTGTGGGCTCCATCCCCAGTGGGGGGCGTGCAGGAGGCAGCCAATCCATGATTCTCTCTCATCACTGATGTTTCTCTCTCTCTCTCTCCCTCTCCCTTCTTCTCTGACATCAATAAAAAAAAATTTTTTTTTTTTTTTAAAGAGAAGAAAACGAGAGTCCGGGCCACCTCCATGGAAGCTGCTGGGAGGAAGGGGAGGGCGGAGCCACGCTCATGACGCCCCACTGTGCGCAGGTGCCGCGCCCTCCGGCCTCCCGTGGGCCTCCGGTGCTGTGCTCCAGGCATCGGTGCTGGGCAGTAACTGCCACCAGCTTAGCCGACCACAACCAGGTCATCACCAGCCCGGTTTCCACGGGGCAGGGCCCACACACCGGTGAGCGGGCTCCCCGGCCCGGGCCTCGCGGCTGACACCGAGATGGCAGCCCAGGCCACGGGCTCACGCCGGAGGCTCAGGGTCCTCTCCCGGACGCGACGGCAGTTGGAGGCACTCAGCTCCTTGTGGCTGTAGGACTAGGGCTGCCCGTCTCTTCCGAGCTCCCTCCCGCAGCGCGGCGGCTGGCTTCTCTGAGGCCAGCAGGTGAGCGTCGGCGGCTTCAGGTCCCCGACCCCGTCCTCCTCTGACGGGAGGCCCTGCCCTAGAGGGCCCGCCTGGGCCATCTCTCTTTCCGCGAACGTGAGACCCACGGAGGAGAGGCCTTCACCAATCCGCAAACCCGGTCCACCTTGCCGTACGATGTGCCCTCCTTGGGAGTAAGACCCCTGTCGTGTTCACAGTCTCCCCCACGCACACGCGGGGAGCGGCTTCCACAGGGTGGGCTCTGGGCGGCCACGTCAGAATCCCACCCCATCCCCCCCCCCACCCCCGTGCCCATCGCCGTCTTTTGTGCACGTCAGTGGTGCTCCGGCCGCCCGGCCTGAACCTCCGCTCTGACTCACGTACGCTGTGCGACCTTCGGCCAGACCCCTCCCTCCCTTCTCTGTGCCTCGGTGGCCTCGTCTGTGACGTGAGTTCAACCGTAGCGCCCGCGTGCCGCCTTGTGCCGAAGGTTAGATGACAAAGGCACGGGGCTGCTCGTCAGGGCCCAGGGCAGAGCGCCCAGGAGATGCCCGCGATGCCCAGCGCTCTCATTACTCCCCAGTGCGGTGCCAGGACGGAGGCCTCCCAGTCCCCAGTCCCCGCCTCCGCCTCCATCCCGGAGCCGCGGAGAGGGCGCAATTAGGCTCAGCAATAACAGCACCCGGGCCGTCGCCGGGCTGCCAGGGGGATTTACGAACTCCGCGGAAGCGTGCGCTGCTAGGAGACGGCCTGTCAGGGGACCACTTCCGAGGGAAGAGCAGAAACACCCATCCGTCACTGCCAGCGCCTCCCGGGCCAGATATACAGCGCCCGCTCCCCTTGCGCGTTTCCGGGCGCACGGGGAGCCTGCGTTCTCCTCACAACCAGACAGGAAGGCAGGGAGCCTGCTTCCCCGCAGCAGAGGCCCTGTGGTCAGCAGCACCCCCTCCGGCCAGCGCGCCGCAGGTGCCCACCAGGACGCCGAGAGCCCGCGCTGGTCTCTCCTCCTTTAAAACGATGATCCATCATGCAAATGGATCGTGAATTTTTAAAGCATCTTGTCCTGTCTCAATTAATTACGGTCTTCGTGGGCCCAGCCGCCTCCGCCCAGCAGAGAAACCCTTGGGGACGTGGCCCTGGGCACCTCCATGCCGGGTCCTGCCCTGGAGACTCTCATCCCCTCGCCCACGCCTGCCTCCCCGCCGTGCTGTGCTTGTCCCCTCGCTACCTGGCCACCACCGTGCACCACCGTCTCTCACACACACACACACTCTCTCACTCTCACACACACACAAACACACACACTCACTCACACTCTTACACACACACAAACACACTCACACACACACTCACACACACTCACTCATACTCACACAAACACACTCACACACACACAAACACACACTCACACACACATAAACACACACACTCACTCACACTCTCACACACACAAACACACTCACACACACACACTCACACACACACATTCACTCACTCACACACACACACTCACTCACTCAAACTCTCACACACACACTCTCTCACACACACACTCACTCACTCAAACTCACACACACACAAACACACTCACACACACACTCTCACACACACACAAACACACACACACTCACACACACATTCACTCACTCACACACACACACTCACACACACACACTCTCACTCACACACACACACACACTCACTCACACTCACACACACAAACACACTCACATACACACACTCACTCACACACATACACACACACACACACTCACTCACACACACACACTCTCACTCTCACACACACACACACTCACTCACACTCTCACACACACAAACACACACACATTCACACACACACTCACACTTACACATTCACACACACACTCATGCTCACACATGCTCACACACACACACACACACTCACACAGAGACACACTCACACACACACACACAGAGACACACACACACACTCATGCTCACACATGCTCACACACACACTCACACACACACACACACACACTCACACTTACACATTCACACACACACTCATGCTCACACATGCTCACACACACACACACACTCACACACAGAGACACACTCACACACACACACACAGAGACACACACACACACTCATGCTCACACATGCTCACACACACACTCACACACACACACACTCACACACACACTCACTCTCACACACACACACACTCACACACACAGAGACACACACACACACTCACACATGCTCACACACACTCACACACACAGAGACACACTCACACACACAGAGACACACTCACACACACACACTCACTCTCACACACACACACTCACACACACAGAGACACACACTCACACACACACACACTCACACTCACACACACACTCATGCTCACACACACAAACACACACTCACACTCACACACACAGACACAGCACCCTGGAAGTTGCGGCTGCTCCATCCTCCAGGAGGGCCATCTCCGACCAGAGAGGACCTAATGGCCTGTGAGGGAGCGCTCAGCCCTGGCAGCTGGCCCAGCGAGAGTGGCCTCCTGGCTTGGCGCCACCCGAGAGGGGAGAAGGGGATGCGGCCTCCAGAAATGCAGCGGGGTCACCTCTGTCCTCAAGTCTGCTCACCGGCCATCCCAGTCCTGTTGGCCCAGTGCTCTCCGACAGCCAGCCTCCCTTCTCTGCACACCCCCAATCCCTGACCCACTCCCCCATCCACACCCACACCTACTCCCCCACCCATTATACACACAAACCCACTTCCCACCAACTCCCCCACCCACACCCACACCCACTCCCCTACTCACTCCCACTCCCTGACCCACACTCACTCCCCATCCACACCCACACCTACTCCCCCACCCATTATACACACACACCCACTTCCCACCCACACCCACTCCCACTCCCCCATCCACACCCACACCTACTCCCCCACCCATCCCCCACCCCATCCACACCCACGCCCACTCCCCATCCACACCCACACCCACTCCCCATCCACACCCACGCCCACTCCCCCACCCATACCCACTCTCCCGCCCGCCCCAGGCCCAGCCTCCGTGCACCTCCAGGTCGTGTCTGCACCGTGCTGTCCACTTTCACGCTAATGATAGGAACCTGAAACTCCTTCTCACTGAGGCCCAAGGGGCCACTAGCCACTGGCCATGCAGGCCATGACCCTTCAGCCACCCCTTGGCACCTGAAGAGCAACCAAAGGAGGGCTCTTTGTGCCAGTTAATGAGAAGGCTCCGCAGGCCATGAAGCCTTCCATTTCCCGACAGCTGCCCCCCCAGTGCCCCCTGCAGCGCCCCCCGCAGCACCCCCAGCAGCGCCCCCCACAGCGCCCCCCGCAGCACCCCCTGCAACTGCCCCCTGCAGCGCCCCCCTGCAGCACCCCCTGCAGCTGCCCCCCACAGTGCCCCCCACAGTGCCCCCCGCAGCGCCCCCCGCAGCACCCCCTGCAGCTGCCCCCCCCACAGTGCCCCCCCAGTGTTCCCCACAGCACCCCCCGCAGCACCCCCCACAGTACCCCCCGCAACTGCCCCCAGCAGCACCTCCCACAGTGCCCCCCTCAGTGCCCCCCGCAGCACCCCAAGGGCCAGGGAGGCCCATGAGAGGGCACCCAGGAGCCAAAGGGGGACCTGCTGCTCTTTGAGGAACAGGAAGCCCCGAAGGTGGGGCCGACCTCTCTCTCTGCCTCCCCGCACTCTGCCCCACGCACACGGACTGCGTTCCCTCGACCGTCCTCGCTGACACCCTCAGTCAAGCTTCCCACCTGTCTCCATCATGGGGTCCCCGGGCCAGCAGCAGCGCCTCACCAGGAGCAGCTAGGAGTGCGGAGTCTTAGGCCACACCCCAGACCCCCGGGGGCAGACCCCGAAGACTGATGCACAAGTTGACAGCGGCTCCCTGCCCCACCCACCCACCCCCGCCCGTCAGACGCAGCCTGTCCTCCTGATGGCTCATCCGTGACACCTTCCCCACCCTCAGGGGTGCAGACAGACCGACAGACCCTCCTCGGCGTGGCACGGCCCCTGCACAGACAGCTCCCCAGAGCTGCCCGCCTCTCCGCCATCAGAGCACGTGCCCTGGAAGGCAGGGCCAGGCTGGCGCCTCTGGGCGCCCCGGACGGAAGCGCACAGGTGACGCGTGGCGGGTGCGCGGTCACACGGTTTTGCCGGATGAATCGAAACACGGTCCCTGCGTTGTCCCATCACGTCGCCCCCTGAGCACGGTGACCAGAGTAGCTGTGAGGACGCCGGGGAAAATCTACTTTAAAATCGTCTGAGTGGTCCGCTGCCTTTTAAAATGGTCAGAGGGGAGAAGGCCGTGACCTTTCGGGGAGGCGGCTCACGGTGGGGGGGGCGAGGAGCGAGCCTGGCCAGGGGGTCCCGCGCGCACCCGCGTGGACAGCCCGGCGCCTCCATCCCAGGTGTTGGACGTTCCTGCCCGGCTGCTCGGGGGGGGGGGGGGGGGGGGCTCTTGGGATGGGAGGGGGAGGGGGGACTTGGCAGACAGCACCTGGCCCCAGTCCTTCCTCCTTTTAAAATACGTTTGTATTGATTTCAGGAGGAGGGGAGAGGGAGAGAGAGAAACGTCAGTGATGAGAGAGAGTCAGGGAGCGGCTGCCTCCTGCACACCCCACACTGGGGATCGAGCTCGCATCCTGGGCACGTGCCCTTGACCGGGGATCCAACCGGGCCCGCCTGCTTCACAGGCCGACGTTCACCCACGGGCCACGTGCTCCGGCAACAGTGCTCCTCTCCCCAGAAGTCCACCAAACGGCACAAGCAGCGATCGCGCAGTGGCCGCGGCTCAGGCACAGAGAGACGGAGACCCCGGAGACCCCGAGCCTCGTTCTCAGAGGTTCGGGGCCTGGGCGTTCTGCACCTGCACGACCCTGGAGCTTGGGAAGCTGACCTGAGGGAGCCCCGCTGGGGCTGGGGAGGCGGGCGGGGGGATTTGGGACGCGGAGCAGGAGGGGAGCTATGCCCGGGGAAGGAGGAAGGGGGGACACCCCGCGGGGGTGGGACAGGCTGTGGCTCCCGACCCTGTGAACGGAAGCTCTGCACTAGAATCAGAGCAGCCCACCTCCCCCAGCGCCGCACCCACAGCACAGCACAGCCGCCTGCTCAGACCAAGCGGCAGCGGGCGCGAGGCTGGGCCCCACAGCCGTGGCCACTCCTCTCCTGAGAGAGCTCTGCGGCCGTAGCGGGGCAGCGGGGACACGGGCCGCGTGCGCCTCTGAGACAAGGCGAGCCTCGACCTCAGGCAGGAAGAGGGCGGGAAGGCTGTTCCCTGCGAGGACAGCGCGGTCCCGGGCCTGCTGGGACGCGGTCAGGAGGGAGGGGGGAACCACTGCCTGTGGATGGAGCAGGGCCGCGGGGGACCAGGGCTGCAGGCCCCTCCCCCCAGCAGGAGCATCGGGGTCCAAACATTTGCGGGGGGAGGGGGGGTCGGTTCTGAACCGCTGCGCCCCGTGCACTCTGAGGGTCCCCTCGCGGCCCTTTCTGAGCGGAGAGGGCTAAGGGGAGACCCTGGCCCTGGCCCAGCACTGGGGAGGTGGTAGGCGTGATTCTTTTTAGCTCACAGGCACCTGAGCAAGTGGGGCAGGTGAACCTCGTTTTAAGGCCCCTGGGTGCCCCCCCCCGCCCCCCTCCCCGAGATCCTGGCCAGGCCCTGCTGGCAAGGCTGAGGCCCCGCTCCCGTCCTCGGCCGCGAGGCAGCGGCCCCTCCTGCTGCTGTCAGGAAGTCCAGCGTGCGCGGGCTGAAACCAGGACTAATGGCATGCTGGCCTGACACACAGAGACAACTGTTTGGGGGAACGACCGCTTCCCTCCCTTCCAAACGCTCTCGGTCGATGGCCTTTCCAAGGAGAGAGCATTTTTCTAAGAATAACTTCCCCGGGAGCCACCGAGAGGCGATGAAATGGACCCTGCGCAGCAGCAGGAAAACTGTTTGCAAACCCTCAGGAGCGCCTCGCTGCGCGTGAAGCCACTGGAGGCGCCGGAGCGAGCGCTCCTAGAGATCGTCGCCGCAGGCTCAGAGGCCGCCCTGCGAGGCGGACCCGGCGGGGAGCCCCGGTCCCGCGCCCTGTCCCCCACCCTTCCCACCCCCTGGCTGATGGGGTGCCCCACCGGGGAGGGCCTGGTTGGGACGCTGGCGGGTGGGGGGGAGGATCCTCGGGCTCCCGCAGCCAAGACCCTCCCGGGGAGCAGGAGCCTGGCCGCTCCGTGCGTGTGGGAGTCGGCACGCTGCCCAGAAAGCGATTTGCAGTCTCGGGTGATAGAAACACACCCGCACGAGCAGTGAGAGATGGAGGAAGGAGGCGCGTTGTAGGCGAGGCGCACGGACGGAATAGGGAGAGAAGCGGCGGACTCGGGGAGGAACAGCAGCGAACGTGACAGAGTCCATGTTCGGCGACAAGTGCCTGTCACGGCGCGTCTGCTGAGAGACGCTCATAAAGCTGGAGAGCGAGCGAGGCGTGAGCCTGAGCAGGTGTGCGTGCGTGTGCGTGCGTGTGCGCGTGTGTGCGTGTGTGTGAGAGTGAATGCATGTGAGTGTGTGAATGCATGTTCATGTGAATGTGTCGATGTGTGTGTTAGCATGAGTGTGAATGCATGTGAGAGTGAGTACATACATGTGGATAAGGGTGTGCATGTGTGTGCATAAGAGTGAATGCATGTGCATGTGTGAATGTATGTTCATGTGAATGTGTCGGTGTGTATGTTAGCATGAGTGTGAATGCATGTGAGAGTGAGTACATGCATGTGGGTAACAGTGCATGTGTGTGTGTGCATGTGTGGGTAAGGGTGTGTGTGTGTGTGTGTGTGTGTGTGTACATGTGTGTGTACATGCAGGCGGGCAGCGCTGCAGCTGGAAGCCAGCTCCGTGCCCAGAGGCACCATTGCTCGGAGCAGCATGGCAGCAGGTGGCCGGGCTCAGGCCGCCACTCAGGTACCTGGCCTCTCGGGCTTGGTTTCCCCGTCTGTGAAATGGGCTCATCGCAGTGGCTGAGCATCCTGGCGGGGCCCTGAACACCAACTTTTTCATTTCTCGTTGGCAAATCTGCCTTCCAGAGCCGCTGGACAGACGGCCCCAGGGACGCACGGGTTGGACAGACGGCCCCGGGGCCGCACAGACTGGACAGATGTCCCTTCCGGACCCTGAGGCTGCTCGGTGTCTGTAATGGTGGCTGCAACCAGGGAGAGGCAGTGGGCCCCACCCCACCGCACACAGGGCAGCGGAGGCTCCGGGCCCCACCGCCGAGGTTCGGACCCCAGCTAATCAGTCCCTGACACGTGATGTGGGCAAGTTCCACAAGTTTCTCCCCTGGTGACGAGAACCCGGTGAGACAGACCACAGGGCATGTCCTCATCCGAGGTGGGGACACCTAGGCTGAGCGTGGGGTTGGAGCCACGCCGAGGCCCTGGCCGGGCGGCCACACCCCCAGCTGTGACCTCCCCAGCTGTGACCTCCCCAGGATGTGACCTCCCCAGCTGTGACCTCCCCAGCTGTGACCTCCCCAGCTGTGACCTCCCCAGGATGTGACCTCCCCAGCTGTGACCTCCCCAGCTATGACCTCCCCAGGCTGTGACCTCCCCAGGCTGTGACCTCCCCAGCTGTGACCTCCCCAGGATGTGACCTCCCCAGCTGTGACCTCCCCAGCTGTGACCTCCCCAGGCTGTGACCTCCCCAGGCTGTGACCTCCCCAGGCTGTGACCTCCCCAGCTGTGACCTCCCCAGGATGTGACCTCCCCAGCTGTGACCTCCCCAGCTGTGACCTCCCCAGGCTGTGACCTCCCCAGGCTGTGACCTCCCCAGCTGTGACCTCCCCAGCTGTGACCTCCCCAGGCTGTGACCGCCCTGGGCCTGGCGCCTGCCAGGGAGTTCCAGGTGCTGTCTCCTGGTGTTGTCATGGAGACCAGAAGGGAAAACAGGTCCCGAAGCACCTTAAAACCGCAAGCAGCCGGCTCCCGGCGGTCACTGTTGCGATCCAGCCACACCCCGGTGAGCCTGCACTCCCAGCCGACCGTCCACCCTCAGCCCGGCCTTGAGTGCAAGGAGGGGGCTCGGCCCTGCGCCCCGGTGGGTCCCCAGGGGCTCTCACGCTCCCAGGCTCTGGCTCTGCAGCCCGCTGTCTCCCCGCGCCCCCGGCCGCTGCCTCCTGAGCACAGGGGGACCTTTGAGAGGCCTGCTGCTTGCTGAGCCTCTCGCCCCCGGAGGAGCGTCTTTGAATGGAGCCCTGGTTACTTTCCTGTAAACACCTGTGCCCCGGCCCAACGCTTCCCGAAACTCTTTCTAAAGTTATCAGAAATGTGTGAGTGCACACACACACACATCCACCAACCGTCCTGGGCACCTACAGAGCCCCCACCATCCCCCGACACATTCACAGGGCAGCATCCCACAGCCAAGCAGAGCAGGCGCCCTCAGCTTCTGTCCATGCAGCAGCTTCTGAGCAGAGAGAAGCCCACGCAGAGGGGCCTCACGGGGCCAAGGAGGAGGCTCAGAGGCCAGGAGCCGCCCAGCAGCCTGGGTCTCAGCCACAGCCCCATCCCCACCACCTCCCCGCTCGGGGCCCTGCTCCTCCACAGCACGGCGGGCACTGGGGGCCCAGGACAACCACCTCTGGGCCCTCAGCCTTGAGTTTGGCCCACCCACCAAGGCGCACTGCGGCCTGGGTTTGTCGCACCCGCACCCATCGCTGACGAGGAGGTGGCCGCCCGGCGTGGGCAGAGCTGGCCCGCCACACCCCTGTGGGGATGCAGCAACAGGGAGAGTCAGCGGCTACACAGCGAGCCCTCCCGGGGCGAGGACATGAGCGCAGGTGGGAAGGGGAGCGATGGGCGTTCGGCTCCCCCATCGGGAGGCGTTCGGCTCCCCCATCGGGAGGCGGGAACGCGTCCTTCTTCAGAAAGACCGCGGCTCCGGGCTCGCTGCAGGGCTCCCTCCACCTTATTCTGTAATGCGTGAGAAGTCCAGGAGGCCTCCCACAGAGCTGGCCAGGCCAAGCCCTCCATCTCCAAAGTGCATCTCCTGCCTGCCTCGCGTTGCCCTGGCAACCATCCTGGTCCAAGCCTCCCTCCCCTCTTTCCTGGGCCTGCCACTGCCTCCTGGCCCGGGTCTGAAGCCATGCCAGGCTGGCCCTACCTCTCTGGCCTCCTCCCCCGCCACCACACTCCCCCTCCATCTCTCCTGGATCCCTCCAGTGGGGTCCTTCTAAAAACGATCAGACACAGCTACTGCCCTGCTCAAAACCCTTCCCGGGTCCCCTCCCACTCAGGGAAGGCTCCCCGACATGCCGTGTGACCTCACTCCGTCCCTTCCTCCCCCTTGCTCACTTGGCTGCCCCCACGCTGCCCCCTTCCTTCCTTAAGCTCGTTCCTGTCTCAGGACCTTTGCACGTGCTGTTCCCTCTGCCTTTGAGCAATGGGTTCCTCGTTCCCCTCCGCTGAAATGTCACCGCCTCAGGGAAGCCTACCTTGATCGCCGACCTCCCTCCTCCTGCCCGCAGCCCCTCCTCCTCACCCCCCCACCTGGGTCAGGTTTCACCCCTACGCAGACTGTGCCTGGTGTCTCCTGCGTATTTGCAGGTGCCTTTCCCATCTCCATTCTGTGCGAGTCAGCACACCCCCTGCAGGCACAGACAGGCTCTGCCTTGTTCCCCGCTCCACGCCCAGCACCACGGGCAACCTGCAGGGAACCCAGCCGGTGCTCAGCCGCCGCAGAGCAGGGAAGAGCCGGTGCTGCGGTTCAAGGCGCAGGTGTCTGCTGCAGACCCGCCTCTCCCTCGGGGGAGGGCGTCTTTGGCTCTGCTCCCGCCTCCCACTGATAAGGTGAGGCCCGCCACATCCAGGAGGGCCGTCTGCGTCATTCCAAGTGCCCAGATGTCAGCGTTAACCATCCACAAACACCAGCACAGAAACATCCGGAGCAATGTTTGACCAGACACACTGACAAAAATCAGCCATCACCAACCCCACACGGGACGAACCCAAAGAAACCCACGCCAAGTCATGTGATCATCGACCTTCCGAAAGCTCGAAGCCAACGGCACACCTTGAGAGCAGCCAGAGAAAGGAACCCTTTCCACGGGAGGAAACGCAGGTGAGAGCGGTTTCCTTAGGCGCCACGGGGGCGCGGACGGGACGCTGGCTCTCGTGGGCTCGGCGCGGAGAACTGTCAGCCAGAACCTCACAACCGGAAACGGTTCTGTGGGGATAAAGGCGACGGCAGACCAGCCACGTGGCCCTCGGCGGTCCGGGCACCGGCTCCTGCTTCCAGTGTCGGACGGAGCTGACCCAGGGACCCCCTCCTTCCAGCCTCCGACCTCCCCGCAGCGTCTCACCCAGTCACCACCTTCAGAGCCACCTCAGCCCTCCTCGGCCGCCGAGACCAGCTGACGCCGTTTCTCCCCGTCACCCCTTCACGAGCACCCAACGCGCCACTGACTCCTCCCAGCGGCCCCCGGCACCTACCTCTCGCTGGGCTTCTGTCTCTGCCAACGCGGGCCCTGGCGGGGGGCAAGGGGGCACCTCATCCACGAGTTGGTGGGGAAGCAGCTCGGGGGCTCCCGGCGCCTCTTCCAGATGCAAACCCAGCGGGTGGCCGCTCCCTCCAGGCCGCGCAGGAGCCGCCCAGGCAAGAGGGTGACACGCAGGACGCCAGGGCAGGTGTGGGCCGGAGAGGAGCCTGACCCAACCCTTGGTGGTCCTGCCCGCGCAGACCCTCAGCTCCGTGACGCCCTGCAGAACCACTTCCGGGTGAGGAGGTCAAGCGCATCGGGAAGAGGGGCCACACCTGGCTCCCCTCCGCAGGCTGCCGGCCCCCAGGCTGGGCCGGGCGAGTAGCTCTAACAAAGGCTCCCCGGCAAGCAGGACGAGGAGCCTGTGGAGCCCAAAGGCCTTTGGGGGGTCCTCTGCACCCCCTGGGGTCTGGCTTGTGCCTGAGTCTCGTCCCAAAACCGCTGGAGCCCTCCCATGCGTTGGAGCAAATGCAAACACGACACGTTGTGCAGGGGCAGGAAGAACAGGCGCAGGAAGAACAGGGGCAGGAAGAACAGGGGCAGGGAGAACAGGCGCAGGAAGAACAGGGGCAGGAAGAACGGCGCAGGAAGAACAGGCGCAGGGAGAACAGGCAGGAAGAACAGGCGCAGGAAGAACAGGCGCAGGAAGAACAGGCGCAGGAAGAACAGGCAGGAAGAACAGGCGCAGGAAGAACAGGGGCAGGAAGAACAGGCGCAGGAAGAACAGGCGCAGGAAGAACAGGCGCAGGAAGAACAGGCGCAGGAAGAACAGGCGCAGGAAGAACAGGCAGGAAGAACAGGCGCAGGAAGAACAGGCGCAGGAAGAACAGGCGCAGGAAGAACAGGCGCAGGAAGAACAGGCGCAGGAAGAACAGGCAGGAAGAACAGGCGCAGGAAGAACAGGCGCAGGAAGAACAGGCGCAGGAAGAACAGGCGCAGGAAGAACAGGCGCAGGAAGAACGGGCAGGAAGAACAGGCGCAGGAAGAACAGGCGCAGGAAGAACGGGCAGGAAGAACAGGCGCAGGAAGAACAGGCGCAGGAAGAACAGGGGCAGGAAGAACAGGGGCAGGAAGAACAGGGGCAGGAAGAACAGGGGCAGGAAGAACAGGCGCAGGAAGAACAGGGGCAGGAAGAACAGGCGCAGGAAGAACAGGCGCAGGAAGAACAGGCGCAGGAAGAACAGGCGCAGGAAGAACAGGCGCAGGAAGAACAGGCGCAGGAAGAACAGGCGCAGGAAGAACGGGCAGGAAGAACAGGCGCAGGAAGAACAGGCGCAGGAAGAACAGGCGCAGGAAGAACAGGCGCAGGAAGAACAGGCGCAGGAAGAGCAGGCGCAGGAAGAGCAGGCACAGGCACAGGCGGGAAACGCTGAAACCAGAACCCACCAGGCCCCCTGCAGAAGGGCGCGCGTTCCCTGGGCAGGAAGACAACGGGAGGAAAGGAGCCGGGAGCGGGAGCGGCGAAGGACAGACAGACGGAGCGACAAGGGGAAGGACAGGTGGTGGTGGTGTGCAACTCAGTTTCCAATGACGTGTGACAGTCGCGGCAGGAGCACCGCCCTGCCGGCTGGGCGCTGGGTGTGTGGAGGAAACACGACGACCGTTATATCATGGAGGGGGCGGCAAAGGGGCCTCCAAGGGCAAGGCCTCTAGCTTCAGCCAACTGTGGGAGCGACCCAGCCCGCGGGAGTCCCTGGGGGAGCCGCCCAGAACGCCCCGAGGAGAGGTGCCCTGACAACGCCACAGACAAGCCAGGCGGCATGGGGAGCTGTTCCAGGAGGGCGGCGGGGGGCGCGGGGGGGCGGCGGGGGGGGGGATGCGGGGGCGGCGGGAGAAAGCCACACCGATAAACAAAAACAGGACCAACGCAAGGCAGACAATCAAGCATGAAACGGAAGTCCTAACGTAACTAACGGCAGGAGCAGAGTCAAGACAGAGATCCCAGCCGGCCGGCGTGGCTCGGTGGTTGAGCATCGACCTAGGGACCAAGTGGGCACCTCCCTCACCTGCAGGAAGGGAGACCCCAGGAGTATACACACACACACACACACACACACACACACACACACACACAGCAAAGCAGCCCTGCAGCCAGGTCGGACGCATGTCCCCAAGGGAGTGCAGGACAGACGAAGTCGGCACACTCCCAGGCATGAGTCTGCGACCGAGGCGGTGGGCAGCACTGCCCTGGGGGCCGAGGACAAGAGGGCTTCTGGTGGACAATAGGCTACTAGGGACAGGAGCCAGTGGGGGCAGGGGGCAGCCCACTGCAAAGAGAGGCGGCCCTGGAGGGTGCCTGGAGCGGAGGCAAGTTGGGAGCGTCTGTGTGGCACAGGCGGCTGCGTGCCCTGAGGTCCTCTGCAGCAGAGCAAGGAGCAGGCTGGCCTCCATCCTGGGATCCGGGCCGAGGGCCAGAGGGCAGGACATCTCCAAGCCCTCCCAGGACTCTTCGTGACAGATGTCCTTCTCTGCTAAAAGTTGATCTCAACATCTAGCCTCCAAAATGTGAGAACCCATTTCTGTTGTCTGTCACTTTGGGGGGGACAGCCTAGTAAACCACAGCAGGTACAGCCACATCCCCTGGTCCTTCAGGAGTGGACATTCCAAGCATCACAGTACATGGCTGGCTGGTAGTTGGTGTTTCTTAGGTGGGAGAGCAGGTAGGAGGATGGATGGATGGATGAATATGTAAATGGATGGGTGGGTGGATGGATAAGTGGGTGAATGGATGGAAGAATGGTTGGATAGATGGATGGATGGATGGATGGATGGATGGATGGATGGATGGATGGATGGGTGGATGGATGGATGGATATATGGGTGGGTGGGTGGATGGATATATGAATGGGTGGGTGGGTAGATGGATGGATGGATGGATGGATGGATGGATGGATATATGAATGGATGGATGGATGGATGGATGGATGAATATATAAGTGGATGGATGGATGGATGGATGGATGGATGGATATATGAATGGGTGGGTGGATGGATATATGGATGGTTGGATGGATGGATAAGTGGGTGAATGGATGGAAGAATGGTTGGATGGGTGGATGTGGGGTTACATAGATGAAAAGAGGAACAAATGAATAAGTGAATGAATGAACACACAGGGCAGCTACAGATGCTGAGAGGATCTTGCAAAACGCAGCCCCTGTCCACAGTGCTCCCCGGCCGCCCAGCTGTGCAGCTGGCAGAAGGACTGCCTGGCGCCCACGGATCCCACAGAAATCGTTGCCACCTCGACTCCAGCGGAAAATCGGGAGGCTTTCCTGCAGAGCCGCAGGCCCCGCCCCAGGTGACTGCATCACCTGGTTTACCTTCACGTCCCTATCTTCATTCCTCACGCATAGCCACGGGCCTCGGAGCAGGAAGCCAGAGCAGGTTTTGCTGCAGGGGGACTGAGAGCACATCCGAAGGGAGGTGGCCGGACAGGTCCTTCCGTGAAGAACGACGTCCTGCCGAATCCGCTGCCAGGCAGGTGTGACGCGCAGGGAGGAGACGCCAGCCCGCAGGCACGCTGCCCTCCCTCCGAGGGAGGCACCTCCGTGGCAGGTGCTGTTCTTCCGACGTTAGAGGATCTGACCACCAGCTAGAATTAGATGGCTGCCTGGCCGGCGGGGCTCCGTGGTCGAGCATCGACCTAGGAACCAGGAGGTCACGGTTCAATACCCGGTCAGGGCCCGTGCCCGGGCTGCGGGCTCGTAGGGGGCGTGCAGGAGGCTGCGATCCATGGTTCTCTCCCATCGTTATGTTTCTCGCTCCCTCTGCCTCGCCCTTCCTCTCTGACATCAGTAAAAACAGAGACTGAGATGGCAGCAAGGCCCCGAGTCTGCCAAGGCACAAGTCCAGGCGTTCGTGTGGCCACCAGCACACCCTCCCACCACGGGCACCTGGAGGGGCCACGGTTCAAAGGCTCGGCTTGGAGACGTGCGCCCGTTGGCCTGACCAGGGCCAGGGAAGCAGGTGTCCAGTGGCTCCGGGAGAAGGGGCAAGCAGGAGCAGGGCCTTGGGGGAAACCCAGGAGCCGGCTGCCTGGAGACGGGCCTGCCCTCCTGTTTCCGGCACGAGGCCCTGCATCCCCTGACCCTCTGGGCCCGGGCGCTGCGTGGCTGAGCCCCTGAACGAAACGGACCAACACAGGCGATGTCAGGCTGCCGGGAAATTCCAGACACTCGGCTCTGCCTGTCCCCATTGCACCTGGCCCGGGCGTCTCCCCCCCCCGCACCCCAAAATATATTAACCGGATAGAAAGAAGCCCTCGGGCCCTGAGAATTCTCCGGAAGCCGCTGCCAGAAGCAGCATGGATTAATCGACTCCTTTCTGACGCTCCGGACTCATTTGGCCGGGCTTCGGGGCGCTAGTTGCCAGGGCAGCCTCAGCTGATAAGTAATTAGGAGATAATTAACATTTGTAACATACAAGGGGAAACAGCTGGACCTGCTGACTTATTAAAACCCAAGAACCTGATTAGACCATTGTGTGGTGGATGGGAAACAGGCTTGGTTCGAGGATCCATCAGCTCCCTGCCCCCTCCCTCCCCCCACCCTCGGGTCTCTGACACACAAGTGTGAACTCTGTCCACGCAGGGCACCGCCCCGCCCCCCAGCCTCCCAGGCCCCCCTGCTCCCCCATGTTGTCTTCGAAGATTAGAGGGAAGCACAGACCCAGTCCTCTCCCACCGGCCCAAGTCCCAGGACGGAGAGAAAGGCCAGTGACCCAGGCGGGGTGGCACCCATGTGCCCATCCATCCCCTTCCCTCCTGCTTCTCCCCTTCCCTCCTGCTTCTCCTTCTCCAGGGGCTTGGGGAGAGAGGGAGCCCTAGGTGTGCCCCCCTGAGACCCACCCACGCACGCAGGAAGGCAGAAATAAACCAGAGCGCCCGGCCAGAGTGGCTCAGTGGTTGAGCGCCGACCTATGAACCAGGAGGTCAGGGCACAGGCCTGGGTTGAGGGCTCCATCCCCAGTGGGAGGCGTGCAGGAGGCAGCCGATCCATGATTCTCTCTCATCGCTGTTTCTATCTCTCTCTCCCTCCCCCTTCCTCCTCTGAAATCAATAAAAATATATTTTAAAACACACACACACACACACACACACACACACACACACACAGCAAAGCAGCCCTG
The DNA here is from genome assembly GCA_026230045.1 of Corynorhinus townsendii. Lineage (NCBI taxonomy): Eukaryota > Metazoa > Chordata > Mammalia > Chiroptera > Vespertilionidae > Corynorhinus > Corynorhinus townsendii. The sequence continues at coordinate 220,006,531 of JAPDVU010000002.1, forward strand.
CAGCCAGGGCCCCGTGGGCGAAGATGTGCGGGATTCCGCGGCCGGTGGTGGCCGGCGCTGGTCTCCGGCCTGTGGGCGCTGCCCCCCCCCCCCCCCCCGCTACCCCGGCGCCGCAGCAGCAGGGCACACGGATGTGTGGAAACATGCACTTGAAGAGGCTGAAAGCTCTCCCCGAGAGCCTTGGTTCCCAGCCAAGAACACCAGGGTGCTGCTCTGCCAGCTAATCATACTCCCCCCCACGGAGGGGCGGAAAGAAGCGCGGGGTTCCTGTGAGCGTGGAGGGAAGCCACTCCAGCGGCGGCCACGCTCGCTCACGGGGAGCTGGCAGAGCGCGATGGATCCGAGGCTGTGCTTCCGGGAGTTTATTCTTTGAGACACTAGCTCCCCTCCTGCCCTTCCTCCTCCCCCCACACACACACACCTCTGCACCTCCTCTGTCCGGCCCCTGGCAGGGCCCAGTCACCCGATGTGGGTGGGCAGTGTCCCTCAGCACTCGAAACCTGAGGCCAAGTGATTGGTCACTGGGTGGGCATGTGACCTGAGCTGCCCAATGAGAGGCCTGTCCTGGGATTTTTCTCCCTCAAGCTAAGGACAGAGGCCTGGAGGGTCCCCGGATATGCCTGGCACAAGACTGGCACCGGGAGGCACAGGTGGGGTCTGGGACGGCTGACCACACGCAGGCCCCCACTTTCCTTAGACCAGCTCTGGCGGGGTGCTGGCCTCCCCACCCCTCCCCATCCCACGGGGAGCTGGCCCCAGGGCGTGCCCTGCTGGGCAGAGGCCCCGAGGAGGGGAAGCCCCACCTTCAAGTCCAGGAGCCCGTGACTCCTTTGCCCTCGCCTCAGGCAGCTTGGGGTGAGCCCCTGCAGATACCCCAAGTTGGTCCCCATCCTTCCTGGGAAAGGCTTAGTGGCGGAGCGGAAGGGAGAGGCTCAGAAAGAGAAAGAAAGAAACGGAAGCAGAGAGGAGGGTGACATTTAGCAAGTTCACGTGGCCCACAAATCAGCCGGGGAAAGATTTCGTCTGCAGGCGCTCCCCGACGTACGGCTGACGACGGTTCAACTTACAACTTGCCAGCTGCACGAGGGCGGTAAAGCGATAGGCAGTCATTGGAAACCGTCCTTCGGGACACACACCCCTCCCCCGCCATCCTCCTCCCGCTAGCAGCTCCCTGTACGGCGCTCTCTCCTGGTGCCGGGCCGGGGCCACGAGCCACAGCTCCCGTCGCCACACAGTCACGGCCACACAACCCACACGCTGCGATCGCCGTGCGGCCGGCGTGCTCGGGTGCCGCGGAGCTCGGTAACTCGCATGCGACAGTCAACACTCGGTCATGAAATGCGCGTGGTGCCGGCTGGCTGCCGGCTGGAGGCTGGCGCCGCTCCTGGCACGGCTGAGTTCCGTGCGATTTTACTTCCGCTCACCTCCCGCTGGGTTTACCGGGGCGTGGCCCCACCCCAGCGCAGGAGCACCCGTCCTTAGAACAGCGGCCGTGGGAGGGTCTGGCGCAGGGCTGTCCTCTGCAGACGGCCCAGTGCTCTCGCGGACCCTCTTCCGTGGCCCTTTGCAGACAGACGCCTGTCTGGTCCCGGCGCCCCCCGTGGCACGGGGCTGCCGGCAGGTTCTATGTTTACGGGGCTTTTGGCCTGGCTTCCCCATAAAGCGGCTGAAACAGGCGTCTCCCGGGGGGAGACACAGGCCCGTGGAGGAGGGAGAAGGCGCACGGCCAGCGGCCCAGCCCCAGGACTCGGGGAGCCAGAAAGCCCTCCCCTTTGGGGAGGGGGCCAGTGCCACCCGCTCCTGGCCTAGAACCCGAGACGCAGCTGAGTGAGCAGCGAGGCCTGGGCAGATGCCGTCCCGGGACCACAGCCGCGCGTCCTGAGCCCTGCGTCTGCCCTGGACCCTTGTCGCTCCCACCAGCACCGAGAGGCGAGGGGCCCGCTAGCCGGTCACAGGTGGGGAGCTGAAGCTGGCTGCAGGGGGCGTGAGACCAGGATTCTAACCCGGCCCGCCTGGCTTTCACGCCTGTGCTCCTTCTGCCACCTGCTCGGATCACTGCCGGGTCCTGTCCCCCGGCCTGCAGCTCCGGCATCAGGATCCCTGCTCCTCAAGGCCTCTGCCCAGCGGGGCACGCCCTGGGCTGGCTTCTGGCAAACCGGCCTGGCAGGGCGATGCTGGGAGGCGGGGCAGCCCCCCCGCACCAGCCCTGGGGGGCCTCTCCGGGAGAGGAAGCTCGGTCACTCAGGGCGCACACGCGCCAGGCAGCAACGTGCAGAGAGCCTGTCCTTCACGGGTGCCCTGGCGAGGTCTGCACTGCCTTTAAATTAGGGGCGTGTGTCACTCCGTCCGGGCGATTCGCCGTGAGCGACAGCCCCAGCGCCCGGGGAAGTGGCAACGCCACACGGGGTGTTCCGGGAGGCATTGAACTTCAGGAGGAAATAAAATGAAAATAAAAATAAAACGGCTCTCACTCCGGACGCACCATCATTAGTGCAGGTGCGGTGGGAGGAGGGGGGGAGTGGGGGGTAGGGGGTGAGAGAAGCATGGGACGGGGGCCGGGGGGGAGAAGAGGGGGGAAGAGGGAAGGGGGTGGGAGAAGTGGGGGAAGGAGCGGGTCCCATCGTCAATAAATATCTCATCATCCTGCCCAGCGGCGTGGCTCAGTGGTTGAGCGTCGACCTACGAACCAGGAGGGCACGGTTTGATTCCTGGTCAGGGCACACGCCCAGGTTATGGGCTTGATTCCCAGTGGGGGGCATGCAGGAGGCAGCCAATCCATGATTCTCTCTCATCACTGATGTTTCTCTCTCTCTCCCTCTCCTTTCCTCTCTGAAATCAGTAAAAAAATTTTTAATTAAATCTCACTGCTCTTGGCAGAGCGGGCATGTGGCAGGCGTGGGGAACCTTTGTCCCGCAAGGAAAGCCCTGAGGGGTCACCTAGGGCAGCCTCCCCATTCCCAGGTGGGGAAACTGAGGCCAGGGTCACACACAGGTCAGGGCGGTGGGCCAGAAGGTGTTCCGGTAGGCAAGCACGTGGCAGCACCCAAGGAGACAGCGTGCCCTGACCCAGGGGGCATTCGGGGCCTGTGCCCACCCCGGCCTGGGCACCCGCCGGCTGCTGCAGGGTCTGTATAAGACACGGTCCAGGCCCTAGAGAGTGAGGAAGGGCTGTGTCCTGTCCCCTCATCCTGATGTGTGACCCCCTGGGGGAGCCGCCAGCTCTCATCCTTCTCCTAAACCGCCGGCTCCAGCCTCGGAAACCCCGTGTTTATGTATTCTTTTTTTCTTAACCCTCACCCGAGAATATTTTCCCGTTGATTTTTAGAAAGTGGAAGAGAGAGGGAGAGACAGAGAGAGACATCGATGTGAGAGAAACACATTGATGGGTGGCCTCCTGCAGGAGCCCTCACCAGGGCCGGGCCGGGGAGGAGCCTGCAGCTGAGGTACGTGCCCTTGACCGGAATCGAACCCGGGGTCCTTCAGTCCTCGGGCCGATGCCCTATCCACTGAGCCACACCAGCCAGGGCTGAAATCCCCTGTTTAAATTGCCAATTGAACCAACCGGCACTACCCTCGCTGTGGCCAGGCCTCCATGCCCACGATGTGATTCCGGATCCAACACTCGGCCCTGCACGCTGACCGGTCTCGGAGAGAAGGGACCGACAGAGTCGAGGCCCCCTCTGCCCCATGGGGGGCGAGGGGCAGAGAGCTCAGAGCAGAGCAGCCTGGCCATGGGGAAGGGAAGGCCCCCAAACCGCCAGGTGCCAGCTCCTTGTCTCTGGAACCTTCCACTGGGCTCTGGGGTGGCTCTAGCGACAGCGGCTAACGCCACTGAGCCACCAAGAATGCAGCCGGGACAGGTGGGAAATGGACGCACCATCAGCTCCCAGGCCGGGCGCCCCCCTCCGGGGAGGACAGGCGCAGGGGCCCGGGGGCTGCCGCTCAGCCCCTGCCGAAGGGGCCTTGGCCCCCACTGGGTGGTTTCCGTCGCTAGCACCCGACAGCTGTCCGGACCGGGATGGCGCTGGTGGGGACCATGCCGGGCCCAGCGGTAAAGACTGGCGGCGCCTCCCAGCTACCAGCCCGGGTTCACGGGCCGCGTCTCCTCGGCCCTTCTTGAGATGCTAACAGCCCCAGCTTGGCCAGGAGGGACTTGGAAGTGGGGGGCTGACTGGACCCCCCCACCACCCCCCCCCCGCCAGCTGCTTGCCGCCTGGCCCTGGTGGGAACCAGAGCGAGGCAGGTGAAGGGTTTGCACAGACTCTGATGAGGAAAGGTGCCCCCCCCCCCCGCCCGGGTCTGTCCTGGCAGCCGGGTCCCCCCGGAGGAGGTATGCCGGGGCCCGAGAGCCCCGCAGGTGCTGGCACCTGCTCTGAGCGCTTCCCTGGAGAGGAGAGGGGAGAGGGGCAGGGCCAGACGACATGTGAGGACAGCACGCCATGCACGGCCCGCGCCATTAATTAAAACCTGAACATGGCGCTCCGGAACTTCATTAACAAGCCGAGCCGGCCCGCGGCTCTGTGGGTGTTGTCCTAACACGTCCATCATCCCTCACTCACAGCCGGGATGCAGATGCCATGAGCAATGAGGCAGAGGGCCCTCCAGGGCCCGGGGGCTGGGGGGCCGGGCCAGGAGCGGGTCCCAGCAGGCGAGCTGCGGGAGGTGCCATCCACACCAGCGGGACGAAGGGAATGAGGGGAAGCGGCAGAGCCTCCCCAGCCCGCCACGCCTGTGCTCCTCCCGGGCCTCCCCCCGCCACAGTGGGACGGGGCGGAGGAGGGGGGCAGAGTGGAGAGGAATGAGGTGTCCCCTGGGGCAGGCATGGCCACTGGTGCCTTCTCGGGCTCAGACGCGGAGGGAGCAGGGAGCGGGCTCAGCAGGCGCAGCTCCCCCCGCCGGGGCGCTCCGGGCTCTGGCGCTTCTGCCTCTTGGAGAGGCACTTGGCTCCGCTCCAGGCAGCCTGTTCAGGGGGCTGAGCAGCAAACACCTGGAGCTGGAGAGACCGTGAGCTCCAGGCAGCGGCGGAGGAAAGATGGGGGTTCCCCGCTGAAAGGCACCCCCCGCCCCCCACGCACAGCTCCTCGGCCCCAGGCCACACCATGGGGACCGAGCTGTGCAGCGGGGAACCGCTCCAGTCCCTGCCCTGGGCATGTCTCAGCCGCAGCAGGGGCAGGGGCAGGGCGAGGCGCCGGAGAGCCTGCAAGGAGGGGGAGCCTCGCAGGCCACCCCCGTTGCTGACACTCGCCCACGGTCTCGGGCAAGAAATAAGGGCAAGCCCAGCCAGTGTGCTCCGTGGCCGAGCTTCCACGAACCAAGAGGTCAGGGTTCGATGCCTAGTCAGAGAGCGCGCCCGGATTGCGGGCTTGAGCCCCAGGAAGGGGCGTGCGGGAGGCAGCCGATCGGTGATGCTTCTTTTTCATGACGTTTCTCTCTCTCTATCCCTCTCCCTTCCTCTCTCTCTAAAAATCAATAGAAGCATTTTTTTTTTTTTAAGAAAGTACCAGTAAGAAGTACAAACTAGGCTTCGATCCACACTGAGCACCCCCTGCTCCCGACGGCGTTTCTCAGGCTGTGCCCGGGGATCCCTGCATCTGGCAACTGCCGGGTGGGGGGCCTGTTAGAAGCCAGACCAGGGGCTCCACCGCTCCCCTCCAGGGTCGCCCTCTGGGACCTGGGAGACTTCACTCCCAAGCAGCGCCCCGTCTCAGCTCAGAGGGGTCCCCCAGTGTCTTGTGTGCACGTGCCATGGCCATGGGGGTAGGAGGGGGTGGAATGCGCGGGCGCTACTGCAGACCTGCAGTGCGACGCGGAGCCCCAGCCTCTGCCAGGACAGCCCGAGCCCTGGCCCAGACATGAGCTGGCACAGGCCCTGCCGCCCACCGCGGCCTGTCCTGTGTTTTGTTTCATTTTCTGCCGAACCCCCGGGCCTAGAAGAACGCCTGGCACACAGGAGGTGCTTGGGATTATGGGAGGAAGGGAAGGGCAGGGAGGGGAGGGAGAGGTGGAGGCAGCGCCGGCAAGAGGGAAGAAGGGGACGGGGGCAGGGGGCCAAGGCCACACGCTCTTGAGGGCGAAGACTGGGGTGGGGGCTCCTCAGGCAGATCCCAGGGTCCTGGACAGCCGCACCCTCTGCGCTGTGCCCACTGGCCAGACCTTCCCGCACATGGTGGGGCCTGGCAGCAGGTCCCGTGGGAGCGGGGGAAGGAGGGGGGGAAGGAGGGGCCCGCTGAGCGGTCTGCACCATCACGGAGAGCTGGCAGGCTAGGGTTCCTGGTGTCGCTGTGGAGAGGACACACACATCAAAGTGTTGGCACACGAAGGCTCTCGGTGAACCCCTGACGAGGAGGAAGCAGGCTGAGGGCCGGGACCAGGGCAGCAGGCGTTGATGCCCAGCCCTGCAGCTGACAAACTGGGAACTCCACAGGCTCAGGGCCCTCAGGGGAGGCCCGTGGGGACCCCACAGGCTCAGGGGAGGCCCATGGGGACCCCACAGGCTCAGAGCCCTTAGGGGAGGACAGTGGGGACCCCACAGGCTCAGGGCCCTCAGGGGAGGCCCATGGGGACCCCACAGGCTCAGAGCCCTCAAGGGAGGCCCATGGGGACCCCACAGGCTCAGGGTCCTCAGGGGAGGCCCATGGGGACCCCACAGGCTCAGAGCCCTCAGGGGAGGCCCTTGGGGACCCCACAGGCTCAGAGCCCTCAGGGGAGGACAGTGGGGACCCCGCAGGCTCAGGGTCCTCAGGGGATGCCCCTAGGGACCCCACAGGCTCAGGGTCCTTGGGGAGGCCCATGGGGACCCCACGGGCTCAGGGTCCTTGGGGAGGCCCATGGGGACCCCGCAGGCTCAGGGTCTTGGGGAGCCAGGGAGGCTTGTGGAGGTCCATAACCCTGGGGCTCCCAGGTGAGCAGGTGGAGGCTGAGAGGCCCAACCCCCGGACTAACGGCAGAAGTGGCAGTGACCGCGCGTTCCTCTCCGCTCTCCAGTGGATAAGGTTTTTGAGGAAATTGCAAAGCTGCTCCCCCCCCCGGGTGAGTCAGGCGAGTCAGACTCGGCAGCACCGCGGACGGACGCAAACAGGCATGACCATCTGGAACACAAGCTGTCGCTCCGCAGCCGGGCGGGGCCCGGTGTGCTGCCGTGGAGGCCTCGGAGCCCCGTCACGGCCGCCTGTGGTCCCTCCCCGGCCGACGCCCAGCCGGCTGGCCGCTGTGCTGGGCAGGGTGGCCTGTGCGTCCTAGCGGGTCTCACTCGGACCCAGGGCCATGGAGCAGGAAGCACCCCGCACACTGCCCCTCGGGTGCAGGAAAAGGGCCCGGAGGCGTTGCCCGGTGGGTGCTCTGGCTCCACCATCACCTCCCGGTGCCCAGAGCGCACATGTGGCCACCGTGGCTGTGAGCGAGGCCGGCGGCGTCCTCGAGGTGCTGGCCAGGAGGAAAGAGGACAGTCGGTAGCCTGACTCCCCATCCCCCCACATCGCCCAGGGCACTCTGAGACGACGCCCTCACCCATGCACAGCTGAGCCACGTGGGACCCACCCCCACTTCCACCACTGAGTGTGTGGCTGCCCCTCGAGGGCCAGGGAGGGCTGAGGGGGGACTCGCTGCCTCCATGGGGGGGTCTGAGGGGGGACTCCCTGCCTCCACGGGGGGGCTAAGGGGGACTCGCTGTCTCCATTGGCTGCTGAGCAGCAGCACCCATGAGCCACCGGGAAACCCCCAGCCCAGGTGTCCCATCCACCAGCCTGAACCACGGCAGTGACAGCAACAGACACGCATGCCTCTCCGTGCCCAACGCTGTGTCTGTGCAGGAAGCGGGGACATTAGAAGACAGGGAGACGGGGTCTCTTCACTCAGCGACTCCCGGGACCCCAACCAGATTCTCTGTCTGAGGTTCAGCTCAGGCAACCTGAGACACACACAGAGACACACGGACACAGGCATGTAGAGACACGGGCACAGACACACACACACACAGACAGACACACACATGGACAGACACACACAGAGACACAGAGACACACGGACACAGGCATGCAGAGACATGGGCACAGAGACACATGGACACAGAGACACACACACACACAGACACACACGGACAGACACACAGAGACACACGGACACAGGCATGCACAGAGACACGGGCACAGACACACACACAGACAAATACACAGAGACACACGGACACAGGCATGGAGAGACATGGGCACAGACACACACATGGACAGACACAGACACAGAGACACACGGACACAGGCATGGAGAGACATGGGCACAGACACACACATGGACAGACACAGACACAGAGACACACGGACACAGGCATGCACAGAGACATGGGCACAGACACACACAGATATATATACAGACACACACGACCCAGGACACACACGCAGGCAGGGACAGACGCGCACACCCCCATGCTGCTCTAGAGACCCCAGGGCCGGCCGCCGCCCAGCACATCCCCCGTCCCCCGCCACTCTCAGGCAGCGCCTCCCCCAGGGCACAGGGTCCCCCACAGAGGCTGCCTGGGTGTCGCATCGGGCACCCACCCTCTGCCCTCTCACCCCACCTGCCAGCTCCGGGCCCACGGGCGGGACCCACACAGACCCACACACGTGTGTACATTCCGGGGAAAAGTCGAGGCCCCCCTCCCGTTACCATGGCAACCCACCTCAGAGCTGAGGCGAGAGCTTTAATTGGAAATGCTTATTTAGCTGAAACCCCGGGAATCGTCAACAGGAGATTAGGGACATTACACGCCGGCAGGAGCCACGGGCGGCAGGAGCCACGGGCGTCCTGGCGGCAGAACCTCTGGAAACTACCAGAAACTACCGACGGGAACAGTGACCGTCACGATGCGTGGCAGCGCCACCCCAGCCGTGCTCAGCGCTGAGTCCTGCCACGACCCCTCCACCTGCCTCCCCTTGCACAGACGGGGAAACTGGGGCTCCGGCTCAGAGCCCGCTCAGGACGACTCCAGAGGCCGCCAGGTCCGGAAGCACTGTCCCCAGAGCCATGGGGGGGGGGGGGGCTGGGACCCCCAGAGCCTACAGCTTTATCAAGGCAGCCGGTACCTCAGGGCTCACGGCCGCCAAAGCCCACAGCCCGGCTGCCCAGAGGCCCTGGCAGGTGGACCTCCGCAGCCTGCGTCCGGGTGGTTGCTGGGTTCTTCCCAGGCTGCGGGCCCCCTCCACCCCCTCTGCTGGCCTCGCCACCTCCCTCTGCGGGGCCGCCAGCATCCACCCTCCAGCCCGCCGTGGGTCTGGTGACCCCTGGTGGCAGTCATGGGGCACTGCACCAAGATGTGGGCTTTCTCCCAGATCCCCAACATGGAAAGTGCTGGCCCAGGAGGCCCCTTGGGACAGCCTCAGGGGAGGTGGGGGAGCAGATGGGGGAGCAGGGCTGTCGGGGCAGCTTAGCCAGCTCCCAGCACCTGTTCAGGGGGGTCAGGAGCGAAGAGAGAGGCAACAGCAGGCGGGAGAAGCCAATTTGCACCCCGGCATCCAATGGGCACCTCGACGCCACCCCTGTCCACCAGTAATTGGGCTGCGGCTCAGGGTCCCTCTCAGAGGGTAGCAAGTGGCACCTCAGACACTGCCCAGGACACTGCCCAGGCCCACCCCTGGCCGGGCCACTGATGCCCGCAGGCAGAGGCCGGGCCTGAACTCCTGTCTCAGGCACAGAGCCGGCGCTGATGGCCGGGGCTCGGTAGCAGCGACCCCAGCATCCCAGCCACCAGCCCAGGTTTCTAGAACCAGCGGAATCCAGTGGCAACTCGGACCAGGAGCCTAACCAGCCAGCCAGGGTCCTCTGAGCACCCACGGCCCCAGACCCAGCTCCGCGGCGGGAGGGGGACCCGGCGGGGTTGAGGGGCTCCGTGAGAAGGCTCTCCGAGGCGCTGAGAACTGGGACAGCGGAGGCGCGTTCCCAGGGGCGGCAGCCCAGGCTGGGAAGCGCTTTCAAAACCAGAGCGAGACGGAGGAGCTCTGAGCACAGGCAGTGACGGGTCACGGAGCTGTTTATCTGGATTATTCTACGTAGGGCCCGTGCCTGCCGCCGGGATCCGGCCCCTCCGAGGGCCGTTTCTGTCACCGGGAGAAGCGGCAGGAGCTGCGGGGGCTGCGGGGGCTGGGGGGGCGTGAATATTTGCAAATCCCACGCAGATGCGACTCTTCTCCCCAGAAACCAGCTACTTACAGAGCCTGGGGAGAGCGAGCGTGGCCATGAGAGAGACGGCCTTGGCCTCCATTCCAGGGACGAGAGCTCCCCCCTCTGTCACCGGCCGGCCTCCGCGGCAGCTGCACCCGAGCCCAGAGCCCAGGCTCCAGTGTGAGGCCACAGCGGGGTGGAGGCCGGGGTCCCCCAACCTCCCGGGTAGGGGAGGTCAGAGTGGGGATGTGGAGGAGCAGCAGGAGTGAGAAAAATGCCGCTGGGAACACGGCACATGGGGACCTCGCCTTCGCCACGGCTCCCACACCCGGCTCGGCTCCCTGCGGCCCCCAGAGAAACTCCAAAGGCCACAAAGCATGGGACCCCAGTGGCTCGGGGACTCTCAGGGGCCCCAAGCCCAGCCATCTTTGTTAATAGATACTTTTATTGATGTCAGAGAGGAAGGGAGAGGGAGAGAGAGAGAGAGAGAGAGAGAGAGAGAGAGAGAGAGAGAGAAAGAGAGAGAGAGAGAAACATCCATGATGAGAGAGAATCATGGGTCGGCTGCCTCCTGCACGCCCCCCACTGGGGATCAAGCTCACCACCCAGGCCTGTGCCCTGACCGGGAATCGAACCCTGACCTCCTGGTTCATAGGTCGATGCTCAACCCCTGAGCCACGCCGGCTGGGCTCAGACATAGCCATCTTTAACGTTCCTGTTTGAACTTTCAAGTTCAGGCTCATTTTGCATTTCACTCCTCATCTATTCATACTTCTTTTTTTAAAAATACATTTTATTGATTTTTTTACAGAGAGGAAGGGAGAGGGAGAGAGAGTTAGAAACATCGATGAGAGAGAAACATCGATCAGCTGCCTCCTGCACACTCCCCACTGGGGATGTGCCCGCAACCAAGGTCCATGCCCTTGACCAGAATCGAACCTGGGACCCTTCAGTCCCCAGGCTGACACTCTATCCACTGAGCCACACCGGCTAGGGCTATTCATACTTCTTACCATAAAAATAATGCTAAGCCTCTAAATCCCGGAGAGAAACAAATATCAGAGGTGCCTCTAGTCAAATGACTATAATCAGAGCGAGACACCAGCCCCGCTCCCCCACCCCTCCACCTCCCACCTCACCACACATCCCTGGAGCGCCAGCGTCCCTGCCTGAGCTCGAATTCGGCTCTTCTACCTTTTCTTGGTTGTGTGGCTTTAAGGAAATCAAATCACCTCTCTGTGCCTCCGTTTTCTCGTCTGTAAAGTGGGAGAGACGCCCATGGCAGCGGGCGGCTGGGACAGGTAGCAGCCACACCCCGCCCCCGGCCGCCAGGACTATTTCTAGCCACGAGCGTTTTTGTGTCTGGGGAGGCTGTCCCGCAGCATGAGGTCCCCAGGGTAACGCTGGGAGCTGATGAAGGGAGATTCAATGAGTCCGAGAGAGATCAGAACCAGCACGAACCCGGGTGTAAATCAGATGTGAACCAGCGGAGAGGCGCGCCGGCTGAGGCGTGAGTCAATGGCACGGCCGCCCGGCCAACGCCCGCCTCTCTCTCCCAAGAGACTCCGCACATCCCGGCGCAAAGGGCCGGGGAGCCGAGCAGGAGCCGGAGGAGAGTCTCCAGCCGCGGGGGGAGGACGGGGCGTCCCTGGACATGGGGGGCCTGTCAGCGGTCCCCTGTCCCTGGGAGCTCACCTTCCTCAGCGGTGTGGGCGGGAACTCAGGGAGGATGAGCCCGCGGCACCCCTCACTGTCCTCAGCACTGACCGTGTCGCCGCTGGCCCGCAGCCCTGTCCTTACACCCCTCCCGGCGACCCCTCCTGCGGTCAGCTTCCCCATCAATCACATCCATCAATCCTTGTCTCGCCCTCGCTGGTGTGGCTCAGTGGATAGAGCGTCGGCCTGCGGACTGAGGGTCCTGGGTTTAATTCCACTCAAGGACACCTACCCAGATTGCAGGCTCTGTCCCCAGTAGGGGGCGTGCAGGAGGCAGAGGATCCATGCTTCTCTCTCATCATGGATGTTTCTCTCTCCCTCTCCCTCTCCCTTCTCTGAAATCAATAAAAATATCTTTGAGAAAAAAAAAATCCTTGTCTCAACGTTGACTCCTGGAGACCCCACCTAAGACAGGGGTGCAGTGCCCAGGGCGGTGCCCAAATCCCGATCCTTTCTAGAAACCCAGCCCACGGCTGCCAACTCAGCCCCAACACAAGCCCTCTGGGTCTTATCACCACCAGACAGGCCATGGATGGAAGAGAGAGGCAGGAGGGGCCTCCCTCCAGGAAAGATCCCTCAGCCCAGCACCAGGCGAGCTGACTGCCTCGGGCACAGACACAGGGGCCTGGGGACAGACTCAGGGGCTGGGGATAGACTCAGGAGCCTGGGGACAGACACAGGGGGCTGGGGACAGACACAGGGGCCTGGGGACAGACTCAGGGGCCTGGGGACAGACTCAGGGGCTGGGGACAGACTCAGGGGCTGGGGACAGACTCAGGGGCCTGGGGACAGACTCAGGGGCTGGGGACAGACTCAGGGGCTGGGGACAGACTCAGGGGCCTGAGGACAGACTCAGAGGCTGGGGACAGACACAGGGGCCTGGGGACAGACACAGGGGCTGGGGACAGACACAGGGGCCTGGGGACAGGTACAGGGGCTGGGGACAGACACAGGGGCCTGGGGACAGACTCAGGGGCTGGGGACAGACGCAGGGGCCTGAGGACAGACTCAGAGGCTGGGGACAGACACAGGGGCCTGGGGACAGACACAGGGGCTGGGGACAGACACAGGGGCCTGAGGACAGGTACAGGGGCTGGGGACAGACACAGGGGCCTGGGGACAGACTCAGGGGCTGGGGACAGACTCAGGGGCTGGGAACAGACACAGGGGCCTGGGGACAGACGCAGGGGACTGGGGACAGACTCAGGGGCTGGGGACAGACTCAGGGGCTGGGAACAGACACAGGGGCCTGGGGACAGACGCAGGGGACTGGGGACAGACACAGGGGCTGGGGACAGACACAGGGGCTGGGAACAGACACAGGGGCCTGGGGACAGACTCAGGGTCTGGGGACAGACGCAGGGGCCTGGGGACAGACTCAGGGGCTGGGGACAGACACAGGGGCCTGGGGACAGACTCAGGGGCTGGGGACAGACGCAGGGGCCTGGGGACAGACTCAGGGGCTGGGGACAGACACAGGGGCCTGGGAACAGACACAGGGGCCTGGGGACAGACGCAGGGGACTGGGGACAGACACAGGGGCTGGGGACAGACACAGGGGCCTGGGAACAGACTCAGGGGCTGGGAACAGACACAGGGGCCTGAGGACAGACTCAGGGGCTGGGGACAGACACAGGGGCTGGGAACAGACACAGGGGCCTGGGGACAGACACAGGGGCCTGGGAACAGACACAGGGGCCTGGGGACAGACGCAGGGGACTGGGGACAGACACAGGGGCTGGGGACAGACACAGGGGCCTGGGAACAGACTCAGGGGCCTGGGGACAGACTCAGGGGCTGGGGACAGACACAGGGGCCTGAGGACAGACTCAGGGGCTGGGGACAGACACAGGGGCTGGGAACAGACACAGGGGCCTGGGGACAGACTCAGGGGCTGGGGACAGACACAGGGGCTGGGAACAGACACAGGGGCCTGGGGACAGACTCAGGGGCTGGGGACAGACGCAGGGGCCTGGGGACAGACTCAGGGGCTGGGGACAGACACAGGGGCCTGGGGACAGACTCAGGGGCTGGGGACAGACGCAGGGGCCTGGGGACAGACTCAGGGGCTGGGGACAGACACAGGGGCCTGGGAACAGACTCAGGGGCTGGGAACAGACACAGGGGCCTGGGGACAGACTCAGGGGCTGGGGACAGACACAGGGGCCTGGGGACAGACACAGGGGCTGGGGACAGACTCAGGGGCTGGGGACAGACTCAGGGGCCTGGGGACAGACTCAGGGCCTGGGGACAGACTCAGGGGCTGGGGACAGACGCAGGGGCCTGGGGACAGACACAGGGCCTGGGGACAGACTCAGGGGCTGGGGACAGACTCAGGGGCTGGGGACAGACACAGGGGCCTGGGGACAGATGAGGTTGGGTGAGAGGCAGGGCTTGGTATGAGCTACTGAGAGCCGTTGCCTCCTTCGCAGCGTCACCCCGAGTGCCCCCTTTTTCACAGTCTTAACTGGGGCCAACTCTGCCCCCCGCCCCGGCCCTGCCTGGACCCCAGGGCAGCACAGAGAGGGGGCTGTAGGCTCCACAAGCAGAAGCAGAGGAAAGGCTCCCTGGCCCCCCGCCGGCCCCCCGCTTTCCCAGGGACATCTCCAGAGATGAAGTCACCTTGGCCAGCGTGGCTGTGATCTCTCCCGCCAGGAACAAAGGTGGCAGCGTCTGATGTCCCCGCCGCCAGCGTCCACCTCTGGGGACAGGAAGCCGACGGGTTCGCTTTCTTCAGAGCACACCTCCGGCCTCTGCTACAGTTTCCCAGGAACAGGCGGTGCCTGGGTCCCGACTCCCCCGCGCACGCTGGCCCCAGAGGAGTGGCAGAAGGGCGTGGGGCTGTGAGGTTCCAGAGGGAGAGCCGGGCTCTGACAAGGGGCAGCTCTCCCTTCATGTGCGCCTCTTCTCTGCACACCAGTGGGGGGACAGGGGACGGAGACGGGGCCCAGGGAGCCCAGCCCCGCGTGAAGTTGCGGGAAACCCGCTCCGTCTGCCTCTGCCCCACATGCCCTCAGCACCGCCTCAAAGAGTGATGTGAGACGCATGCTCAGCGCAGGCCGTCCCCTCGGATTCCAAGCAGGCGTCTGGCGCCAGATCTGTGAATGGCCACAGGATCAGCGGGCTCGCGGGCGCCCCACGGCTTCGTGCCCGCAAGGCCAGCGCTCACGGGAAGGAGCCCCGCAGGCTGGAAAGCCGAGGACCTGGAAGCTCCAGTGATGAGAGCATCCACCGTCCTGCTTATCACCCGGACAGACAGGTGGACGCTGTTGGGGCCGGTGGGGGGGGGGGGGGGCTGCAGGAGCCCAGGCTGGGCCCCGGTGGGGATAGTGCAGCCTGAGAGCCCTGGTTTCTCCCAGAAAGTCACCGTCACCAAGGGTCAGGCCACCCACCCCTGCACACCACCCTGCCTTCCACCGTCCCAGCCCATTAGGGTTGCCCAGAGCCGGGGACCCAGCACCGAGCTGGATGGAAACCCTGGACAGCTTCAAGCCACAGACACTACAGACGGGTCAGAACCAAGTGAGCCGAGGGACTGGGTCAGGGATACAGGTGACATGGTGGCCTGGCTGCTACAGACGGGTCAGAACCGGGTGAGCTGAGGGACTGGGTCAGGGATACAGGTGACATGGTGGCCTGGCTGCTACAGACGGGTCAGAACCAGGTGAGCCGAGGGACTGGGTCAGGGATACAGTGACATGGTGGCCTGGCTGCTACAGACGGGTCAGAACCAGGTGAGCCGAGGGACTGGGTCAGAGATACAGGTGAGAGTATGTGCCAAGCGTTCGAGTCTCAGCTCTGCCACCCCTACTGGATGACAGTCAAGCATTTTCATCTCTCTGGGCCTCAGCTGCATCATCTGGGAAATGGGGGTGAGGGGGCTGATATGGGACCCGCATCCCAGGTCCGTTGTGAGGATGGATGAGTGAGTTTGGGTCCAGCACCCAGGACAGCGCCTGTCCAGGAAGCCCACCCACATGCTGGCGGCTGCTGGTACATTCTAACGCATGTCGCATTCTGTTACATAGCACAATTGCTATGGTGTACGTCACATTATTATCATCTGAATCATGCTATCACATTATAATTGTTATGTATTGCAGTGTCACAGCATGAATTATGTGGTTAATGATAACTGTAATACACAAAGTTATCATCACTGCCCTGTGGCAGACAGTAGACTAACTGTTTACACGGATTATGTTCTCACTGAGGCCTCCCAACAACTCTCTGAGGCTGGGAGCCTGAGCCCATCGTGCGGGTGAAGACTGAGGTTCTAGAAGGTCCAGGGATGTGTCCTTGGTCTCATCCGCCAGCTCTCGGCAGAACTGGACTCCAGGCGCAGGCCCTCAGACTCCGGGCGGCTCAGCTTCACCCCGACTCCACTACGGAGAGCTGAAGTCTCACAGGCACGAAGCCGGCCACGCCAAGGACAGGTCAAGGTCAGATGATAACATGCAACAAACATGGGCTCCGCCTGGGGGTGCCATGGGGGTGCCATGAGTCAGTGACCAAATGTGAACCAGAGCGGGCATCCAGTGGGGAGGACACTAACTGAGGCCACGGGGGACACAGGCCACTGTGGCCAGACCTTCCTTTCAACAAAAATGAGGCTTTGTTTGGGTTTGTAAATGCTAGAAAATTATTTGAATTTTTTAAAACACAGAATGACATATATATTATACTAGAGGCCCGGTGCACGAAATTTATGCATGGGGGTGGGGAAGTTGTCCCCTCAGCCCAGCCTGCACCCTCTCCAATCCAGGACCCCTCGGGGGATGTCCAGTCCAGGCCTAAACCGGCAATCGGACATCCCTCTCACAATCCAGGACCACTGGCTCCTAACTGCTCACCTGCCTGCCTGCCTGATTACCCCCAACTGCCCCCCCTTGCTGGCCTGGTCACCCCCAACTGCCCATGCCTCCCTGCTGCCAGCCTGGTCGCCCCAGGGGGCCTGCTGCTCGTTACTGTTACTGTGACGCGTCCTGGACAATTTGTATATTCCTCTATTATTAGATAGATATGTGTGTGTGTGTGTGTGTGTGTGTGTGTGTGTGTGTGTGTATACGAAAAGCCCTCTATGGCTCAGACTGGGCACTCAGACCCACAGCCTGGGATGCCTGCAGTGGAAGAGACACTGGGGACCCGAATCCCCACACACAGGCCCCGGCGTGGCCCCCGGCTCTCTGAGGAACCCCTGTGAGAAGCCCGGTTTGTCTGCCAGGAGAGCCTTGAGCTGCAGCTCTGGCCTGGAGATGGCCGCACCCCCCTGAGTGCCACCCCTCGCTCCCCGAGCTTCTGCAGGAGCAGCACCTGGCCCAGCCCCGGCCCCTGCCCCCAAAGACCACAAGTGCCCAGCAGGGCAGGTGGGCAGGAGGGGCCGTCCACCCAGAGTCGGTGGACAGGAGGGCGGGCCACCTGCCCCAGGGCCTTGGCACATGCTCAGTGCGCTGGCTGACCTGCAGCTCGAAACTCTGGGAACCTCACGGGACCCACGGAGAGGGAGTCTGAGGCCCACCATGGCCCCACGCGGAGCCCTTAGCTCACAGGGTCCCGGTTTCTGGTTCCCTAGGACCTGCTCCAGCCTCTGTGGGCACCGCTGTGTCTCAGGCATCAGGGTCCTCCCTGCCCCCAGGCCTGGCACTGGGTCAGCACAAAGCTGAGACCCTCGGTCACCAGCCGCCCATGGCACAGATGGGGAGAGGGCCGGGGATGAAGGTCATGGCCCAAGGTCATACAGAGGCACACCACAGAGCACTCCAGGGCCACAGAGCAGGCGCCTGGTCTCGCCTCCCGGCTGCAGGGGACTGAGCGGCCCGCACCCTCCTCCAGGAAAGCCGACTGGACTGCACAGAGCCCCCCTCCTGCCCCCCGCACCCCCCCGCACCCCCCCACCCACGCACACAGGCCAGCCGTCACCCGCCGCCAGGCTTCCCGTCAGACTCCAAGGAGACGCTGCTTCCTATCAAAGACCATGACAGCGCTTTGAACATTTCCCACTTTGAAGCCGCCTCGGACTCGGTCCGGGTCTGCAAACATCTGCAGGAAAACAGCCTCGATTCGCCACGGCGCGTCTGACACGCGTGTGCGGTCCCTTGATCCGCCTCTGGGCCGACGACAGCTCCCCGGCTTCGCTTCCAGTGAGAACATCCACACCAGGGGCAGGAAGCACGGACAGCGCGGGCAGTCACTTTAAAGAGAAAGAACTCCCATCAACGGGAGACAGACGCGCCCGGGGAAATGGTGCCGGGTGCCCAGCCGCGTGACCACCCACCACCCAGCGGCTCCCACAGCTGACGACAGGCCTGACGGGGCGGCGAGAAGGAGGGCGGGGCCACGGGGGTGGGTGGTGGGATTTGGGTCCTTCGGGCGCAGGTCACTGGTTTTCACTTGGCCCAAACGCCCTGTCACTCTGAGTCGCTATGCCCGGCTGCTGAGGAGGCGCGGGCAGGCCTGGGCATGGCCGGGATGTGGGGACACGGAGCTGGTCCCGTGGCCGCTGCTGGGAAGCCCACGTGCGGGAGGGTGGACCAGGGCGCCTGCCTGGAGTGGGTGTCAGCGAGGGCAGGCCCGTTTCACTCTCCGTCAGTTCACTCTTGCCTCCACGCCAACTCGATGGAGTCCCCACGGGCCGGGGTCCCAGCCTCCCGCCCCTCACAGGAACCTGAGCACCCCAGCATCTGCGTCTGCCCGTATCTCGGGGCTCGGGGAGCTCCCAGGGCTGCCAGCCTCTCTCCCCGGTGAGCCTGGCCGCAAAGCCACGCGCCCGCCTGCTCAGGTTGCGGCCAGTGGCATGACCGCTCACTCAGGGCAGCGGCTGCGTTCCAACCCCAGCAGGTGGTACTGGGCCTTGCAGAGGAGGGCGCTCCGATGCGGGTACAGAGAGGTGCGCCCTGGACACGCTGCCCCGTAAACAAGCCAGATGCCAAAGGACAGGGTCTGCTGATGCCCCTTCTCCCGAGGTTCTTAGAGGCGTCAGACCCATGGAGGCAGAACGCAGATGGTGGCCCGTCCCGCGTGGCTCCGTGGCGGAGCCGTGACCTACGAACCAGGTCGGTTCCGGGTCGGGGCCCAGCTCAGGGTGCAGGCTCCAACCCCAGTGTGGGGTGTGTGGGACGCAGCCAATGGATGGTTCTCTCTCATCATTCACGTCTCTATCTCCTCCCACCCCTTCCTCTCTGAAAGCAATAAAAGTATATTTTTTTAAAAAGGAAATAGATGGTGGTACCGGGGCTGGGGGCGGGGAGTGGCGTGAACGTTTAGTGAGACAAAGTGTCCGTGCGGATGATGGGAAAGTCCTGGGGGTGGGCGGCGGCGCTGTCAGCACACCCGCGCGCGCGCGCGCGCGTAGTTAACGCCAGAGCCGTCCACTACCAACGGCGAAACGGCAACGTTCGCGTGATGTGCGTCTCCCACCATCTTAGCCCACGCCCGCTGCTGTCACGAGCACCACAGGCCGGGAGCTGTGAACAGCGGGGCTTAGTTCTCACGGGTCCGGCGGCCGGAGCCCGAGGGCAGGTGGCGACGGCCGGGACCTCTGTGCTCCGGGGCAGGGCTGGGAGCTCTCGGGGTCCCTGTCCCAAGGGCGCAAACCCCATTTATAAGCACTTCCTCATGCCATCACCCGGGGCAGGAGGGGGGCGGGGGGGGGCGTCAACATATGAACTTGGGGAGACACAAACACTCAAACCACAGCAAGCACACACATGGGCATGCATGTGCATGTGCGCATGGGCGCTCACACACACGCACACACGTGCATTTCAGCGCCTGGCCCTGGGGCCCTCCTGCCCTTCACGTCCCCCAGCACGTGTCCCTTTCAGCCCGTCGCTCGGTCCTTCGTGAAACAGCTGCTTCTTTTATAAAATATATTTTTATTCGTTTCAGAGAGGAAGAGAGAGGGAGAGATAAAAACATCCATGATGAGAGAGGATCACGGATCGGCTGCCTCCTGCACGCCCCACCCTGGGGATGGAGCCCACAACCCGGGCCTGTGCCCTGACGGGGAATCGAACCGTGACCTCCTGGTTCGTAGGCCGACGCCGGGCGGGCAAACAACTGATTCTTTTTTTCTTTTTTTTTTAATTCTTCATTGTTTAAAGTTTTACGTGTGCCTCCTTTTCCCCCCATCGACCTCTCCCCGGTCATTCCCACCCCTCCCCCCAGCACATGCCCTCACCCCGCTAGGGTCTGTGTCCATGGGTTATGCCTATTTGCATGCACACAAGTCCTTTGGTTGCTCTCTCACCCCCATCCCTCCCTGCTCCGCCTTCCCTCTGAGGTTTAATGGGCTGATCGGTGTCTCTCCGCCTCTGGATCTATTTTTGTTCGCCAGTTGATGTTGTGCATTATATTCCACAAATGAGTGGGATCATGTGGTGTTTGTCTTTCTCCGACGGCCTTATTTTGCTCAGCACAATGCTCTCCGGGCCCCTCCACGCTGTGGCCAGTGGTCAGCGCTCCTTCCTTTGTACAGCAGCGCAGTGCTCCGGGGTCCGGATGGCCCACGGGTTTCTAATCCACGCCTCTGCTGGTGGGCACTCAGGCTGTTTCCAGATCTTAGCTGGGGTGAACTGTGCTGCTGGGATGCTAGGGGAGCACAACCAACCATTTCGTAAAGCCCCACGCATGCTGGGCGCTCCGCCGGGCACCGGGGCTGGAGGTGACGTGGCTTCTGCCCAGAGAAAACCGGCCGCTCGGGGAGGGAACGGCCTGCACACAGCCGCTGGCCGTGGCTGCGCCGGGCGCGGGGCGCGGGGTGCGGGGTGCGGGGTGGGAGGGCCGCGGTGGGCGCGTCTCTCGGTTTCCCCCGGGACCTCGGGGCTGCGGGGCGGTCACAGGTGAGGCAGGCTGTCTTCACCTGGGCCTCGGGAGCGAGCCGCCAGCTCTGGGGCAGTGATGGATGCGATGCTGACTCACCGTCCCCCCCCCCCCCCCCATCCCTCACGCTCCGTCCACCTGAACTGGCCGGAGAGACGGATGGCCGGGCGGCCACCTCCTGCGCCCGCTCCCGTGGGACCAGGACACGCACCCCAGCCTCACTCCCGCGTGGCCCCCCTCGCCCGCGTTGCGTCCTGACGCGTCCGTGTGCGGCCTCGTCATCTCCACCACGAGGCGTCTTTTCTGCTTTTGGCAACTCGGCGAATGCGCTCTCGGTTCAGCCAAGATTTCGTCTCCGGGGCCCTCGGTCTGGCTGCGGCTGAGAGCGCGTGACCGAGCGTCGTGTGGCGTGGGCCTGGGGTCTGCTTGGTGGCCATTTAATCTCAGGACCCACAAGGGGGGCCGGCTGCCCCGCAGGCGACAGGGCCATGTGGACATCCTGGCACTTTTCCAAGCGTGCAGGGCGTGCCCTCCGCGGGGGGCGGGCCCGCGTCACCCACGACCAGGGCGCAGCCACCAGGTCAGAGACAAGGGGTCCCCGCACCGCCTCCCGGCTCAGGACGGGTGGGGGTAACATGTCCGGCATGGCCATGGACTTGGCCCGAGCAGACCCGCTGAAGCCAGACCCAGGACAGCTCCGGCCCGGCCCATCGCGGTGCATGGATACCACCCGGACTCCGAAGCTCCCAATGAGCCGGCCGGCGCCACACGTCTGCAGGCCCTGGAGGGTCTCGAGTCGAGGGGGTCACACCGTGGAGCGTCCAGACCGTGGGGGGTGGGCAGCCGACCCACCGTGAAGGAGCCCGGAGCCTCAGCCCCGAGTTGGACCGTCAGTCACTCTGAGGGTCTTGCAAACGCTCTCCCATCGATCCCGCCGCCCGCGAGGCAGGGATCATGGTCCCCTCTGGGCGTTCCCCCGGGAGCCAAATCGGGAACGACGTGAGCAGGAAAATAAGGGTAAGCGTGGACGACAGCCCATTGAAAACACAGGTGAGCCACGAGACCGCAACATACAAATCAATGAAAAGATAAAGGAGCGACATGAAAATTTTACGGACGGCATAAACAGATTTAATAACTGCTACTGTGGCCATCGGAATAAACTAATGGGAGAGACGAGAGCTCTCTTCCTCACGGGAGAAGGCCTGCTCCTAAGGGCAGAGGAATGCTGGCTTTAGGGAGCATAGGCTCAGGCTGAAGCCAGAGCGCCCTGGCCGGTGGCTCAGTGGTTAGAGTGCGGCCCACGCACCGAGGGGGTGAGGGTTCAATTCCCGGTCAAGGGCACATTCCAGGTTTGCAGGTCCGATCACCGGCCCCGGGCAGCCCATCCATGTGTCTCTCTCACATCCATCTTTCTCTCTCTCCACCACCCCTCGCCCGCCCCCTGGGGGGCCTTTCCTCCCTTCCGCTCTCTCTAAAAACCATGGGAAAATGGCCTCAGGTGAGGATTAACAACAACAGAAACCTGCGGCTATAAAGCTTTGTCTGGAAGTACAGTACTTCCCTGTCTCAGAGTGTCTCCCCCAAATGGCCTGTGAAGCAGAAAGGGGAAGGAGTCACTTACAGGAAGGAATAAAAGACCTAGAGGGCACCAAAGGGTCAAGGTCAACGTCACCTAGGCTGAGGTCGCTGTGCTGTGCCTCCGCTGTGGGGAAGTGAGAGCCCAGCACCGCCTCAGGAGTCTCAGCCCAGAAAGCATCGCCCAAATCCAAACATAAGGAAAAGGTGGGAAGCCCAAATTTAGGGGCATTACATCACCACTGGCCTGTTGTCTTTCAAAATGTCAAGGTCAACATCCCGAGACCTCAGCCAGGTGGAAGGGGACTAAACAAGACGGTGACCAAATGCACTGCGTGAGCTGGATTAGACCCTGGACAGTGAGAAATGAAGTGTGTCTGAAGGATATTATTAGGACAGTTGAAGGAATTTGAACATATATGTCTATATATCTAGGTAGGTAGGTATGTAGGTAGATGATAGATAGATAGATAGATAGATAGATAGATAGATAGATAGATAGATATAGATGATAGATAGGTGATAGATGGTAGATAGATAGATGATAGATAGATAGATAGATAGATAGATAGATAGATAGATGATAGATAGATAGATGATAGATAGATAGATAGATATAGATGATAGATAGGTGATAGATGGTAGATAGATAGATGATAGATAGATAGATAGATAGATAGATAGATAGATAGATAGATAGATGAGATAGATAGATAGATATAGATGATAGATAGGTGATAGATGGTAGATAGATAGATGATAGATAGATAGATAGATAGATAGATAGATAGATAGATGATAGATAGATGATAGGTAGGTAGGTAGATAGATAGATAGATAGATAGATAGATAGATAGATAGATAGATAGATAGATGATAGATAGATAGATAGATAGATAGATAGATAGGTGATAGATAGATAGATAGATGATTGATAGAGGATCAATAGAGGATGATAAAGCCAAAATGGGCAACACGGGCACAGGCTGGCTTGGGAGGGAGAACACCAGAACTCCTGGCGGTGCTTGCACCTTTGGTGTCGATGTGGAACGGCATCAGGATTAGACGTTACAGGAATCTCTCAAGGTTCTGGCCACCCCCAGAGGCACGTTGCTCGCGGGGGTCTCCGACTGTCCTCAAGTTCAACGGCTTTCCAGGAGGATCCGCAGAGTTCAGAAAGGGTTCTTTCTAACGGGAGGAAATGAGTCGGTGTCCTAACATCGCCTCCCGCAGGAAGGAGGCTCGAGAACCCAGGTCCCGTGGAGCCCAGGGACGCTCTGTGGAGAGCAGCCGGGCTCTCTTCCCGGCTTCCAGGGGCACAGGGGGAGGTGCCGGCCGCTGGCTTGCTGGCGTTATGCTGCTGATTTGGGGACTTTTGTCACGTGCACCGGAATGCCAGGCCCAGTGCCGCGTCCAGAAGACACCGGCGGGCGAGAGGAACAGGAAAAGTGCCTTTTCCGGCCATGCAACACAACCCTCGGAGTTGCTCTGGAGCCGGCTCAGGGGTTTGGAGGGCGTTTAGCTCACAGGGTGAAGCGTCCTCTTAAGTTAGTAAAGGGGCGGATCCAGGTTTCTTTGAGCCTGAAACGTGGAGTGATTATGGAACCAGCACGCACGGCAGGAGATGTTCTAGGGAACCTAATTATAAAGCGAGGCAGGAGGAGCGGGTTCTGAGAAGCACGGGAAGGCATACGCCGTGGGGCCTGGGGCCTGGAGTGCGAGTGAGCTGAGCAGAGCCCGCCAGCAGGAGGTGGCCGAGCAGGGACAGGAGCCGGCCCACCCATGCAGACGGCCCGTGGGGCAAAGATTCCAACCCTGCCTCAGTCACTTGCTAGCTGTGTGACCTCGGGTATGCTACCTGCCTTCTCTGTGCCCTCCTTTCCGCATCTATAAGTCGAAAGTGATGGTGATGATGATGATGCCGATTTCACAGGGTTGTTGTGGGGATGCCTTAATATCTATAAAGTTAGAAATAAGTAAATACACTCTCTCTGAGTTTCTGCTTTCCCGTCGATAGAAGCATAGCGCCGTCCTGGGACACAAATGAAATGAGGTATGGTGATTATTGAGCGCAATCCTGGGAACACAATCCACAATAAAGAGTAGCTACAACCTATCATCATCATCCTCATCCTCATCACCACCTTCATCATCATCACCAACATCATCACCACCAGCATCATCACCCTCCTCACCATCACCATTACCATCACCATCACTTTCATTACATCATCCTCATCACCACCATCATCATCAACACCCCATCACCATCACCATTACCATTACCATCACTTTCATTACATCATCCTCATCACCACCATCATCAACACACCATCATCATCAACACCCCATCATCATCACCCCATCACCATCACCATTACCATCACCATCGCTTTCATTACATCATCCTCATCACCACCATCATCATCAACACCCCATCATCATCAACACCCCATCACCATCACCATTACCATCACCATCGCTTTCATTACATCATCCTCATCACCACCATCATCATCAACACCCCATCATCATCACCCCATCACCATCACCATTACCATTACCATCACTTTCATTACATCATCCTCATCACCACCTTCATCATCATCACCAACATCATCACCACCAGCATCATCACCCCATCACCATCACCATTACCACCACCATCGCTTTCATTACATCATCCTCATCATCACCTTCATCATCAGCATCACCATTATCGCCATCATCACCATCATCCCCCCATCATCATCATCGTAGTCACCTCCCTATTCATACGCACTGGGGACAGTGGTGTCTTTCCCACGGACCTCACGGGGCCTGAGGGAAGGCCACTGAAATGAAAACCTCACAAATGCATTGTTTTTATCATTTCTAACCCAAGAAAGGTAAGCTGTGTGTCTTTCAATCCCTTCTCAAAACACAGCTTCTCAAAAACAGATTTCAAAATCCTGTATCACTGTTATTAGGATATTCTCCCTTCAGTTCTCAGCTCCATGACCCAGAAGTCTCACATCTTCCTCAATGCAGGGTGCGCTACCTCTCTGTCTTGAAGGGCTAGGGGCTCATCTGTTCCCCAGGGTCCAGGCATACAGCCCCAGACCCCAATGGGCCAGAACCAATCCCCACCAGAAGAAAACACCTGACCTCTGTCGTGACTGAGCCCCTGACCTCTAAGCATTCAGTCTTCCTCCACCCACCCCCCCGCGCGCGCACACGCGCACACACACACACACACACACACACACACACACACACACATCACCCCCTTGGTCAAGGAGCCCAGGAGTAATTAGAGCCATAACCTAACACATCTTAACATTTCATGTTCTCTCTGGCCTGCCACAACCAAACGCCACCCAGGTCTCTGCCCCTCCGCAATGAACAGCGCCTGTCAGTGACATGCACGTGGACATCAGCTGGCACCATGTGACCCTTCTGAAAAGGCCAAGGTCCTCAGGTTAGACATGGACAGTTTAAGGGCAGCTGGGTGAGCCTATTCAGAACCCCCTTTCTCTGCTGGAGCCTCCAAGGAGCAGAGCCGGCTGCCCTCCTCAGACAGTGGTCCGTGGTTATCAGGATGCTAACAGCTGAGCCTCCCCAACCTCCGGCAAGCACTTTCTCAGAGCAGAAGAGAAATAATGAGAGGGGCAAGAGGCAAGGACGCCCAGGTGTTCATAAGAACCTCGGGGTATAATACAGTTACTATAGTCCACCAAAGAAGTCATTCCATCCTTCCACCCATCATGCACCCATCCATCCATCCATCCATCCATCCATCCCCTTCAACCCATCATCATCCATCCATTCATGCATCCTTCATCTTCAGTCCATAATCCATCATCGTCTATCCATCCATGCATCTTTCAATCTATCAACCATCCATCCATCTATACATCTTTCCTCTTCTATCCATCATCCATCCATCCATCCATGCATCCTTCCTCTTCTATCCATAATCCATCCATCCATCCACCCATCCTTCCACTTCACTCCATCATCATCCATCCATTCATGCATCCTTCACCTTCAGTCCATAATCCATCATCGTCCATCCATCCATGCATCTTTCAATCTATCAACCATCCATCCATTTATGCATCTTTCCTCTTCTTTCCATCATCCATCCATCCATCCATCCATGCAACCTTCCTCTTCTATCCATCCATCCATCCATCCATCCTACCACTTCAATCCATCATCATCCATCCATTCATGCATCCTTCACCTTCAATCCATAATCCATCATCGTCCATCCATCCATGCATCTTTCCATCTATCAACCATCCATCCATTTATGCATCTTTCCTCTTCTATCCATAATCCATCCATCCATCCATCCACCCATCCTTCCACTCATTCATCATCTTTCCATTTCTTTGGTTCCCAAGGACTCTTTCCCCAAGGGTTTTGCATGCAGACTGGAGCTTCCCACAGCACCCCTGCTCCTTGCAGGAGAGTCACCCAAATGTAGGCATATCAACCTGCTATCTGTACTTCAGGATTCAAGCTACAACTGGTCCTAGAGAGCAGTTTTAAACAGCGGTAAAAAATGCAAGTCTAGACCCCGGAGTGTCCTTTTGTAAAAAAGAGAGAGAAAGAGAGACTATGTTTTTACATATCTCAACAGTAAGAGTTGTCTGGAATAGTCCCACCTTGCTCCCGTTTGACCCAGTTCTTACAAGATTAGCACTGTGTTTGGGACCGCCTGGGGCAGGTCATTCAGCAAAGGCTAAGACTTGCTCAGAAACCTCATCCTGTTTCCAGCAGTGGGCCCTGAAGACCTCGCTCTCGCTGGGGACCCTTCCTGCCCCTCCACACACGACCTGCACCACAGCATTTTACTCCTTCAGATGAGACCGTCCAGCAGCGTCGACATGGCTTCCCACCGGGCCTTGGCTGGGCAGCCCATTGAGCGATGCGAGGTCGTGAGGACACTGAGTAACACCCAGCCCCAGTTTCCCCCCAGGAATACAGCCATCATTTCGGCGTATTAGGAAATGAGGCGTCACATGTTGCTGTGGGTAGATTTTTTAAATTCTGAGACTAGACAACCAAGTTTTCATATCTCTTTTAACACAACAACAAAAAAATCAACATAGGTATATATTCAGGTTGCCTCTCTACATGTTGGCAGGTTGAATATCAAAATAAGCAGAGCTTGGTGATGCCCCACTCCATACGTCACCTCGGAGAAAGAGAGATCAACGTGAAGAGACCAGAATTATTGAAAGAAACCCCAAAACTACCCTTATTCTTTATGATGTACACCCTCTCCCAAACTTGGCAAAATTGGCTGGCCTGAATTTTTTTTTTTTTTTTTTACTACATTCATCTGTCTTCCTGCAATTTGGATCGACTTCAGGAACCTTTCAGAATTCATTTGATGAAATGCTGCTCGGTGTCATTATTGATTTTAGTTCCCGTGTAAAACAGGAAGCTTATGTCCACACTTCGGACATAAATACAACCACGCTGTCTAAATGTTATACCTCCCTGTCACGGAGCCGCCGTGAAAACATAAACATACTTTTAATTGACCTTCAGGCACCTAAAGTAGATGGCATGCGCGGACACGCCGGGATCGGCGTCTCCTTCCATCAGCAAGGCAACATCCTCTGGCTGGGAACGCGCTCTCCAAGCCATTCCTCTTCATTAAAAAGCGGAGACACACAGAACCCTCCCTCGACAAGGGCCGCCTCCGCCTCGTCCCTCCGAGGAGCCTGGAGAGGCGCTGAGCCTAAGAAGTGTGTCCTCCCACACGAAGCGCCTGCGGGTTGGCCGCCACCTGCCTAGAAATCGCCTCTCCTCTCCGGTTAGCGACGCTTTCAAGGAGCGAAGGCCGAGCGCGTTCAGGACCGTGGACAGCGCCGGGCCTTTTCAAGGGCAGGGGTTCGGGACCATGGACAGCGCGCCAGCTTGCAAGGGCGTGAGGACAGAGCCTTGGATCCCCAAGATTCCTAAGAGAGCTTTAACTGTTTTCCCGGCCCCCCAAAAAGAGGGGGGCGTTAAATCACACGCCTTTTCTTTCAATGCTCTAAACCGGAAGGCCACGAATGTTTTCTTAAAAGGCCAGATGTCAGTAGGTTGGCTTTGCAGACCACGCGGTCTCTGTCAAAACGACACACCTCTGCCTTGTGGCCCGAAGCTGCTAAATGAGTGGGCGTGGCTGTCTTCCCCCAAAAAATGTCATTTGCAAAAGCAGGCAGATTTGGCCTGCGGGCTGCAGTTTGATAACACCTACTTCAAGTTAGAAGTCAAGTGCTGGGAAATGGGTGAGGGGCGTCCAACAGTTGGAAATCTAGGGGTGTCTCTCTGGTTGTGCGGTCAGATCACAACTCCCCAGGAACTTCCCAGTAAGCAACCAGCTCTGTACGTCAACCAAGGGTGTTTTGTGGTTTTTTTTTTTTTTTTAGTGCTCCTGCGATTTGACCTTCGGAAGCTTTGCGTTACATCCTTGACAACTAGAAGAACTGAACGAATAAAGAAGGTTCTCGATACCAGGGAGCATCTCTCTGCCCCCCCCCCCCGCCCCAGGCAGTCTTCCCGGGGCCACAGAGAGCCCCTGGACGAGTGGGAGCCAATCCCCAGGGCCTGATCCCTCCCTAGCATCCTGGGGTGGAGAGTTCCGACACCCCCACTCGCCTCCAAATGGCCCGGGTCTAATCCGGGGGCTGGTAAGGGAAGCTGCTCTTTGGAAAACGAGACTGGGGGGAAGACGGGAAGAGCAGGCAGGGCTGAGCTGAGCTGCAGCGTTCGGAAGGCTCTGCTCAATTATAGATCTGAGTGTGTCTCTCCTCCTGAACACATTAGCTGCTAATTGGCTCCAGCAATTTAAAGAAAAAAGACGAGATTCAATTTCCACTCCCTTAAAATGCAATCTAGACAATTTATGAAAAGCAACCAAATATACTGCAGAGATGAATAGACTTTTTCTTTTTCTTTCTTTTTTTTTTTTTTTTTTGGCCATAACCTTTCTTAAAAGCACTTGAAGAGGTAAAAATATTCTTAAATCAAAATGAATGCCACACTTAATAAAATGCAAGTTGGCATAATTAATCGAGCGGCTTCTTTATTAGAGAGGACAAATAAAGAGTTCTGTTTCCAGCGGTTAGGGTTCGTCCTAGATGGATGCATTTAGAACGGGCAATTATGAAATGAAGAGGATCTGGCTGCAGAGCCGCGCAGGCCCCGTGGAAGCTCCCGCCACTCAGACAACGCACACGACCTTGGCAGGAAACGGCCCTGGGGTGGGGGGGGGGGGGAGCGAGGCTGAGAGGAAGGCCTTGGGAGGAGGGGGGAGTGGCAGGGAGACAGTCACTGAGGTCTAAGTGCAGAGCCGAGGTGGAAGTTTCCAGAAGAGGGATAGAAGGCCTATACACAGGAGACGGAGGCACTGAGGGAGACGGCGAGGGGCGAGGAGCCACACACATCCCCCGCCCCCCCTAGGAATCCCCGCGTAGATAGGATTTCACCTGTCAGTGACTGAACATGCATGCACACAGCTCGACCGAGGCACGTGCAGCCAGGGGAACACAGGTAGACACACACCTCACACGTACACACGTACACGCACACACTCGCTGAAAAAGCAATGGGGGAAAATATCCTCAGGAAACGAAGAGAACAAAAACAAAGGTAAATGCCCAGCGCCTCCCCCTGCCTCCCCTCTCCCCCTCCCCACAGGCCTTCTTTCTCCGTGTTCACAACAGCTCTGTGAGGTAAGATGCTCAGATCCCCCTTCCCTCCCCGCCCCCCGCCACGTTAGGGGCTGGGCCAAGGCTCTGAGCAAGGAGCAGACCGTGTGTCCCACCCCTAAGCCGCTCGAGAAAGACGGAGGGGCTGTGAGTGCGTGGTAAACTCCCCACACCATACAGAAGCCCTCCAGTTAAAGACGCCCCTCGTTCTGACTCTCAGTGGTTAGCCTGACAAGCAAGCAGTTCCCAGGGGAGCAAAACCAGAGGCCGGGATCCGGAACCGCCTGAAAGAATATGTGGGAACATTTCCATCATTCCACCATGTGCCCCTCCACCCTCCCACGCCCCGGAGCCCCGAGAAGAGGGCCTCCAGCAGGAAGCGGGGGCCCTGGTTGCTCTCAGTGTGGACTCTGTATGGAAACCGGCTGCTCCAGGAGGGAGGGAGCCTGAGACCCTACGGGCACCTGGCGTTGGGGGACGCGGGGTCTCCTGCAGCGCAGGGTCGGTGTGAGGAGGGTGGCGAGGGGCTCACCACAAGGCCGTTCCCTCGTGATGTCCCGGGAACAGGCTTTGGAGGCGGCGTGTTAGGTCACGGGCTTCCTCCTGGGGTCGCGTCCACCTTTAAGCCCTGGATCCATAGAGCACTGGTCGGTTCCCCTCACAAGGTCTCACACACTTACACGTGGCCTCTCTGAACTGCCATGATTCCCTGGGCACTCAGGGGGCTGCAGGAGGACCTGACAGGACAGGGAGAGGGACCCCCACCCTGGGTCATCCTTCCACTTTCCCACAGGCTGACAGCGCCTTCCTTCCCTTCTACACCCAGGCCTAGGCCTGCAGCTGCTTTTCTGTGGTGGCGCCTCGATGGTCTCCCCATGCCTCCCTCCCTCTCTCTCTCTCTCTCTCTCTCTCCATAATACCATGTACCCCATGCCCACATCTATACACACATTCTCACCCTCACACTTATGCATGCTCTTACATACTTACACCCATACACACTCACAAACACACTCACATACATGCGCATGTACTCTCACACAGTCACATACACAACTCACTTTCACATCCACATGCACATGCTCACACACCCATATGCACACTCTCAAGCACTCACACACCCATATACACTCTCACACACTCTCATACCCATATGCACATTCTCTACACTCACACACATATGTGCACACACACTCACACCCATACACACTCTCACACACACTCATACCCATATGCACATTCTCTACACTCACACACATATGTGCACACACACTCACACCCATACACACTCTCACACACTCTCATACCCATATGCACATTCTCTACACTCACACACACATATGCGCGCACACACTCACACCCATACACACTCTCACACACTCTCATACCCATATGCACATTCTCTACACTCACACACATATGTGCACACACACTCACACCCATACACACTCTCACACACTCTCATACCCATATGCACATTCTCTACACTCACACACACATATGCGCACATACACACTCACACCCATACACACTCCCACACACTCTCATACCCATATGCACATTCTCTACACTCACACACACATATGCGCGCACACACACTCACACCCATACACACTCCCACACATTCTCATACCCACATGCACATTCTCTCACACTCACACACACATGCACACTCTCACACCCACCCACCCATGCTCACGCTCACACACACACCCATGCACGCACACTCTCACACGCTCACACGCCCACGTGCACTCTCTCACATGCCCACACGCACTCTCACGTCCATAACCACACTCACAGGTGCCAAGGCCCAGATGCCGTGCAGACGAGCCCCTCCCCCCGGAACAAGCGGCACAGGCAGGTCAGGGGCTCGCCCACCCTGCCACACGCCCGCAGGTGTTTCTGCCCGAAGAGGACTTGGCAAGGGGAGGCCTCCTTTCTTGCTGCACGGCGTGCGCACCTCAGATAGAGGCGGCGGCTCTGGCCCAGCGGGCACAGGGGCCGTTCCGAATCCGGAGCAGCACAGCCACAGCGTGTGCGCCTGGGGAGGAAGCAAGATCCACCTACCTGCCACCAACACCCGCCGCCCGCATGAGCCCTCACTGCGAGCGTCTGGGCCAGGCGCTCCGCCGCGGCCGCCTCCCACGGGCCCCGGACGACAGCCCGCCGGCGGGGGCCCTGGAAGCAGCGCCGCTGGCCACTTCCCAGCCGTGAGCCACTTCCCAAAGCCAGGCTCCCTGCCGGCGGGCGCGGCCGGCGCCTCTGGCATCTATCTGCCAGGCGGCCCCTCAGAGGCAGAGCTGGGCGGGCGCCGTCAGAGCTGACACTCCACACGCCACCTGCCGGCGCCCGCCTGGCCCGCCTGGCCGGGGTCCTCACCCATGTCCACAGGAAGGAGCCTCGGGAGGGGCGGGTCGCCGTGACTGGAACCATCCACACAGGCACCGAGACCCCATTTCCCTCCCCCGGTCAGGAGGGGTAAGGACACGTTTCGCCGCGCTGAGTTTGGGACGGTAACCATCTTCAGTCAGGCCGGCCGGTGTGGCGCAGTGGTTGAGCATGGCCGCACGCGCCAAGGGGTCACCGGTTCGATTCCCAGTCAGGGCACGGGTCTGGGTTTCGGGCTCGATGCCCCGTAGGGGGCTGCGGGAGGCAGCCGATCCATGTTTCTCTCTCATGGATGCTTCTCTCTCTCTCTCCCTCCTTCCTCGCTCTCTAAACATCAGTAAAAACATATTTTAAAACTTTAAGTCAGGCCCACCTGAAAAGAGAAGTCAGCGGTGCCCAGCTGTGAGCAGCACCTGGCCCAGGCTGTCACGCGGGGTCCCAGGGGCAAACTCCGGGCCTGAGCGAGGCCGTCCCGCTGGAAATGCCCTCGGAAGACGTTCTGCGTGGAGGCGGAGCGGCGCATCGATCGGACCAACCGAAGACCGGACCAACCGAAGGCCTGCAGCTGGGCTTCCTCAGCTCCCAGGACGCCAGGAAGGAGGGCCTTTCCCGGGAGCCCACGTCCCCACTCAGAAAGTCAAACAGCGGTGTGGCTGGGGGCGGGCTTGCGTTCGGAACGACCCTGCCCACCGGGGCGGAAGGCTCTCCATCCCTTGAGACGCGACGGTGACACTTTGGACCCCAAGGCAGACGCCGCATAGAAAACAACAGAGTGAGTCCTGTGGGACCCCGTCCTTCCACCCCTCCCCTCCCCTCCCCTCCGGCCTCTGCACAGGCCCCTGGGCCAGCCGATGGCACCCGCTGTTCTTCCCTCCAAAACGCCTCCGCGACGCGTCCGGGTGAAACGGGTGGATGTATCGGGCATGCCGGCCAGAAGGCGGGCCTTCGAGGAGGCAGGCGTGTGTCCACAGCCCAGCGCCAGCCCCGCGGGGTCCTCACGTCCTCGCCTGCCGCGTGGAGAGGGGAGCGCCAAGCCGTCCTGGAGAGGAAATAAACTGACGGGAGCGTCTCATCTAGCAAGCGCCACAGGAGCAGAGAGAGACGGCGATGTGAGAGCGAAGCCTCAATCCGCTGACCCGGAACCAAACGATGCCCGACCGACGCCCGCCAGCACCACCTCCCCTGGGTCCTGGAGGGAGAAGGGACTCCCTCCCACTGTCACTGCCTGCGGAGCCCGGTCTGGCCTCCCTGAGTAGGTCTGATGCCTAGTGGGTCCGCGGCCCGTGCCGTGACTCCTCCCGTTTACGTTTGTCCCCGGGATGATTCCACCGACGCTGGTTTCTCCCCATCGCTGGACAAGAGCACGGAACAGGCCGCTCCGGAGCCCGGCTGGGGCCCACTGCGCCGTCAGCCTGGGCCAGCTGGAGCCAGGCACAGGGGAGCTCAGCACACATGCTGAGTGAGTGAGTAACCCTGGGAGGACAGAGCCACCGGCTCCCATGTCCTGAAGGGCAAGTCCCGGATGGTAAGAAAGGGAAAATGGCCCTGGCCGGTGTGGCTCAGTGGATAGAGCGTCGGCCTGCAGACTGAAGGGTCCCGGGTTCAATGCCGGTCAAGGGCATGGACCTGGGTTGCGGGCACATCCCCAGTGGGAGGTGTGCAGGAGGCAGCTGATCGATGTTTCTCTCCCATCGATGTTTCTAACTCTCTCTCCCTCTCCCTTCCTCTCTGTAAAAAAATCAATAAAAACAGTGAAAATAGGCAGATTTCATTGTGTGTGTGTGTGTGTGGTGGGAGGGGGAATCTGGTAATGCCCCCCAGGACATGAACTTAAAGCTGGGGCGCGAGAGAAGGATCTCCAGCAGAGGGAGCGGT
This sequence comes from Corynorhinus townsendii, assembly GCA_026230045.1. Lineage (NCBI taxonomy): Eukaryota > Metazoa > Chordata > Mammalia > Chiroptera > Vespertilionidae > Corynorhinus > Corynorhinus townsendii. The sequence continues at coordinate 220,040,757 of JAPDVU010000002.1, forward strand.
GCATGCAGGGGAAGGGGCTCCGTGGCAGCGCGGGGCAGAGGGCACAGCTTGCAGAGAGGGAAGGGGAGGGCAGTTGGGCCAGATGCGTCAGGAGGAGGAGCCTGGGGCGACCTCACGGGGCCTTGTCTCCGTTCACTCAGCGCACACTCACGGAGCGCCTGCTGCCTGCCGGGCCCCGCGCTGGGCCCTCCAGGTCACTGGCCTTGACCCTGGAGGCAGTGGGAGGCCCTGAGGGGCGTCAGCAGGGGTCAGGCCACCACCGGCAAGGGACCAGCCTCCGCCACAGGCACGGGGGGGGGGCGGGGGGAGTGTGTGGAGAAAGCGGGGACACTTGGCAGTCCAGGGTCAGCAGGGGAGGCTGCTGACCGGACCGCGCCCATGGACACTTCAGACCTGGCACCAGATGCTCTTCTCTCCGGCTCACTCACGTGCTCAGTGGACACGTTTGCCGAGCTCCCGCGTGAGCTGGGGACACGGGGGGGGGGGGTGTGTGTGTGCAAATTTGAGGGTCAGGCCCAAGCAGCTGGAAATACACTCAGGTTCCTGGGACGGGAGGGGGAGCGGGGAGCAGAGGGTCCCCGCGGGCAGTCAGGAGCCCCTCAGGAGGCTGAGCTCCGGGCCCCGCCAGGCACACGGCGGCAGAGCCAGGCACTGCCCATAGACAGCGCAGCGCACCGCCGCCCGCTGGCCACCACATGCTTCTGAGAACTCGGAGCTCCGGAGGCCCCGCAGTGAAGCCGCTGCGCCCCGCCGGCTCTGGGGCAAGCCCAGCGCGAACGGGCGGGTGGCGTTTAATTCGGTTTCGCTTTGGTGTTTCCTTAGCAGCCAGCGGTCCACTGGTTTCCTGTCCGATGGGTTTCCTGCCAGGCCACGGCCGTCTTCGCCCTCCGGGTGTGCGTGGGAAGCAGCATGGAGAGGCCAGGCCTGGGAGGCAGAGGGTGCGACTGCCAGGGAGGCGACTGTGTCCATGCGCGTGTGCATGCGCAATGTGTGTGCATGCGGGGGGGTACACACGTCATGCATGTGTGCACGCGCACATGTGTGCGCGTGTGGACATACACATGTGTGTGTGCATACATGTGTATGAGGGTGTATACATATGTGCCATGCCTGTGTGCGCACACACGTGTGGGTGCGTGCGGGGTATACACCTGTGTGTACACGCATGTGCATGAGGGTGTATACATATGTGTCGTGCCTGTGTTCACACGCGTGCATGAGGGTGTATACGTATGTGCCGTGCCTGTGTGTGCGCGCACGTGTTGGTGCATGCATGTGTACACACGAAGACTGCACGTGCCCTCACTCACTGCCAAGAGCGACCCCACGTGCCGTCTAACCGCAGGTTCTCCGCAGGGAAAGAGCGGGCGGGTCCTCAGGTGCCCTCACTTGCTCTGCACTGAAGGGGCCTCAGCTGTATTCGCGGGCTCTGAGGGAGTCATGCCACGCGAGCAGCGAACATTAAAGCTTCCAGGGAAGGACATGACAGGGGAGGACATGACAGAGCAGGACAGGACGAGAGGAGGACATGACAAGAGGACATGAGGCGCCTCGCCTCCAGTGAAACGATGCGCAGAGGGACCCTCCAGCAGTGCCTGAGGCGGTGGCACGACACAGCCCATGTTTCAGCCTTTACAGCTCCAACAGAAAAGCTCATGCCCCTGACAGAGCGGCCTGATTTAAAGGTGCTCACCGGTGAGAGAAACAGACGCCAGGGCGGCCAGCTCTGTTTGCAAAGCACGGCTGGCTCCTGGAGCTGCAGCAGCCATCCGCGCTCAGCCAGGGCAGGGGGTCCTGCAGCCAGGACGGGCTCTGGAGCCCGCTGTCCCTTTCGGAGGCGCGCCCCAGAGCCCAGGAACGCCCCAGAGCCCGGGAGCTGAGCTGGGGGCCTGGGGTGTGTGCGGGCAAGGCTGGAGGCACCTTGGTAAAATGTCGACGCTGAGAAGCACGTCCCGGGGCTGACAGGAGCCAGCATGTGGCCGGGGCTGTGGCAAGGGGCCATGTGGCCCCGCGGCCCTGAGGGACAGGAGGGGCGAGGAGCGGGATGTGGGGTGAAGGGGTTAGGGCCCCTCCTGTAAAACATAATATGAGTGGGGCCTCTTTAAAAACGGAAAGACTGCCTTGCACGTCTTGTGCCTCAAACCTTTGGGACGTTAAAATGGAGCAGAGTAACCTTTGGACAGGGCTTAGGCGGGCGTCCCGGAGAGCTGCGTGCAAAGGCGACCACGACACAGGTATGCTGCCCAAGGGGCTGATGGCTACAGGCTGAGATTTAAAACATTGTCTGGAATTAGCGTCGCCTGCCAGCAGGGCTCAGTGGTTGAGCGACGATCTATGAACCAGGGGGTCAGGGTTCGATTTCCGGTCAGGGCACAGGCGGCATTGTGGGCTCCATCCCCAGGGTGGGGCGTGCAGGGGGGCAGCCAGTCAATAATTCTCTCTCATCACTGATGTTTCTCTCTCTCTCTCTCTCCCTCCCTTCCTCTCTGAAATCACTAAGATTGTATTTATGTTAAAAACACGATTAGCATCGCTGTGCCCGCTGATCTGCACCTGTAGAAACGCCTCCCTCCCACAGATGCCATGGATGCGCTTGTCCCCCTTCCCTTCTCACGGCGCCCCTGCCTTTGTCACTGAGCCGCGCCCGGAATCCGTGTTTGCCAAATGTCATTCTTTAATCTCATATAAATGCTGGTCCTCTTCCGCCTTGAGCGGTCTTTTATTTTTTTTTAATATATTCTTATTGATTTCAGAGAGGGAGGGAGAGGGACAGGGAGAAGGAGAACTGATTGGCTGCCTCCTGCACGCCCCCTACTGAGGCTGGAGCCTGCGCCCCCGGAGTCAAACCCGGAATCTAAGTGACCCCCCCGGTTCACAGGTCCTCGCTCAACCACTGAGCACACGGGAGGGGGAAGGTCCTGTACTTTCAGGTCAACACCGGGCGGGATGGCGGCCAGGCAGGGGCCCGCTGCAGTCCTTTTCCCCCGAAGGCAAGGCCAAGGGCGCGCCCAAGGCGGGGCTCACTCCTGCAACCACACGGGGGTCCCGGGCCGGGTCCCGCCAGCACCCCCCACGGCCCCCCGGTAAGTCGCCTGCCTGCACTGCCTGCAGCGCGGGGTGCAGCTCGGCCCAGGGCCGGGGGGGGGGGGAAGGGGGGAGCCCCTCTGGCCACGTTCCGCCCGCAAGAGCTGCAGGACCTCGCTGGCTCGCCGCCCCACCGGCCGCCCCACCGACAGGGAAGCGGCCGCGGCCCAGCTCCCGGCGCTCGGGAAGCAGGGCCCGAGAGGCCCCCGCCGCCCTCCTCCAGACACGGGGCCCCGGGCCGGCGGGAGACGCGCTCACAAGCATGGCCGCGCCCCTCTCAAACGTGGCGGCGCAGGGGCCGCAGCGGAAGTGCCGTCACAAACGCCGCCGCCGCCCGCTCCGCGAAGCGCCAATTTTGTTGGGTCACGTGCCTGCGGGCCCCGGGCTGTGATTGGCCGGTCCTCTGGTGACGTCAGACGTCCCCGCGCGCGCCGAGGGCCGGAGGGTGGCCGCGGCGCTGGGGAGCGTTGGGCAGAGCGAGGGGCTGGGCGGCGGCGCGCCTCTCACACTCATGCGGAGCCGGAAGGTGAGGGCCGAGGCCGGGCGGGAGCTGGGTCGGTGAGGCGGCGGCCGAGGCGAGGGCGCCGCCGCCGGTTGCCTGGGGAGCTGAGGAGGGACGCCTCGGGCCAAGGGGCGACCTCTGGGCCTGGTCTTCCGTGAGCTCCCAGACCATTCACCCTGGGGGGAGGGGCTCCCAGGACACTCACCCTGGGGCATGGGGGCTCCCAGGACACTCACCCTGGGGGATGGGGGCTCTCAGACCACTCACCCTGGGGGATGGGGGCCCCCAGGCCACTCACCCTGGGGGATGGGGGCTCTCAGACCACTCACCCTGGGGGATGGGGGCCCCCAGGCCACTCACCCTGGGGGATGGGGGCTCTCAGACCACTCACCCTGGGGGATGGGGGCTCTCAGGCCACTCACCCTGGGGGAGGGGGGCTCCCAGACCACTCACCCTGGGGGATGGGGGCTCCCAGGCCACTCACCCTGGGGGATGGGGGCCCCCAGGCCACTCACCCTGGGGGATGGGGGCTCTCAGACCACTCACCCTGGGGGATGGGGGCTCTCAGACCACTCACCCTGGGGGATGGGGGCTCTCAGACCACTCACCCTGGGGGATGGGGGCTCCCAGGACACTCACCCTGGGGGATGGGGGCTCTCAGACCACTCACCCTGGGGGATGGGGGCTCTCAGACCACTCACCTTGGGGGGAGGGGCTCCCAGGACACTCACCCTGGGGGATGGGGGCTCTCAGACCACTCACCCTGGGGGGAGGGGCTCCCAGGACACTCACCCTGGGGGATGGGGGCTCTCAGACCACTCACTCTGGGGGAGGGGGCTCTCAGACCATTCACCCTGGGGGATGGGGGCTCTCAGACCACTCACCCTGGGGGATGGGGGCTCTCAGGCCATTCACCCTGGGGGTGGGGGGCTTGCAGGCCACGCCTCCTCTCGGGCCTCGCCTCCGCGAAGGGGACTTGCAGGCTCCATCCCAGAACGCGACGAGGGCTCCCTCTCCGGAACTGGTCTGGACCCCAGGCGTTTCCGGTGCTGCCATGCCAGGGGTTCCTCTTTTTCTGTTGCCACGACTCAAGCCTGGGTGACGTGCAGCTTGGCCCCAGTTATCCCATGTGAAACGCGGGGTGTCGTGGGGTCCACCCGGAGAGGGGTGAGGATTGACGCTGCCGGTCCCTGGCTCTTGGTGACCGGTGCGGTGTGTGCACTGAGGCGAGGGACTAGGACACAAGTCACCCCTGACCCCGGGGGACCCGCCTGGGGGCGCCTCCAGCGGAGGGGGCGCTGCACCTGGGCTCTCCGGGTTTGCCTACCTGGGGGCGCTCTTGCTCAGGAGCGGATCCCAACTCCTTTCCCACCCCCCGCCCCGAGCGGCTTGGACCCTGAGGCCCCCCTGCAGTCGGCATGTGGGACCCTGATTAAGTTGTGCAGCACGTTCACATGTAAAGTTAGTGTGTGCTTGGGTGCATACACGTATGCCATTTCATTTTTTGCTCTCGTTATGTGGTCTCTCTTTTGTTCTGTTCCTCCTTTAAGTGGGTTAAAGTGAATGTTTTTTATTAAAAAATGTTTTTATTGATGTCGGAGAGAGGAAGGAGGAGAGAGATGGAAACATCAATGATGAGAATCAGATCAGCTGCCTCCTGCACGCCCCACCCCCACTGGGGATGGAGCCCGCAAACCCCCATGTGCCCTGACCCGCAAGGAAGCGTGACTTCTGGTTCGTAGGTTGACATGCAACCACGGAGCTGCACCAGCCGGGCAAAGTGAATGAATGCTTTTTAATATAACGCTAATGATTTTCCCCTGATTTCCAGTGGTCTCTGTAGGTTTCACGTGTGCTTCGTAACAGCAGAATCCACTTGGGATTTGTGCCGGCCTCATCCCAGACGGACGGAGGTCTTAGTCCGTGTGGCTCCGTTTCTTTACCTGCTTTCGTGGTGTGTTGTTAGGAATACCACATTTCTTGTTGCAGACGCAGTGGTGCGACGTCATGCCCGCTTTTCCACTTGTAGCCGTTTTCTTAGCCCGGTACAGCCTTGCTCCCACTCCCCTCCTTTACGCTGTTATGGCAAACCAGTGACCCGGTGCACGAAATTCATGCACATTAAAAGGGGATTAATTAGAGGGAATAATTTAATATTGCTATTTGCCCTTTCTCTAGAATAGAAGTGTCAGAGATGAAAGGAAATTAGTAAAATGTGCCGAAACCGGTGTGGCTCAGTGGATAGAGCGTCAGCCTGTGGACTGAAGGGTCCCAGGTCCGATTCCAGTCAAGGGCATGTACCTTGGTTGCAGGCACATCCCCAGTGGGGGGTGTGCAGGAGGCAGCTGATTGATGTTTCTCTCTCATCGATGTTTCTAGCTCTATCCCTCTTCCTTCCTCTCTGTGAAAAAATCAAAATATATTTTTTTAAAAAAAGAAAAGAAAATTAGTAAAATGTATATGAAAATCTTCCTCCTGTCAGAGTCTGGGGTGCGCCACGGGAACCAGAGTCAAGTCCCTGCCCACCCACGTGCTCCACAAAATCGTGGGAGACCCAGACCTGGCTGGCCCCACCCCCATTGGGCCAGATCCAGACCCGGCCAGCCCCACTCCCATCAGGCCCTGCCGGGCAGGGCGTGCAGCCTGAGGTCCCCCATCAAGTTCTGCCGGGCAGGGGGTGCGGCCTGAGGTCCCCCATCAAGCCCTGCCGGGCAGGGGGTGCAGCCTGATGTCCCCTGCCCCAGCCCAGCACCACGCAGCCTCAGGTCCCTGCTGATGGCTCCTTAAGGCTCGTTACGGGAACTTGGTCTCCACTGTGGGCGCAGCCCTCTTGTTACGGCGTGACGTCCATTTGCATATTCCCGCTTTATTAGGCTGGCACATTTCTGTATGCACTGTGCATGTTACTGTGTGTGATTGCTTTTTAAATCGGGTAAGAGAAGGACTACTGTTCACTTAGGACACAGGCACACTTACTGGCCGGTTCCCCTTGATTTGGATTGCCATCCGGATCGCTTCCTCAGCCTGAAGGGCGTGGTGCGGTGCTTCCTGTGGGTGGGGGTGCCGGCCACACGTTCTCCCGGTGCCTGTTCTCCAGAAGTGTCCCTTGCCTTCGTGTTTGAAGGGCAGCTTTGCTGGCTGTAGCTCTCTCGGTTGCCTGCTCTTCCTCTGAGAACTTGAGTACATGTGAACGTGTCCGCTGCTGTGGCCTCCCGGGTGCCTGCTGAGTCGGCAGCTTGTTCCCTTGGAAGCCAGGAGTCGCTTCCTCTCGCTGCTGTCAGGACGCCCTCCTTGTCTTTGCGCTCCCCTTTCCCACCGGGATGTGTGTGGCTCTCCTTTTCCCTGCCTGGAGCTGAGGTGTGGGTGTGGTCTTCAGCCACGTGGGCGGTTTCAGCCGTCCATGCTTTGACCAGCTTCCTGCCGCGCTCCTTCCTCCCGGGGACTCCCATTACACGCATGTGGCATGCCCAGCGTTTCTCCAAGAGTCTTCATTCTTTTCTCTCTCGGGGTTGCATCTCCATCAGTCTGCCGTCAAGTTTGCTTTTTCTGTTCTGCCAGCTCATACCCACTGTTGAGCCCCTCTAGTGAATGTTTTATTTTAGTCATGCTTTTCAACCACAGAGCTTCCGTTTGGTTCATTTTTATAATTTCCATCTTTGTTTTGGCATTTTGTATTTGATGCAACATTACATCAAATCTTCCTTTACTTTTTAAATCACAGTTTCTCTTACCCCTTTCACATGTTTATGAGGGCTGCTTGGAGTCTTTTTCTGATCAATGCGTCTGGTCACTCACAGGCTGTGTTGTCTGCTCTCTTCCAGGGCCTGGATCTGCTTTCTTGTTTTGCATGCTTCATAACTTTTTGTTGAAACTGGGTATTTTAGATACCATATTGTAGCTATTCTGGGTGCTGATCTCCCAGCTTGCTGCTATTAGTGTGCCGTCAGTTCATGACTTAGTGGGCGGTTCTATTAGAGTCTGCTTCCCTCTGCCCCCGCGTACCCCCCCCCCGTCCCCCCAGCGCAGCACTGGGATACCCACAGTCACCCCAGGAGGCCTGCTTCTACGAGGACTGCCTTCCTCTGACCACTCCCAGCTGGTAAACCACAGACTCACCCACTCCCGTTCTGGCTTCTCGGAGGGAATGGTTTCTAAGCAAGTGTCTGCTATTTGTTCGGGTCCCTGAGGCGGGCTGCCCTCTGTGCCACCGAAGTCCCTCCTCTGGGGAGAGCATCTGCGTGGATGCTGCCGGCCCCCAGGCAGTGTCTCTGAGCCGGGCTGTTAGCCGGACACGGACAGGCCTGGGCCGGACACGGACAGGCCAGGGCCGGACACGGACAGGCCTGGGCCGGACACGGACAGGCCTGGGCCGGACACGGACAGGCCTGGGCCGGACACGGACAGGCCTGGGTCGGACACGGACAGGCCAGGGCCGGAGCTGAGGGCTCAGGGAGGGGCGGGGCAGCAGCCGAGAGCCCTCAGGCCTGGGCGGGAGGGATGAGGTGCCCCGGAACAGTTTCTAAGCTGCCTTCTTCCTTCTTGACCTCTTCCTCTGCGTGTGTGGCCTTCCATCTGTCCTGCGGTGAGGACAGCCTTCGAGCCTGCCGCCCACAGTGCCCCGGGCTGCTCCCTTCTCATCACGCCCGCCCGTCGGCCGGAAAAGGGATCCGCAGGGAAAGCTGCTGCGCCTCTAGCCAGTCCGCAGCGCTGGCCCGCGGGGCGTGTGCGGGACCGTGTGCGCGGGGGTGTGACGTGGGTCAGGGCGGCTGAGGGCAGCGCACAGGAACTCCCTATACAGTTCTTTCACCTTTGCATTTTAATTAGCTTCTTTCTTGTTATTAGAAGGCGTCTTCAGCGTTCAGAGTGAAATGGGGGCGGACCCGTTTCTTACTGTCGAGGGGTTCAGGTTCGGGGGTGGGGGGCTTGCTCATGTTACCTTTCACCCAGAACCGGCACCACGTGGAAGGTGGAGAACCTTCTGAGAAGGCGGTGCGCTGCTGCTTCAGAACAGTTACTTATAAATGGAGGTTCCTAGAGATGTGTTAGGGACACGTCACCCCAAGTTTCCAGGACAGTGGAAAGGTGAGGTCTTGCATCTTAAACCCAGAATCGTTTGGATTCGCACACTCAGGCCACCAGTGTCCTTCCATAGGGATGGGAAGTGGGGGGCCGTGCCCACTGTCCTTCCATAGCGATGGGAAGTGGGGGGACTGTGTCCACTGTCCTTCCATAGGGATGGGAAGTGGGGGGACTGTGTCCACTGTCCTTCCATAGCGATGGGAAGTGGGGGGACTGTGTCCACTGTCCTTCCATAGCGATGGGAAGTGGGGGGACTGTGTCCAGTGTCCTTCCATAGCGATGGGAAGTGGGGGACCGTGTCCACTGTCCTTCCATAGGGATGGGAAGTGGGGGGACCGTGTCCACTGTCCTTCCATAGCGATGGGAAGTGGGGGACCGTGTCCACTGTCCTTCCACAGCAATGGGAAGTGGGAAACCGTGTCCACTGTCCTTCCATAGCGATGGGAAGTGGGGGGACCGTGTCCACTGTCCTTCCACAGCGATGGGAAGTGGGGGGCCGTGTCCACTGTCCTTCCATAGCGATGGGAAGTGGGGGGACCGTGTCCACTGTCCTTCCACAGCGATGGGAAGTGGGGGGCCGTGTCCACTGTCCTTCCATAGCGATGGGAAGTGGGAAACCGTGTCCACTGTCCTTCCATAGCGATGGGAAGTGGGGGTCCGTGCCCAGTGTCCTTCCATAGCGATGGGAAGTGGGGGGCCGTGTCCACTGTCCTTCCATAGTGATGGGAAGGGGGGGTCCGTGCCCAGTGTCCTTCCATAGCGATGGGAAGTGGGGGGCCATGTCCAGTGTCCTTCCATAGCGATGGGAAGTGGGGGGACTGTGTCCAGTGTCCTTCCATAGGGATGGGAAGTGGGGGGACCGTGTCCACTGTCCTTCCATAGTGATGGGAAGTGGGGGACCGTGTCCACTGTCCTTCCATAGGGATGGGAAGTGGGGGGCCGTGTCCACTGTCCTTCCATAGCGATGGGAAGTGGGGGGACCGTGTCCACTGTCCTTCCACAGCGATGGGAAGTGGGGGGCCGTGTCCACTGTCCTTCCATAGCGATGGGAAGTGGGGGGACCGTGTCCACTGTCCTTCCATAGTGATGGGAAGTGGGGGACCGTGCCCACTGTCCTTCCACAGCGATGGGAAGTGGGGGGACCGTGTCCACTGTCCTTCCACAGCGATGGGAAGTGGGGGACCGTGCCCACTGTCCTTCCATAGCGATGGGAAGTGGGGGGACCGTGTCCACTGTCCTTCCATAGCGATGGGAAGTGGGGGGTCTGTGCCCAGTGTCCTTCCATAGCGATGGGAAGTGGGGGGTCCGTGCCCAGTGTCCTTTCATAGCGATGGGAAAGGGGGGACCGTGTCCACTGTCCTTTCATAGCGATGGGAAGGGGGGGTCCGTGCCCACTGTCCTTCCATAGCGATGGGAAGGGGGGGTCTGTGCCCAGTGTCCTCCTGGTTAGGAAGCCCCCTCCGCGCCCACATTTCCGGGCACAGCCTCTGACAGCCTTCCTCCTCCAGCTCACAGGAGCGGTGCGGTCTTCGGAGCGTCTGCGAGCCCGGAGTTGCTCCACCAGGTTGCCCTCTGCCCAGGAAGTCAGGACCGCCACGTCCGGCAGGACAGGATGTCAGGTGAGCCTCTGCCAGGGAGACCCGGGGTCAGGGCTCGGGTGTCCGTGTCTACACCGCGTGCGTTCTGAGGTGTGCCGATTGGGAACCGGAGCCGGAGGTTGGGTCCAGGGAGTGTCTGGCCGTCGCCTTTGATGCAGCCTTTTATTTTTTTAAATCCTCCCAGGGAGCGAAGACTTATTTTCCCATTGATTTCAGAGAGGGGGGAGGAAGGAAAGAAACACCGGTGTGAGACCTTGGCCTGTTGCCTCCTGCACACGCCCCAGTAGGGAGGGGAGGGGCGGGGAGATCGGACCTGCAGCCCAGGTACTTGCTCTTGACCAGGAATCGAACTGGCAGCTCTCCGGTGCGTAGGCCGAGGCTCTCACCACTGAGCACACCGGCCAGGGCTCAGTGCAGCCTTTTGAGTGATGGCGGCATAGTGCCCTCCTGTCCCCCCCTAAGGCTTCGAGAAAAAGGCAGAGTGGGCTGCGGAGAGGCCCCGCATGTCCGTGCTCCGTGCAGTGCGGCGGCGGCGGCTGGGACTCGGTGCCACAGCAGCACCCGCAGTCTCGCTGCCCCGTGCGGCTCGTGGAAGCCGGGCGGAAGCCACGTGTGAGCCTGCGGAGCACCTCCCCGTCCCTGCCCTCAGCTGCTCGCCCCCCAGCAGGAACGAGCGGAAAGTGGTTCTCTTGCTGCAAGTCTGCAGTCAGTCCGGACGGGCTTCTGAACTTGCCCCGGCAGTGGGCAGCCTAGAGCACACGGTGTGTGGGGCGGGTTGGGGTTCTAGGTTCTTCCGGCTGTCCCTTGGGTGGCAGCAGTGACCTGGCCCAGACCCGGCCGTCGAAGTGGGACCTCAGCACGTCCAGGCTGAGGTGTGAGGAAGGAGCCTCGGGGTTGGGACTGTTCCGTTTGCCGTCCACTTCATAACCCTACACGGGCCTGCTTTCCTGGCATTTTCTCCCTCGACAGACTTCCTCACACAAAGCCACGGACAGGCGGACTTCCAAGAAGTTCAAGTGTGACAGAGGTCAACTTGTGAAGTCGGAATTACAGAAACTGGTCCCAAAGAGCCAGGCCGCTGCCCTGCTCCGAGCGCCAGCGGAGACCCCTGACGGAAATGAGCCCCAGGCGCTGGAGGAAGGCAGCCCATCTCCCCCGGGCGAGGAAGCCGGCATCTCTGCTCCACGGGGGACCGCAGGCCTTCCCTTCGGTCACGGCCGAGTCGTGAGTGACGCGTGCTCAGCAAGGACTGTCGACGGCCTGCCCCGCGCCCTCCCCAGAGGGGAGTCCGACAGCAGCTCTGCCGCGGGGGGCTCCGTGCTGCAGATGGACGGCAGCGCCCTCCTGGATGACGACAGCAACCAGCCCATGCCCGTGAGCCGGTTCTTCGGGAATGTGGAGCTCATGCAGGTGAGTGGGGCGCCGTCTCCCCTCTGGGGGTCCGGGGGCTGCGTGTGAGGACTGCCTCAGCCCCATAGCAGGTGCACCGTCACCTTTCAACCCAGGAGATGATGGGCAGTTGCTCACTGGGCACGCCCACCCTGTCTCCTCCACCGTGAGCCTGGCTGCTGGGCACCATCCCCGCAGGGCCTGCGCCTCCGGGCTGGTTGCCCGCCTTTCCTCCATGTGGACTTGGCGGTCCCACTGTCTGCAGAGGAGGCTGCGCTGTGGCCCACACAGGTGCTGAGGCAGAGGGTGGGGTGACTGATGAGGGCGTGTTCTCTCCCCCAAGGACCTCCCACCAGCGTCTTCGTCCTGTCCCTCCGTGAGCAGACGGGAGTTCAGGAAGATGCATTTCAGAGCCAAAGATGACGACGACGAGGAGGATGCAGAAATGTAGGAATAAAGTACACATGGTGACTGCCTTGCATATTCGGTGCGCTCACAGGTGACAGGTTAGGTTCCGGGACTTAGGAAAGTGATCTTCGGGAGGAGGTGTCCTTAAGCAGACTCCCTGGGGGGCTCCGCTGGGAGCCGAGCCGTCCTTGTAGGGGGAAGCCGCTGCTGCTGCTTGCACGAGGCGTCTGTCTTCGTCTGGACAGATGTGAGGATGGTTTGAGGCAGCCGCGGGCCGGGGTGAAGGAGAGGTGTTGGTAAAAGAAATGCCCCGTGAGTGTTAGCTGTGACGATGTGCCAGCCTCTCCCTCGCGCGGAGCTGGCCCTGCACGGGCTGACTCGGGCGGTTCCAAGAACTCCTGTCTCTGTGAGGCCGAGGTTGACCTTAGACGTTCTGCAAGAGGCACGTGGGAAAATAAAATATATTTTGAAAATATTTTAAAGAAGTCTGTGTCCCTGAAACTACTCCTTTGTAAAGGGTTTGGGACAAAGCGAGCCCTGCCCTGCCTGTCCCCGAAGGCCGGGTCAGCCTCTTCACCCAGCCAACCGCCCAACACCGGCTGCGGCCAGGCCTGCAGTGCGGCCCCGAGCCAGGCGGCGGCCTAAGGGCCCCTCCTAGGGGAGGGCTGGGACCCGAGGCGGGTGAGCAGCACGTTCCTCACTTGTGGGCAGCTGCCATCTTGTGGTTTTTAGGGTCTACATCCTGGCTCCCGCTCACGGCTCTGCAACCCTGCAGCTTCCTAACTGCTTGAGTGTTGTCAGTGAGCCAGGTGGCTTTGGGGCCCTGTGGGCGGGGCCTCCGCGGAGAGGAGAGCCTGGAGTTGAGTGTCTCCAGGGGCCAGGGACTTGGCCGGTCGGGACTGTGATGAAGCCCAGTGAAACCGGAGGACCGCACAGCTCGTCTGTCTTTTCTCGGAGACCCTCCTGCTGGGCGGTGAGCACGTGGTGAGCCTGGTGAGCCTGGGCAGGGCCGGAAGCGCCACGCCGGATCCCGCCCCCCTGGCCCTGTGCACCTCTTCCTTGAGCTTTCCGAGTCTAACCTTTCACAACAAACCAGTAGCCTGTTTCTCTGCGGAGGCGGCCAGGGCCGCACGGCGAGGGCTGCGCTATCCGAGCTGGTCTCCATGGTGTGGCGTGTCACCAGGCACAGCTGCACCCCCCTCCCCCGACCACACCTAGTCGCCTGGCCACAAGGAGTATCTTGTGTTGCATTCTCTCCAGTGGAAGGAAACGCTCTAAGACTGGTCTTTGCAAAGTGATGTACAGTCACACACGGAGCCTGCTGCAGTAGGGACGCAGCCCTTTGTGTCCAGCAGCCGGGCGGGCGGCAGGGTCACTCATGCTGTGTCGCAAGAGAGGCCATCCAAACCCCTCTCCTAAGACCGCCCGCCGCCAAGAAGGCTGCTCACACCGACACGCAGGAAACCGCACTTCTGTGGCTGGAAATGGAACCGCCGCCCCCAAAACCCGCCCTCAGAGCGCAAGGACCTTGGCAGCACCCGGCCTTCCCTCCGTGCGCAGGCCGGGAGGGGACGTGGGCTCCCTGTCCGCACTGCCGGCCAGACAGACGTGAGCTCCGGTGCGACGAGATCGCTCCTCCCCCACAGGCCTGGCTCAGCCCACGGCGCTCCAAGGCGCAGCCCAGTGAGGAGAGGGGAGCGATTTGAGTCAGGTTTGGAAAATCGCTGACCCCTTTCTTTATCCTCATTTCCATCAGTGAGTGCAAACGTCTCCGACGTGTCTATTTGAAAAACCTTTATTGCTTTGCCTGGTTCTCCAGGTGTGAAAATTCAAATGTTACAAAAGGTAAAAAACTAAATTTTAAAAATTCTGAAATAAATGCTCATTTTAAAACTTCAAGTATAGTTGTTCCTCGGTCCCCGCGGGAGACTGGCCCAGGAACCCCCACCCCACCCCAGAAATCAGAAGATGCTCAGGCCCCGATGCAAAACGAGGAAGACGGCCCTCCACACCCGGGGACTCCAACAGCAGCATGAAGCTACGAGGGCCGACTTCTAACACGGCTCAGAGCGTTAGTCCCTCGTAACCCTGCACCACCATCCCAGGGTTACAGCTGTGCGCAGACGCGCTGCCTCACGCCAGCACGTGTGAGACACACGTGGCCTCAGCGTCAGGCCGCCTGCCGGTGCATTTAACAGGCAGCTCGCATGTCCAGTCACGAACGCCTGCGCTGCTGCACAGCGTTGCCTTGGTACGCGTGGTAGGTTACCGCTTGGCCTAGAAGCCGGCGATCTGGGCCGAGCGCGGTGCCACAATCACCACGCCCCCCTCAGGCGTGGGAGGCCGTTTCCGGCCATAATGGCACAGCAGCGAGCACCCTTAGGCTCCTTGTGGGGTGTGAGCATTTTACCCCGAAAGGGTCACGATCCCAGCATTTGGAAGAATCCAGAGGGTGGAGCTTCGGTCTGAGGAATGGAGACCGGGCAGCGCTGTCCCGCAGGCAAGGGCGGCGGCCTTGGCCATGACGCCCTTCCGCGTGGCAGTTGTGCCACACAAGCAAGCAGGGTGGGTCAAGTTCGAGAACTCCGGTCCCTGACCCGCCAGCCAGGCCCCAGGCCCCGGTGTCCGCAGCTCTCGGGCGCAGGAGACGCGTGCTGAAACGTGCTGAGACCAGAAATCTGTGGGGAGGCTGTAAACGTGTCTTTTCAGAAGCTGTCGCAGTGGCAAGAAATAGCACCTGTTAAATTCCGCACGCACCAGGACGCGGCCCGCGTCAGGGGCGCTTGCGTGCAGCCCGCCGCCTCGTGGGCTTGGCCTGGGGCCTGTAGACCCTGCGCGGGTCGCAGCTGAGCCTGTGGGTGGTCTTCTTGTGGCAGGCGATGTGCACCAGCTTGAGGTTCTCGCAGGTGAAGAGCAGGCTGTAGAAGTACTCCCAGTCCACCTGCCTCCCGTCCCGCTCTCCGACCGCCTCCGCCAGCGTGGGGATCACCGTGCGCTTCTTCTCTATTCTGCAAGGGAGGGGAGGGCGGTCTGCCTGCTGGGCCCCCAAGGCACGGCCTCTTCCAGCACAGGCGCTGTGACACGGCGGCCTCAGGCAGCTGAATGGAGCAGTGCTCGCCGCTCACGGGAGAAGGCAACTGGGAAGCAAAGATTTCAGAGGAAACCACTCGGCCGCCTCCAGGAGCTGGGCGGCAGCGCCAGGGGGGAGGCTCGGCGCTGTCGCGGGTCGAGCACTCGGGGAACTGACTGGACCCTGAGCCGCCACTGAGCGTGGCCACAGCTGCGGGTCAGCTGCCTGGCGAGGCCTGATGATGGCAACGTGGCTGTGTCACTGGGTGGTGCCTGGTTCTTTAAACCCTGGAGGGCCCCCGCACCCGTGGACTCACATGTGGTCCAGGTTCCATGTGCTGAAGAGGACCCGGCTCTCCCGGCTCCCATAGGGGTTGATGGAGTGTCTGGACGCACAGTCGGCCATGTCGAAAGGACCCTGCCCCGAGAGAACAAGGTGACCGCCGCGCAGTGAGCCGTCCCCTCTGGTCTGGGGCCAGGAGGCGCCACCTCAGTCCCCGCCCAGCTCTGCGAAGCCCAGGTGTCATCGGCACTTGAGGCCAACCACACCTGACACCCCACAGAGGTGAAGGCCAGGACGGTGTTGGGACAGAGCCCCCTGTCCTCCCGAGGGGTGGCACCTGGGGAAGCAGTGCCCCGGGCAGCCCTCAGGTGATGGGGAGGCTCCTGCGGTGTCTGCCTGTGCAGCTCAGAGCGCCGGCTCCGGCCGATGCCCCCGGCCGGGGACTTGGGCGTGCCCAGTGCCCGAGATGTCACAGTGGCCACAGACCCTGACATCCCTGCGCGCTGTCACCAAGGAAGCTGCCCAGGGGGACAAAACACTTGCTTCCCGGAGGCTCCTGATGTCCCTCCTCGCCCCAGCCCCCCCAAAGGACCGGGGTGCTCCCGGATGCTGGCGAGAGCTCGGCTCGGCAGCTGTGACTCGCCCCGTCAGCAGGAGGCCCTAACCAGCAGGCGTGCCACCGGAACTTGTCAGAAATGCAGGTTCTCAGGCCTGTGCGACTGGAGCAGGCGCTCTGGGTGGGCCCGGCAGCCTTTCAGCAGCTGGCGGGGGGGGGGGGGGGGTGCGAGGCCTGCTGGTCGGAAGCCCTGGGCATTGTCCCGCCCCCCCTCCCTGGGAGGGCAGCTCAGCACTCGCCTGGTGGCCCCAGGGAACGGCCTCCCACTCACCTGGCAGGAGAACCAGCCTTCGGGCGTGCAGAGCCGGCCGCCGGCCTTGGCGCCCCTGTCGAAGTAGCTGCCGTTGTACTGCGCGGCCCTGAGCTTCTGGGCCATGGCGTCCACGGCCCGCGCGTACTCCTCCTGAGCCTGCGCGCCCACCACGGACACGTGCGAGCTCACCTGGAGGGCAGCAAGGACGTGGCCGGGCCGGAGCGGAGTGGGCGCCCATCCCAGGCCCCGGCCCTCGGCGCTCAGGCTGGCCCTCGCTGTCCAACCCGGGAAGTCTCCGCGGACAGGCGGACGGACACAACTGGGGCTCCGGACACCCTGCCCACCCCCCTGGTCTCCTCGCACTGGCCGCTGCTGCCCAGGGGGAGGCTGAGGGGAAGGGGGCCGACCAGGGGCTACCATCGTGCTGCATCCCCGCCCGCCTGCCTGCCACATGGCGCGCTCAAGCGCAGGTGGAGGCTGGCCCCAGGCGTGCTCCAAGCTGTGGCCAGCACCGGCGCCCCTTCCTGGCCTGCCCCAGGCAAAGGCAGCACCAGGCACCGTGGGGCTGGGGGTCCAGTGCTGACCGAGCAGCTCCGGGAAGCACGGCGCAGCCCAAGCCAAGCGGCCTTGGCCTCACCGCCCCCCGCGGAGCCCCCCGTGGCCCGCCCTCTCGGTGCAGGCCCACCTCTCTCAGGTAGGTCCGGATCCTGCTGGCACAGCTGAACCTCAGGTAGGCAGACTTGTTCCTAAACCGGGACTCCAGACCTGCAGGGGGAGCCAGGCAAGGGCCTGCATCCTGCCATCCTGGGCGGGAAGGGGGCGGGGGGACCCTGCATCCTGCCCTCCTGGGCAGGAGGGGGGAGGAGGTGGGGGTCCGGGCTTCGTCTGAGAAATGTGCCAGGCGTGCCTAGGGGAGTCTCTGTGCATGAGGGGGATCTCAGCGGCCACCCTGGGGCTTCTGCCTGGTGCCACCTTCTCAGGACGGCTGGCATCTTGGGGTGCTCAACAGGCTAGTCCGTAAGTGGGAGCCACCCAGGTGTCTGGCCACGGGCGGATGAACGGATCAAGAACATGCGGTCCCCACCCCATGGAATAGGCTTCACGCCACTACGGCCACGAGGGACCTTGTAGACGGGAGGCTCAGTGAAAGCAGCCAATCGCAGAGGCAAACAGTCTGACTCCACCTCTGTGAGGTCCCGGGAGGCGTCAGACCCACAGAGACTGGAAGAAAGGTTGGGTGCCGGGCTGGGGGAGCAGGTGGCGGTTGGCGTTTGATGGGGACAGAGGTGCAGTGTGGGAAGACGGAAAGTTCTGGAGCTGATGATGGTGAGAGCTGCACAGCAATGGGAATGTATGTAACGAGCCTGAGCTGTGTGCGCCCTTAACAATGGCTAGGATGGTGAGCTGTATGTCATATGTACTCCACCACCGTCCTAGGCTGCCTGGGACCAGCCCCCATGAGCAGGGAAGCTGCAAGCCCCTAGTTTGGGGAGTACCTCATCTGGGAGCCCCTAGTTTGGGGAGCCCCTTGTTTGGGGAGCCTCTCCCAGGGTGTCTGGCTCTGGGGAACCCTCCCAAGCCCAGCTCCCCAGGCCCCCACTCCCAGGCACCTTCGAACCAGGGCGGGTCCTCGGCCCTGGTCTCGGCCGCGATGTTCTCGCTGACCGTGTGCAGGAGGTCGGCCAGCAGCTTCTGCCGCAGCGGCGCCTGCTCGTCGGACAGCAGCTGCCGGGCAGCCTGGATGACCCCCACGTGCGGCCTGTGCAACACGCTGAGGAAGCGACTGATGTCACTCACGTCTGCCACCAGGAGGGGGACACACAGAAAAGCCATCAGTCCTTGGGCACCGCCTTGAGAAGGCACAGCGCTGACGGCCTCCCACGTGACGTTTTCGAGTCAGGACTTCCTTCTCACGGCAGAAGAACATTCCCATTTGAACCGGTGCACACGGAGGCAGTAAGCTGCTGAGCACATCTGGGTATAACCCAGGGGCTCCCAGCCTTCCTCTGGCCACGCCCCCTAAGCATCTCTAACACCCTGATGTCCCCCCGCACACCCCCCCCGACATAGAATTCTTCTTATTCAAAAAGTGAGCTCCTGTTCACGCGGAGGAAGCCGAAAAGGCCACGAACTTGGTCTAAACAAGCTTCCAAAGAACATGGCATCCGTGACAGAGAGAAATCAAAGAAGGAAAGGGCTGGTAAAAAGTAATAATATGAAGCGATATGAAAAAATAGCAAATGAAGTTCCAGAACATAATAGAGAACTGAAACTTATAAGGGTGTCACAACACACATTTGTATACTATCTATGAGGTGCCCAGAACCACAAGAAATGCAAAAAATTCACTGTTCACTCATTCTGAAACCTCCTGTGGGGCGTGTGCCCCACGGTGGGAACCCCTGGTGTGGCACTTTGTGTGGCCGCGAGCTTTCCCTTTTCTTGGGTACACACCTAGGAGAGCCGCCCGGTCACCTGGTGAGCGTCTCATGGTTTCAGGAACCACCAGACCTGCCCACGGCGGCTGCACGTTGGGCAGAGTGTGAGGGCCCCCTTGCTCCACCCGCTCCCCGTCCCTGGCATCTACAGGTGGGGGGCAGTCTCACCGGGGTGGCTTGCATGGCTCCGATGGCTAATGATCAAGCATCTTTCACCGGCTGATGGACTATTCGCACATCCTGCTTGGAGGAATGCGCACCAGACCCTTTCCCTCAGCACCCGGGGCCCGCCAGCCAGCCGCATGCTCCCAGGCCCCGCCACTCACAGCCCTGCCAGGCCCCGCCACTCACAGCCCTGCCAGGCCTGGCCCTCGGTGAGCAGCACAAGCTCCTCGTTGTCGGGGACGCTCCAGAAGTAATCTGCAGTCAGCTCCGTGCCATCCTCCCAGAGGCACAGGCGGGAGCCGGGCATGGGCACCTGGAGGAGCGGAGGGAGCGGAGAGGGCAGGACGCTCGCTTAGGGCCCAGGCAGACCCACCTCCGCGCAGCAGCAGCCTCACAAGACGCTCAGCACGCCGCCTGCACCACAGGGGCGCACGCCTGAGACAGGCACGCGTGTGTGTCGGAATGAGGGCACCTCCTGCAGGTCCTTCTAAAGCGTGTGGTCCCTGCTCTGCGGGAGGCACCACACACCCTTTCCAGCTGCTGCTCAGAGCGCTTACAATCCACACCCATTTCCAAACGGGGCTGCTGCCCCTGAGCCAGCAAGCGCACCCCCGTCCACGAGGGGCCAGGACCACGGCCTGGCGGGCGCCGTCTCCCGGGCACCGACTGATTAGGAGCACATCGCGCTGAAGTGACGCCTGGCCTCTGTCCACTGCGGAGGTTGCCGCTCTTGCTCCACACTGGTCGGTTTTATGAATTTTTAGGGCACCTCCTGTGTCACCCCCACCTCCTGTGTCACCCCCACCTCACATGTGCACACACCCCACCTCACATGTGCACACACCCCCACCTCACATGTGCACACACCCCACCTCACATGTGCACACACCCCACCTCACATGTGCACACACCCCACCTCACATGTGCACACACCCCACCTCACATGTGCACACACCCCCACCTCACATGTGCACACCCCCACCTCACATGTGCACACACCCCACCTCACATGTGCACACCCCACCCCACATGTGCGCACACCCCACCCCACATGTGCGCACACCCCACCTCACATGTGCGCACACCCCACCTCACATGTGTGCATCCCCCACCCCACATGTGCACACACACCCCTCACATGTGCACACCCCACCTCACATGTGCACACCCCACCTCACATGTGCACACCCCCCAGCGCTGGCTGAGGCCCAGCCCTGGAAACAGTCAGTGAGAGCAAGACAACAGCTGCATGAGCCACATTGGTGCTGCAGGGCCTAGAGGGGCCTCGGAGCCCAACCCCTTCATTCCACACGAGGGGAACCTGAGTCCCAGGGCGGCCAGGGGCTGCGTCCTAACCCGCGGCGAATTAGCAGATGCGCACTGGAAACAGGGTCCCCGAATCTCAAGCCAGAGTCAGGACCCTCAGGGTCAGAGGGAAGATGCCCCACCCCCTCCACAAGCCTGCACCCTGCACCCTGAGGAGCTGGAGGAAGAAGTGCCTCTTCCGGATCTCAAGGGACCAATGGCAGGAAATGGCTTTTCCCTGTACCCACCGCCGACTCCCGCCCACACCCTGGACTCCGCCTCTGACTGCCCCAAATTCCTCCAGAGCGGGTCAGGATCTGAGCAGGGCAGGCCTTCTAACGCTGTGTGCCCAGACGCGCACCTCTGCGCCCACGGGGGAAGTCTGAGGACCCCCCAAGTCTGAGAACCCCAGAAATCTGCAGCACCCCTTGCGCCCTTCCAGGCTCTGCCACCCGGCTCCTGCCTTGAAGTGAAGGCGTCAGCACAGAATCACAGGGTTTTGTCGTGGACCCCGAGACACTGCCGCCCCCGGGGATCCACGGAGGTCCTGCTCAGGTCCCCGCCTCCCGGGGCATGTCAGGGAACACACTGGGCTCCGCCGGTGCTGATGGTGACAGATGACGGGCCAAACGGAGCCCATCCCACCCAGAGCCTCCGGGCAAGCTCGCGTGGCCGCCCTCGCCCGCCCCGCCGCACCTGGAAGTGGAGGCACCCCTTCCGCAGCACCTCCTGGCAGCTCCTCCCCGCTATCCCAAACTTCTGCTGGCTGTGCAAGGCCCGCAGCTTGAACGTCTTGGGCTTCCGGAACCCAGACATCTTCAGGGCCTCTGGCCCCGCGGGCAGCCCCTGCTTGGCCCACTGCTGATGGACTCCGCGAAGGGGAAGAAGGCCGCGCGCCACCCCGCTGAACTACACTTCCCAGAAGGCCCAGGAAAGGGCGGTCCTGTCCTGGTGCGCATGCGCCATTCTCCGGAAACTCAGTTGCCCAGAAGGCCTGGGAAAGCGTGCGCGTGTGCGGCGCTGCGGGCAGGGTCGCGCAGGCGTAGAGGCCTGGCGGGCTGGGCCCGGTCTGGTTGTCATGAGAGCGGCGGCCGCGGCCCCGGCGCTGAGCGCCGCCGCTGCGAGTCGGGGCGGCGGAGGCGGCGCTACCTGAGCTCCGCCGAAGGCGCGGAGGTTGTGTGGACACCGTGGTCCGGCGGCCCTCCATCCTGACAGGTGGGCGCTCGGTTCCTGGCGTTTCGCGTCGGATTCTGCATCCTGGTGCCCCGACCTGTCCGTGCGGGGCGCCCGGCGATGGTGACTCGCTGCCCCGCGCGGGTTCCGTCCGCGTCCTGGTCCTTACTTACTTACTTTGGGTCCCCTCGCTTCCACACCCCAGAGGCACTCGCAGCCCTTCAGATCGCCCGACCAAAACCCACTTGGCTGTGTAACATTTAAGTTTCCTGGAGAAGTGGAAACAAGCTTTCCCTCCGGTTCTGGTAGCAGAACATTCGGAAGTTGCTAAAATGTGTCCCATTTGCTGTAGAGATGCCAGTGCCCCTGGCGCGCACGGCAAAGACTTCAGGAAAGGGACCTGGAGTCACCCTTTTCCCGGCGGGCCCAGCCTGTGGAGTGAGGGGGCCTTGGGGACACCTGCAGGCGGACGCTGGCTGGGGGTGACCTCCGTCCTGCACGGGGGCTGTCCGGGTTCCAGAGCCACTAACTGAGCACTCCGCGGTTGTCCCCCAAGTTGTCGGTGGTTTTTATAGAGCCTGTGCTGCCGTCCCCCTCCTCCCCGCCCTCCCCCACCCCGGAACCCTCCTGCAGCCCCGCTCAGGTCATGGCCATCGGGTTCTAACTCAGGAACTCTTCCCGGGCTCTCTGTCCAGGTTGCGGGGCCAACGTCGTGTCCCCGCCCGGCCAGACTTACTAGAGACCAAAGTTGCACCCCTCAGCTCAGCTCGGGACCCCAAGGCCGGCTCATCTTTAGGAGCAGGACCTGTTGCTCCCCGGCCCCTCTGGAAAACAGGTGTCTTTTCCTGTTCTCGACTGAGTGTGATGGTGGATCTTGAATCCGTACAGACTTGAAGCCCTACTCGCATTGCCAACGTGTGTGTGGACTCACTCCTTCGCCCGGCACTTGGGACTACGGTGGGCAAGGCCCTGAGGGCCTGTCCTGCAAACCTTCATGTCACCCCAACGCTGGAGACAAGGAACCTGAGGCCCGGCGAGGCCCAGGCCAGGGTCCCCCAGCTGTGTGCCCAGCTGCCAGTGGTCAGGTTCCAGCACCTTCTGCCGTGGCGCTAAGACTGAAAAGCAGGACCTTTTAAGCCCACGGGGAGGATGTGGCCACGATGCCATGTTATCTCAATAAATCCAAAACAGAGGACTGGCACTTAGGGACCAGGGAGGGGAAAGGGCTGGGCACAGCAGGGGCACCCTCCCCAGGGTGTCTGAAAAGGATTCCGTTTTGGCCACCCCCTTCCAGAGCCCTTCCACCTGGGACCCTAGGTGCCGGGGGTCTCGTCCAGCATCCAGAAGGGCTCAGGAATCTGGAGAAGGGGCTGCTGTAAATTATTAAAGCGTCTAGAGACAAAACGTAATTTTGGAGGGCCAGAGGAGCTTGGCTGTAGGAAGCAAGTTCTCTGTCTCTCTGGACCCCTTGCTTTTTATTAACACAAATTGTCCTAAGGCAAAGTAGATATACAGATCAAAGGCCAGGGTTTAGTACACAGAATCCATTGTCACATTGGGGGAACTGCCTATCGCTGTTGGGGTGTTTGGCCAGCAGGAGGCAGTAACAGGTAGATTAGAATGCCCCCAGCCGTCTGACAGCCAGCAATCATCTGTGCAAATCTTTAGGCGTGGGGAAATGGCCTCAGCCATTTCCAGCAGGCAGTCCGCAAGGTCCCATCAGCCTTTGGATGAAACTTCTTGCATTGGGATCCCCTTTATAAACCTTCAGGTGTTATGGGAGATACTGGGGCGTGGCTAAAGGATGTTACTGTGAAAAGTGCTTAAGGAGAAACAAGTTCTGTCACAGCGGTGGAAACATTGTGAGGGGTAGCAAGCCTGGAACGGGCCGTTTCAATAGATACCGCTGTTATAATATGTTACTAAGTTCCTGTTTCATTTTCATTTCATTTCTTTATTGATTAAGGTATTACACATGTGTCCTTATTCCCCCATTTCCCCTCACCTCCCATTCATGCCCCCACCCCCCTGTTGTCTGTGTCCATTGATTAGGATGACATGCATGCATATAAGTCCTTTGGTTGATCTGTCACCTTACCCCCACTGTCCCCTACCTGCCCTGAGGTTTGATGCTCTGATTGATGTTTCTCTGTCTCTGGATCTATTTTTGTTCATCAGTTCATGTTGTTCATTAAATTCCACAAATGAGTGAGATCCATTTTAAACAAGTGTCTCCTGCTCTTACCAACAGCCCCAGCCTACACGATGCCCCACAAGATCGGATTCGTGGTTGTCAGCTCATCTGGGCACGAGGACGGCTTCAGCGCCCGGGAACTCATGATCCACGCACCCACTGTCAGCGGGTGGAGGTCGCCAAGGTGGGCTGGGCGAGGGGCCTCGGGTGGGGCAGCGGGGGCTCGAGAGCAGGTGGGCTCCTCTCTCAGACGTCCGAGCCGCGGGTTGTCCGCTGCGCCACACCCCCACCTGTGTGGTGTCGTGCGTCTTCTTCCTGCTGCTTGGGTTTCTAAAGAGAACTTGTTGGACCTCTTCCCTCGGAACGTTACCCACGTTCACGTAAGAAATGTGCGAATACAAGAGAGGAGAAGGAAGACAGCGACCCGCCCGGTGTCGAGGCGCCTCCCCGCCGTCCGGCCTGCTCACGCCGCCTCTGCGCTGAGCTGCGGTGTGGGTTTGCAGGTTTCCTGGTTTGGCCTCTGACCGCTTGGAGGTCACACCTAGCTTTAGCCGAGGAGGGCTCTGGGGTTTGTCCTGATGTTGGTGCGCCTTTGTGCGCGGGTTCCGCTGGAGGGATGTGATCCTAGGTGCTGTGTTTCTGACAGGGGGGCGGGGGGCGGGGCGCGGTCATCATAACTGAGCAGAGGTCAGAGGGTGCTTGCTGAGAGCTGGGTCAGACCACGCATGGTCAGCATCGTCAGTGCCCTGGGGTGGCTGTCCCCCCAGCCCCGTCACCTCCTCAGTGTCCCTGCTCCTTGTCCCAGTCTGAGTAGAAGGTTCTACTTACTCCTGACTCATACACATGTAACATGCATCACAGTCTAAGTTCCGTCACGTAGTCACGTACCTGCCACTCGGCTTGTACTACGGACAAGCTGCATACAGATCCCACTTGAAATGAAAACATTGTTCCCTTTGGCGTTTTGTTGAGGGAACCCGGCAAGCCAGTCTCCTGCCCCTGCCTGAGTTCTGGAGCAGCTGAGAAATGAAACGAGTCGTGTGTGTGTGTGTGTGTGGGGGGGGGGGGGGTTGGCTCCTTCACTGTGGGTGAGGCTGATACTGGGGAGCGAGGGCTGTGTCTGCAGGCAAGTCAGCGGGCAGGACTCCGCCGCCCACAG
Organism: Corynorhinus townsendii; assembly: GCA_026230045.1. Taxonomy (NCBI): domain Eukaryota; kingdom Metazoa; phylum Chordata; class Mammalia; order Chiroptera; family Vespertilionidae; genus Corynorhinus; species Corynorhinus townsendii. Next base: position 220,065,472 of record JAPDVU010000002.1, read on the forward strand.
CCAGGCCGCCGCCCCGGGCAGCCGCGAGGGGAGCAGGAGGGACGCCTCTGGCTGCGCCTTCCCCAGGCTCCAGTCACCCCAGTGCTGCTCTCCCTGGGCCTGGGCTAGGCCCCGTGTCCTGCAGAGGCACCCACCCCACTCTCCTCGCCCTTCCGCAGAGTCCTTTGTGCTCACCGCACGTGCTCAGCGTTTGTGGGGGGAAGTCGCACATAAATAGCGAATGCGGCGCTTCTGGGCACCGACGGGGCGTGTGCTTGGCTCAGGCGTGGCCCCGGCCCGTCCCAGTGGTGAGGCTCAGCCTGCAGCGCAGCCAGTAGACAGGGACCCGCCGCCACCACACGGGCTCGAGCTGGGCTTGGCTGGGGGGCTCCTGCCTGCAGCCCAGAGTGGGGAGGGGGCTGGGGTCCTACCCGGGCACGGGGAGCCCCTCTGTGGCCGGCCACCACCTCGGACCTGGAGTCTGAAAGCTTCGGGGGCGAGAGGCGGCTCTGAGGGCGGCAGCTCCCACCAGCGCTGAGCCTCCGGCCTGGCGTTCTGCGCCGAGTGTCAGCTAAGAGGAACCTGAGCCGTCCACCGCCCTGGCCGGCGCCCGTGCCTCGGCTCGGCTGTGCGCTGCAGCTGTGCGCTGTCGCCTGCATCCGATAGCCACCTCCTGGGCTCGCTCCAAAGGGCTTTCAAGTCGCACAGCTTCGACGTTTGTCCGTTGCCTTCCTTTTCTCTAAGCAGCTGTGGGGGGTGGAATGCTGAGACGTGCCCTGCCCCTTCCCACCGCACAGTGCGCCACGCACGGGGCGGGAGAGCGTCTGTGGCGCAGCTGCTGGTTCCCGTGTTCCTGCCGCCCTCCTTCCCACGGGCACCTCTCACAGCCTTTGCTTTGCAGAGACTCAGTGTCAGGCCATGCCAGGCGGGGTGCCCCGAACCAGAGCCTGTCCGATCCGCCCCCTGGTCGCCAACCACCCCCTTTCTCGTCTCACTCCCCCGCTCATCCCTCAGAGTTCAACACGCAGCCGCCCGCCCCCCCTCGTCCAGGGTCTCAGTTACCCGCGGTTCAACCACAGAGTGAAAATACTTCATGGAAAATTCCAGAAGTAAACAGGGCACACGTTTAAAAGTGCCTGCTGTCCTGAGGCGCGTGATGAAATCCTGAGCTGTCCCAGGGACGTGAATCACCCTTTGTCCGGCGTCCCGCACTGTGGACCTCCCTGCCCGCCAGTCACGGGTCTCAGCGCTTGTGTCCCAGCCGCCCTGGTTTCCCTGGCAACGGGCCCAGCGCGCAGGGGGTCTGCTGGCGGCTCCGAGTTGCCCGCGGGAGGCCGTAGGTGCTTCCTGTGGGCGAGCAGGGGGAGGTCTCGCCTTCGTGAGTAAGAAGAGCGCGGAGGCTGCGGAGATCCGTGGTGAGCGGGCTCTCCCGCCCGGCTGCCTGGGACCTGGGGGGAGGGGTTCCATCCTCTCCCTTCCTTTGCCGTCTCGCCTCGGGCTGCTGAGGGTTCCGGCACGGAGCGTGAGAGCGCCTGTTGGGAGGGAAGCGGCGTGGGGTCTGTGGGTGGGAGACGGAGCGGGAAACGGGTTCCGACCGACAGCGAGGCGTTTCGGAAAGCGGCGCCTCTGCGGGGCCCGGCAGGAGCGGAGACACGACCGCCCTCGTCCCCGCGTCCCCGCGCCCCAGCCGTCGCTCATCAGAGCCGCTCAGTTAGCGGTGACCCTTCCCCTGGGCCTGGCCGCTGCCTGAGTGGCTGCCCCTCGCAGGGCAGGGGCGGGAGGACCGGCACCCGCAGGCTCCGCGCTGGCCGAGGCCGCAAGGGTTTCCCAGATTCACACCCTTCACTGCCCTCCTCCTCTGTCCCCAGGGAGCCCGCCTCCAGCTGGCATCAGCCTGGTGTGTCCCCCCCCCCCCCCCCCCGGCCTACCCAGCAGGGAGCCAAGCGGGGCCTGGAGCGGGGAGGCCTGCTCCCCATGTCAGAAGCTTAGGATAGGCTGGGCCGCTGGGGGGTGCCACCGCCGCCGAGGTCATGGTCCCATGGCCGCTCAGATGTCTGCGTGGGAATGGCCAGTCACCAGCTGGGTTATGGGGTGGGCTCAGGGCGAGGTTCAGTTGGGGGGTCCTTGATCAGAGGAGGTTTTTAAGGCCATGACTGACAGGACACCCCATGGTGATTGCAAAGAGGAGGAGGCTGGGACCCAGCCCAGGACACAGTCAAGGTCGCGGGGAGGGGAGGCCAGTGGGCTGAGGAGGTCTCACTGGGCACCATGGGGTCAGGCCCTGAATGTGGGGCGGAAGCCGCCTGCAGGGCACAGGGAGGGGCTCCTGCTCGCCCACGCTGGCTGAGGGCAGCTCAGGAATGGTGGGGACTGGAGGGGCAGGGGCCACGGGAGGCATTTCTTCACCTGGGGTTTCTAGAGTCTTGGTGTCCTGGTGGGAATGGTGGCGGAGCGGGCGGGTGTGGCCGGGGCCCCTGGCTCTGGTGGGGTCCGGCTGGATTGCTGGGCTTTATGAAGAGCGCTGCTGGGCGGAGAGGTGGGTGAGGGACAGGCCGGTGCGGCCAGTGGGCAGGGACACCGAACGCAGTGACTAGCAGCGTGTCCCCTGCTCCAGAGGCCCTGCGTGCTGGCTGTGAACCCAGTGTCACCAGCTCAGCGCACGTGGCTCCTCCGTCCTTGGCTCGGTGCTGCGTGGCCGCGTCACGGTCACGGTCACATCCCATGAGGCGGGGCTGGCGCTGTGGCTCAGCCGCCTCGCGTTCAGGGCTGAGCGTGCCGTGTCACTCCCAGAGAGACGGGGGCTGCAGCGTGGGCGATGCAGGCGCCGCCTCCAGGCACTGGAACACGTGTGGAAGGCTGCTGCCAGCCATGGCAGGACCTCCCCTCAGCCAGGGCTCCGACGTGTCGGCTCCTGCGGGAGGTCCGAAGGCTCCGTCTCGCCTGCCCGCACAGCCTCTCAGAGGCCCGCGTTGCTCTCGTGATAAACCGCAGTTTCACCTGGAGCCGTGTTCCCGCCGCTGTTCCCAGGCGGCAGGCCGGCCAGGTCCAGCCCTCGCTCCCAGCGCGGCCCACTGTGGGGAGCCGTGAGGGCAGGCGAGGTGTCCCCGGTGCCGGCCCCGTCGCCGTGGACCTGGGCTTTGCGGGCGGCGCGGTGCCGGCGCCCTCGGAAGCACGCCGCTCTGCTCGCAGGTGCTGCCAGTTCCCACAGGAAATCGTGGTGCAGATGGTGGAGCGATGCCGCATCCGGAAGCTGCAGCTGCTGGCCCACCAGTACATGATCCCCAGCAAGGTGGAGTTCTACGTCAGCCACTGCCTGCCCGAGTACCTGGTCCCGGTCCAGGCCGAGCGCTTCCGCAGGCTCGGGTGAGCGGGAGGGTGAGCGGGTAAGGGCCACCTCTGGGGACCCCACCTGGAAGCCCGACACTCACCTGAGCGCCCCTCCTCTGAGTCCTGGGCCCCACACTCGGATCCGGGTCCCGGGTCTGTGCCCCCCCCCCCCACACACACACACACACACACACCCGCTCTCTTTCTGGGCTCCTACGCGGCCACGCTCCCCTCCAGCCCCGTGTAGGTGGGGGGCCGCACTGGCCGCACTCCCCCAGCCGCCTGCTCTGTGCCCTCCAGCTACGTCTCCCTCTGCGACAACGAGAAGACGGGCTGCAGAGCCCGGGAGCTGAAGTCCGTCTATGTGGACACCGAGGGGCAGTTTCTGAAACTGGTTTTTCACCGCAATCACGCCAACAAGTACAACATCTACAACCAGGTGACACGCCTCCCCGTGCCAGCCCCCGGCTCTGCAAAGGGGCACTTTCAGTCTTCTGTGGGGGGCATCTCTGTGGGGAATGTGAAGCCCCCCCAGAGGGAGCCGCTGGCCCGGCGCGGTGCAGGCGGGGAGCCCTGCTGGTCCCCCTGCAGGCGGGAGCTGGGGGGAGCGGAGGGGGTGCGGAGGGCTCCTCACCTCGTCCTTCCTCCACACCCCTCCGCCACGTGTTTTCACCAGGCCGGGTTGGTTCCTACTTCAGCTACAGTGGTTCTCAAGAAGCGGGGCGGGGAGGGGGCTCCTCCCCCTCCGATGAGGATCAGACCCACGAGCCGTGGGAACCTTGGCGATGGTTTCTTTGTCTAACTTACCAAGCGTGTTGGTGTGGCCCACGTGAGCCTCGAGCAGATGGTTCCCTGAGGGGCTGGGTTAGCACTGGGAGGCTTGCCCTGGCCGGCGGGCCTCGGGGGCTGAGCACTGACCTGCGAACCAGGAGGTCAGGGTTCGATTCCCGGTCAGGGCACAGGCCCGGGTTCTGGGCTCGATCCCCAGTGTGGGGCGTGCAGGAGGCCGCCGATCCATGATTCTCTCTCCTCATGGATGTTTCTCTCTCTCTCCTCTCCCTCTCTGAAGTCAATAAAAATAATATTTATTTTTTAAAACCTGGGAGGCTTTTAGCTGCTATTGTTTTCATATCCTCTAAACATGGAAACGGCCCCTTGCTTCGGCATTGGAGTATCAGCTTATGTAACTTACAGCAGGGTCGCTGCCAACCCTGCTCACCCGCGCAGCATTTCACCGGGGCCGCGCTCCGTGCGCGGCCTCCCCTGGGGGGCTGTGACAAGGACGATGGTTGCCCACTTGCGATGGGTGGTTTCTGTGCTCCCCCAGGTCGCCCTGGTCGCCATGAACATCATCGGGGACCCTGTGGGCTGCAGCGATGAGAGCAACGTTGTGAGTTGGAAAGTTTAATTTCTACGGTTCTGTGCTGTTCCTTTCTCCTCCGAGATGCTCAACAGCCTTCTCGCCCCAAAGGCCGCCAGAGAGAAGCTGGTTGACCACTACCTGAGGCAGTGCACGGAGGACCCAGCCCTGGAAGGAACCTGCTCTGGGTAAGAGCCCCTCCCGCAGGCAGTGAGCGGGCCTCCAGGGGGGCCGCCCCCCAGGCGAGCAGGCCTCCCGGCGCCCTGTGACCACCCACGCCTCTAATGGGAAAGTCTTAACACCGGTAGGGGAAGGCCACGGTTCAGGCGCCTCCAGGTGCTGCCCTTCGAGGCGACCGTGTCTCGTCGGTCCGCGCGTTTCTCCCTGGAGGTTTCCAGCGCCTTCGGGAAGGGCCTGCCGCCACCCGAGTGTTTTAGCGGCTCAGGCAAAAGCGCAGGTGAAACCAAAGCTGTCGCCTGACCCAGCGGGCAGTTACCGGGACGTCCTGTCGGTCCGCCTTGAGACTGTGTGTGTAAGGAAGCGAGAACATGTCACGTGTGCTGTGATAAGTACGGTTTTTCCAGCTCCTCCCCCGTCACTGTCACAGCTGGTGCGCATTTGCTTCGCTGCCTCTTGCTTTGGAAGGAGGGCCCTTGGTAGGTCAGAGGCGGGAGCTACAGAGCCCGCTCGCACGGCGCCCTCCCTCTGCTCGGGGCCTCAGCACCCTCCGGCCTGCCTGCGGGTTACACAGCCGGGGCCTGCAGAGGGGCTGGTCCACAGACACGGAGCCGAGACCACCCGCCCCTCTTCCAACCGCCCCCCCGCAGACACAGGCGGCCACGCGGGTGTGGCAGGAAGCTGGCCGCCGCGCAGCTGCAGTGAAATTCCTCCTCGGCCTTGGCCGCACGGAGTCAGGGCTGCGGCATGGCCCCTGGGACAGGAGCCGCCGCTGCCATTTGCACAGATAACAGCCTGCGGCCGCTCAGGAGGCTGGGCCTTGCCCGGTGTGACCGTGGGTCTGGCTCTCTGCAGAGGCTGCCCCGCCCCATGGGCTGGCCTTCCTCACGACCCTCAGCCTGAGGCGGGCCAGGGCCGTGGGAGCGCTGAGGGCGAACTGACCGCCAGGGGGTTTCTGGGAAAATGGAGGGCGCTCTGGGATAGGACGGCCCTGGAGCCCAGGGCAGATGTCACATGACCTCTCTTTTCCTTTGTAAGATTTTCATGATGAGATGAGGTCTTTGTTTCCATCTCTGGGACTTAAGGGCGAGCGACTCAGACTCAGCCGGGAGCCTGCCTTTTGGTGAAGGTAGCTAGGTGGCCTTGTGGACACTAGAAGGTGGCCCTGCTGAGTCGTCGCTGGGCACACTGACGGTGCTCAGGGCTGCAGGGGCACGGACACGCGTTCATTCTTCGTCTCATTTACCAAGCGTGCTGTAACGCGGGCTGGTCCTTCGGAAGGCGGCGTCTCCCGTGTCCTCTCTGAACTCATTACGATGTACCAACCCACTTATTCGAGGACAAGTACCATTTTAGCTAAAATGTGCCTATATGTGAAGCCAAAGCTGACAGTGGCGTTTTCTGTCGCTGGTGTCCTCCGTTACTGCCCAGCTGCGACCTTAGACGGGCATTGTCAATGTCAGTGTCAGCATTAGACCTGCCTGCAGGGAAACTGAGAGAGTAGAGCGGATGCCTGGTCAGAAGCGGGCTGTGCGGCCGCATGAGTGTGTCCCGAAGGGTCTCATCTGCGGGCGGGAGGGCTGACGGCAGTACTGGATCCTTTGAGGTAAAAGCGCAGGAGAAGCAACAGCCCGGCTGTCATGTTCACGGTCACTGGGTGCTGGTGTGAAGCGGATGGCTGGCTGCCCGGCCCACCAGGCTCCGGCTCCGCGAAGGCCTGGTCAGCATTGGTCTGGGTCGGGTTCTGCCCCACACCGCTGTCGTGTCCGCGTGCCTAGAGAGAGCCTGGCACGGCCAACGGGGGTGGGGGGTGGGAGCGGGGCCGCGAGGATGCCGAGCGCGTGACCTGGGTACAGGCCCGAGTGTGAGCTGCGCAGCCAGCACTGACTCTGCGGGCAGCAGCGCCTCTAGGAGCTAGGGCTGGGCGTTCTCCCGGCTGTCTCGGCGCTGAGCCGGGCCCTCCACCCGCCTCCCACGGTGGGGACCTGGCTCTGAAGTTTGCACCTCTTTCCTGTAGGAAGTCTGACCACATCTCGCCACTAGACGACTTAGCTTTCGATATGTACCAAGACCCGGAAGTTGCGCAGATCATACGCAAGTTAGACGAGAGGAAGCGCGAGGCCGTGCAGCAGGAGCGCTACGACTACGCCAAGAAACTGAAGCAGGCGATCGCGGACCTGCAGAAGGTACCGCTCTGGGGCCGTCCCCTGCGCCCGCCCGCCCGCGGGGCTCGCACTGAAGATGCTGTCTGGCTGTGGGCGGGGCCTGGCCTGCAGGAGGGGGTGTGGGCTCAAGGATCCGGGCAAAACAGAGGCTCGGCCACGAACGCCTGGATAAACCTGTCGGGAGCCCGTGGGTCCCTCCAGGCGTCACCCCAGACGCCGGCAGGGACACATCACAGACGTGTTAGACGTCCCGCACTCACGCGGTTTCTTAGGCGCTGCTGCGGCCACGGGCGGCACTCGCTTTGCAGGGCGTGGCCGTGCGGCCAAGCCTCCCAGGACCCCTGGTCCCCACAGGACACGTAGGTGGTCAGCGCCTCTGTCGAGTGGGCGTGACTAACGGCTGTCTGCCCGGGGCGGGTGCTGTGTGCGCAGGTCGGGGAGCGGCTGGGGCGCTACGAGGTGGAGAAGCGCTGTGCCGTGGAGAAGGAGGACTACGACTTGGCCAAGCACAAGAAGCGGCAGATGGAGCAGTACCGCGCCCAGGTGTACGCGCAGCTGGAGCTGCACAGCCTGGTGGACGCGGAGCTGGTAGGTGCGGCTTGGCCGAGGGCGAGGGCGGGGCACCCGTGAGGGTCTGCCGTGCTGTCCGCAGAGCCGGCGTCTGTCCCGTGTGCCCACCACAGTGGCTCCCGCCTTGCCCGGCTCTGCCGGGCCTCACAGTAGAGCAGAAAGGGGCGGGCACTTGCTCCCCAGTGTTCCTCGTTGGTGAGAGGGGTTGCCGCCCGGGAGCCGTGGGAAAGAACCCCAGGGGCCTCAGCGGCCGGGAACACGCTCCAGGGAGGCGCTGCCCCTCCTCAGACCCACTGGGGCAGGAGTGCACCCCCGCTGCAGGTGAGAAGACGGAGGCTGAGCAGACCGAGAGGCTGGGCCCAGATCCCGCGGCACCGCTCCAGTTGTGTGATCAGACTGATCCTTGCCCCACCTGTGCCTCGGTTTCCCCGGCACACTGGCCAGGGGCAGTGGTGGGCACTGAATGAGCTACTCTGTCTGGAGCACTGGTCACCCGCCCAGTGCCTCACACTTGTTAGGACGACGCGGGGTAGGAGCAGTGCCCGGCTGGCCGCGGTCCTCGGGGCCAGCCAGGTGCCCATGTGCCTCTCCGCTGGCACAGCCTCAAGGGTGCCTCCACACTGTGACTCATCCACGTGCCCGTGATGACACGGACCCGCCGTGTGTCACCTGTGCGGCCCACACAGTGACCGTGCGGGCAGTGAGGGCGGTGATGGCTCTGTCCCGGAGGCCGGTGCCCCGGGGAAGGTGCGGGGCCGGGGTGGTGGCCCTGGGGATCACGCGTCCCTTTTCCCTAGGTGCCAAGGCCATTGGGTTTGCCGCTCCAGCCCCTCGTTCACTCCAGCAGCTCTTCCCGGCTGCCGCCAGCGCTGCCGCCACCTCAGGAAGACGGCGCGACAGAAACCCGGCTGGCAGAGCCGGTCCCTCTGGAGCAGCCCTCGTCGCGCTCCCTGGACGTTTCTCCTCAGCTCTGCCCCTCGGACCAGCCGCTGTCCCCCTCACACTCTTCCCACAAGGCCCACGTAGGTACCTCGGTCCCGTGGCATGAGGTCCACTCAGCGGGCGGGCCAGGCGCCTGCGTGGGGGGCGCTGTCCCGTGCAGGGTCTCACTCACTCACCTGAAAGTCAGCGTCACATGGACTTGTCCGCGTGTCCGTCTGCTGGGAGATGTCGGCAGAGGGTGGGCAGCAGCCAGGGCCCGGCCGGCTCAGGAGAGGAGGCGGGGGAGACGTGGAGGCCGCTGGACAGCGGGCACGTGAGCTCGGGCAGCACATTTCCAGGCCGTGACTAGGGAAACATGGCCTGCTTGCCCATTGGGCTGACCCGCTGGAGGCAAAGGGTAGGAGGCAGCACTGGCATCGCTTTCTATTAGGCTGCGATGGGAGAGGGGAAGGAACGCTGATTGCGTTTTGTCAGTTGCGCCTGCTGTCGTATAAATGTTCTGATGACGCTGGGATTTAGCACGGACCCTCGTTCAGTCTGAGAAGGCCGTGGCGGCCAGCCTGCCGTGTGGACGGGTGGCGGGCGGGGTCCACACGGGAGCTCTGCAGCCCCTTCCTCCCCTGCAGCCCGAGGCCCTGCCCTATGACGAGCGCCCCCTTCCCGCTGTCCACAAGCAGCCGGGGGTGGCCGTGGAGCCAGACAAGAGGGACCTGGAGGCCAGCGAGGCTCCCCGAGCGGGTGCTGTGGGCGAGCCCGAGCCCCTAACGGAGAAGGCCCTGAGGGAAGCCAGCTCTGCCATCGAAGTGCTGGGGGAAGCCCTGGTAAGAGGATGCCATGGGGGGTGTTGTGTGTGCGTGTGTGTGTGCGCGTGTGCGCGCATGCGTGTGCGTGTGTGTGCGTGTGTCTGCGCGCGCCCACGTGGCAACCCCATGGGTGAATGAGTGACGTCCAGTGTCCCGTCCTCTCGGCCCTGCTCAGCTCCTCAGAGCCCTGCCCGCGGCTAGTTATGGACTCAGCCCATCGCATATTTGGTCTCCCTGCTGCCCTGCTGCCGTCCCTTTCCCCAGCGTGGCCCTTTCTCAAAGAGCCGCCTCCTGCCGCGTCCGCGGAGGGCAGCTCCGCTTTGCCCGCAGCGATGTTCCGGCTCATTTGCGGGGGGCCCTCTGCGGTCTTCGGTCCAGGGTCCCCGGAGAGCCTCCTCTGACACCACGCGTCAGGCGAGCCACTGTGTTCCCAGCAGCCCCCTCGCCGTCCACTTCCGCACCCGCGCCGAGTACCTGGGGTCGAGGCTGTGGACGGGCTCAGCCTCGTCTCTGAGGGCACGCCTGTGCCCCCGGGGACCTGCCCGAGTTCTCCCCCGTGGGAGGGAGGGGAGCTGGGGAGGGGGAGGGGGAGTCTTGTGCTGATCGCTCGGTGAATGAAACAAGGAAACGGAAGCGAGGGTTTCGGATCTCAGTGAGGACTCACTTAACACGGTGTCCTGGAGCCCAGAGCTGGCCGTGAAAGCAGCTCCCCTGTGCCACCAGCCCATCCCGGGAGCCACAGCCGTGGGACAGGCAGCGTGTGTCCTCGCACAGGGAGCCCAGCGCTGTGTCCCCAGTTCCCAGCCCATCGCGCTCGCCACGGCTCAGGAGCCTCGGGTTTTCGGGCAGAAAAGCGGCTCTCGGAATGCACAGTGCGCGCGCTCTGGGGGCCTGGGCTTAGAGAGGGTGTGTTTTCCACTTGAAACAAAGGCTCGGGGGGCACAGTGCTGGGGCAGAGATGTCGCCGACACCAGGGAGTAAGCAGGGCTCCCGCCCGCAGGTGGCTCAGGCCTATTCCAAGACGTGGTCGTACCGGGAAGAGGCGCTGCTCACCCTGTACCAGCAGCTGGTGGACACGCCGCTCGGAACCCCGAAGGAGGACCTGAAGGGCCTGCTGCGCGCAGCCATCTTTCTCATCCAGAGGTCCATCCGGGACATCGTGACCCCCGTGAGTCCCTCGGCCCTCAGGGCCAGTGTCTGCCCCACCATGCCGTGCCGCTCCCGGGAGGGAGAGGAGACAGGAAGTCCCCGGTCACAGGAAGGGCCAGCTCCCTCCGCGGGGCCAGCACCGAGGCGCTAGGAGTGTCCGTACGCCGGGCGCCTGTCCCTCTGTCACTCGTGCTGGCCTGAACAGCCTCGCCTGTGCTCTGCAGAGCCGGTCAGAGGCCTGGGCTCCAGGGCTCTCGGGCATCCAGGCCCGGTCTCAGCGTTTAGGAACCTGGGGCTGGGAGCTACTGTGGAGCTTACTAACTGCGAGGCCTCCAGGTGAGCGCCCCTGGGTGCACCGCCGTCTGTTCTGTGCAGGAGCTTCCCCAGCTTGGCGGGGCTCTGTGACCGGGGCATGGGGGGATCGCGTGCTTGGGGCGCCAGGAAGTGAGAGCGAGGGTCTCCGTACGCGAGGACCTATTTAGACAGCCGTTTGCGGGTGCCTTTCCCAGCCCCGCGGACAGCATGGAACGGTGTGCCTGTTCGTCCCTGAGAGGAAGCCCCGTGCCCCTCTTGGCGGACTTCAGTCACAGCAGCGCGCCTGCCTCCTGCCCTCTCCCTAGGTCTTCCAGGCGTCGCTGAAGGTGCTGAAGATGGTCGTCACGCAGTACATCCCCAGGCACAAGCTGAGCAAGCTCGAGACGACGCACTGTGTGGAGAGGACCGTCCCCGTGCTGCTCGCCCGGACCGGAGACTCTTCTGCCCGCCTGCGGGTCATGGCTTCCAATTTCATCCAGGTACGCCGTGCGCGGGTGCGCGCCGCGGGGGGCACAGCCCTGTGGGGCGGACTCGGTTCAGACGGGGCGGGTCCCTCTGCTCGCAGCACGCGCCTCATCCTTAGGGCCCTCCTGGACTTCCCTGGGCTCTGACAGGTCTGTTTGTCTTTGATACGAACGTTGATGGGGAGGCACACTGCTTTCCTGGTGCTTCTCTCATTCGACACACGCTGTTCGCTTTTAAAACACAAACACGTGATGAGCTACATCAGGATGGAGAACACGGGGAAACAATAGCAAATGTGTCCCTGTCCTGATGTAAGCGTTTCCCTCTGGACGAGTGAGCGTGCGGCCTCCAGGCCAGGTGAGGGGAGTGCTGAGCTGGCGGGAGCTGGGATGGGTTTGGGAACGCGGCTGCCCTGGGGGGGCGCAGCTGGGCGGCCCCTCAGCTCTCGGGCTCTGGAGCGAACGCCTGCGTGTGGGCTTCAGAAAACCTGCGCGTCTCCTACACGTTTGTCCACAACGTGTGGCCGCACGCCTTTCTCGGAAAGGTACCCAAAGCTTCCAGGCTCCTCCCGGGACCACTCTTCCCTCTGAGGAGTCAGCGTCATGTGACTCGGTCAACTCTCCCTGTCGGTAAACAGGAGCGGCCCTGCGCGCAGGCGAGAGCAGTCATCCTCGGGTCGTGCAGTGCCTCCTGCCAACACTGCGGCTCTGGGGGGATGTTGAGGGCGGACACGTCCACTTCGGAGGGTTGAGCCCTTTGGCTCTGAGTGTCGGGGCGCTGACACCTCTGCTGAGGCCGCTGGGGCCCAGGCATGGGCTGGCTCTGCTCTGCACACGGCCTGGGCGGCCCCGAGCTCCCAGCCCGTGGCGTCTGCCTGTCACTGAGTCGCTGCCTGATCTTCAAGTGGCTGGCAGGCTGAGCACGAGGAAGCTGCGTGGACAGGGAGAGGGGGTTCGGGCTGGGCCCTGCAGGCTCCTAAGCGCAGCCAGCCTTCCGTGTGGCCTCTCACGCGCTCAGTATTTCACCTCGCCTTCTCTCCCCGGGGTGACTCGGTGACAGTCACGTCTCTTTCTGTAACCTTGACTTCCAAAGCGCCGGTCTGCGCACAGGTGAACGTGGCGGTGCTCGCCTTTCCCATCTTGGCCATCAGCAGCCCCTCGGCTCCTGTGCGTGGCTGACTCGGGTCGACCTTTAATAAATGCTGAAATGGTCCACAAAGCCACGCTAACTGCTCTCAGGGTTCAAGAAACCAGAAAACCTCTTCCTTCCTTGGGGAGCTCTGAGGGGAGAAGCCCTGGGCCTTGGATCCGCTTTCTCTGACACTCGCACGAAACTCCAGGCGCCCGTGGCTTCGTTTCCTCCCCTTTGGGATCTGCTCCACTTGTTACCGCATCTTACACACCAGTGTGTGCTGAGGGACCGGTGACCTCACACCCGGGTGTCCCTGCCGTGTTTAAGACTTCGCCTTCCTGGCTTCTATGAGGAGCCTGTCGGATGGGACTAAGTTGCCTCCAGCACTTCCAGGGCCGATGGCTAACGGTGCGGCTCTTGCAGGAGATGGCCCTGTGTGAGGAAGTGCGGTCTCTCCAGATGGTCCCGTCCTACTTGGTGCAGCCCCTGAAGGCCAGTGTGTCGGCGCACCTGGCCCTGAGCCAGGTGGCCCTGCTGTCCCGGCTGCTGAGAGACCTGGGCACCGACAGCACGGGCTTCACCGTGGACAACGTGATGAAGGTAAGCGTGGGAGCGTCCGTCTGAGATGGGATCAATGCCTTGCGACCTGTCGGGGACAGACTCGGGGATGTGCACCGGGAGGTGAAGGCGCAGGCAGGCCCTCCCAGAGCCCGTCGCGGGGAGGCCAGCGCTTTATTGCTGGAAGCAGGACCTGTAACCCTGGTCACCCAGGTGGGCGAGGCCTGGAGCTGACCCTCGTCCTCCTGTGTAAGTTTGTGACGCGCAGTGTCGGGTGTAGGGAAGGGTGTGCCGAAAGCGCTGACGAACACAGTGAGCGGGCAAGAGCAGAACCAGCTCTGCGTCCGTCCCGAGGCCGCGTGCCTGTGTGAGGCCGCAGCAGAGAGGGCCCTTTCTCCCCTCTGCCCCGGGGGTGACGACGGGCCTGCCTCTCCGCTCAGTTCGCAGTGCGCGCCCTGGAGCACCGGGTGTACCAGGTGCGGGAGATGGCCGTCTGCGTGATCCTGGACCTGTACCGGCAGCACGGCGCCCTCGTGCTCCCCTTCCTGCCCCCCGACGACCGCACCTCACGCAGGAACATCCTCTTCAAAACCATTTTCGAGGCGTTTGCTAAAATCGACGGCAGACCCACAGATGCTGAGATCAGGGTGCGTGGGCGTGGGAGTCCCGGTCTGGGCCGGCTGAGGAGGAACTCAGGCGGGGCAGTAAGCTGGTGGGGTGGGGCGCCCGCGCCTCCCTCGTGCCTGCCAGGCCTCTCCCCGCCTGGAGAGGCGACGGTGTGAGGACATTGAGGACATTGCGTCTGGACCACCAGGAAGCAGCTCTCCCGTCAGCTGGCGGCTGGCGTTTCTCTCTCGCCCTGGGTCAGTCTTGGCGACGACTGCAGCGTGTGAAAGGCGCCTGGCGCGTGATTTGTCTCCCGATTCGAAAACGACTCCACAGCGCTGCTAACGGGGTGTCGTGTTCATTCCAGGCCCAGAAAAGAGCAGCCGCAGAGGAAGCAGAGGGACAGAAGAAGGAGGAAATTAAAGCCCTGCAGGGGCAGCTGGCCGCCCTGAAGGAACTGCAGGCCGGGGCCCAGGTGAGCCGGGTTCACGTGCGGCCGGGGTCCAGGGTGGCCCGGGGTTCACATAGGCCTGAGGTTCGTGTGGGGCCGGGTTCACGTGCGGCCGGGGTTCACGAGTTGCTGGGGTCCGGGTGGGCCAGGTTCACGGGGTCTCCCCCTGGGCTTTGGGTTGGAGCCCCGTGACCGTGGACTTGGTGACGGAGACGCGTGGCACACCGTTGAGCTTCTCGGCTTCCGCCAGTGCACCTCTGTACTTCATCGGGAGAAATGGGAGGAGCGCTCCACAGCTCGTCTGCATGCTCTTGGGAGCGGGGTAGGGTGAACTGCTGCAGACGCTGGGCCTCGGTCACGAGGGTCCAGAGCTCCTTCAAAGAGGAGGTGAGGGCCAGGGTGAGCGAACCCCCAGGTTGCTGGCGTGTCTGATGGCGGCTCTGTAGGGAGGGGGTGGAGGGAGAGAAGCAGCTGCCCGCCCAGGTTTTGAGGCCTGAGGGACTGGATGACTGAGGACACTGTGACCAAGACGGAGCCAGGCAGGGCAGGCGCGGGGAGAGCGGGAGGCCGCTGCTGAGAGTGGGGAAAGGACTTGGAGGCCTGAGCAGAGGTGCCGAGCGAGCAGCAGGCCCGGCGAAGGCTTGCCCGGGGGCTCCTGGCACAGAGACCACCCAGGCTGGGGCCCGGAGGGAGCGTGTTGGAGAGGCAGACGAGGGCAGGCCGGGCAGGCAGGTGCACGGGCGCCCTGGGAGCCGGCGAAAGGGCTGCGGAGCGGGGCCTGGGAAAGGCTGAGGAGCCTGTGCTGCTAGGAGCCCAGGTGGGGCGGGCGCTGGCAACCGGTGAGCCTTGACAAAGGGGCGGGTGGCCGTGACAAAGGCGGGTTTCCAACCCTGGCGTCCTGGGCAGGCCCTGGAGGGAGGCCCAGGAAGGGTGACCGCAGAGCTTGCACCGTGGAGCCTCTCCCAGAGCAGGGCTCTGTACGCAGGACGTGGCTGCCAGTGGGTGCGGGCGGGGCAGCGCCGTGTTGGCAGGAACTCGAGAGCAAAACTTAGGAGCACTCCCAGGATCGAGGCGCATCTGCATGGCCTCGCTCTGAGCACTAGCCTGCCCGCTGCTTCTGTTTTAGGAAAACGGAAGTGAGGCCGCCCAGACGAGGAGTCCAGGTACGTGAGTGGCGGCCCGAGGCCGTGGGAAACCTCTGCCCCCATGGGCGGCGCTCCCTGCTGCACCTCAGACGCGGGTGGGTTGTGACGATCCCCTTAGTCACTTGTGGTTTTAAATACATTTCACACCGAACGTCACCAGCTTTAAAAAACTGGCTGCCAAACTTGGAAAATAGTTGGCATAAAAGTGAGTTAAATTGCTTTCTCTTTACGTTCTCAGACTCTGACAGAAGGTGCACAGCCCCACGCAGTACCCCCGAAGCTGCCGAGAATCCAGACCTGGACAAGTGCGTACAGGGCCCTCGCCCCGTGGGGAGTGAGGAGGGACTCGGTGTACACGCTGCCCAGCAGCTGCTTTCTCCCGGTTCACTGGGGCTCAGTACCTTAAAGCTGGCACCTGCCCCACAGTCAGCCTCAACTCTGCACCAGGCAGGCGGCTACCCCGGCTGCGCCCAGCCGACGGCAGCTCATTGGTCGCAAGTGCTGGTCCCGGCTCTCGGGGTCAGAGCTACAGGGCTCTCCCAGCGGTGCAGGCGGTCTGCAGAGCCACGCAAGTCTCTGCCTCTGCTGTGACTCAGGATCCTTCCTGCTGGAAGGGGTGCTGGGGAAGCTGACACCCCGACTCCGTGGAGCCCCTTCAGGGCAGTTTAACAGAGGAGCCCCCCAGCGCCCCACCCCTCGCTGGAGGCCCACCGCCGCCTCCAGCCACCTGAGGCCCGGCGCAGACAGCCGCTGAGGCCGCCAGCCACCGAGGCCGCCAGCCACCAAGGCCACCCACGCCTCACGCCCGCCTCCTGCCTCCCGTTGCAGCCTGTGCATCTTCTGCGGGGAGCGGAGCGCGGCCTTCACGGAGGAGGGCCTGGACCTGCACTACTGGAAGCACTGCCTCATGCTGACCCGCTGCGGCTACTGCCGACAGGTCAGGTCCAGTAGGGTCAGGCGGGGCGGCCGCTGCCCACAGGTCAGGTCAGGTCAGGCAGGGCGGCCGCTGCCCACAGGTCAGGTCAGGTCAGGCAGGGTAGCTACTGCCGACAGGTCAGGTCAGGCGTGACGGCCGCGGCTCGCTCCGTCCTGAGCGGCTGCCTGGACGCTAAGGCGGCGTGGCAGTGCCCTTAAGACTAGGACTGAGCAGGACATGGGGTCTTTAGCCGAGGAACTAAATGACGAGCTCACCTTGGGCGCTGGGAACTCAGGACCATGGGCACAGCCATGAGCACAGGTGGTGCCGACGGCCGGGGCGGGACACGCGCACCAGTGCCTCAGCTGCCGGCTTTGTCCTGCACTTCGGTTCGGCTCCAGGTGGTGGAGATCGCCAGCCTGACGGACCACCTGCTGACGGAGTGCGACAAGAGGGATGGGTTCGGGAGGTGCTACCGCTGCAGCGAGGCTGTCCCCAAAGAGGAGCTGCCCAGGCACGTCAAGTCCCAGGACTGCCACCGTGAGTGCCCCTCGGGGCCGGGCCCGGGCTGCTGGGGAGGCCGGCAACAGGTCCCTGGGCACCACGGGCACCCTGGCTCCCTGCCTCACCCATGACCCACAGGGCAACGGGGTCTTGTCTCGCTGACACCATTTCAGCTGCCAAACCAGAGAAGCTGGCCAACCGGTGCCCTCTGTGCCACGAGAACTTCACCCCTGGAGAGGAGGTGAGGCTCGCCGGGTGCTGGCACGGTGGGTCTGAGCGGCGTCTGTTTCGTGCCGTCCGTGCCACTGGGAGGAGGCTCAGCCTCGGGGACAGGTGCGCTGAGGGAGCCCCTGTTCCCATCTGGGCCCTGCCTGTGGGCCCTGCCTGGTGGCGTGGCCACACTCCGTCACACTCTGGTCCCTTTTGACTCATGAAAGGGAGCCAGCGGGTCGGGTTTGGAGAGTCTACTTCCTGTTCGCTGCCAGGCGCTCCTCCCTCCCCGTGCGAGCCACGCTGCACAGGTGGAGTGGGGTCAGGCCTTCCCTCCTCCCGCTCCGAGCCCTGCAGACATGGGCTGCAGCCTCCGTGTTCCTGGACTTGTCGTCCCACAGCTGTGAGCGGACGGCCTCTCAGCACACACTCCGCGGCCATGGCTTTCTCCACGCCCATCCGTGCTGCCCTCACAGTGACCTCGCCGCGCGGCTTACAGGCCCCTTAGCACCCCGCAGTCTCGGCGGCTCAGGAGCCTGCACGGACCCGCCGGGTCCTCTCTTGGGGCCCCACGGGTGGGGGCGGGGTGGTGGGGGCTGTGTGCACACCGGAGGGCTCCACAGGGAAGATCCTCTTTGAGCTCCCTCCAGGGCGGACAGGGCTGCTTGCTTTGTCACCGGAGGACGGAGGACGGGTCCCCTTTCCCGGCGCTCCTGCTCTCAGCTCCAGGCCACCTGGCCCCGCCCGTGCCCTCCCTGAACTGCTACCCTTCCGCACACCCTCCCGTGACGACCGTCTCACTGTGCGCTGCCTGGGGAGGGCCGTGGGAGGTGGGCTGCGCCTTGTGATCGGCCGAGCCCCAGGGAGCCGTCCACAGAGCACCCTGAGGCCACAGACCCCAACTCCGCGGCGCCTCTGGCTGCCTCTTTAATGACAGGCACCTGGTCTGGGACAGCAGCGGAGGCTCCGCCCCCTGGTGACCCCGCGGCCTCTCGTTCCAGGCGTGGAAAGTCCACCTGATGGGCCCCGTGGGTTGCACCATGAACCTGCGCAGGACGCGCCTGCTGTTCAAGGCTCCGGCCCTGCCACAGGGTGAGCATGAGCCAGCCGCTCCCTCCGCGGCCCCTCGGCCGGAGCGGCTTCCCGTCCGGGCGCCAGTTCCTTAAGCAGCGGCTTCGGTCAGACCCGGATGCTTTTCACTAGGGAACTTCCGGCCGCGGGCCGGCTGCACCCGTACTTCCGGGTGAGAGAGAGGCGAGGCCCTGAGCCAGAGGATGGGCGTCAGCGGCGTGTGCGCGTCGGTGCCAGGCGCTGTGCTGGCTGCACACCCTGGTCCCATTCCGGCCTGTGACCCAGGACACGAGGGGCGGGGAGGGGGGAGGCCAAGGCCACACCCCAGGGAGGAAGCCCAGTCACGTGGCTGCTCGTTCTCCGTTTCTGGAGCTGAGCTGTTGAAGCCAAAAGCAGGCGAACGGCTCGGTCTCTCCGCTGACCCGCGGGCGCCATTTCCTCTGAGCTCACGGTCCTTCCTCTCCTGCCATCCCTGTGTGTCTGCAGCAGCCACCTGAGGTCACCGCCAGGTGGCCGCTGTCCTCTGCTGACCCCACCCGTCAGGCCAGCTCCTGTGGACGAGTGCCGGGGTCCCACCCTCCTGCTGTCCTCCCCCGCGTCCGCTGATGCCCGCCTCCGACCCGTCAGGTGCTGTGCGCTCCCTCGGGCGTCCGTCTCCTCCTAATGGTGCCTGTGCTTTCTGTTGTGCCCACCGCAGGCAAAGGCCCAGACCCGGCCCAGCCAGGGCCCTCGGGGCCGAAGGCTGGAAGCAAGATCCCCACCCCAAAGGGGGGCCTGAGCAAATGCTCCGGCAGGACCTACCGGAAGCAGTGACCCGACAGGCCCAGGCCCCTTGGTTCGAGCGGACCGAGCAAGCTCCTGATCGTGCACACGCCTCCTACCAGCCATCTGCGGCCGGCCGCCCTGCGCCGCCACTGTCCTCGCGTGTGTGGGGCTGGCCCAGCCGACAACCAGCGCTCTCGCCCGTGTCCAGCTGGCCGGCCGGTCTGACTTTGCCAGGCCGGGAGCGCAGGCGTGGCCGTGCTGTGGGAAGAGACCCTGAACCCGGCGCTGAGGAAGCTCCTGGAAGCAGGTGCCGGGTTGGGCCAGCGTGTCTCAGCACGGCACCCTCTTCCTTCGCAGTGACCCTTGCTGTGGTCTGTCTCAGCCACGGGCTGTGGTCCCTGCGGGTCACGGGACAGGAGAGCGGGGCAGCTCGAGCCCACCCCCTCCCCCTGTGCCTTCTCTCACGCCTTCTCCCGTAGGCAGCGCTGCAGAGCCTGTGTTCTCCTCTGTGACAGAATAAAGGTTAATTAAAGGCAGTGGCGGTCACCAAGAACTGGTCCCTCCAGCACTCACGTCTGGGCTGGCCTGTCCCCATCCCCATCCCCCTCAAAGCCAGGCCGGAACTGGAGCTGAAGGGCACTTTTCTCAAACATCCAGATAACACTGAAACCCAAAACATCACTCCCAATGGCGAAACCAAACCCCCACATCCAGTCTCCTCCCAGCTCCTGCCCAGCCCCTCCCCCAGGAGGGGGTTCCACCGGCCTCCTCATCTCCGGTGGGGGGGGGGGGGGCCAGTGTGTGCCTGAGGCCTGCTAGGCCACGCCCACCCCACGGGACCCCAGCAGCTGCCCTCGCTGTACCCTCGTGGCCAGGGGCCCGACGCCCACTGCCGAGCGTACAGCAGGCTATCGGGAAGCCGGCCAGAAGGGATGACATGTACACACGACTAGTGTATGGATATTCTAGTTCGCGGCCTGGGAAACCAGAACACGTAAACCAATAGTTATTGGAGCAGTGTCCTCCCGGCCACGTTAGCAACCATGGATTTGCACTAATCTACCACCATTTTGGGTAAATTAATACCTTCTCATATGGTTGACTAGAAATACTGAGCAAGACTGACCAACAAGACTACCTTTAAAAAATACTGAAGTGTGGGGAGACGAGGTAAAACTCTCCTCGACCAAGCGGAGTACAGCGGCCGAGATGATCACAAAATGGTCCTTTTCGGCTTCTAAAAGATGCTGGCCATTTTCTCACCCACTTTTGAAATACAGATAAAACATTTTTTAAAACAGAACAATGAGAAAAGTTAACTAATAATTATTACTCTTTTCTCTCCAAACAAAAACTTCTAAGAAGTAGGTATAATGTTTTCTATATAACTTAAGAATATTTGTAAAATGTTTAGTTTTTAGTGATTGACAAAATTAGGCGATTGACTTAAAACAGATTAGTCTTGCCCTGGCCGGTGTGGCCCGGTTGGGCGTTGTCCCATTCACCAAAGAGTTTGCCGGTTCAGTTCCCAGTGAGGATGCCTGCCCAGGCTGCTGACTCCGCCCCCCGCAGGGGTGCACAGAAGGCAGCAGGTGGATGTCCTGCGCTCACATAGACGTTTCTCTCTGTCCTCTTCCCTCTCTACAAATCAATAAAAATATGTTTAAAATAAAAACAATAAAACAGGTTAGCCTCGCTGGTTACAGAAGCTTCGTGCATTTGTGGTGAAATGATCCGTGGCCGTGAAAGCTTGACAGAGTCGTGTCCTATTGAACCAGGAACCAGGGTAAAAACGTAAGAGGAACTGTGAGCTCTGTGGGCCTTAAGTAGCATCTGAATTTGGAACAGTAATTAATAGTTGAATTTTTATTCATGAATATGCTGTGGGTATTTAACAATATTTGTTCTTTTCACATTTCAGAATAGTCTATCAATCTAACTTAAAAGAAGTATATGTATAAATTGGCATTAGAATACCAATGTAAATACTTTTCATGAAAATTTGCCATTTTTTAATGTTTTAGCAGCATAGTTTTCTGTTTATATTTCAGGTATCAGAATTATAAAATATCTGAGTAATATATTTTTGTTGCTATTCAGACTTGGTTAATTAACCCCAAGAATATTCATATAATAAAAACGTCACTAAACATTTCACTTTAATTGCGATAATTTAAAAGCAATTCGTAGGTTCTATTTCCCTCTGTAAACACGCGGGTATGGCCAGCAGGCACCTCAGAGGGCAGGCGGGGACCTTTTGGAGTGGACTCAGCACCGCTGTTAAAGTTTCTGTAAACAGCACCGTTATGTCCTGGCAGTGGCCTCATCCGCGTCCAGTTTACGGCGTTGTTGGGAAGCACCACAGGACCCCCCCAAATTTGCTGGATTGGTGTACGGGTTCTGACCCATGGGCTCTGGGAAACCCGCCAATGCGGGGACACCTTCTCAGCACCCCAGCTGCCCCAAACACATCCTCCCAAAGGCGCCCCTGCCACCAACCCCTTCCCGTGTCGTGGGCCAGGAAGGTGCGCCCTTGTCAGGAGGGGACTAGAGGTGACAGCACCAGCACCCGACAGACTGCCACCCCTTCACTCCTAAAGACCACAGGCGCCACGGGGCCGCCCTCCCGCCCCACCCCCACAACAGCGGCGAAGCCCGGATTCTAAGCCGCCTGGGGCCACTCGCTCTCCCCGGGCACCGCCGATGGGTCGGGAGGTGCACGGGTCCATGAGCTGGTCACTCTGCCTTTTGTCACAGGGTCCCAGCCACGGCCCCCGCGGCGGGGCGATCCCTGCTGCTCCCCACAGTCTCCATGAGGACTCCGTGGGGCGGGGCCGGGCGGGGCCGGGCGGGGCCGGGCGGGGCCGGGCGGGGCCGGGCGGGGCCGGGCGGGGCCGGGCGGGGCCGGGCGGGGCCGGGCGGGGCCGGGCGGGGCCGGGCGGGGCCGGGCGGGGCCGGGCGGGGCCGGGCGGGGCCGGGCGGGGCCGGGCGGGGCCGGGCGGGGCCGGGCGGGGCCGGGCGGGGCCGGGCGGGGCCGGGCGGGGCCGGGCGGGGCCGGGCGGGGCCGGGCGGGGCCGGGCGGGGCCGGGCGGGGCCGGGCGGGGCCGGGCGGGGCCGGGGCTGGACTCTCCGAGCAGAGACGCGGCCGGAACCTCGGGCGCCCAGGTGATCCAGGCGCCGGAGCGCTTGCCCCGCGGCTCTTTCCGGTCAGCACCGGAAGTGACGCCGCGTACGCCGGAAGCGCCCCGCGAGCTGCGGGAGTGGCTGCGAGATGGCGGCGGCGGCGGTGTCCGAGGCCTGGCCCGAGCTGGAGCTGGCGGAGCGGCAGCGGCGGCGGGAGCTGCTGCTGACGGGGCCGGCGCTGGAGGAGCGGGTGCGGGCGGCGGGCGGGCGGCTGCCGCCGCGGCTCTTCTCGCTCTCGCTGCTGCACTACCTGGAGGTGAGCGGCTGCGGCAGCCTGCGCGAGCCGGGCCCGGGCCTGGCGCGGGGCCTCCCGCAGCTGCAGAGCCTCGTGCTCCGGCGCAACGCGCTGGGCCCCGGCCTCAGCCCCGAGCTCGGCCCGCTGCCCGCGCTGCGCGTGCTCGACCTGTCGGGCAACGCGCTGGAGGCGCTGCCGCCGGGCCAGGGCCTGGGCCCCGCCGAGCCGCCGGGCCTCCCGCAGCTGCAGACCCTCAACCTCAGCGGCAACCGGCTGCGCGAGCTGCCCGCCGACCTGGCGCGCTGCGCCCCGCGCCTGCAGACCCTCAACCTCACCGGCAACTGCCTGGACTCCTTCCCCGCCGAGCTCTTCCGCCCCGGCGCGCTGCCCCTGCTTAGCGAACTGGCGGCCGCCGACAACTGCCTGCGGGAGCTCAGCCCCGACATCGCCCACCTGGCCTCGCTCAAGGTCAGCAGGGCGACCGGGAGGGCGGGCCGGCTGGGCGCCGGGCCTGGGAAGCGATGCGCCCCCCCCATGTCCCCTCTCCCCCACCCAGGCCTCGGTTTCTTCCACTCCCCTCCCCAGAGCGGGGAGTGCCCAGGGGGTGGCCCAGACCCAGCTCCCCACTCCAGGACCTGGGGCGAGGGCACTGAGAGGCGGCGAGGTTGACCTCTTCCCCTCCCGGGCAGCGCACTCTGCCTTTGGTGCGCCCGGCTTTGCCATCCCCGGGCCTCTGACCCATCCGCTTGGCTGCCCCCGGGGAGACCTGAGAGTGTGGAGTGGGCTTCCCTCCCCTGGCACGGGCCCCGCTGCCAGAGCTGCAGCACACGAGGGATGGGTGGCACCCTCGTGTCACGGGCTGCCTGCGCTTTTAGTGACTCTTATCCAGACCCGAGGTGCTGCCCATCTGGGACTGATGGAGGGATGGGCGGGACCAGACGTACCCCAAACTTCTGGCTAGGACGAGGACCACTCCATCCAGGGTTTCACCCTCCTGCCAGGAGCCGTGCTCACTCTGTCACCCAGCATCCCTCACGTGTGGGACTCCCCACGGCAGGTTTCACAGAGAAATTAGACTTTGAAGTGAAACCCTTTGTCCAGTGACAAGAGAAGTTGAAGTTAAAAAGAAAACCCTGCCTCCGTTTTTTTGGGTTTTTTTTCCTGAGTTGCTGCCGGAGGTGGGGCTCACTCAGTGGGGCCCAGGGGCCCTCAGCCCGTCTGTTGGAACAAAGACTGGTCCTTGCACCCCTCCAGGGGTGGGGCTCTCTCTGTCGCACTCCAGGTGCTCAGGGTCCTTTCCCAGCAGCAGGTCCCGAGCAGGAACAGGGCGCAGCCTGGGCTCGGAGACTGGCCGACTTTGCCCCCTGGGGGCTTGTTACCTGCGGGGGGGCCCCCGTGTGTCAGGTCCAGGCAGTTGCTGGGGGCCACTCCCATGCGTTCAACCCACTTGGAGCGAATATGGGTTTCACGTCCTCTGTGGTTGGAGCGCAGCTCCCCCTGGGAGGGCCTTGCCCAGCCTCCTGCCCCAGCACTTTGCCTAGGTCCTGAGAGTGCCTCCCTTTCTGCCCTGCTCTCTGGGCCCCGCCCTTCCCTGCTGGCTCTTCATCCTGGAGGCAGACCCGTCCCAGCCAGCCACGTTTTGGTGCAGGGATGAGGGTGATGCAGGTGTCACTGGCCAGCTACCCAGCCAAAGCCCCTTTGCACAGCACAGGGACTGCAAAGCCGCCGTGTGCAGGCGGGGCTGCGTGCAGACCAGCCCGCCCCGACCTGACACACAAGCCCTTCCCTGCTCTCTGGGCTCGCGGGGACAGCTGGGTTAGGTGGCCAGGCTGGCACCCACGCGGGCGGTATGCAGCCTGGCTCAGGCAGGCGGTCACCATTGCTGCGGCCAGGGTTCCTGGGCTGGGTGCAGGCCCCGCCTCTTGGTGGGAGGAGCTGCCAGGTCACCTGGGGGCGGATACAGCCTCGCCTCGCCCTGTCCAGTCCAGCCTGAGTGGAGAAAGGCCTGGCATCCACGTGGGGACAGCCCCCGGCCGGGTGACCAGCAGAACTGAAGACCGGTCTGGCTTCCTTGGCCCCACGGGCAGACAACCAGCCTGCAGCGTTAGCCCTGTTCCCCGTGTGCCTGTGGCTGGGAGTGCGTCCTGCCCTGCGTGTCAGTGTGGAGAGCGATCCGTTAGCTCGGCGCCATCTGTGGGGCACCTGCTGTCACCTGAAGCACCACGTGTCACAACTAGATTGCGCGTTCCCCTGTCCCTTGCTGCCGTGTTCTCTGACCTAACCACCCACCTGAAACGCTGCTGTACCTGTGAGCCCGAGGAGCCTGAGGCCAGGGCAGGTGCTTCATGGAGACCCCTGGCTGCGTCTCCGGGTCGTGGGGTGCTCCTTGCCTGACGCGCGCTCTGCCCTGCAGACGCTGGACCTCGCCAACAACCAGCTGAGCGAGGTCCCCGCGGAGCTGGCCGACTGCCCCAAGCTGAAGGAGCTCAATCTGCACGGGAACCAGCTGAAGGACAGGCGCCTGGAGAAGATGCTGGGCAGCTGCCAGACCAAGTCCGTCCTGGAGTACCTGCGGGCGCGGGGCCGCGGCAAGGCCAAGGGCAAGGCTGACCCTGAGAAGGAAGAGAGCCGGCGCCAGAGGAGGGAGCGGAGGAAGAGGGAGGGCGGGGAGGAGGAGGTGGCCGAGGCCAGCCGGCTGCTGCTCCGCGTGCTGCACGTCTCCGAGAACCCCGCCCCGCTGACCGTCACGGCCGGCCCCGAGGTCAGGGGCGTGCGGCCGTTCCTCGTGGGCGCCGTCGTGAGGGGCATGGACCTGCAGACCGGCAACGCGCTCAAGCGCTTCCTCACCTCTCAGGTGGGTGCAGGCGGCCGGCGCGTGGGTGGGAGTGAGGAGACACCGCCTCTCTGGGAAATGGGAATGCGGCCGCCCTGCTCTGGAGGCTGGTGAGCAGTGTGGGGTGTGAGCAGGAGGGACCTGGACCTCAGTTCCGGGGCTTGGGCAGCCGAGTGCTGGGCACCTCGAGGCGCCTCGCACGCACAGAACCAGTGTGCTGCGGTGCGGGTGGGGCTCCTCTCCCACAGCGCTGGCGGTGAGCCGTGTTGCCGAGGGGCCTTCTTGCCCTGGGGCCTGGCGTGCCTCCAGTTCCCGAGGTTGATGGTTTCACCAGATGGCTACTGGCGGGAGGCGGGAGGCGGCAGTGATGAGTGGGTGGGCAGCTCCCACCCCTTGGTGCTGCACCTGCCGGCTGGGCACCCCGGCTCCTCGTGGCCCGCGCACGTGAGCTCTGACCGCCTGCGGTCTCGTGTTGCAGACGAAGCTGCACGAGGACCTCTGCGAGAAGAGGACGGCGGCCACCATCGCGACCCACGACCTCCGTGCTCTCCGCGGGCCGCTGCTGTACACCGCCCGCCCGCCGCAGGACCTCAAGGTGACCGCACCCCCGGGGCTGCACTGGGTGGTGCCGGCGCGCCTGAAGGAAGCCGGGCAGCAAGGGCCCTGTTCACGCCCGGGCACAAGCTCCTCGGGAGTGGGACCTCGAAAGGGATTCCCTTCATTTGCTCACTCGCGTTCAACCAAAACATCGGGTTTGCATCCCCATCGCAAAGTCCCCAGCGGCCTGACCTCGGCCAGCTGTCCCGGCAGGTCCGGCCTTGTTCTGTTGGCCCCTCTCGGGCGTGAGGTCCGGGGGGAGGGTCCCGGGCCTGCCTGGCGGCCCCTCGGCCTTCAGACCTGTACCCTCGGAAACGCAGCCGTGTTGGGCGAGTTCGAGGTTCAGCTCAGTTTCAGAAGTGCCAGGGTGTTTGCGTTTGGGGGCTCCTAAGAGACCTCTGAGGCACATGTGAGCATGCGTGACGCGGGGGCGGAACGGCAGCTGTGGGACAGCTGGCGCTCCTGTCGTGAAGGTGACGGGGCGAGGGGCTGCGGGGGTGAGTGACTCACAACATGAGCTGACCTGAGGTTTCACCCCAAAGATCGTCCCCCTGGGGCGCAAGGAGGTCAAGGCCAAGGACCTGGTGCGGCAGCTGCAGCTGGAGGCGGAGGAGCACCGGAAGCAGAGGAAGAGGCAGGCGGTGTCGGGCCTGCACAGGTGGCTCATGGTCCCCGCCCCGTCCTCCCTGTCAGCACCTGCCCGTTAGGAAGCTCCTGCAGCTGCAGGACCTGAGACCTCTCCCCAAAGTCCATCCGTCCTGCTAGGGCCTCCCTCCGGGGCGGGGCACAAGGCGGGGCTCTGCGTGGCGTGGCCATGGGGGTGGCCACTTCTGAGGAGCCATTGTCACCTCAGGAGGGTGGCTCTTGGCCGGCACCAAGGACGCAGGTGGTGGGGGAACCGAGTCACCCGCCAGCCCTAGGGAGGCGGGCCCCCACCCCCAGCATTTTCCCAGATCTCCCATGGCGGAAATGACCGCAGGCCTTGGCCCTGATGCCATCCCAGGCACACGGCTTCTGGACGCCGTGCCGCGAGCTGAGGGACGTACCCAGTCTCCCTTGGGGTCAGGGCTTTGGTTCGCCCGGTGTAACCTGCGGGCGCTGAGGCAGCTTCGCTGTTACCTACCGGCTCCTCTGCAGGTACCTCCACCTGCTGGACGGGAAGGAACAGTACCCCTGCCTCCTGGACGCCGACGGCGACGTCATATCCTTCCCGCCCATAACCAACAGCGAGAAGACGAAGGTGCGTGGGGCACGGGGTCCCTGTGTCTGCCACATGCCACAGGGACGCGCACGGCCGGCCTGGGCCACACCTGTCCGCGTGCACACAGCCCTCAGTCTGTCTGTCGGCTTGAGTGGCAGCGTGTGTGAGGTTCCCAGGTTAAATGTCGCGGTTGCTGGTGTCTGCTGTCTTCTGAAATGTTCCTGGTTTCTCTTAAGATTAAGAAAACAACTTCCGATCTGTTTTTGGAAGTGACAAGTGCGACCAGTCTGCAGATCTGCAAAGACGTCCTGGACGCCCTCGTTCTGGTGAGTGGCACCGCCTCCAGGCGACGGGCAGAGGGCCGCGGGGTCTCCCGGGGTCTCCCAGGGCCCCCTCTGATCTCCGGGTCATTGCAGAAAATGGCAGAAATCAACAAATACACCGTAGAAAACAAAGAGGAGGGCTCAGACACGGACGCGGACGCCACTTCTGGACCCCCCTTGGAGCCCAGGAGGCACCCCAGCAGGGAGCGAGACGGGAGTGCCCCCCTGGTGGTGGAGCAGGTGCGGGTGGTGGACGAGGAGGGGCACCTGAGGGTGGTGTACCCGTCCAAGACGGACCTGGACATCGCCGCTGCCCACGTGACGATCATCCGCTGAGACGCTGCCAGACACCTGGACAGCCCCTCCCTCTGGGGCTCACACATGGGGCACCGAGTTACTCGTTACTGTCTCCGGGCGGCTTTTAAGCTGCCTGCATTCTCTGTCCAGCTTCCAGAAGATTCTGCTGCAGAGGCGGGCCATGTGGTCACGTGCGTAAACTCTCCTGCCTCTCCAGTTCTCGCTAAGGCTTCGGCTGACGTCACTCAGGCAGTGCATTGCCCCAGGAGAGCACGCTGGGGTCATGCAGCCACAGCTGCTCCCGGGGAAGACGGCGTGGCGCCCCGTCCCGGCCTCTTCCCCCGCCGCGGCGCACTGAACACGCGTGGCCTTGTGCCCTCAGCCTGTGCGAAGCGGTCCCTCCTCACAAAGGGGCTTTTCAGTCACCGCCTTAGCCTTGCTGGCGGACGCTTGGGCGCGATGCAGAGGACCACCAGCGCGCCTGCCAAGGGCGAGTCAGCGGAACTCGAAGCCGCTTGTGAGCGAGCCTGCGGTGATGAGCAGGCGGCAGACATGCAGGTGGTGGGGCTACAGCATCTCACACTGTGGGTGTTTCTGGTTTTAAATGTCTCAGCAGGAAACCACCTGTGTCTGCGTGTGTTGTGTGAGCACACGCCTGTGCCCCTTCTCGGGGCCACGTGCTTGGGTCCTGGAGCGGCCATGGGGCTGCTGTGCAGTCAGACTGGCTGGAGTGGGGAGCGGCCTCCCAGCTTCCGTGCTCCGTGACACCATTCGTTCCATGGCTCCAACCTGCAGAGGACTGTCTGTCCATTTGGGGGAGGGAGGCGCTTAGCCATCAGGACCAGACGTACGCGGGGCGTGAGCTCAGCCAGCCTGTTCTGCGGGACGTGGTGGGTGGCTGAGGCCCCACCTGGCTCTTGACTGCCAGGCCTTCCCACCTTGTCCTTGGGTGACATGGGTGAGCCGGCAACAGCTCTCCCTGCGCGCCCCCCCAGGCTGCGCAGTGTCTGTGTTGGTGCCGGCTCCCGCTACAGGGCCTCGGGCAGTCAGGGCTGACACTGGCTGCACGGGGTCCGCAGGTCACAGTGGAGCATGAAGGGGGCCACAGCCCAGCTGCCCTCCAGGCCCCTGGGCTCATTAGCATGTGTGGCAGCTGCGACCTCCACGTCGATGAAGCCGCCCCCCGCCTGCTGCTCCTGGGGCCCCGCTCCCCGTCCTGCGTCTGCAGCGACTTTTCGTGGGAGCGCTGCTCCTGCCCGGCCGCTTTCCTAGCGGGGATCAGAGGGTCTGCGAAAACAGACCCGGGGCCGCTCAGGCCCACCTGCTGCCCTGCCTCCTGGGCTGCCCACTCTCCCGGGCCTTCTGTCTGCAGGGGCTTAAGGACTGTGGCCCTGGGACCCGTTTTTTGGGTGCAGGTGGGGCCCTGGGGGGTCAGGTCTCAGGCCCCACAGCCTTGGGGCAAAGGACACTGGCTCTCCGGAGCGACAGGCTGTGCGGGAGTGCGGCTCCAGCGGGCAGTGTCGGCCTGACATCTGGTCAGCCCCGGGAGGAGGCTTTAGGGGGCCCTCGTGTCCCAGGCAGCGCTGGCTCCAGCGGGGGTCACCTGCCACCTGCTCACCCTCCCTGCCCTGGACACCTGCCCAGGACGTTCAGTCTTGCCTCAGGCCACTCATACCCATCCGTCAGCGAGGCCTGCAGCCTGCAGTGCACCTGAGAAGTCGGGGAGGAGTGGACAGGGGCTACCAGCACCCCTTCTGTCCACACCCTCGGCCACTCCTGGCACCCCCAGAGCAGACTGGCCCCACGGAGGCCCGTGCCCCTGCCCACCTCCCACAGGTCCCACCCTCCACCCCATGGCCTGTCCTGGGGTGGCCAGAGGGACTAGCTGGGGCACGAGGGTGAGGCTGGGAGAGGTGGGCTGCCTACACCCCCTTCCTCCCCTGATGAGGCCAAAAGGGTGCAGAGGCCAAGACCCAAGCTGGACAGGACCCTCCCTGAGCCCCTCTACAGCAGGCCCACAGAACCCGGAGCCCTGCCCACCTCCCTCCTCGGGGTCAGAGCCAGACACCTGGACGCAGCCTCCCGTGACGTCCCCCTAACCCAGCCACAGGCAGCTTCGACTTAACACAGGGCCCGCGAGGACAGTGGCCCCTCACCTCCCACCCTTGTCCTGAGATGCCTGCCCGGGGACAGGAGCAGGTCCGGCCCTCAGGCCCAGGGGGGGCACATCCAGCTGCCAGGCAGCCAGCGCGGGGCCAGCCCTCGCCATAGGCCCCTCAGCTGTCCAGGTGCCCTCCAGCTGGACAGGCACCAAGTCACACCTGGCCCAGGGGACCATGGCCATCCGTGTCGTTCACCAGACGTTTAATGACCAATACACTCATCCCCTCCTGCCGGGCCACCCTGAGGAGCGCAGCCCAAGGGAAGAGGGGTGGGCCTGGGGTGAGGGTTGAGGCTGCTCCCTGCTCTGCCTGGGAAGTGGCTTCCAGGACAGGTGGTGGCCCCTGGGCGGTTGGGCAGAGGGGCACACACGGCTCCTCTCCACGCTCTTGGGGCCTCCATATGGGGGGCTGTCTGTATAGGGATGCATGTATGTGGGGGGAGTCCATTCAGATGCACGTATGGGGGAGAGGCTGTATAGGATGTGTGTGGAGGGCCTGTGCCCGTGGCCCCGGCCGGTGCTATTTGCACTTGTGGACGAAGTAGCCGGTGACGTAGCCCAAGATGAAGATGACCCAGAAGAGGGCCAGGCCTCCCAGCATCCTCAGGGTGACGCCCAGCCTGCCCGAGCACAGCTTCTGAGAGAGCCTAGGTGAGAGGGCAGCTCATGAGACCCTGAGTGCAGGGGGGGGGGAGGGGGAGTAGCCCCAGGGCAGGTGGGCCCCAAGGGAAGTGGGGGGTGCTGGGCGCTCTGCTGGATGTGGGCAACAGGAGGGAGTCTGCAGGAAGCAGAGGTGGAGGGCCCAGGTTTGCTCAGATGCCAGGGGAGGGGGGCACCCAGGGGCTGTGGAGCAGAGGCTGGCAGAAGGGACAGGTGGGCTGCCCCCCACTCACCTCTCGCAGCAGGCGGCCTCTTCTGGGCTGGACACAGCCCCCACGCTGACCTCATCCCACCTCCTGTACTGCACGCTGGGGTCCTGGGGCTCCATGCGGGGTGGGGAGCTGCAGCCTCGCTGGGCTCACCGAAGAGCAGGACCCTGCGGACAGTGAGGGGAGGGGTGCTTTCAGGGGGAGGGTCTCACTGGGGTTGGGGAGGGTGGAGAGAGACTAACGTGGGTGGCTCCTCTACCCACGCCTCCTCTGCCTTCCGAGGTGACCAGGACCAGAGTGTAAGCCGCTGGCCCAGTCACATGGGAGGGGCCGAGTGGACATTCCTGCCCCGGAGGCTGCAAGTCCAAGAACCGGTCTCCGGAATGCCTGGGCCTCCGGGGCCCCAGCCCATGACCGCTTCCTGCTGCCCGTCCCTGACAGATAAGACCCAGCCCGCCCTGGGGGTCGGGAAGGAAAGGGAGGGGGCTGCGGCTGGCCACTGCTCGGCCCGTGGGGGGCGGGAGCCCGGCGGGCCCCAGAGCTGGGTAGCTCTTTAGCCCCTCTCCCAGCACTGCCCACGGGAGGGGCCAGGGCTCATGGCTCAGGGGCACCTGGGCCTGCTGGGAGGACTTGGTTCAGCCCCCACCAGCCTGGGAGACGCTGACCTGGGTCCCAGCCAGTCTTGGACACAGAGGGCGCCCTGGCCCGTGGGCTCAGTGGTTAGAGCCTGGGCCCCAGGACCAAAGGGTCATGGTTTCGATTGGAATCTGGTCAGGGCATGTGTGGGAGGCAACCAGTCACCAGGTCTCATCCATTTGTCTCCCTCCCCTGCCCCTCCCTCTGCCCCTCCCCATCCCCCTCCCTCCCTCCCTCCCACTCTTTCTGAAAAAGCAAAGAAAAAAAGTACCCTCGGGTGAGGATTGAGAAGAAAGCACAGAGGCCCCTTAGCTGGAGAAGCCAGTGCTTGCAGCCCCAGACAGTCCTTAACCCCGGGCTGGTTCACCCTTTCCAGGGCCCAGGCCCGGGGGGGAGGGAGGAAGCCTGCCTCTAGGCCTCAAAGCCCCAGGGCCCTAGCTTGGAGGCCGCCATTCAGGGAGCCCCCAGGCCCGAGGGAGGCCCAGCTTGTGAAGTGTGGGTCCAGGAGAGGGCGGGTCAACTCCTGCCTCCCACCGCCCCTTCCCTCGTGTGGGCAGAATTCTGATCTTCCCCACAGCACGGTGGTGCCTGCTGCCCCTGCCGTCCTGTCACCAGGTGTGGGGGGGGGGGGGCGCTCTCCTGGACCAGGTGTGGGGGGGGATAGGGGGGCTGCAGGGGGAGGCTTCTGCTCTCCTGAAAGGGCAGACACCTCCTTCCTGCTGCCTTGCGTGAAGGCCGGAGCAGTGGCAGCTACCTTGTGACCTGGATACCCTGCCACACCAGCGAGTGGGGGGGGGGGGTCGCTGCCCCGAAGCCATACCCCCTGCCCCTGGTGCCTCGAAAGTCAGCCCCAGCCTAGCCGGCTGGGTTCTTGTCACTCGCAGCAGGCGCGTCCCAAACAGGTGGGCGCGGGGCTCAGTCCTGGTTGGACACAGCCACAAGCTGGAGAGGTGCTCAGAGCCAGGCCTCACCTGCTCGGAATCGGCTGTCCAGCCCACACACGGTCACACCGTGTCCCAGCAGCCTGGGGCCGTGCCACCTGGCAGGGACATCAAGCCCTGGGAGCCCGAGGGCAGCTCCCCATATCTTGGCCCCCTTCACCCCCGCTGAGCAGCCCACAACTTACAAAGGGGCGTCCTGGCCAGGGGCACGGACTGCAGCCTGGGGTCCAGGGAGATGGTCAGAACCCGTGGCGGAGCTCAACCTTAAATAGACAAGAGGAGGTGAGAGACGGGCCCTGCGGCCTCCCCGCGGCTCCCCGCGGGTCAGGACAGAACCGTGGGACGCAGACAGCGCATGGGCCCCGACCCCCACCCCGCATTCCCGGTCTCAGGCCAGCCGCTCGCAGGCCGGGGAGGCCGCGGCCTCAGAGGGACGGGGGCTGCCGCCGCCAAGGCCCCCCCACCCCCCTCCAACCCCACACGCACGAGGAGGCAGCACCCCGACCTCGCATCTCACCTGGCGCAGACAGTCCAAGTGGCGAGAGGCGCCCGGAGCCTAAGCGGGGCGGGGCTTGGGCGGCCGCGAGGCTCCTGAGCCGGGGGCGGGGCCGGGGCGGGGCCAGGGCGGGAGTCGGGAGCGGCCCGGGAGATCCCGGCCGGGAGGGACCTGGGGGCGGGGCTGCTGGGGTGTTGGGCCTCCGGGACCCGGCGGCTGGGCGCGCGCCTCCCCAGGACCCCGCAGGGGCAGGGTCGGAGCCCCTCCCCACTGGTGCAGCCCCGCGCGGGAGCCCGGCTTTCCCCGACCCCGCGGGAGGGGGGGCCGGGGGAGCCGAACTCAGAGCGGGGCGTCTGGGTTTGAACCCAAAGTGAGGCGCTGGTCTGGGTCTCCCCGCGGCCTGCGCGGTTGCGGTGGGTCATCCGGGCCGCTGGCTGCGAGGGACCAGAGGCGGGGGCGCCCGACCTCAGCGCGGGTGCCAGGGCCGGGCAGGCCGGGCGCTGAGCAGAGCAACGCCCCAGGGCCTCCCGCATCCGCACGAGCTCCGGCGCCCGGACTGGGGAGCCTCTGGGACGAGCCTGCCCGCCTCCTGGAGCTTCCGCCCCGTCACACCTGGAGAATGTGAGTCTATTTCGCCAAACTGACGTCAACAAGCAGCAGAATCTCGCCGGAGTGGCGCTCTCCCTGGAGAAGGCAGTTTGCCTTTCCTGTATGCATTACAGTCCCGGTGGGCTCCGGGCCCCCACGGGGCTCTCAGGGAGGCGCGGGAAAGCAAAGCGAGGGGGCGGGAACCGCCGGGGTTGGGTGAAAACAGACACTCGCACCTCGTGCACCGTGGGGACTGGCTCCCGCCCGCAGGGAGCTGCAGGGAGAGGATTTATGGCCGCTGCCCTGGCCGGTTGGTGGTGCCCTGGGGTCCGGAGAAGTTACCTTGACATTTCAAAGGCATGTTATCTGAGATGCAAACGGCAATGCACTGGCTCAGGGAAGGTCAAGACCGACCTTTGCAGGGAAGGTTCTAGACTAGGACGGGACGACCGGCCACGAGCAGCTTTCAGTTAACAGGTTTCCATTCCACACCCTCCTCCGGGGTTGCTTTCGGTCTCTGCGTGCGTAAGGCCGCCACGCAGGCCTCCCCTGCGCTGGAAGGGTGTAGCTGTGGCCCCTTTTTGCCCTCGGTGGGAGCAGAAGTCCCCCGCCCAGTCACCTTCCTCCGAAGGGGTTGTCCTAGCAAGACGAGGGCCCCAGGCGGGGAGCCCCGTGGCAGGAGCAGGGGAGGGAAGTGTGGTGCGCAGTTAGTCCGGCAGAGCAAGGGCGAAGGGCCAGTCCAGAAGGTCACCAGGTGGAAAGCTCCCTGTGGTAGCCGAGGACAATCGTAGGGGGGACCCCGCCCCTGGGTGACCTCTTCTCCCCTAGCATCTCGCTGGGCCTGAGGTTGGGACCCCCTGACCTTCCTCTCTACCGATGACATTGTGGACGGAAGGGGCCACAGGCTGGCCTGACAGCTCAGGGGAGGCCTGCGTGGCGGCCCTGCAAACTCAGACCTAACGTCACCTCAAAGGACGGCCTGGCATGAAACTTGAACTAAAGCCAATTACGGTGGGTAGTCACCTCCTAGGCCAGTGGTCGGCAGACTGCGGTTCGGGAGCCGTGGTTTGCCGCTCTGTTGACTAATGAGTTAGCCGACCACTGCCTTAGGGAAAAACACTTAAAAAAAACATTTGAATAACGTACTCATATCTTTAACCTGAAGTCAAAACTTCTGGGTAAGGGTAATGCCTTACGCAGTGGTCGGCAAGCTCATTAGTCAATAGAGCGGCAAACCGCGGCTCGCGAGCGGCATGTGGCTCACAAGCCGCAGTTTGCCGACCACTGTCCTAGGCCAGTATCTTCCCTGACAAGGTCAACCTCTACCTTCACGGAGCCCACCTGTCTTTTTGCATCGTGATAACACACCCTTGAAACGTCTGGGGAACTTGTAACTTCCCTTTTTCTGGAGCCCCTTCAGGTACCACAGACTCCTTCATTATCAAGTTCATTGTTCCTGCACCCACCCAAGTATGTGTCCGTCATGTCACTTTTTACCCAATCCCAGGGGTTTCCCCGCTTTGCTTTCTCCCGCCTCTCTAGTCAATCACCAGTGGATTCCATGTAACCCACCTCCGTCCCTCCTTTGATGGCAATGTCTAAAGACAGATGTAACCCGCCATTCTCCGGAGCAAGCTCTTAATTCATTGAGGTTCTGCATCCAGGCATTTGCTGACAGTTTAGTTCAAATAAACTCACATTCTTTCCACGTTTGAGTGATTTTGTTAGCAGTATCTAGGCCTCAGCTGTATTTCGGCTCTACGCCCAGAAAAGCAGCAAAACCAGACCAGCAGCCCGGCCGGTCCGGCACCAGGTGTCTGACGGACCTGGGTTCTGGCGGAGAAAAGAATTCAGAGCCGAGACTCCAATGGGAGGGTTCCTGGGCGAGCAGGGAGAAAGGAGCCTTGGCGAGGGATTTCCAGCGGACGGCCCAGAGCTACCCAGGGAGGGGCGCCCCGGCCCAGAGCTGCCCAGGGAGGGGCGCCCCGGCCCAGAGCTGCCCAGGGAGGGGCGCCCCGGCCCAGAGCTGCCCAGGGAGGGGGCGCCCCGGCCCAGAGCTGCCCAGGGAGGGGGCAGGGACCCTCCCAACCCCTCGGAGCAGGACCTGCTTTCTCCTGCAGACTGGCCCTGGGGTCTGTCCGGTCCTTCAGCCCCCGGTTCTCTAAGGGTGGGGGTCTGCACAGGACACCGCGTGCCCCGGAGGAGAGGTCAGAAGGATCCCAGCTGCGTGGCGGGGGCGTGCCCGGGGGGAGGGTCTCAGGGGCCGGTGCGGATGAACAGTGTCTCCAGGGCTTGCTCTCCCCGTTCCTTGGCCGGCTGTCCAGCCCATCTACCCTGGCCACCTTCCAACTGGCCCGTTGTCCTTGCTCTGCTCCTGCCTGTCTCACTGACGACCACAGCGGAGACCTAGACCCTGGAAAGCTGAGACCTTCCCCCAGGACCTCCCCTAACGCCATAAACCCTCAGGAGGAGGACCCCATGCGCTCCCCCTCCCGGGAGCACCCCCCCCCCAGCCTTTCCCCTTCCCTCCTCCCACCAGGCGTTCTTTACCATCAGCTTCCGCACCCCAAGTCCAGGGCCTTCGGGCGCCTCCACTATGTGCCTCCTGAGCTCGTTCCCTCACGACTCGCTCCCACGCTGTCCCCACGTGGGTGTTCTCTTGTGGTTTGTGTCTGGGCTCTGACTTCTTTCCCAGCAGAACCCAACCGAGTACCGAGCTTGCTGACCCCGTCCGGGCAGACCCCCGGGTCATCAGGCGCCGTTCCCACACCCACAACAAGGGGCGGGGGCGGGGGGGTCAGAACTGAATGGCCTGGGGCAGTGGTCGGCAAACTCATTCGTCCACAGAGCCCAATAGCCACAGCACGACGATGGACATTTCTTTGGAGAGCCACATTTTTTAAACGTAAACTTCTTCTAACGCCGCTTCTTCCAAAGAGACTCGCCCAGGCCGTGGTCTTTTGTGGAAGAGCCACACTCAAGGGGTCAAAGAGCCGCATGTGGCTCGCGAGCCGCGGTTTGCCGACCACCGGCCTGGGGCCTCCTACACCGGGGCCACGGGAGGACCCTGCTCGTGGGGGCGTCTCCAGGCCCAGCAGGCTGCTGTGCCGATCCCCAAAGAGCGGGTTTGGGCCGGGGTGGGGGGGAGGGGGTCGCTGTAGCCCACGCCCCCTGGGAGAAGAAGGGGAGACCACGGCCAACCACAGAGTTTAATTCTGAGCCAGAGCAGAAGCACGCCCCGCTCCCCCCGCGGCTCTGGGCCGGCCCCCGGGCTACTTGGAGGTCACCTTCCTGGACTTGCTGGACGAGGTGAACACCTCCGTCAGCAGCGGCGGCACCTTGACGCCTTTGTGCCTCAGCTGGTTGTGGTAGTCCATCCTCTCCAAGATGATCCGCTGGGGAAGGAGGGCGCGCTGCCCAGGCTGCTCACCGCCCGCGGGGCACCCGAGGTGCTGCGCCTGCGGGGCTGGGGGTGCCCGCCGCGCCCTCCGGAGCGGGGCAGCCCTGGTTGGCAGCATCTGTCTATCTGGGTGGAAAACCTTCCTCCGGGCTGACCGGGAGGAGAAGCCACCGCGGCCTCCGCAGGGGCCCTGGCGCCTCAGGTCTGTCCCCCACGGAGGCTGCCCCACCCCCGCCCAAGGCCTCCTCTGGCCCAGGGACCAAGCAAAGGCTCCCTGGCTGCTGGGTGGTGCTGCTGGCCCTTCCCATCGACCCCTCCCTCCCCTCCCAGCCTCTCCCCGCTTTCTCCTCCCTCCCTTCCATCCTCTCTCCCACCCATCCATCCCTTCCCCTCCCCTCCCCGCTCCCTCTTCCCGTAGTCCAGACAGTGTCCAGGCCCCACACAGGGTCTCCCTCTCCCCTGAGGACTATTGCCACCTGACAGGAGCACCGCTGACCAGCGTCCCCTCACCCGCCATTCACCGAGGGGCAGAGCCGGGCCTCCGGGAAAGGTGGGCGCTAGGAGGCCGAGGGCACCTGCTCAGCCCGCAGAGCCTGGGGCTGATCTGGCCCCGCACCTGAGGGGAGGCGCCCTCCCTCCCGGGGCCAGGTGACCAGCCCTCAGCCCCTCCATGCAGGCAGGTGGGTGGTGACGCCCTGAGGCCCAGCCCCACCTCCGAGTCCTCTGGGGGGGGGGGGGCGGTCAAGGGGTAGAGGGGGTAGATGAGGGGTGGCCTGGGCCCAAGCCATGGAAAGGGGTCCGGTCCGGGCTCTGGCTCAGCAGATGGAGACCCCACTGAGATGCCAAGAAGCGTCCGGAGGAGGCTGAGCTAGGCTGGCTGCCCGCTCACTGCTGAGAGCAGCCCGGCCTCGGGCTCAGGGCACCAGCAACCCCTGGGCGACCTGGTCCCTTCTGCCTGGCCCGACACCGAGGACAGTCCCCGTCCCAGAACAGAGATCCCGCGGGGGGGGGACCAGCAGGGCCGCCCAGCGCCCGGCCAGGCCTCGCCCTCCACCCGGCTGCGGCCGGTGCTGCCCTACCTGCAAGGCCTCCAGAATGTCGCTGTCAGAGATCTCGGTGGTCAGGAACTTGATCCCAGGGGTGCTGAAGGCCGCCTGGATGATCTTGTTTCTCAGCCTCTCGAGCTGCGAGCGAGCGAAGGGACAGTGGCCGCTGGCCTGAGGGGAAGGCGGTGCCCGTCCGGGTGGAGGGGCCCACCCACCGCCTGCTGGTCGGGTGGACAGAGGCGGGACCCCCCCCCTCCTTCCCGGCTTAGGAACCGGAAACTGAGGCTGGAGGGACTGCGTCTACCTGCGAGTTAGACCGTCCCAGGTCAGGCCCAGGCCCAGGCCCGGTGCCGGGTCAGAACCCAGGCCTGGGTGGCCTCACGCAAGGACGCTCTACCTCCCCAACTTTGCGTTTGTTGGTGAATCCTCACCCGAGGGTATTTTGTCCCATCGATTTCTCGAGAGAGTGGAAGTGGCGGGCGGAAAGAGAAACATGCCGTGAGAGAGATGCTGACTGGAGGCCTCCTGCCCGTGCCCAGACCAGGCAGGGCGGAGGCTGAACCTACAACCCAGGTCCGTGCCCTTGGCTGGGGTCACACCCCCGATCCTTTGGGTGCCCAGGCCGACGCCCTA
The DNA here is from genome assembly GCA_026230045.1 of Corynorhinus townsendii. Taxonomy (NCBI): domain Eukaryota; kingdom Metazoa; phylum Chordata; class Mammalia; order Chiroptera; family Vespertilionidae; genus Corynorhinus; species Corynorhinus townsendii. The sequence continues at coordinate 220,103,520 of JAPDVU010000002.1, forward strand.
ACCACTGAGCAACCCAGCTAGGGTCTCGCCAACTTTTTTTTTTTTTTTTTAAAGAAAGGGATCCCTTTTTAAAAAATATATATTTTTTACTGATTTCAGAGAGGAAGGGAGAGAGAGAGAGAGAGAAACATCAGTGATGAGAGAGAATCATGGATCGGCTGCCTCCTGCACGCCCCACACTGGGGATGGAGCCTGCAGCCCGGCATGTGCCCTGACCGGGATGGAATCTGGGACCCTTCAGTCCTCAGGCCGACGCCCTACCCACGGAGCCAACCGGCCCCCCGGGCCTCACCGACTTTTTCATTGAAAAAGTAAAACCTGCTCGTGGTTAATAAAATAGACTCAGCCCGGCCGGTGGGGCTCGGTGGCTGAGCGCCGACCTCTGAACCAGGAGGTCAGGGTTCAATTTCTGGTCAGCGCACATGCCTGGTCGCAGGCTCGGTCCCCAGCGTGGGGCGTGCAGAAGGCAGCTGATCCATGACTTTCTCTCATCATGGATGTTTCTCTCTCTCTCTCCCTCTCCCTCCCTCTCTGACATCAATGAAGAAATATATATATATATTTATAAATAAATTAAAAAATCATAAATCTGAGAGGGACCCCAGGCCCCCTCCTTCCGCAGGGGAGCCCTCCTGGCCCCTGAGCCTCCTGCGAACTCCCTCCCCCTCCCTGTGGACATCATGAAACTCTGGGGCCCCCACCGTGGACACGGGGGGGGGGGGGGTGAGCAGGGGCCCGCGGGGGAGCGGCGTACCCGGGACTGCGCGCTCTCCAGCGCCACTCGGACCTGCTGCTCCGCCTGCTGCGCCATCTCGATCTTGCTCTGCGCCTGCGCCTGCAGGTGCTTGCGCCGCTCCAGGTGGTCCCGGCACTGGCTCACCTGCGCCTGCAGCTGGCCCACCTGCGCCTCGGCCTCGGCAATGGCGTGCTCCCGCGTGGCGAGCTCCTGCTCCAGCTCCCACACTTGCTGGGGGCGGGGCAGGGGGACCGAGGAGTAGGCCCCGGGGCCCCACCTCTCCTCCCCCAAAGACAAATCTGGACCCAGCGATGGCGCGGGGCCTCTGTGTGCCCCTGCGCCCCTGAGTTTGCCGAGTGGGGTGCTGCCTAAAAGGAGCGCCCCCCCCCCCCAGGGGTTCCCCACCCCACGGTCACCTGTCGCAGGAGGAGGTTGTCCTTCTCGATGAGCCCCATCACCTCGTTCTTCTTCTTCTCTTCCCGGAGGCTGGAGAACTGAAGGGCAGAGGCGGTGGCTCAGGGGGCTCCGGGTGGAGGGAACCCCACTTCTGGCTTCTCCCTCCCTGGGCCTCAGGAATGGGAGAGAAGGGGTGTTTCCGATGAGGATGGGGAGTCGGAGGAGAGCACTCAAACACGAGGGTGTTGGAAAGCTAAGACCAGGACAGGGAGAGCCCAGCACGAGCCCGTCCGCTCGCCCAAGGCCCCAAAAGTCTCGGGAAGTGGGGGGAGCCGGCTCCTTCGTCCCAGCTCGGAGGGACGAGTTTCAGAAACACCCCCAACCGTGAGCTGCCGGGCGTCCGCCCCTTTCCCACCCGGCGGGAGCCCGGATGTGGGGGTCCAGCGGGGGTCTGGCCTGGGAGATGCCAGGCTCGGTTAGGGGTAGAGACCCCAGACTCCAGGTGAGGGTGTAGGTGCTGAAGGTGGAGGCCGCACCCTCCTTCCCCACTGGGCTCCCCGTGAGGTCTCATGTCCCAACCGAGAAACCCTTCCAGTTGCTGTGACCCAACCCCGAGGGCAAACGGGGCGCTGGAGCCAGCTGAACTGCCGAGGGGAGAATACGGAGGTTCCGGGCAGGGCCCTCCCCAGATGCCCGCACCCCCAGCCTTTCTCAAAGAGGGGCTGCAGGGCCCTGGCGGGTGTGGCTCAGCGGATAGAGCGTCGGCCTGTGGGCTGAAGGGCCCTGGGTTTGATTCCCGTCAAGGCCACGTGCCTGGGGTTGTGGGCTCGGTCCCAGTAGGGGGCGCGGGAGGCAGCTGATCAATGATTCTGTCTCGTCGTGGATGTTTCTCTCCCTCCCTCCCTCTCGGAAATCGATAAAATATACATTTTTAAATGACAGCAGGAGGTGCCCCGGAGAAAAGAAAGGGGGAATGGATGCAGCCTCTGTAACACGTTTTCCGAATCACGAAACCGGTTCACAAACGCCGTTCAGTTTGGTTACGCGGCCACTCACTGCCCACAGGTGTGAGCGCAGCCAACTCTGGCTGCCGGGAGGGAACTGGAGGGGCCGGGAGGACGGGCAGCCTGGGTGATGCTGAGAGGAGCCTGGGCCCTGGGTGCGCAGCAACGTTACCTGGGACGTGGGGAGGGGTCCCTGAGAAACAGGGGGTGAAGGTGGTCGCCTTGGGGGAGGGGCACTTGGGAGAGGGAGGCCAGGACACTCTGCCGCGGTAACAAGACTGGGGAACGCTGGCTCTCTGAGCGATGTGGGTGAGAAACTCCACGCAACCAGGACGCGACCGCTCTCCCCCGGGACTCACCACCCCCGGGACTCGGCCAGGAGGTGCTGGAGGAAGGGCTGGGAGCCAGAAGCCGGGAGAAGGGTGGCTGCTGGGGCCGGAGGGCGGCAGGGGTGGCAGGGCCTGCTGGGCGCTCCCCGCCCCCGCCTCTACCCGCCCTGGGACCCGGGAGAGTCCCATGGGCTCCCTAAGTTCAGTGTCTCCCCGAGCTGCTGCCCCCCAGGCTGTGCGGGGAGGGGGGTGGAAGGACGCGCACCTTGTCGGTCATGGCCTGTAACTGATGCTTCCGCTCCGCCAGCTCCTTCTGCAGCAGCTCGCGCTCCATGTTGACCTTCTGCAGCTGCGACTCCAGGTGATCCACTTGCCGTTGCAGAGAGATGCAGGCTCCTGAGCGGGGGCGGGGGGGGGCGCAGGAGGGGCCGGGGTCACCGGGCCAGTGGGGAGCCTGACCCTGAGCCCGGCGTCCAACTCCCCACTCCCGCCCGCCCTTCCCCGCGGGGCTCCCGACTCAGGGCTCCCGGCTCAGAAACGGGTGGACCAGCCTGTCCTGCCTGCGGGTGGGGGGGGCTGAGGCCGTCCTGCCTCGGCCCGGCACTCCCCCCGCCGGCACGCCCCCCGCCGGCACGCCCCCTCCGCCGGCACGCCCCCCGCCGGCACGCCCCCCCGCCGGCACTCCCCCCGCCGGCACGCCCACCTGTGGCCAGGTTGTATCTGGTCCTGGCGACCCCGAGCTCCAGCTGGAACTCCTGGATCACCTGCTCGTACTCCTCCAGCTGCGCCATCAGCTCCTCCTCGAAGGACTCGTCCCCGGAGCTGAACCTCTTGAGGCCGCCCTCCTGGACCTGCTGCGCCTCCTGCTCCTCCTCCAGCTCCAGCTCCTGCGGCTCCTCCTCCTCGCCCTCCTCACTCTCAGCCTCCTTCCTGCCCTCGTCTGCCCGCTCGGCTTCCCCCTCCAGGCCTGCCTCCTCCTCGCCTCCGGACTCCGGGCCCCCGGCCCCGTCTGCCGTGACCAACTCCTCCTGCATCTGGAGACGGAGGGGCCGCCGGGCAGGGCGTGGGGTGGCCATGGCCTCGCCGTCGGTGGGGGGGGGGGAGAGGCGGGAGGGGGGACCTGCCAGGGACACGCACCCGGGCGGGGTCTGCATTGCTCTTCCAGGTGGGAGCTGCCCGCCACCCTCACCTGCTCCGTTACAGGGTGACTGAGGGCTGGGGGGGGGGTACCCGGTGGGGGCTGCAGGTGGGACCCCGCGACTCTGGAGGTGCAGCCGGGGTCATGCCGCCCCTGGGCGCCGCCCACACCTGCCGCCAGCGCTGCAGCTCCTCCTCCTTGCAGAAGGTCTTCAGGATGCTGAGCCTGCCCAGCGTCCGCGGCCCAGCCTCGGGCAGCCAGTCCTGCAGGGCACCCCACGGGCTCAGGGATGCACACGCCCCCTCCCTCCCAGGTGATGCACCCCACAACCTGTCCTCCTGGGGGCGGGCAGCAGCCCCTCCGTGTCAGGAGGAGGGGTCGGTGCCAGCAGGTGGCCGCCCCGCGGGGAGCAGGACCTCAGGGGGATCGGTCGCCGCCCCTGCCGCTCTCTGCTGCTCACACCCCCTTCCAGGTCCGGGAGGCTGGGCCATGCCTCAGGCCTCTCTGGACTCCTGCGCCCCCTCCCGCCAGCCACCCCACCATCGGCGTCTAGACAGATTTCCCTGGCGACATCCGTGGGACTTGGCAATGGTCTGACACCCCTGCCCCACTCATGTGTGCCCGGCAGCCGGTGGGGCTGCAGCCTGGAGCATGAGATAAATGAGGTCTTAGAAAGGCGGGGGGTGGGGGGGGGGGCGGGCGGCTGCTTACCCGGCCCCTCAGAGCTGCCCCTACTCCCAGCCCCACCTGGACCTGCCCTGGTCAGTCCTCCGACCTGGGAGGGCAGCACCCCAAGCCCACTGGACGGGCAAGGACACTGGTGTTCCCCGTCCCACAGTCTGGACAGGTTAGGATACTCCAGGTCACGTGGCCTCAGGACACGGCCAGGCCAGTCTGGGGACCCCACCTGCGGGGCGCCCTCCCTCCTGATGAGAGGAGCTGGCCCTCACCACACAGGGATGGGCCCCCGAGTCCAGCGAGCATCGCGGCCTGTCCCGGGGAGAGATGGGGCGGCCGAAAGCAGGCCCCTGTGCAGCGCGTGGCTCTCCCTCTGCATCGTGTTCCCATCGCCTCCTCGGACTCTGGCTCGAAGCCCTGAGCCCCAGCCCGAGCTCCCCCAGGGCCTGGCCGCCTCCAGGATGACCAGGGTGGGCGGGGCGAGGGCCCGGAGGGTCCCCAAGAGGTTTGGACGCTTTGGAAGCAGGTCTGAGGCCCCCCTGCCTGCCCGGCTCCCCCCCCCCCCCCGCCCCCGGCTCACCTGGCACATGGACAGCTCCCGGCCTCTGCTTTTGAGGAGGTACTTCAGCTGCTTCTTCAGCACCTCCCTCTCCCCCTGGAGGGACAGGATCTCCTCGTCTCTCCTCTGAACCTCCGCCTTCAGCTTGGAGAGGCGCTGCACCTCCTCCACCAGCGTGGACAGGCAGTGATCCTGGGCAGAGAACGGCGGCCCTGAGTGCCCACATCACACGCTTTCGTTTTATTATTTTATGTATTTTTACTGATGTCAGAGAGGAAGGGAGAGGGAGAGAGAGAGAGATTATTTTTTTATGTATTTTTATTGACTTCAGAGAGGAAGGGAGAGGGAGAGAGAGAGAAACATCCACCATGAGAGAGAATCATGGATCAGCGCCTCCTGCACGCCTCCCACTGGGCATCGAGCCCGCAACCTGGGCGTGTGCCCTGACCAGGAATTGAACCCGGGACCCTTCCGTCTACAGGCTGACGTTCAATCCCCTGAGCCACCCCGTCCAGGGCAGTGGTCGGCAGACTCATTAGTCAACAGAGCCAAGTATCAGCAGCACAACGATGGACATTTCTTTTTGAGAGCCGAAAACCGACTTCTGCGCATGGGCCACGACAGTGATCGGCAAACCGCGGCTCGCAAGCCACATGCGGCTCTTGGGCCCCTTGAGCGTGGCTCTTCCACAAAATACCACGTGCAGGCGCACACGGACAGTGCGATTGAAACTCCGTGGCCCATGCGCAGAAGTCGGTTTTCGGCTCTCCAAAGAAATGTCAATCATTGTCCTGTTGATATTGGGCTCTGTGGACTAATGCGTTTGCCAACCACTGGGCCACGAAGTTTCAGTCGCACTGTACGTGCGCGCCCGCACGCGGTATTTTGTGGAAGAGCCACGCTCAAGGGGCCAAAGAGCCGCATGTGGCTGGCGAGCCGCCGTTTGCCGACCACTGGGCTAGGGCAACTATCACACTCTTTTAGAAAAATTTAAATGTATTTGTATTGATTTCAGAGAGGAAGAGGGGAGAGAGAGAGAGAAACATCTACGATGAGAGAGAATCGTTGATCGACTGCCTCCTGCACGCCCCCTGCTGGGGATCGAGCCTGCAGTCTGGGTTGGTGCCCTGACCAGGCTCGAACTCAGGATCCACAGGCTGGTGCTCTACCCACTGAGCCACACCAGCTAGGGCCACAAGCACACTCTTCCTCGCCCCTTCCGGCCATCAGCAGGACAGCAGCTCCAGGCCCAGGCAGAGCAGGCCTGCTGTCCTGGGACCCGAAACCCCGAGCCCAAGACACGTGCCTCTCGACTGCCGCCGTATCCGGACCACAGCCTTTCCTGGGGAGAGCCATCGTGGCTCCGGGCCAGCGCCCACTGCCACTGCAGACACGTCCTCGGTGCAGCCCACGCTTAACCAGAAACTCTCTCCAAAGGCCGCCCTCTGATTTCCACTCTCTACGGCCAGTGCCCTCGATTCTTCCATTGGAGACACAAGGCGGACGGGGTGTTCGGGACACACAAGGAACGGAAGGAACTAGTCCCCCCAGGTGTGGATGCGGGACCACCGTAGCAGCGTTAGCACGCACGCACGTGCAGAGGAGGCACTGGAAGGCGGGCATCGGCCGAGGTCCTCCTGCTGCCGTGGTGACGGCTCGGCGGGCTCCTGACCTGGTGGTCTTTACGTTGTGTACTGACCCTCACTGAGCTTGACTGGCCTGCCATTCTACCGGCTCTGCCTGCGTTGCTCAAGGGCAAATGTGTGAGCAAACTGAAGCAAAGCAGGCAGGACCCCGACTGGGGGGCTCCTCTTCTTGCAAGAGGCCCCCCCTGGCCTCCCATGCCTTAAAAATTCACATTTCTTGTGTAGCATCTTCACTGCCGGCCCTCCTCCAGGTCATCCTGAGACCCGCGGCCTATGACTTTAGAGACACTAGAGAGAATGCTTCCGGATGGAATCCTGGAAGGGGAGGGAACTGGGAAGTCCTCCAGCGTTTGGAAAGAAGGCGATGGGGTGCCGCAGGACCCACGCAGCAGAGAGAAAGTCGCAGAGGAAGCTAGAACGTATTTCAAACTGAAGGATAATGAACCCTTGGACTGAGACCTGTGGGGTGCAGCCAACGCTGTAATCAAGGACAAATTGATAGCCTTAAGAGAAAACAGTGGGAGACAATGAGGCACTAAGCACCCATCTCTAGAATTCGAAAAAGATTGCAAATTGAAGAATGACCAGGGAAAGGACTAGTGCAGGTGAAGTGCAGGAGTGAGTGCTGTAATGAGGGAGAGGGAGGCGAGGACAAGGCAAACCTCCGGCGTTCTAACCCTCGGAGGATCTGAAGGGCACGCAGGAGTTATTGGTCCTATCAGGCAGTGGTGCCGAAATCATGTCTTCACCCTGGCCCTGGTGACTCAGACACACGCATGTGACGCACGTCAGACACTGACACGGGAAGGGGGCGCTCCTTCCACTGGGGTTTCTGCCTGTGCACACACATGTGATTGCTGCCCGTGGCTGTCTTGCCTCCAGAAGAGACGGACTCACCTCTGGCACCTCCGAGGAAGGCAGAAATGAGAGGAGGGGGGACCCCAGGGTGACCTTTGGAGCTCCTGGAGACAGCCACGTCCGCAGCCCCCCCGGGGCTGGTTCTCGGGCCTGTGCCGGCCCTTCCCGCCCCGTGGCTGGGATGAGCAGCCACACCGCAAGGCACGCGCTCTCACGGCATCGGCACGCTCTGTCGCGTCCCACCCTCGGCTGCTTCCCCAAGTGCGACGGCTGGGTCGCGGGGGTAGCAATACCTTCCCCACGGTAGCAAGCGCTCCTGAAACGTGGAGGCAGAACTTAGGGAATCGCCGTTTATACAGTGAGTCCTCCTGGGCCCTCGCTATCGGACCCGCCCACCACCCAACGCTTCCTGTGGCTCGTGGCCATGCTCAGCCTCCACGCGTCACCGCCGTTAAAAAAAAAAAAACCAAGCAGAAGCGGAGTCCAAGAAAAGACGGTTAAGCTCCTGACGAGACGATGGAGAGGAGGAGGGAGGAGAGCAGGGCTGGGTCCGCGCTGCCGGGAGCGACAGAGGCCGCCCCTCCGCAGCCTCCCGCCCGCGTGGGGAGGCAGACTAGAGACGCCGGCGCACGGGGTCAGGTGAATCTATTGGAAGACTGACAGCAAATGGCACGTTCCTAGAAAACCACACCTCATCCAAACGGAAGCCAGAGGGAAAAGGAGGCCGGGACAGCTTAAGAGGACTGGAATCGGTTGTTTTAAAATATGTTTGACTGATTGATTGATTTTAGAGAGAGAGGAAGGGAGAGGGAGAGAGAGGCAGCAACATCAGTGATGGGAGAACCCTGGCTCAGCTGCCGTGGGCACGCCCGCTGCTGGGGATCACACCTGTGACCTCTTGGTTCATGGGTGGGCACTCCACCACTGAGCCACGCCGGCCGGGCTGAAACCCGCCGTCACATATGTTCACACGGGTGTTCCTCAGAGAGCTAACTCCCATCGCACGCAAACCCAGAGAACGGGAGAAGGGAAGAGGAGAACGCAAACGCCTTTTTTTGGATTCTGAGGTCGGATTAACGCCGCGGCCAAAATCGAGCCGAGGCATTAGGGGACAGACAAGGCCCGGCCAGCCTCCCTCCGGATGGAGGTGGGAAACAGCCACTCCGCCAGGAGCTGGGCGCCGGCCGCCTCTGCACCCCCAGCCCATGTCACGGTTTCTGAGCGCGCCTCTCCTGAGCGGAAGGACCGGGCCAGGCTGCGCCGCTGGGTGAAGGGCACGCTGCGTGTTGGCACGCTGCCTGCAAGTTGGTGAGGGCCACCGCGGCTCTGAGCGCCCCCTCCTGGCTGCGGACGCGCAGGGGTGTTGGCACGCTGCCTGCAAGTTGGTGAGGGCCACCGCGGCTCTGAGCGCCCCCTCCGGGCTGCGGACGCGCAGGGGCCCGCGATGGGAAGAGCCTCTGATTCCCAGATGCCAAAGGAGGGGCCTGGGGGTCGGCCGGACCACAGCTTGGGGACGGGCGCGCACAGCATTCCGGAACGGAGCCTGGGGCGCGGGCCGAGCAGCCTCCGGCATTGGTGACGGGCACGGAGCTGGGCGCCAGGGCCTGGACCCACCCGGGCCAGCTCGCTTGGCGGGCAGTACCTTCTCGTGGATGACGGAGATGTACCAGGGCACCCGCTTCCTCAGGTGGCTCTGATCCAGCACGGAGCCGCTGGTGGCCGGGCTCAGCAGCTGGGACTCGCTCTTCTTCCGCAGGTACTCCAGCTCCCCCGCGCTCTGACTAAAGGGCAGCAGGGTCCCTGCGGGGAGGCGGCGCGTCGGGCTCTTCCAGGGGCGGCCCCCTTTGGAGACCCCTCCAAAACCCTTCCTGGCCCAGCTGGGCTCCCCGGGCCTCCAGGGCCCCGCTGCTGTCCCCCTAACCCCCACCCCCCACCCAGCCGTGCGTCACTGAGGAAGTGGGGGAGGCACAGAGCAGCCCGCAGACTCCCAGAGCCGGGCCTCGGTCACCCTGACGCTGCGGGAGCACAGGGCCCGGCGCGGCGGGGCTTCCCGCATCCAGGCGGGCGGGTTTCACCCCTGGGGAAGTGAAATCCGCATCTGTCTTTGTAGGAACCATGCACATTGGTCTTGGGACTCCAGGAGGGAAGCATCCCGGGCCCCTACACAGGGGACGGACCAGGCAGGTGGTCAGGGGGTACGGGGGGAGGGCATTCCCTGGAGCGGGAGAGGGTGGCCCTGGGGAGCAGGGGCCCAGCAGGTGCAGGCAGAGGCCCTGGGGGCTTAGGGACGAGAGGACCCCCGTTGCCCAGGAGACGCTGCCCTCACCGTCCACCTTCACGTCCGAGTCCTGCTGGCCGGACACTGGGTCCTTGGTCGGCTTCCAGGCCTCGGAGTCCAGGCAGCTCTCCACGGGCAAGGTCATGGTGGAGGTCACCCCTGCAGGGTGATAAGGCGCTGACGCCCTGGGGCCACGGTTTATGCCATTTCTTCTTTGGTTCATCCTCACCCGAGGGTATTATTCCATTGATTTTAGAGAGAGTGGAAGAGAGGGAGAGACAGAGAGAAACATCGATGTGAGAGAAACACGTCGATTGGTTGCCTCCTGCATGAGCCCTGACCAGGGCCCGGGCCGGGGTGGAGCCTGCAACCAAGGTATGTGCCCTTGACCGGAATTGAACCCAGGACACTTTGGTCTGCAGGCCAACGTTCTATCCACTGAGCCAAACCAGCGAGGGCCTTATGCCATCTCTCTCTGTGTCTCTCTCTCTCTCTTTCTTTTCATCCTTTTTAAATTAATTACAGAGAGGAAGGGAGAGAGAGAGAGAGAGAGAGAGAGAGAGAGAGAGAGAGAGAGAGAGAGAGAGAGAGAGGAACATCAATGAGGAGAGAGAATCATGGACCGGCTGCCTCCTGCACACCCCACACTGTGGATGGAGCCCACAACCTGGGCCTGTGCCCCGACCGGGAATCGAACCGTGCCCTCCTGGTTCCTAGGTCGATGCCCAGCCCCTGAGCCCCGCCGGCCGCTCTGTGCCATTTCTCCGTGAACCTGGGCTGGGAGGAAAGACCACTGGTCTCTGTGGCTGCCGGGGCTGAACCCCGGGGATCAGTCCAAACGCGGTGGCGACGGCTGCCCACCACGGCGTGTCCCCCGAAGCACGCCGGGCGCGAGGGCATTTCTGCAAACCGGCGCCTCCCTCCCGGGAGGACAGGCCCGCGTGCCCTCCCGCAGAAACGGCTCCCTTCCAGGTCCCGCCGAGGCCCCGCCCCCTCCCGGGCACAGCCTGCTTCCTCTCCGGAGCCCTGATTGATGGGCCCTGTGAGCACACACACCCCGTACCCAGGACCGGGCCCCCCGCCCTTCCCGAGACCTGCTCACAAGGCATGCTGTCCGAGGCCCTGGCCCAGAGGGGACAGCCTCGAGCCGGGACGGGCGGGCAGGGTCCTGGCTGAGACCCACCATGCCCGTGGCCATTGGCAGGATGGCACGGTGTGTGGGGAAGGGGAGCAGCCAGGGCCCGGGACCCGTGGGTGGGGTGATGCCTGGCCGGACCCACTGCGCGCTCAGCGGCCCTGTCTGAGCCTCAGGACACGGGGTCGGACGAGACGGTCCCCGGCTCTTTACAGGCCACCCGCAGCGTGTCCGTCTCGGCCCACAGGCTGTTCCTCAGCACCGGCTCTTTCGGGAAGCTTCCCTCCCGAACCTTCCCCTCCACCCCCCCCCGCCGCCCCCCGCACTCTGCCCCTTGCCGCTGGCCACCAGGAAGGCGGCCCGGCGGGGAGGGAGGCGTTGCGGGGCCCGCGGGCCTCACTGGAGCTGGACATGGACGTGGCCCGGGTGCAGAACTGCGGGCAGCCGGGGCGCTTCAGAAACATCTTGCGCAGCTCCTCCATCTCCGACAGGAAGGTCCTGTCCTTGGGGCCGGCGTCCTCCAGGAACTCGCTCTGCGGGGCGGGGACAGGGAGACAGTCACGGGGAGGACGGCCGGGGCGGCCGGGGCCTGGGCCCGCCGGGCCACGGCAGCCGTCTGTCCCCGCCCCGCACGCCGCCCGCCTGCTGCCAGTCGCACGGGCGACCTGCTCTGGAGACGGCGGGCTGAGACCAGGTGCCACCGGCTCTGCAGTCGCCCTCGGAGCATGGCGGCCGCCGGAACCCGCGTGGCCCTTTCCAAGCTCTCTTCTCCCCTTTTGCTCCTGCCCAACACCCCCCGCCAGTCCCCCCCATCCCCCCCAATCCCCCCCATCCCCCCCCAATCCCCCCCAATCCCCCCTAAGGAAGGCTGGGGCCCACGCCGCCTCTCCTCTCCATCAACACCTGCTTAGAGCCCGGCCGGGGGCTCATGGCTGAGCGTCCACCTGCGGACCAGGAGGTCAGCGTTTGATTCCCGCTCAGGGCGCAGGCCTGACTTGACAGCTCGGTCCCCAGTGCGGGGCGTGCGGGAGGCAGCCGACCCATGCTTCTCTCTCATCATGGGCGTCTCTCTCTCTCTCCCTCTCCTTCCTCTCGGAAATCAATACGCCCATATTTATAGAAACGCACGGCTCTTTGGAGAGCGGCGGGGCGGCCCGGCGCGGAGGGGCGGCCCGGCGCCCACCTTCTTCCTGTAGTACAGGTTGATGGCCTGGGCCGACTTGCTGAGGGACTGCTGCTTGGGGCGCAGCTTCCACGCTGGGGGCTGGCAGTCCCGGCCGGCCACGCTGCGGAGCACCATCAGGCCCTTCTCCATCGGGTTGGGCATCAGGCTCCGCCTCGGAGGCCTCCTGGACCCCAGGAGCAACATGGGGGGGAGGGCTGACGGCTGAGCTGCATTGTCCGTTGGCTGAGAGAGCAGCACGGAGGGGCCCCTCGTCTGAGACAGGATGGCTAGGGGTGCGCGGTCCCCCTGGACCTAACTAACGCGAGGCCGCTTCCAAAGCTCCACGTCCCGTGGGATCCTGGGAGGAGAGTGTGGCATCACAGATGTCTCCATGGAAACGGCAGGTCATTGTCTTCATGTCCGGAGCCCCGTCTCAGCTTCCTATTGGGTGAGGATGGGGAAGCCGCTCCGCTGGGCCTCAGGGTGCTCGGAGCAGGGAGAAGCGGCCCAAGGCATCAGCAGCCATTCTCCTGTTTTTGTTTGTTTTTTTTAAATATATTTTTACTAGAGGCCCGGTGCACGAAATTCATGCACAGGGGGCGGGGGGTGTCCTTCAGCCCTGCTTGCGCCCTCTAACAATCCAGGACCTCTGGCTCTTAACCACTTGCCTGCTGGCCTGCCTGATCGCCCCTAACCACTCTGCTTGCCTGCCTCATCGCCCCTAACCACCTCTGCCTGCCTGATCACCCCTAACCATCGCCTGCCTGCCTGATCACCTCTAACCATCGCCTGCCTGCCTGATCACCCCTAACCATCACCTGCCTCCCTGCCTTGTCGCCCCTAACCGCCTCTGCCTGCCTGATCACCCCTAACCATCACCTGCCTCCCTGCCTGATCACCCCTAACCATCGCCTCCCTGCCTCCCTGCCTGATCACCCCTAACTATCGCCTGCCTGCCTGATCACCCCTAACCATCACCTGCCTCCCTGCCTGATCACCCCTAACCATCGCCTGCCTGCCTGATCGCCCCAACTGCTCACCTGCCTGCCTGATCACCCCTCACTCCCTCTGCCTGCCTGCCTCATTGCCCCTCATATTACACTTTTATTATTATAGATAGTAGCCTTGCTCCAAGTTACAAGGCCCTGCTTGTCACAGAGATAGAAAAGCTTTAATTTTTACTCTTGATTATGGCAATTAGCTAACACAGATGGCCACCGAAAAGGTGACTTACCGAAGGGTGTATAGCAAACGGTGCTGTTACGTCCTCTTCCGTGAAAACGTGCATTGTATCTGCCTGGCCACAGTTTGCCGACCACTGTGACAATCGTGCACCGTGTCCGCCGCCAGAACCACGATTCCCAGCATTCCTGGTGCTTCTGCTTCCAGGCCGAGACCCCTCCCCTCCTCTCCCTCCGTGTGGCCAGGGTGTGGATGCTGGGCTCGTGTTGCTGGGGCAACGTGCCAGCGTCCCGCCTTGGCCACTATGGGCGCCGCCATCTTTGTCGTGGAGTGATGGTTAATTTACATATTACTCTTTTATTAGATAGGATTGATTTCAGAGAGAAAGGGAGAGGGAGAGAGAGAAACATCCATGATGAGAGGGAATCATGGACCGGCTGCCTCCTGCACACCTCCTACTGGGGATCAAGCCCGCAACCCGGGCCTGTGCCCTGACCGGGAAACGAACCCTGACCTCCTGGTTCATAGGTCAACGCTCCACCGCTGAGCCCCGCCGGCCGGGCAGCTGGGGTTTTTATTTTTGTCTGTTTGCCTGTTTTTCCGTCATCAATATTCCCCCTCGTTTAAACCTGACACCGGCTCTGGGGCTCTGATGTGGAAGTGGACGCCCTTGGCTAAAGTCCACAGTTTGGGAGCGTTTCTCAACCCCTGATGTTGTCATCCTTTTCAAAACATAGAAGCAGCCCCCCGGCTGGTGACCGCGGCCCGGAGAAACGGTCACTGGGGCTCCATTAAAACCTCACTATCCGGCTCCTCTTTTGTTGTTGGTAACCCTCATCCAACGGCATTTTTCCGTTGATTTTGAGGGAGAGAGGAAGGGGGGGGGGGAGAGCCAGAGAGAAACATCCACATGAGAGAGGCATATCGATTCGTCGCCTCCCGCACGCGCCCCGACCAGGGCCAGGGATCCAGCCTGCCGCCCAGGTCCGTGCCCTTGGCCGGAATCAAACCCAGGCCTCTTCGTCCACAGGCCGGCGCTCTACTCACCGCGTCAAACTGGCTTGGGCCAGTCCCGGGTACTTGGACACAAGGCCTGGGGCTCACCAAGGACTTTAAGAAGTGGCCTTGGCCCTGGCTGCTGTGGCTCGGTGGATAGAGCGCCGGCCTGCAGACCGAAGGATCCCGGGTTCAGCTGTGGTCAAGGGCACGTGCCTAGTTTGCGGGCTCCACCCCCAGTGGGGGGCGTGCGGCTGACCCACGATTCTTGTCATGGGTGTTTCTATTCCTCTCCCTCTCCCTTCCTCTCTGAAATCAATAAAAAAATTTTTGTTTTTTTTTTTTAAAGAAGTGGCCTTGGTGAGTCTCTGCACCAGGCTGAAGTTTCTTTATGGCCATTTCATGGTGTTAAAGCGAAACAGGCGTAAAAAGTTAAAAAAAAAAAAAAAAACAGGCATAAAAGGCCTCATGCTGTGTGATTACATTTATGTAAAATGTCCAGGACACGCAAACCCACAGACAGAACGCACCGCAGCGGTGGGGGCGGGGGCGGGGGTGGGGGCTGGGAGCCGGAGGGTGGGAGGGGTGCTCATGGGCGAGTTCCCTTTGGGGGGCGACCAAGTAGTGGCGATGGTTGCCCCGCCGGGTCAGTGTGCCGCTGATGCCACGCTCCGGAATGGTGACTTCTATCGTAACAAGCTGTAGTTGTCAGAAGTACCCCATCCACCTACAATGTCAGACATTGTGCGTTTCACAGTGTATTCCAAACAAGTGAGGGGAAGCGGCCTTTTGTGTGTTTCCCTTCATTGAGCTTATACGAGAGGCCTGGTGCGTGCATGACGTCGTGCCCGGGTGGGGTCCGCCCGCCCTGCTCGGCTCATCAGTGGGCCAGCCGGGGGGAGGGGACGCGGGAGGTTGCAGGCGGGGCCCCGCCCTGTGGTCAGACTCAGGTGGAACTCCCAGGTGAGGGGACAATTTGCATATTAGCCTTTTATTATATAGGAGGAGATATGTGTGGTGTGTGTGTGTGTGTGTATGTGTGTGTGTGTGTGTGTGTGTGTGTGTTTAAATTGCTTTCAGAGAGGAAGGGAGCGGGAGAGATAGACACATCCGTGATGAGAGAGAATCATGGATCGGCTGCCTCCCGCACGCCCCTCACGGGGGATCGAGCCTGCAACCCTCGCACGTGACCGGAAATGAAACCGTGACCCCTGGTTCCCACCGGGCCACGCCGGCCGGCCGGCCACCGAGCACTTCTGTGGGGCAGGGGCCGGCACGCTCTCTGGGGGTCCTCCTGGACATGCACTGAGTGGGCCTGCGTTCGTGAAGGATGTTTGTGTGAAAATGACCAGGAAAACACACAAGCCCAGAGAAGCGCGTGAACACCCCGTGTTCGTCCTGATCTGTGCGAGCCCGTCAAGCTGCCTTTCCCCTGACGGGTGGACACGTCTCCCCGGGGCCAGCTCAGCACTCCCGCTGGGATGCGGGGAGGATTCGGAGCCCGCCCTCCGGAGATGGTGCGACACGCCAGCCTCAAGCACCGGCTGCGCGGTGAGGCAGCGCTCCCGGTGGCAGTGCGAGCGCGTTGCGGGGGGGGGGAGTGGCTGGGGGGTGGGGGACAGGAAACCCACACAGTCAGGTTGACCACAGCGGGATTCGCCAAGAGGTGGAAGTAACCCCGAGCCTGTGGATCCAGGGGTGAGAAACACGATGCAGTGCACAGCAGTCCACACAGGGACGGCGGCTCAGCTGGAAGGAAGGAAATGCCGTCCAGCCGGCGGGGCTCGGGGGCTGAGCGCTGACTTACGCACGAGGCGGTGAGGGCTCCATTCCCGGGCAGGGCACAGGCCTGGGTTGTGAGCTCCATCTCCCGTGTGGGGCGGCAGGAGGCAGCCGACCCATGATTCTCTCTCATCACGGATGTTTCTCTCTCTCTCCCCCTCCCCCTGCCCCTCTGACATCCATAAAATTATATTTAAAAATGAACACGAGGAAGGACACTGTGACTCACTCCCAGGAGGGCGCGGGTGGCCAGGCTCGGAGACGGGCACCCGTGTTGGGAGGAGAGCGTCCCGAGCTCGCCACGGGCGCCACATGGGTTGTCCCTAAGGCCGAGACCCCCGGCCCCACGGGCTGGGAGAGCGAGGCCAGGAGGCTGGTCGGCAGGCGGAGCCCAGGTCAGCTGGGCAGGTGGCTGGCTTTGCTGGACCCTTGGCCCTATGCCTAGACCCTGGCCCGTGGGCCTTCTTGTCTGGAGTCCACCCTGAGCACACAGCTCCGAGGAGCAGCGGGGAGGGGCCGGGGTCCATTGCCTCCCGGGAACCCGGGAGAAGCCCACCTGGGTGACGGACCCGCGTGGGGCTGCGTCTCCCTGGCCCGGTGGGAGCCCGCGAGGCTCCGGGTCAGATGGACTCGGAAGAGACAGTCACGGGGACACGTGCTTTATTGTTACAGAAACAACAATCTCCACCGACACAGCCAACAGACTCCGCCCCTCCCCGCAGGACGGCGCCCCGAGACGGACCCCCGCCGGCGGGCCTTGGCGCTGCTCCAAGCAGCCGCACTCCCGAAAGACGAAAGATGGCGTTTTCTCACACCGTGAGCGGGAGGTGCCCGAACCGACCGACCGACTGTGGGCCGGTGTGACAAGGGACACCGCGTCCCAGATCGTCCCTGATCCGTGCGCGTGGGGACTGGGGCCGCTGGGCAGGCGAAAGACCGGCTTCCTGGCAGCGCAGCCCTGGGGGCCGACGTGGGGACCCAGCCAGAGCCCGTCCTGGGGCGCCCAGAGCGGCGGGCCACGGGGTGGGGACGGAGACCCGAGGGTGGGTAGCTGACGGGAGCCTCCCCGGGTGTGGGCCCTGAGGGGGAGGGCTGTCACAGGCAGGCGTCCTCCAGGTCTGCTGGGCGCTGTCCCTCCGCCTCTTCGCTGCCTGGAAAGCCGCCTGGGCCTCAGTCCCTCATCGGGAAACGTCAGGACAGGGCCGGGGACCTGGTGAGGGTGAGAAGGGGGGCGCCGCGCCCAGCCCCCAGTGGCCTGAGCCCAGCATCTTCCCCGCGACTGCGACCTTGGGCCTTCCATGGGGGTGTATTTTGGGGAGACTGCAGACGCCCAGCTGAGCACCTCCAGCTTTTGGCAAAACCTGGTTGGTGCCTGCTGGACTGAGCTGTGCTGTCACCTGAGCTCACGTCCCGGCCGCCAGTCAGAGCCTCCAGGGGCCACGTGCAGGGAGGGGGAGGGGTGTGTGGGTCTGGGGACCATGACAGGGAGGGGGAGGGGATGTGTGGGTCTGGGGACCATGACAGGGAGGGGGAGGGGATGTGTGGGTCTGGGGACCATGACAGGGAGGGGGAGGGGCGTGTGGGTCTGGGGACCATGACAGGGAGGGGGAGGGGATGTGTGGGTCTGGGGACCATGACAGGGAGGGGGAGGGGATGTGTGGGTCTGGGGACCATGACAGGGAGGGGGAGGGGCATGTGGGTCTGGGGACCATGTGCAGGGAGGGGGAGGGGCGTGTGGGTCTGGGGACCACGACAGGGAGGGGGAGGGGCGTGTGGGTCTGGGGACCACGACAGGGAGGGGGAGGGGGCATGTGGGTCTGGGGACCACGACAGGGAGGGGGAGGAGGCATGTGGGTCTGGGGGCCACGTGTAGGGAGGGGGAGGGGCGTGTGGGTCTGGGGACCACGACAGGGAGGGGGAGGGGCGTGTGGGTCTGGGGACCACGACAGGGAGGGGGAGGGGGCATGTGGGTCTGGGGACCACGTGTAGGGAGGGGGAGGGGCATGTGGGTCTGGGGACCACGACAGGGAGGGGGAGGGGCGTGTGGGTCTGGGGACCACGACAGGGAGGGGGAGGGGGTGTGTGGGTCTGGGGACCACGACAGGGAGGGGGAGGGGCATGTGGGTCTGGGGACCACGACAGGGAGGGGGAGGGGCGTGTGGGTCTGGGGACCACGACAGGGAGGGGGAGGGGCGTGTGGGTCTGGGGACCACGACAGGGAGGGGGAGGGGCATGTGGGTCTGGGGACCACGACAGGGAGGGGGAGAGGGAGGGGGCATGTGGGTCTGGGGACCACGACAGGGAGGGGGAGGGGCGTGTGGGTCTGGGGACCACGACAGGGAGGGGGAGGGGCATGTGGGTCTGGGGACCACGACAGGGAGGGGGAGAGGGAGGGGGCATGTGGGTCTGGGGACCACGTGCAGGGAGGGGGAGGGGCGTGTGGGTCTGGGGACCACGACAGGGAGGGGGAGGGGGCATGTGGGTCTGGGGACCACGTGCAGGGAGGGGGAGGGGCGTGTGGGTCTGGGGACCACGACAGGGAGGGGGAGGGGGCATGTGGGTCTGGGGACCACGTGCAGGGAGGGGGAGGGGCATGTGGGTCTGGGGACCACGACAGGGAGGGGAGAGGGAGGGAGGAGTATGGCCCAGGGGCACCTGCAGGGCGGGGAGGGGCCCACTGCCGCAGACCCAGGCTCAGAGAAAGCTGCCCTTCGCCCAGCGGAGGCGGGGAAGCTTGCGCTCCTGTGGTGGGGACGCCCGGCCTGGAGAGGACCGCCAGGCAGGTGGGGGCGGAGGAGGCCTCGGACCTTGCTCACCCGGTCAGGACAGCGCTGAGCCACTGGAGGTCTCCCTTCCCCCACTGACACCCCGCCCCACCCAGACTCCCCAGAGCCTGGAAACCTAGCAAGGAAATTGGCTTGTGACCCACCCCCCCTCTTCCGCGGAGCCTGAGGAAGCCTCCCTGGCTCCAGACCCAAGGGTGCCAGCTAGGAGTCCACAGCCCCCAGCAAACCCCAGGGTCCGTCGGGCTGTGTGTCCACCTTGCCCAGCCTGGGGCCTCCCCTGCTTCTGTGGGCATCAGTGACAGGGGCACTGAGACGGGGGTGACCCACAGGGACCCCGGCAAAGGAACAGGGACCTGATGATTGGAAAGCGCCGGACGCCCGCCCCCAGCGGTGTCTCAGCTCAGCAGGCCCGCTGGTCAGGCCCCCCCACCTTGCCTGGAACGAGGGGCTCGCATCATCCCTGCCCTGCAGCCCGGCTCCCAGTGGCCCCATCAGGCAGGCACGCAGAAGCCACCGCCCAGCCCAGGAGGGACCTTCCTGTCCCGCTCCCTCGAGGGGGAGGGGTTTCCCCTGCCCCAGCCTCCAACTTGCATCATCACCAAGGGGAGGGGGTGCTGTTTGACAGGAGGGCTCCCCCCTCCCCGCTGCCCGCCCCCCCAGCCCCAGCGCCTCCAGGCGGCCTTTCCATCGGGCTTCATCCCCTCAAGCCAAAGCAGGGCCCCCACAGGGTGAGCTCCGCACCCTCCAGCCGGGCTTGCTGCCCTGGACCTGGGACCCCCTGGGCGGAATCCCACAGGGAAGGTTGAAAGTGAGGTTCTGGAAAGAAGAAGGCCGACCCACCATGCGGAAGGTATGGTTTTATCAAGCAGCCACAGCGCCTGTCCGGAGGAGCCTGCCTTCCTCGTGGTCCTGGAGGTGCCCCCCTCCCCTTGCCAGGCTCCCTGGGCCCCAGGAGGGACCATGCGCTTGGCAACGCTCCCCTCCCGGCTTCGCCAAGTCCAGCGAGAGTCTGGCCTTCGTGGGGGCAGGAGGTGGCGGCCGGCCAGTTCCCGGCATCGCTGGCTCCGCACACCCTCCGCGCAGCAGCTCCCCGAGTCCCTCCTGGCCGGGCGCAGGGCCCACGGGAGGGCGGCCTCTCCCGGGCTCTGAAGGCTGGGCCTGGCTTTGCCCCGGGCACAGCCCCAGGTCCGGCCTCCGGGGGCAGATGTTGGCAAAAAGGACGAGACAAAGCCAGGGTTCTCGGCCTCGGTCCGCAGAGGCCCCGGCGCGGTCTCCGCGGGTCCGGGTGCGCGCGCCCTGCCTCCCCGGCCGCGCGCGCCCTCGCCGGTCAGTTGGCCTCCCCCTCCGTGAGCTCCTCCTTGATGGACTGTCTCCGCGACTTGCAGTCCGGGAGGTCGAAGCCGAAGTCCGCCCACTCGTCGGGCGCCGCGCCCGCCCCGGAGCCGCGGTTGGGGATGGTGATGGTGTGGCGCACGCGGAAGTGCACCGCCTCCATGACGCGCTGGCGCGGCAGCTCCCCGGCGCCCAGGGAGAAGGTGGCCGCGTTGCCGCTGGAGCGGATCAGCTGCTGCGCCCCGCAGTCGTGGCTCTGCTTCAGGTCCTGCAGGCCCCTCCAGATGGTCAGCCGGTACTGGTCCGGGATCTCCAGGGCGCCCAGTTCCTGCGAGAGCGGCGGGGGCGCGGCCTTGTTGGAGGCGGAGCCGCAGGCACTTCTCATCCTCTCCCAACGCGCCCTCTGCCTGCAGGGCCCCCAGGACCAGGAGAGACGAGGGACCCCCTGACCTGCAGGGCCCCAAGGACCAGGAGAAACGAGGGACCCCCTGACCTGCAGGGCCCCAAGGACCAGGAGGGACAAGGGACCCCCTGCTCCCTGCAGTGCTCCCAGGACCAGGAGGGACAAGGGACCCCCTGCTCCCTGCAGTGCTCCCAGGACCAGGAGAGACGAGGGACCACCTGACCTGCAGTGCTCCCAGGACCAGGAGGGACGAGGGACCCCCTGACCTGCAGGGCCCAGACGCTCTGGAACTTGACAGTGGGACGCAATAGAGCAGCTCTGAGGGTCCCCTAGGGACTGGAGTCTGGGTCCCCCCTCCCCTGCCGCGGGCCTGGACACTCCCTGTTTTGGGGCCCTGACAGAGGTGTCAGGAGAGCTAAGGAGTGAGGCATGTGCTAGGACACGAGTGTATGTGGTCACTGCGGAGCTGTGCGCGGCCTGGGCCCCACCTACAAGCCGCGTGGCCAACGCACCGGGCCTGGAGGGCCTTCTGGCTCCCAGCCCCCGAGACCAGAGCTGAGCCCCGGACTCCCTCCCCCCCCCACCCCCCCAGCTCGCACATCACGCTGTGAGGGGCCAACACTGAGCAGGCCCAGGGTGGGTCACCAGGGATGTGAGTGGACACACAGGCTGCTGACAGGGCCGCCCTCCAAGCGAACGGCCCTGGTTCCCTCCGACACACCCCGTGCCCGGCCTGTGGCTCTGGGCTGGGCTCCGGCCAGGCGCCTAGAGCAGGGGCCGTCCCCCGTGGGTCCGGAGAAACTCCAGGGCCGGCTTTGGGGTTAGCCCGTGTGTGCGGAGCTCAGCGTGCTGGCAGCCTGAGAGCCTGCGCTCCCCGTGAGCGGGCGCTGCAGTAGACTGGCTCCGAGGCCCCCTGACCTGGCCTGGCCTTCTGAAACCCTTTGAGACTTAGCCAGCCCCTCTTCCGCAACCACAGGCAGCCTGGCCGCTGGGGCCAGTGATCTCCTCTTGTGCCCCCTCAGCCCACCCCATGCCACCCAGCCCACCATCCGTGTCACCCCAGCCCACCGCCCGTACCACCCAGCCCACCGTCCGTGCCACCCCAGCCCACCGCCCGTACCACCCAGCCCACCACCCGTGCCACCCCAGCCCACCGCCTGTGCCACCCCAGCCCACCGCCTGTACCACCCAGCCCACCGTCCGTGCCACCCCAGCCCACTGTCCGTGCCACCCCAGCCCACCGCCCGTACCACCCAGCCCACCGCCCGTGCCAGCCCAGCCCACCGCCTGTGCCACCCTAGCCCACCGCCCGTGTCACCCCAGCCCACCGCCCATGCCACCCCAGCCCACCATCCATGCCACCCCAACCCACCATCCGTGCCAGCCCAGCCCACTGCCCGTGCCAGCCCAGCCCACCCCGTGCCACCCCAGCCCACCATCCGTACCACCCAGCCCACCGTCCGTGCCACCCCAGCCCACCACCCGTGCCACCCCAGCCCACCGCCCGTGCCACCCCAGCCCACCCCGTGCCACCCTCAGCCACCGCCTGCACAGCCAGACTTGCCTATGCTCATGCATGGACTTCAGCCAGAGCCAGAGGTGGGGATGTGGACCAGCTTGGGAAAGAGGTTTCCCAAATTTCACAGCCCCTCCCCCCACGTCAAGAACAGGACCGGGCCAGAGCCCACCCGAGGGAAAGGAGAGCCCTCTGCGGCCGGGCCTGCAGCCGGCCAGGCGCACGGGGCGGGCGGGCGGCGTTACCTCCAGGGTCAGGTTCTGCAGCTGGTAGATGCTGTGCACGCCGTGGGAGGTGAGCCGCTCGATGCAGTTGGGACAGCCCAGGCCTGTGAGGAAACTGCAGAGAGAAGCCGCCTGGCTGGGCGGGCACTGCCCCTACAGGGCGACTCCTGGGCACCCCACCGGCCACCCTGCCACGTGGCACGCCGCCAAGGAAACCCGAGCTTTTGTTGGGGACCCACTCCCTCCGCACCGTCCCCTGCCTCTGCCTGCTCTCCGCACGGCGAGGGCCTGAGACGCGGCCCGCGGGCAGGAGCCACGAAGGGGCGGGGCCGGTGGGTTGGTGGCAGGGCCCAGCGGCAGCCACATACCTGACCAGGCTGGGGTCGGCGTGGTAGGAGGGAGGCGGGGTGCAGTGGGACCCCGAGACCATGGGCTGGGAGCCGTGGCTGCCGTTCATCTCGCCGTTGGCCGGCAGGGTGTGGCCATGGGTGCTGAGGATCCCGGGGCCTGGCGGGAGGCGGGCGCCTGTCTGAGGCAAGGCACGGCCTCCCCCGGAGCAGGACCGGGCCGAGGGGACTCCTGGGGCTGTGCCTCCTGCCGTGGCCAGAGCTGCTGGGCGAGGGCCCCCGTGTGGGCCCTGAGCTGGGCGGAAGCGTCCTGTCCGGAACCGGGCCTACCCTTGGGCCTCCCCCACCCACCTTGGGGCCCCGCTGCCCAGCAACTCACCCATGGGCCCCAGGCCGGGCCCGGCCGCAGAGCTGTGCGGGGGCGGCTGGCCCACCAGCTGGTTGACCGAAGGCAGCTTGCTGACCCCGCCGTGGGGTTTGGTCACGGGCGAGAGGACCGGCCCGTAGGATGGAGGCTGCAGGTGGCTCCTGCTTGGAAAGTTGACACCCGTGTGGGCCAGGGCACAGGCCGTTGCTTGCCCGTCAGTCACCTCCGCCTGGTGCCCTTGCCGAGGGGGGTGGGGACCCTGACCCCTGGCCCTGAGTGAAGGTGTCAGAGACACCTCCTTCCTCACCCAGCCTGCCCAGGACGAGATGCCTGCTCTCACGGGCCGGGCCGCGGGGGAGGGAGGTGGGCAGCTCCTGCCACCGGGGTCGCCCTGGGTGTTGGTGAGTTGGCACTGCTCCGACCACCCCCTCCTCACCCTCCAGGCAGGAGGAGTTTAGGGCGCCCCCTTGGTGGGAGAGAAATCAGTGCTGGTCGTGGCCACTGCAGGCAGGGAGGACTTCCTGGAGGAGGGGACGCCAAGCGGGGCCTCGCTGCCCGTGCAGAGGCCGCAGTTTGGGAGGGACGTCTGGCCCCGAGCCGCGGCCCCCACCCCCCGCAGGGACACTCACGGGCGCTGCAGGAGCTGCTGCTGCTGCCGGTAGGACTCTACCACCTGCTGGGGCACCAGCTCCATCAGCTCCAGGCTCTCCTTGACCTTCATCAGGATCTCGAAGTTCTCCCGGCCCCGCACCTGCGACGGACACAGCCCTCTGCCCAGGCCGCCCGGGCGCCTCGGGCCCCTCGGCTCCTCCCTCCCTCTTTCCCAGGAGGGCGGGCAGGTGTCCTCTGTCCACACAGCCACGTCCACCCTCCCCTGCCCCTGAGCCTTCACCCCGCTCCTCTCCACCCCTCCCCAGCGCTCAGCACACGCGGGGTTCAGGGCAAAGGACTCCACGAATAGGGGGTCTTAGAAGGAGGGGCTCATCCTTGACTCAAAAAGTGCAAAGCTCGCCTAACGGAAGGCCGGTCCCAGCCAGGCACGCGGTGATGCAATCTGCCGACGGGGTGGTTCATGTCACGTGATACTTGTGTGGCCGTGGGTGACAGTGAGGGAGCCTGCCAGACCTAGACTGGAGCGGGGGGTCCTAATGCCTGCCCCCCCCCCCCCAGGGGCTGTGTCCTCCACAGCTGTGTCCCAGCTCGGAGCTGCTGACACAGACCCTGTCTTGGCGGTGCCTGCTCTTCCTGCGGTCCGCCCCTGCCGGCCTGGCTCTCTGGGGCCTGCTCTCCCCTCGCGCACCTGCCACCCGCAGAGCGGGTCTCAGCTCTCAGGGGGTGACGGCCGCTCCGGGCTGCCCGGGGGGGGGGGGGGGGCCCCCGCGTCTCCCCCGCCGCCCGGCCTGGGCTCGCACACGGGGACACTCACGTGCATGTAGTATGTATCCTCGTCCCCGTGCCGTCTCTTCTTGGCGCTGGGGCCCAGGGCGGGGACGGTGGAGGGGCCCTGCTTGAAGGCTGGAGGGCCGGGCGGGAAAGGCTCTTGAGCGGCAGGGAGGAGGCGGGACAATGCAGATACAGCCAATGGGACACCCCCCCCCCCAACCTGCCCTACGGAGCTGGACCCGGGCGGCCCCGAGGGGGGCTGACTCTCTGCCCTGAACACAGGCTTGCGACGCCCCCTGCCCGCATTTCCCCGAGTCCCCGAGGCAGGTTCCCCGTCCTGCGGGATGCCCGCACTGACGCTGGGGGTGGCCCCGCCCCCGCCCCGACCCCTGGCCAGAGCCCGCTCACCGCGCTTGCTGGCCGCCCCGCTCTTGGCGGCGCTCTCGTTCAGGGCCTGCTGCTCCCGGTAGTGGTCCTCGTCGGCTTTGCGGTCTCGGCCGGGGCACGCGCAGATGCGGCCCTCGAAGGACCGGCGGCCCAGCACCTGGCCACTGCCGGGAGCAGCCGGGACTGAGCTTCAGGCCCAGCCCTGCCCGCCGCCCCGCCCTCCCCGCCCAGCTCGGACTGGGAGGGGCCAAGGGGTCGGGACTGAGTGACCCGCTGCCCTCGGACACCAGGTCCCTCCCAAGGTCCAATCACTCATCTCTCCAGTCCCGGAGGCCCCACCCTCCCCGTGCACCCTCTGCGGGGTGCCTGTCCACCCCCTTGGGCCCTCCTCTTTTTACCTCCCTGTCTCCGCCCCCCCCAGCAGGGTCATGTCCCCTCCCCCCCTCCATCCCCCACTGTACGCTCACTCGCGGGCCTCCAGGGTGATGATGACGAGGATGGGCCGGCGGTTCATGCCCCCCACGCAGCTGCTGTTGCACATGAAGTTGTACAGGATGGTGGTGAACTCCGTCCCCACCTACAGGGGAGGGGCAAGGGCTGCCGCGTCAGCACGTGGGCCCCAAACCACTAAGTGGGGACTCCTGGCCTTCAAAGCAACGTCCCTCACAGCTGGTTCTGGCCCTGGGGAGGCTTGGGGGAGGAGGGCATGCTCTGTGGTCCTTTGTCATTGACCCCCACCACCCACCCATCTATCCATCCACCCATCCATGCATCCTTCCATCCATCCATCCATCCATCCACCTACCCGCTATCCATCCATTCACCCATCCATCCATCATCCATCCATGTATCCTTCCTTCCATCCATTCATCCATCTGTTCACCCTCTATCCATTCATCCACTCATCTATCCATCCACCCATCCACCCATCCATCCATCCATCCATCCATCATCAATCCATCCATCCATCCACCCACCCGCTACCCATCCATTCACCCATCCATCCATCATCCATCCATGTATCCTTCCTTCCATCCATCCATCCATCCATCCACCCACCCGCTACCCATCCATCCACCCATCCACCCATCCATGCATCCATCCATCATCAATCCATCCATCCATCCATCCACCCACTATCCATCCATCCAGTCATCTATCCATCCACCCATCCACCCTTCCATCCATTCATCATCCCTCCTTCCATCCATCCATCCACCCACTATCAATCCATCCACTCATCCATCCATCCATCATCTATCATCCATCCATCCATCCATCCACTCATCTTTCCATCCATCCACTCATCCATCCATCCAATATCCATCATCCATCCATCCATCCATCCACTCATCTTTCCATCCATCCACTCATCCATCCATCTAATATCCATCATCCATCCATCCATTCATCCATCCACTCATCTTTCCATCCATCCACTCATCCATCCATCCAATATCCATCATCCATCCACTCATCTTTCCATCCATCCACTCATCCATCCATCCAATATCCATCATCCATCCATCCATTCATCCATCCATCCATCCATCCATCCATCCATCCACTCATCCATCCATCCATCCACCCATCCACTCATCCATCCATCCATCCATCCACTCATCTATCCATCCATCCATCCATCCACCCATCCATCCACTCATCTTTCCATCCATCCACTTATCTATCCATCCATCCACTCATCTTTCCATCCATCCACTCATCTATCCATCCATCCATCCATCCATCCATCCATCCATCCACTCATCCATCCATCCATCCATCCATCCATCCACCCATCCACTCATCTATCCATCCATCCATCCACTCATCCATCCATCCATCCATCCATCCATCCATCTATCCATCCACTCATCCATCCATCCATCCATCCATCCATCCACTCATCTATCCATCCATCCATCCATCCATCCATCCACTCATCTTTCCATCCATCCACTCATCTATCCATCCATCCATCCATCCCCCACCCACTATCCATCCATCCATCCATCCATCCATCCCCCACCCATGCAACTATTCACTCATGTGAATGTCAAGCACTGTGCTGGCTCTGGGTACCAAATGAACTCAGACAGACCTGGCCAAGAGGCACAGAGTGCTATGGTCTGGTTGCCTGACCATGTCTCCTGGCACAGGTTGGAGGTCAAGTCCTGGAGGCTGGGTGTGAGTGGGCACAGTGTGAGTGGGCACAGGTGTGTGAGTGGGCACAGGTGTGTGAGTGAGCACAGTGTGAGTGGGCACAGTGTGAGTGGGCACAGGTGTGTGAGTGGGCACAGGTGTGTGAGTGAGCACAGTGTGAGTGGGCACAGTGTGAGTGGGCACAGGTGTGTGAGTGGGCACAGGTGTGTGAGTGGGCACAGTGTGAGTGGGCACAGGTGTGTGAGTGGGCACGGGTGTGTGAGTGGGCATAGGTGTGTGAGTGGGCACAGTGTGAGTGGGCACAGGTGTGTGAGTGGGCACAGTGTGAGTGGGCACAGGTGTGTGAGTGGGCACAGTGTGAGTGGGCACAGGTGTGTGTGCACGGTGTGGGTGCTCCTGGGCAGAAGGGTGCCCTGCACCGCTGTGGCAGACCCCCGGCCCCAGCACACACCCCTTTCCCAGGGAGTGTGTGGAGCACTGAGACTTGAACCCAGAACTCCTGACCACGTGGCCACACAAAATGGGGGGTTGTCATGGTCTCCGGGCTCAGAACGTAACCGCCATGTAACCGCCGGTCACTGGCTTCGGAAAACAGCCTTTCACAGAACACCAGCAGGGGGCAGGAGAGCCCCGCTTGCCAGACCAGGCCAGCCCTGGCTGGTGAAGGTGGGGCCAGGCGAAGGGGGAGAGACGGCAGGCCATCACACCCAACCTGGGCCCTGGCCCCCTGAGCTAGGTGCTGCTCTTAGGCCTGGAAGGCGTGGGGAGCGGGGAGCCAGGCACAGCTCTGAGGGTCTCGGGTTGGTTTCAGAACAGAGAGAGGACAGGAGAGGGCTCGCTGTCCCCCACCCCGCCCCGGCCCCAGCCCACCATCCCCCTCGGCCCCTCCACCCCCAGCTTCTCATGCCAGCCGGGCCCCACCTCGGCTCCAAAATGCCACCCCCAGACCGCCGCCGTCAGGTCAAGGTCCGACCTCCCAGGGTCTCTGTATCCTGCCCATCTCTTGCAGCACCCCCCTTTCCAGCAGTCACCCCTCATCTCCAGGCCCTACATGATGCGCCGTGCTCCTGACCGGGGGTCTCTCCTATCCCCCTGCCCTCCCACTGTCCCCAACGAACCCCAGTCCTCCGGCCTCAGCCCCTCCACCCTGTGTGTGGGAAGAGGAGACAGGTGTGGCTCAGGGGTTGAGCATCCACCTACGAACTGGAAGGTCACGGCTGGATTCCCGGTCAGGGCACATGCTCTGGCTGCGGGCTCCATCCCCAGTGTGGGCGTGCAGGAGGCAGCCGAGCCATGATTCTCTCTCATCGGTGTTTCTCAATTAAGAAATATATTTTTAAAAAGGGGGACAGATGAGGACTGAGCTCAGAGATCATTAGCCATCCCTCCCCCCGCCCCCCCCCGTGAATGGGGACCCAGTGTCCAGAGTGGCCCGAGGGCGAGGTGGCCGCAGGAGCAGGACCTTGTGGTGAGGGAGGCGCTCCGCGCCATGGACTTCACGTGGGGACACGGGACAAATGCTTCTGCCGGCTGAGGTGACCCGAGAGTCTCTGCCCGGCCGCCCCCCGCCCCCCCGCCCAGGTGCCTGTGGCCCCACCCACCTGCCCGGCCTACCTGGGGGGGCTCGTAGGGCACCATGACGCTCTGCCGGCCCGTGGCAGGGTCGTCCACGTACTGCGACAGGCTGTTACCCTCCACGCGGATGAGGTGGCTGGCGGGGGCAGACTGTCCTGCCGGAGGGGACACGGCCTCAGAGGCGCCCAGCGGGTCTGGCCGCCCCGGGGCCCGGTGTGTCCCGCACTCAGCACCTCAAGGCCTGGCCCTGGGCCTCGTGGGTGGGACGCAGGCCAGCAGCCCTGGTGCCCTGGGGTGCCAGGCCCAGCAGCCCTGCCCGGCTCTCCTCAGGCACCTGCCCCCGAGGCCCTAGCTGGCCGAGCTGGGAGGAAATGGGGGGGGACGCTGAGCCTGCCGTCGGCCCCTCCCATGGCCCTGCTGCTCCGGGCACGGGGCGCAGGGCTGGGGCCTCACCCTCGTTGAAGTCCCGCCCGAGCTCGTGGTTGGGGCAGCGCTTCACGACCTCGGTCACGTGCTCCGCCTTCTTGTAGACGGGCATGGCGCGCACGGCGGTGCCCGGCGGCGGCGGCGTGGACACCTGGATCTGGATGGGGCATGTCTTGGCGATCTGGCAGTACAGCTTCTTCAGCAGCGGCGAGTACTGGATGGGGTGTGGGGGGGCGGTGGATGAGGCCACAGTCCCAGCTCCACACCCTCCGGTGTGCCGCCTACGGGGGGCGCCCCTTCCCCAAGCTCCCCGAGGACGGGTGCCCACGCGGTGCCGCTGAGCTGTCTACATGGGCCTCACCCTGGAGAGGTGGGTACCATTGTGTCCCTTTTTGGGACGAGGACAGTCGAGGCCAGGAAAAGGAGCCGGAGCTGGGGGGAGTGGGGGCTGGGAGCCTGACCGGGGGTCTCTCCTATCCCCCTGCTCTCCCACTATACCCAGTGAACCCCAGTCCTCCGGCCTCAGCCCTTCCACCCTCGAGTCCTGTGTCTGGGGGCTGTGTCCCGCCTGGCTTTTCCTGCCATGAACCCCGGACACAGCCGTGTGCCGGGGCTGCAGCACAGGCGGGCCGGGAGTGACGAGCCAGGAGTGCCGGGGGTCTGTGGGGCCCCGTGTCTGGGCAGCCCCAGCACAGGGGGGCAGGAGAGGCCAGGGAAGGAGGCCACCTGGGCTCCCACGGGGGTGGAGCCAGGCTCCAAGCACAGCTGAATGATGTGCCCGTGCGCCCCCCCACCACCCCCCGCAGCTCCCAGACAGACCCGGGTCTGAGAGCAGGGGCTCCCCCGCCTTAGGAGCCTGGTCCCGACAGGAGGGGCGTGAGGAGGGGACTTGGGCCGCTCCCAGCCGAGCCCAGTTCCGTACACAAGCCCCGTTGAAACTTGTGGGGGCAGGGGGCCCAGTGGTGCTCCTGGGGTCGGGACTGCCCCATCCGAGTCTGGAAACGTGGACCTGCAGCAGCTGGCCATGGCACAGTCAGGGGGGCAGGGGGCGCTCGTGGTCACCCCGCCCCAGGGAGCAGCCGGGGAGCTGTCCCTGGTCCTGCCTCTCCCGGAGCGGGGCGGGCGAAAGCAGAGCGCTGCCGGGGTGGACAGGTCCTCACCTGGGCCAGGCGCAGGGTGACCATGGGGAGCGCCTCTCCCTCCCTCCCTCCGTGTCCTGGTGAGGCCCGGCCTTGCTCCCCACAGGGGACCCCTCTGGGTGCTCCCTGCTGCCTGCTCCTCTGGCTCTCGGGCACCAGGTGCCCCTCCTCCCAGAGCTCCGGGCCTTGGTGTGGGCGCTGAGGACACAGGGCAGAAGGGGCGCCTGGTCTCCACCTGGCCCGTGGGAAAGGTCCCGTGGAGACACGCCCTCCCCTGCCCTCCCTCCCGCCTCTCCTTCCCCGGAACCGCTAGATGGATGTGTCTCAACAGATTCGGAGCTGATAAAATCTTATTTATCTTCGGCTGTTGACACGGAGCCGCCCGGACTTGCCCGCTCTGGGGTGCGGGCATCCCCCACGCTTGCAGGAGATGCTTTGCCCACACGCTGGGGTATGCCCACCCTGCCCTCTCCACGCCCCCCCCTCCGCTTCCCTCCTCCAACCCCACCCCTCTCCCCGACCCCCAGCCCTCGGGCACGGAGCTGTTAATTCCTGGCGCCCACTCCTCAGCTGCGGGGTGCCCAGCGCCCGACTTGGGCAGGCCTGGGCAGGAGGAGAGCGGAGAGGTGATAATAAGTTGTCTGCCATTTTCCAGGGACAAGCAGCAGCTTGCAAACCGCAAATACCGTTAACCAGCTCGGGCGAATCTGTTACGACAGATTCTGGAAGACCAGGCTGCGGGGGGGGGGGGGGGGGCTGTTTTTTAAATGTTTTTCTAGGGCCCACTTTTATCTGTGCGTGTGCGCGCCCATGTTCTGAGCCACGTTCTTTCCTCTCTGGAGTTGAGGCTCCTTTGAGGACCCCCCTCCCCAAGGCTCAGGCCCTCTCACCCTGGGACGCCCCACGGCTGCAGCATGGGGGCCTGGTCACGAGGCTCACAGGGAGCCCAGGCCACCAGCTCCTGAACCCGTGCCCCGGGTCAGGGACCCGTCTCTCCTTCCTGGTGAAGAGGGGCCTCCGAGGTGACATAAGCCACAGGACACTCACTCCAGCCCCTCCGGAGCCTGTCACCCTGCACTGCCCGGCTCACTGCCTGCCTCACTGTCCAGCTCACTGCCCAGATCACTGCCCGGATCACTGCCTGGATCACTGCCCAGGTCACTGCCCAGCTCACTGCCTGCCTCACTGTCCAGCTCACTGCTTGCCTCACTGCCCATTTCACTGCCTGCCTCACTGTCCAGCTCACTGCCTGCCTCATTGTCCAGCTCACTGCCTGCCTCACTGTCCAGCTCACTGCCCAGATCACTGCCTGCCTCACTGTCCAGATCACTGCCTGCCTCACTGTCCAGCTCACTGCCCAGATCACTGCCTGCCTCACTGTCCAGCTCACTGCCTGCCTCACTGTCCAGCTCACTGCCAGGCTCACTGTCCAGCTCACTGCCCAGATCACTGTCCAGCTCACTGCCCAGATCACAGCCCAGCTCACTGCCCAGCTCACTGCCCGGCTCACTGCCCGGCTCACTGCCCAGCTCACTGCCCGGCTCACTGCCCGGCTCACAGCCCAGATCACGGCCCAGATCACTGCCTGGCTCACTGCCTGGCTCACTGCCCGGCTCACTGCCCAGATCACTGCCCGGCTCACTGCCTGGCTCACTGCCCAGCTCACTGCTCACCTCACTGCCTGCTTCACTGCCCGGCTCACTGCCCAGATCACGGCCCACATCACTGTCCGGCTCACTGTCCGGCCCACTGCCCGGCCCACTGCCCGGCTCACTGCCCAGCCCACTGCCTGGCTCTCTGCCTCGCTCAGCAGGAGCTGCGGGGTGGGCTCTGACAGGGCCAGCAGGCTGGGACAAGGTCGCAGGGAAGCCACCAGCCTTGAGAGGAGGCGGGGCCACTGGGGACAACCGCCCAGCTTCAGAGACACACAAGACAGCCCTCAGGCAGCACCCCAAAGTGACCCGGGGCCGGGTGGCTGGAGCCTGCAGGGACCCCGTCACCTGTAGAGCCAGGGCCTGGCCCCGGACATGCCGGCTCCCAGAGGCTGCTGTGGTCCTCAGGACAGGGCTGGGAGGGGACATGCTGGGACCCCCCACGCAGGCTGACAGCTGGGGTCCCCTCACCAGAACTCAGGGGAGGTTCAACGGGACACAGAACCACGCAGGCGCTGAGTGACCAGGACCCTGTCCAGGGGCGTCCACAGAGGCGGTGGGCAGGAGCTGCCCATTGAGGAGAGGGAGCCTGGGACTGGGGGCCTTTCAGGAGCCAGGCACCCTGACCCAAAATCCACTCCCCCCTCACCCCCCCCCCGCCCAGATCCCCTTGCTCGACCTGCTCATCCCGCATGGGCTCGGCCAGCAGAGACGGCTGGGATGCTCAGTGCTGGGGTAAGGTCCGGGGCGGGGGTGTGGGGGGCAGTAGGGGTACGCTGAGCTGACCAGGAGAGAGACCACGGGCCCCAGCGGGTCAGAGGCCACATCAGAAGCCGGGGCAGCAGGAGCTGGCCTGGCCCAGAGCAGGGGAGGGGCTGTGGTGGGCCACGGGGCTGGGCCTCCCTCAGTCCTTAGTCGGTAGGCCAGGCACCTCCCCTGGCTTCCTCTGGACCCTGAGGGGGACCGAGGGTGAGCAGGGCACGTTCCGGGGCCTCGGGGACAGGGCTGGGCTTGCAGGAAGCCCCAGAGCTCCCACTCCAAGGCACACATGGTGGCCGTGTCCCTCAGGCTCAGCCAGGTCCAAAGAGGGGTCACCCTGCCCACAAGCTGCCTGCTGACTGCCCGCTGCAGCACCCACAAAGCTGCCCTGGGAGGCAGGCGCCCGCCCTCCCCGCCGTGGGCCTTGTGGGGCAACCGCTCTGGCAGGGACCCGGCGGGGGCTGTGGGCCAGGCCCTGGAGCTGCCCTGCGTGGGGAGGGGCGGGAGACTGGTGGCCAGTGGCTCTGCCCACTGCAGCCCGGGCCCTCCCCTGCTGCCCGGCCCTCATTCCCACCTCACTCATGCTCTCTGGCTGGCCTGGCCTTGTCTGTCCTGGGGATTGGGAGGGTCTGCCCACCTGGGCAGGTGCTGGGGTCCGCGGGCACCTCTGCCTGCAGGACAGGCTCAGAGCCTCTGGCTGCGGCGCGCCATTCTGGTCGCTGCTGGGCCCGGTGCCGGCGGGCACCACAGGGCCAGCTCCCTCCCGTGTCCTGCAGCCCCGGGGCTGGCGCTGGCCCTGGGGCAGGTGCCTGTGGGAGTGGAGGGAGGAGGCCGGGCCATGGCCCTGCTGTGGACGATGCTCAGGGCCCTCCCCCACCCCTTCCCCTCCTGCCCCGGAAGCTGCAGGTGAGTCCTTCGTTCAGGGCCCCCCTCTGTCTGGAAGCAGTAAGTGAACCCACTCCCAGCCAGCGGGGGGAGGCCGGGGTCGCTGTGAGCCTGCGGACCTGCACGCCCAGGACCTGCGCACGGTCCTCTCAGCTTTGCGTTCCGGGGGGAAGCAGCCGAGGTTTTGCTGGATCTCATGAGGGTCCCGGGAGCCTGGGGGGCAGAGTTCTGGTTTCTAAGCAGGTGGCCCCGCAGAGGGCCTGGCCGCTGAGCCAGCTGCTGACCGGCCGAGGGTGGCCCTGCCTTTGCTGGCAGGTGACCATGAGCAGGGGCCTGCCCTTCGAGCCTCGGTGCCCTCATCCCTGTGGCAAGGACCTGCGACGTGGGGCTCATTGGAAACAAGACCCTGCAGCCCTGGCCGGTGTGGCTCAGTGGGTAGAGCATTGGGCTGCGGACCAAAGGGTCCCGGGTTCGATTCCCATCAAGAGCACGGACCTTGGTGGCAGGCTCCTCCCCGGCCCGGGCCCTGGTCAGGGCTCGTGCAGGAGGCAACCAATCGATGTGTCTCTTTCACATCGATGTTTCTCTCTGTCTCCCCCTCTCCTCCACGCTCTCTAAAATCAATGGAAGCATGTCCTCGGGTGAGGATGCAGCAACAACAAAAAGGCCCGGCAAACACAGGAGCTGTTTCTCCATTGAACCTCAGTTGTGGCGTGCCCCGCCGACAGCCCCAAACGAGGGAGCTGACGCCTGCCTCCCCAGGGCTGTCCCGGGTGTCCCCTGCCAAAACCAGGGTGTGAGGTAAGTTCTGTGACCTCCAGGCCCAGGTGCTCCCCCAGCTGCCCAAGAGGCGGGGTGACCCCAGCACAGGCCCCAAGCCCAGTCCTATCCCCGCCAGGGCCGCCTGCGGCGAGCTCGTCCCGCCCCCAGCGCTTCCACAACGCGGGCGGCCCTGCGTGCTGTTTCCCCTCATGACCCACGTTCGTCTCCACACGAACGGGACGCTTCCCTTGGCTTCAAGTGCGCATAATTGCCGCTGGTGCCAGGAAAGGGATTAATTCCACGGGCGCATTCCACAAGCCAGGGTAACGCACCGGTACGCGTCGTGTTGGGACACCTCCGCGGTTGCTTCCCGCCTGCTAACCTCCCAGCGGCTGGAACGTGCTCTCCCGACCCAGCAGCGCTGACTCAGCCGCCTTCCACCCAGGAATCCCGCGCAGCCTCGCTTCCCGCCGCCTTCCACATGCTCCTCCTGCGCTGGGAGTGTGCTGCTGCCCCCAGGATGGACACACGCGCGCACACACACACACACGCATGCACACACGCATGCACACACGCGCGAGTATGCACACGCATACCCATAACACGCACGCATGCACTCATGCGCGTGCACACACATGCGTACAACTGCACATATCCACATGCGCGCGCACACGCACATGCACACGCGCGCACACACACCCATGCGCACACGCACGCACATGCATACACACTCACATACACATGCATGCACACACATGCACACGCATGCACAAGTGCACCAGGTCTGGGGCAGCTGGAGGTCACGTGAGGGCTGCATCCGGGCTGCCCCTCAAGGGACCACACTGTGCAAAACCTCACCGCTGTGCCCCCGCTGCCTGCCCTGCAGACTGTGGGCAGGGCCCCTCGCCGCCCGGAGGTGCCCCACGCCTGGCGGGCCTCCACACTCACCAAGGCTCCCGCCTGCCTTCCGAGCCCCAGCCCCTCATCTCAGCAGCAGCACAGCCAGGAGCAGGCAGAGGTGAGCCGGGCTGGAGCGGGTCCAGACGCCCCCCACGGCTGCTCCTCCCTCTGCTTCTGTGACTCCTGTCGCCGTCTGTCCCCATCACGGCCCCACCCGTGGGGTGTCGGGCAGAGGGTGCGGAACAGGGACAGACACCTGGCTCCCCCCTGCCCCCCCCCGCCCCCATCCAAGACACAGCATCGGTCTCCCCTCAGCCCAGATGGGCCCCACACAGACAGTGTCCGCCAGCATGGCTCACAGCAGGCGCCCTCGCCCACTGAGCACCCCTCCTCGGCCCAACTCCCGCCGGCCCTGGCCTCGGCCCCGTTAGCACAGTCCCTTCTGCAGCTGCTGTTGCCTGAGACCACCTCCTCCCGACCTCCAGTGGCGGTGGGCTTGTCAGAACCCTGGGCGGCGACCGGGGAGCACCTTCTGTCCCCCCGGGGCCAGCTCAGACCTGCACGTGTGTGCGTGTGTCCATCTGCATGCGTGTACGGCGCTTGCGTGTGTGTGCATCTGTGCGGTGTTGGTGTGTGCATTGTTTGCATCTGTGCACACACACGTATGCCTATGAGCTGAGGGCTCCAGACCCCTGGTGCCTAAGGAACAGGCGTGAGACATGAAGTCTAAGAGCAGATGGCCCGCCCGGGCAGTGGGGTGCCCCGCAGCCCCCGGGCCAGGCAGAGGCCAAAGGCCTGTTCACAGCTGTGGCCCCCTGGGGCGGGCGAGGTGTGTTTCCTGAGTGGGAAGAGGAGTGAAGGCAGCAGTCAGACGGAATGGCACTTGAGAAAAATATGAGTTATCTATCAGTTACCAGCCGACCGGCGCGGTGCGGAGGCCCGGGCCGCAAGTCTAGGCAGCGCCCGCTCAGCGAGACCCCGGAGCTGTGAGCAGGCGGCCATCCTGGCGGCCCTCAACTGTGCGTGGGCCTGCCCACCCCGCCCCGGGCCGGGGAGGGAGCCTGTGGGGGGTCTGCTCCCTGCGGGCCGAGGTGCCAAAAATCTCATTATCAATGTTTGTCCCTCCACAGCCCTGCACCCCTGAGTGCCGGGGGGGCGGGGGGACTGGGAGGAGGCGCCTGGCCCGGCGGCGGCAGCAGCAGCAGCTCAGCTGCTGGAGCGGAGCGAGGCCCGGCAGGAGGGATGCGGCGACATCCTTGCATGGGAGGGAGTTGGGGGCAGGGCTGTCGCTTGGAGGCAGAGCAATGGGCACAGGTGGGCCTTGCCCTGCCCCTGGTGGGGCTGGCGGGGCTGCCTCCATTCTGGGTGGACCACCCCGGAGGACACTTGTGGCCAAGAGAACCAGGACCAAGCCCCGCCCTCTGGGGCCACTCAGCTGGCGGCGGTGGTGGTGGCCCCCAGGAGGGTGGCAGAGGCCCCGGTGGGGAAGCAGCCAGCAGAGGGGCAGCTCCTGTCCCCCCGGGGCCAGCTCAGACCTCACAGCACTCCAGGCCACACACACAGCAGAGACCCTCCTGCTTCCTCAATCCTCAGACCAGGGGTCCTCAAACTACGGCCCGCGGGCCACATGCGGCCCACCAAGGACATTTATCCGGCCCGCCGAGGACATGGATCCAGCCCGCTGGGTGCCGCTGCCTGTCCTGCTTAGCAGCTGACTTGTCCCGGGCCCGCAGTACGCATAGGAATTTGTTCATAGTTTTTTTTTTAAACTATCTTCGGGCCCTCCAGCGGTCTGAGGGACAGTGAACTGGCCCCCTGTTTAAAAAGTTTGAGGACCCCTGCCTCAGACAGAGGACAGGCAGGGAGCCAGGCCCCCCCCCACCCGCCCCATTCCTGCCAGGACCCCAGGGACCAGTAACTCAGGCCCTGATGGCAGAATGAGTGCGGGGGGACCGGGACCCTGCCCCTCACAGGGGAGAGAAGGCTCAGGGCACAAGCCTGAACTCGGAATCAGAGCGGAGCGAACCTCTTGCTGCCAGAGGCGTGCAAGTGTGAGGACGCCGGGGGGCCTCCCGGCCTGGCTCCCCATCACCCAGCCAGACCTCAAAGTGGGGGTTGAGGACCAGGACCACAGGCAACAGAGAGCCAAGACAGCTCTCCAGGAGGCCTGCTTCCTAGCGCCCCATCGCCACCCCTGCCCGCCAAGGAGGTAAAAACGAAGCCAGCTCGCCAGCTGTGCCCGCCCTGAGCCCCGCCCTCCCTGTGCGGCCCGGGCACCTCTCCTTCAGGCCTCATCGCCCTCTCAGCAAGGAGCGTGCGAGAGACAGTTCACAAGCGAGGAGACCGGGCACTGACCCGCACGGCGGGCCCTGCCCTCCCCGCCCATGGCGGCCCTGGAGTCGGCTGAGCAGGAACTCAGCAAGGGACCAGAAACAGCGGCAGGGGGACCAGACCCTGGACTGGCCCCACAGAGCCTGACCCAGGGTCCCTGTGGCCCTGCCCCACCTCCATCGTCTCCCCCTGCCCCCCCCTGCCGCAGGAGCATGGGAAAACCACAGCCTCACCATCAGGGCAGTGGGTTCTTAAAGTGGCAGAGCATGGGGTCACCTGCTCGCTGCTCCTGGGGTGGCGGGGCAGGACAGACACCCCGCATAGACTTCCTGATCGGGTTCTGTCTCCAGGTGGTGTAAGCACGGGCTACTCCCTGGAGGAGGTGGCGCTGCCCTGTGGCACTGCCAGGTGCCAGGGCTGGACTCACTCTCCCCCTTTTAGGGGGTGGGCAGGAGACCCAGGGGGCCCTGCAGCTGCCTTTCCCACCAGTGCCCTGCGTGCCCTGCCCTCGGAGGTGGACCTGAGGTCTGCTGGGGGGTCTTGGCAATCCTGTTGGCAGGCATGGCTGGCTGCCCCTTCCTGTCCCGGCTGCAATGTGGTTAGGAACTCAGGGCTGAGCCCAGCCTCTGGCTTCCCATGCCAGCAGCCCACCTAC
The DNA here is from genome assembly GCA_026230045.1 of Corynorhinus townsendii. Taxonomy (NCBI): domain Eukaryota; kingdom Metazoa; phylum Chordata; class Mammalia; order Chiroptera; family Vespertilionidae; genus Corynorhinus; species Corynorhinus townsendii. Next base: position 220,141,394 of record JAPDVU010000002.1, read on the forward strand.
CACCTGCACACCCTCAGCAAGGCGCCTTCCCTCCCGGTGACTCCGTTCCCTCGGCTGTGAAACGGGACAATGGCACTCAGGTGGGTCGCTGAGTGCTTTTGAGAGTTCACGCGACCTCAGGCACGGAGGCCAGGCCCCAGCCTCCGAGTTGGCTCACTCCCCCGCCTCCCCGGGGCCAGACCTCGAGTCCGCAGCACCGGGTTCTCCTGACTTCCCTGCCTCACGGCCGTGCGTGGAAATGACAGCCGGAGGCCACGCACGAGGGCAAAGCCCACACCCGCCAACGGCCAGATACGTGGTGCCAACCTCGCACCAGCTGGAGGAGGCCGCCTCCATGCACCCGCCCCGGGGGCTCCGGGCAGCAGAGCCGCGTGCCCCCTGCCCACGCAGGACAGGGTTCAAGCCAGAGCCCCCACCTCAGCACAGGAATGCCGGCCCGACAGCCTCGGCGAGGCACTCAGCCTTTGCCCTGTGGACCTCACCAGGGAGCCACATCCATGCCCCCGGGCCCTGCGGGAGGCTGGCCGTCTCTGGCCACACGTCCGAGGGGTGGGCACACCCACACTGCCCAGCCCCGAGACACGCCTCCCACCCGACGCTCCTCCCGTGGGGCGGCACGGCCGGGTGGAACCTGTGTGGACAGCCGGACCGCCAGGCACCCCGCTCAGCCTCCCTCGCGCCCAGGACGTGTCTCCCGCCGCCCCGCGCCCCCCCCCTCCGGATGCCCGCGGGGGGCGGGGCACTCACGGTCCAGGTGGCGGACTTGGCGGTGCTGGACTGCTGGAAGGTGACGTCGAAGTGGTGGGGGCCGGGGTAGTCGGCGTTGGAGGGGATGACGGGCGCGGGCGACATGGTGTCGAAGGTGGAGCTGGGCTGCGCGTACGGGGAGTGGGTGGGCACGCTGGCCGGGTGCTCCGCGGGGTAGGGGCTGGCCGAGGCTGCGCGGCCGCTCAGCTGGTCCATGGTGCTGCTCAGCAGATTGAACTGGGCCTGGCGGGAAGCGGGAGGAGGGAGGGGGCCGCCCGTCAGGCTGGAGCAAGCGCCCGTCCCGTCCCGTCTGGGAGGTGTCCTGTTACAGCAGCCTTAAAGGGCCAGCCGCTCCGTCATCCCACACATTTCCCGGGTCCCCCCCACCCTGACAGGTCACTACTTGTGCGGGATAAACTGGCATATTCACCTCGCCCTCCCCTCCATCCGCTCCCGGGGCCAGGTTCCTGGAGGCCGCTGCCTGGGGTGGTGGTGGGGGGGGGGGCAGAGCCCCAACACCAGCCCTGCCGTCCTCCCCTCCGTCCCCTGTCACAGCTCACATGGGAGACCCCAGCAGCCTGGGAACCAGGCCGTGGGGCCCCATCACACAGGGCGGACACACCTCGGGCCCTGGGGCGGGGGATGCCTGGGAGGCACTGGGGAGCAGATTTGCCCCCATGTCCGCCACGCAGGAGGTGGGACTGAAGGCCAGAGGCTGAGCCAAAGCCTCTCCCGGGGCCCTGAGAGGTGGGCTGCCTCCTGCGGCAGCCCCCGCGCCCCCCTCCCCCCCCCCTGCCGTGTCTCCTGCTGGCTGTTCCCTGTGGTCACCCCTCTGCCCACCCGCACCGGGCCGGTTCCTCCCCAGGCTACATCGCGGCTGACAGGCGCTCCGAGCTGCACTGTGTGGGTGTGTCTCTGGGCCACCCTCTGTGGGGTCCAGGGACCAGGGATGGGGCAGCCCCCACCAGAAGCTGAAGCGGGGTGCCCACGCCATGGTGCCTCAAGTCCAGGGCAGATCCGATCCCCCCGGTGGCCGGCAGGGAAGCCCCTCCCCAATCAGGAGGCTCCGAGCAGGGCGGTGCGGGGACCAGCGGGGCTGGCCAGGTGGCCTCAAACGCTGCCACAGCGCCTGGACGGCTCCCAGGTCCGAGTGGGCCCTCCCCACAGGCCCAAGGTGGGCGCTGTTCATGTCTCCGTTTTACAAAGGGGAAACTGAGTCACAGAGTGGCAGTGACGTGTGGGGGATAGAGCGGCCCTGGCGGGTGGCAAGGGAGACCAGCCAGACGGCCATGGGGGGGGGGGGCGGGGGGGCGGGGTGGAGCCAGAACCTCGGGGATCAGTGGGGACTGTGAATTGTGGGGGCTTTTGTCAGGGGTCTCCCTGCCTCCTCCAAGGGCAAAATCACGCGCCCGCCCGGACCCAGCTCTCTCTCTCCCGGGGGGACGGGGCTGCGTGGCCTGCGCCCGCTCCGCACGGCCGAGGCACCCCCTCTCCAGCCCCCCCCCCCACGTGCCCAGGACGAGATCCTCGGAGCCCCCGGCCCCTCCCGCCGGGAAGACGCTGCACTGAAGTCCGACGGGGACGCAGGTGACGGCAGCGGGCGGCGGCACGGGAGGCAGGTGCTCACCGAGGCCACGACCCCGCGCCCCGCGGCCAGGCCGGCGCCTTCCTCCTGACCCGGCTCCCGGGACGGATCTTGGCCTGGCGCCTTAAGCGGGGACCCAGCCCCAGTGGGATGGGGGACCCCTGCAGGACCCGCCTCCCACCTTGTTCTGACAGCTCCCTAGGCCCCCCCTCCCCCCGGTCCCCCGGCCCCCACTGCCTTCCCTTGTAAAGCAGGGAGGCCCCACACGCGGCAGCTACGCTCAGAGGGCTCTTCCTCCACCAGGAAAGCAACGCCCGGCGGAGGGCCGCGAGCTGCGGCTGGAGGCCTCGCCATCGCTCCGGGCCGCGTGGGCCCAGGGCCGGGTCGCGGGGCCAGGCGCAGCCTCCGGCTGCCGGGGAGGGGCTGCTGGCTGCGGGGCGCGGGTCTCCTTTGGGGGCGCTGAAGGTCCTGAAACTCGCTGCAGGGCAGGGCACCCATCCGCGAACCCGCTAAAAGCGCACGTTAAAGAGGCCCCCCGCGTGGTGCGCGAGCTACAGCTCAACCAAGCGGCACGCAGGGTGCCGGGCGGCCTCCTCTCCCGGCCCAGAGCTGGGACCGGGGAGCGGGGACCACGGAGCTCCCCGAAGACGCGGCTGGGCCCCCGAGTGGGAGGACGCGGCTCTGTGAGCCCGAGGTTTCTGTCTGCCCTGGGCTGCGGGCCCCACAGGGACAGACACTCACCGAGCCACCCAGGCTGGGGCGCCCCACCCGCAGCCACGGGCCACAAGGGCACGGTCAGCGCGGCCGGTGTGACGGGAGCCATGCTGGGGCGCAAGGGCACTGGGGCCCGGGCCTCGGGGCCATGGAAGGGCGTGAAGGACGCCTCCCCTCCCCGTCGCTTGTTGCGCTTCCTCCTTCCTGATTGGCTGCGGGCGAGGCTCTGGACCCGCGCCCATCCGCCGCCCTGGACTGGGTTCCGACCGTGGCCGGCGAAGCTCTCGCCCTGTTCCTGCTACCAGCACCCTGTGCGGGGGTGGGGGGTCGGGGGTGGGGGGGTTGTGTGTTTCTCATTGCCAGCGCTCACTCCAGGGGTCGGCTGGACAGGGGGTAGCAGGCGAGGGAAGGAAGGAGGAAGAGAGGAGGAAGGGAGGAAGGAGGAATGAAAGAGGGAAGGAGGGAAGGAGGAAGGAGGAGGAGGAAGGGAGGAGGGAAGGAGGATGGGAGGAAGGAAGGAGCAAGGAGGAAGGGAGGAAGGAAGGAGGAAGGGAGGAAGGAAGGAGGAGGAAAGGAGGAAGGGAGGAAGGAAGGAGGAGGAAAGGAGGAAGGGAGGAAGGAAGGAAGGAGGGGAGAAGGAAGGAGGAAGGGAGGAAGAAGAAAGGAAGGAGGGAAGGAGGAAGGAAGAGAGGAAGGAAGAAGGGAGAAAGGAGGAGGAGGAAGGGAGGAGGGAAGGAGGGAGGATGGAAGGAAAGAAGAAGGAAGGAAGGAGGGAAGGAAGGAGGGAAGGAGGGAGGAAGGAAGAAGGAAGGAAGGAAGGAAGATGGAAGGAAGGAGGGAAGGAAGGAAGAAGGGAAGAAGGAAGGAAGGAGGGAAGGAAGGAAGGAAGAAGGAAGGAAGGAAGGAAGATAGAAGGAAGGAGGGAAGGAAGGAAGGAGGGAAGAAGGAAGGAAGATAGAAGGAAGGAGGGAAGGAAGGAAGGAGGGAAGAAGGAAGGAAGATAGAAGGAAGGAGGGAAGGAAGGAAGGAGGGAAGGAGGAAGAAAGGAGGGAAGGAGGAAGGGAGAAGGGAAGGAGGAAGGGAGAAAGGAGGAGGAGGGAGGATGGAAGGAAGGAAGGAAGGAAGATAGAAGGAAGGAGGGAAGGAAGGAAGAAGGGAAGGAGGAAGGGAGGAGGGAAGGAGGAAGGGAGGAGGGAAGGAGGAAGGGAGGAGGGAAGGAGGAAGGGAGAAAAGAGGAGGAGGGAGGATGGAAGGAAGGAAGATGGAAGGAAGAAGGAAGGAAGGAAGGAGGGAGAGAGGCTGAAGGTGGGGGTGATGGCCCAGGATAGGCCCCCCAGGTACGAATGACCAGGACTGAGGACCAGGTGTGAGCTGGCCCCTCCCACTCGCACGAGGCTGAGAGCCTGGTGGGTCCTGGGGTGGGGAGGGCAGAGGTCCCGCCTGCCCCCGCCCCCGCCCTCCTGCCCATGATCTCCTCTCTCTCCAGGTGACCGGGAGGCCCTGCGGGGGGTGATCTGGGCTGTGTAAGAGCTGCAGCCTCAGACGCATCCCCGTGACCCCGTGTCCCCGTGTCCCCGAGTGGGGACGTCCAGCGGGGCCTCCAGGCCCGGCCGCCTGCCCAGCCGCCTGTTCAGGAAACAGAGGCCGCCCACAGCCGCGCTGCTCAGATTTTAACTTGTCCGCATTCTTCACCAGCGCCGGTGCCAGGGCCTAGTCACCAGGCTTGCCGCTGATAGGATCTCTGCTGGCAGCCCGCAGCGGGAGGGAGTGTGGCCGTGGCAGGCAGGCGAGTGAGCGCCCTCGCACCCGCAGCCCCGGGTCCCCTCCAGCCTCCTCTGCAGCGCCCCCCACTCCCCGCCCCTTGCGCGCTGGCCGGTGGACGGGGCACCTTCGGCCCTGGTGCCCGGGCAGTGGGCGCTCCTCCCCGGAGGGACGCACCACCGCGTCCGGCTGAGCGCCGTCCAATGGCACTGCTCCCCTGTGGTCCTGCTTCCCCAGGGAGGCCTCTGCCTGCACTCCCCAAGGCGGCGCAGGTTTGGGTCCTGTTTGCTCCGTGTGGCTGGGCTCTGCGTGCTGCGCCCCCGCCCCCACTCCCACGGGGCAGGTGTGGTTATGCGTGGCTGCCCGCACACAGCCCCTGCATTTCCTTCCAAGCGGCTGGGGGGCTTGGCGGGACCAGCCCTGCTGGGACCAAGGCCGGGACTCCAGGCGGAGCCCACCCCGGCAGCAGCGAGCCTCAGGCGGGGGTGTGGGTCCCTGCAGAACCGGGGGCCTCACCAGCCCGGTGATACCCGCTTGGCAGCAGGCAGGGACCTGGGCAAAACCAGGACTTTGTCGGTTTGTTTTGTTTCCAGCGAGAACTCCAGGAGAGCGGGCTGATCCGACAGGCCCGGCCCGCGGCGCCCACATGTGCCTGCATGTGCGTGTGCAGGCTGCTGGGCCCGACCCAAGGAGGGCTGCGAGGAGCCGGTGAGGAAGCCAGGGTGGCCTCCCCACAGGGACCCGGAGGGGCCTGCACCAGGCCTGCCTGAGGCCCCACGGCCGGTGGGCAGGGGCCCAGGAGGGGCCTGGCCAGGCAGGTCCTCGCTGCCCCCTGCGGAACAGCCCATGCCCCAGAGCCGCCTCCACCAGGACCCGGGGCCCCTCCAGTCCGTCCCACTGCCCACCTGCAGCCTGGCGCTCACAGCCATCCCCAGGGGCCACGGGCACCAAGTGCTCACACAGGGCAGAGCCACGCAGCCGGGGCCGGGGCCGGGGCCGGGGCCGGGGCTGGGGCTGGGAGGGCTACTGGGTGGGGAGGGTGAGCTGAGGCCGGGCTCTGCACGCATGTGTCCGGCAGTGCCCCTCCCCCCTCCATCCCTCCACCCTTCCCCCGTCTCCAGGAAAGGAGGGAGCCGGCCTCTGCCAGGACTCCGGCCCCAGGGACTGAGGGTGCTGCCCCAGGAGCAGGGGGTTGGGGGGTGAGGCCCATCCCAGTTCCCACCCCACCCAGCCCTGCAGCTGTGCCCCTGCCTGGGGTCTCCCCAACCCAGCGAGCCCGCCTCCCACAGCGCACGCACCCCTCCTCCTCTCACAAAAGCCCGATGGGTGAGGCTGCAGATGAGGAAACTGGCCTGGGCCCGCCACACCACGAGCAGGCAGGAGATCCTGCGCCCCAGCCCCTCACTCGGGGGACAGTCCCCAAGCTCCAGGCATGAGGAAGGGTGAGTGAGACCCCAGAGCCCAGCGAGGCCACTTCCCACCTGTCCTGTTGCACCTATCACCCCGCTGGATGCTCAGAAACTCGGGGGGTAATGAAACAGACCCCAACTCCAACAGACCCCAAACTGCATGCAGACCCACCACGCCCACTCCTATTCTGCCCCGCCAGGCGCCCTCCCTCCCGGCCGGTCCTGCCTCCCAGCTGGTCCTCCCTCCCGGCCGGTCCTCCCTCTGGGCCGGTCCTCCCTCCCGGGTTGGCTGCATCAGTAACGACCCCTCAACGCGCTTCTCTATGGCCAGTGTGCGGGTCAGCTCACATGACTCGGCGTGGAGACGGAAAAGGAATTTTTTAATGCCTGTGCCCCGAGGCCCTCCTGATGGCCGCTTCCCAGCGTCCACGCCACTGCCTGCAGCTCCCGGGGACGTCCCGACGGCGAACTGGATGTGCGTTTAGGGGCCACCGCGGTGCCCTGGGTGTGGCACCCATTTTCTAGGGGCCAAGCGGGCCACGCTGCCAGCAGAGGTCAAGTCATTCTGGGTCAAACCCTGGGGCCTCCGGAGGGTGTGGCCACAGGCCCAGAAGCACCTGCCGGTGGCTCGGTGGCTCAGCGAGCGTCCCAGCGGCTGCTCCCGCTGACTCCCAGGCGGGGCGCCGGACCTGACAGAGAGAGCGCGCGGGAGCTGCCGCTGGGACGCTGGCGCCACTCCTGCCTCGGGACACACGTTGGAAGGCGGAGTCCTGCACCTTTGGGCAGCGAGCACCGCCCCCGGGGAGGCCCCATCTCCAGCCTCCCGGGCGCTCCGTGGGCACCACGGGTCTTGGCTCATACTGCTCCCCTCCTCACCGCTTCCCAGAAGCCTCCAGGCTTTCTCCATCGCCCCGTGTTCCGGCTTGCTCTCCAGTGCTCTGGGGGGAGCGGTGAACACTGTGACACAGACCCTGGGGCCATGCCCGGGCCCTGGCTCCTGCAGGGTCCGGCAGCCAATCACCCATGGCTGAGGACGGCCCGTGCGCGCGGGGCAGAGCCTGGGGGCAGAGCCTGGGTGCAGAGCAGACGGGTGCAGGCCCCGCGGGCTCAGCCCGGGGAGCGGGCGGGGCGCGAGGTCGAGGAAACACGGGTTCCGGCTGCCTTTGGGTGCGCCCGGGAAAGGCCCGCGCTGTTTGCATGGCTTCACGGCCTTCGAGTTTCTGCTGTTCCCTGAGGCCCAGCCCGGCCCAGGCGCCCCTGAGCTCTGATCCCACAGGACCTTGACCTCTGACCTCCGCTGGCAGCTGGGCCGGCATGGGCACGCCCCCACGGCAGGGCGATGGGAGCGGGCACAGGAGGCTTTGGTTGGTCAGGGTGTGCCCGCCCTGCACACACGGGAAGGATGGAGGGGACTCAGTGAGGAACAGAAGTGGCAAAGCAACTGGGACAGCAGCGGGGACCTGTCCCGGGGGGATGGCAGCCAGCGGGCAGCCAGGGTGAGCAGGGACGGGGACCAGGCAGAATGCTAGAGTCCCCCCCCCCCCCGCAGAGGGGAGGGGAGCAGCGTCCACGGAAGGGTGGGGGGTGGAAGGAGCACTCCTCCTGGGCCCAGGATCCGCTCCGGCTCAGCTGTCACGCTAACCCCGAGGTCGGGAGGGCGGAGGCGGGAGCAGGTTGGTGACCCAGCAGGAGGCAGCCACCTGGGTTCCTGCCAGGCCCTGCCACTGCGCCCTCAGGCAGGTCATGAGGACCAGGCAGGGCTCCCCGAGTGCCCGGCGAGGGCGGTGGCTGCCAGTCGGGGCGTCGGAGCCCTTGCTCCTTCCAGAGACTCCGGACCAGGGGGACTGAGGACGGTCAGAGCTCTGGGGGGCGACACCGTCGGGCGGGTCACCCTATGGGCCGCTGCATGCGCAGGGCGAGCGCCCAGGCTCCGGTCCGGAGGGCTCTGCCTGGAGCATTGTGGGGAGTCAGCCAGGGCGCCCCTCAGTGTCTGCTCTGACCCCCGCACCCCATGCTCCCGGGGAGCGCTGTGCCCAGACTTTCACACTGAGAAGGAAGCTTCCGGCTCCCGAGCCTGCGCTGGCGTGCCTGGGCCCGGCCCACCTCCCCCGTGAGTGCCTGGCTGCCGTCTGGCTGCGGCTCCAGGTAACCCGGCCCTAGAGCAGGACCTCCATCCCGGTACTTCCCCCGGCATCGCCGCGTCTGTGATTAACCGGATGGAAATGCCGACAAGACCCGGCCTGTGCCGGGAAGGCTCCCTCCCCCGAAGGCTGCGCATCCTCTGTTCTCACCGGCCCCAGCCCATGCCAGCACGTGTGGAACTTTCCACCTCGCACCCGGAGCGTGCCCGGTGCCCCCGGCCCCCCAGGCGTGTGTCTGCAGGACCGAGGCTGAGCCCCGGCGCTCTGCCTGCCTCCACCTGCAGACAGCGCTGCTGCTGGGTCGGTGAGGACGGGGCACCCAGGCCAGGTGGCGTCTCAGCTAAGGGGGGCCCCCGGGCTCCTCAGAGCTGCTCACGAGTAGGCAAGAGGCCCCCGGGGTGCATTTATTTTAATTGATGTCAGAGAGGAAGGGAGAGAGAGAGAGAAACATCCATGATGAGAGAGAATCATGGATCGGCTGCCTCCTGCACGCCCCACGTTGGGGATCAAGCCTGCAACCCGGGCGTGTGCCCTGACTGGGAATCGAACCCTGACCTCCCGGTTCATAGGTCGACGCTCAACCCCTGAGCCCCGCCGGCCGGGCTCCATGGATCTTACTGAACACCAGGAAGTGGGCCTGGGCCTGCCCCTGCCTCTCGGGGTGCCGGGGGCTGGGATAAAGGTGGGCCTCTGTGATCGGCATGGGCGAGGGCAGCTCGCGGGGTTCGGCGGGTGCGGGGGCTGCTCCCCCTCCTCCGTGAGCACTGCTCAGGGGCTGCAGCCTCCGCCCCCCACCTCCTGCAGCTCTGGAGCCGACTCAGGAGTCACCCTGATGCCCTTCATCCACCCGTCCCTCTGTCCCCCAGTCTGTCCCTCTGTCCCTCAGTCTGTCCCTCTGTCCCTCAGTCTGTCCCTCTGTCCCTCAGTCTGTCCCTCTGTCCCTCAGTCTGTCCCTCTGTCCCTCAGTCTGTCCCTCTGTCCCTCAGTCTGTCCCTCTGTCCCTCAGTCTGTCCCTCTGTCCCCCAGTCTGTCCCTCTGTCCCTCAGTCTGCCCCTCTGTCCCTGTCTGTCCATCTGGCAGATGTGAATCAGGACACGGGGGCTGGTGGTCTGGGTGGTGCCCTCCGCGCTGGGGGCAGTGAGAGTGGGCACTGGAGGAGACGTGGATGATGCCAAGTGGGTGAAGGGCGTGGGGAGGGGGAGGTGGGGGTCGATGGCCTCTGCGAGGGGGACACTAGAGCCGGGACCCCAAGAGGGAGTTCAGAGCAGCTCAGAGATCTGGGGGCCGGGGGGCTGGGGGGGCATGCAGACGGAGGAGCGAGGGCAGGAATGGGAGAGCCCTGCACGTGGTGAGAGTGGGGTCCCCGCTTCGGTCGTTTGCTCCCCAATTCAGGGCTCTGGGGTAGACAGGCAGGCAGACCCAGGCCCTCCCACCTGGCAGGTGAGGGTGCTCTGTCCTTCAGCCCCTCCCGGGTCCTCTCAGAGGCTGGAGACACAGCCCCCAGGCCCCCCCATTTATCTCTGAGGCCTCAACACAAACAGGCCAGCAATGGAGGGGGCAGTGGGGTGGCTTCAAATCTGGTGAAGACATAGGCAGCAGAGGGGCAGGGCAGGGCAGAGCAGGGCGGGAGGGGCGGGCGGGCGGGCGGGCGGGCGGGTGCTGGGCCAGTGGCTCCGAGGTGACCCTCGAGGGGAAAGATGCCCCCGCAGGACCAGGTGGGGCTGGGAGGGCTCCTGGTGGGGTTCAGGAAGGGGGTCAAGAGCAGCCCCAGGGGTCGGCCAAGGTAAGACAGAGGGGGGGTCCCTCGCTGAGACGAACGTGCCAGAGGGCCGGGGGCGCTCGCCTGGGCGGGAGGTGGAGGTCCCAGCAGACTCCAGGCGGGCGGCTGGAGGGGGTCGGTGCTGGGACTTGGGGGCAGCAGCCAGTGGATGGGGTGACCCCTCGCCCCTCAGAACCAGGCGCTGGTTCTGCTTTCTAAAGAGGCAGCCCCTCCCCGGCCCCCAGAGCCTGAGCTCCATGGCACCAGGTTGGGGAGGGGAAGCCCCTCGGTCACTCCCAGCTCGGCTCTGTCCCGTCCTGGCCACGGACCCGCCCCTTTCCTGCCCTCCCGGTGTCCTACCCTCAGCAGCGCCCCCCCTCCCCCCCAGCCCCTCCCGTCCCAGCCACTCCCCCCGGCCCCTCCCCCCAGCCCCTCCTGTCCCAGCCCCTCCTGTCCCAGCCCCTCCCGTCCCAGCCACTCCCCCCAGCCCCTCCTGTCCCAGCCCCTCCCCCCAGCCCCTCTCCAGCCGCCCAGCCTGGCGCTCACTGGTCTCTGTGTGACGTCCCTTTCCTGCCGTCTCCTCCTCGGGACCCATGTTGGGCCCGGCCAGCTGCTCTCCTCTCCAGTCCCTCTCCCTCCATGCTGCCCCCCCCACGCCACTGGCCATGTGCTCACCCAGGCTGGCACCCCCACAGGTCATTCCCACGGCCCTCCAGCCGGCAGACACCTGCTGCCAGTGTCCCAGCGGCCGCTCCGGCCAACGTGGGCCAGACTACCCCCTCCGCCCTGCACGGCTCAGACCAGAGGCCCGGATGGTGTCCTGGGTGCCCCCGCCCTCGACCTGGAGGCACCTTCCAGCTCCACCGGACGCTGCTGCCGCCCGCACCTCCCCATGTCCCGGGGCCCAGGCCCTGGGGGGCGCGGCTCAGGCCCTTCTGCTCTGCAGGTCAGCAGCGTTGGACATCCCCTCCCTCCCTCCCTCTCCCCTCCCCCCTCCGACCCTTCCCCCTTCCTCCTCCTCCTCCCCGCTGCCTGCTGAGCCTGAAGGCTTACCTCTCCCTCCTCATCCTCTCCTCGGCTCCCACTCTGATTAAATGTCGGCTCCCTTCACCCGCTCACTTAGGTCTAACCCTCGGTCACCTCACCCTCACTCCCACCCTCTGCAAATCCCTCCTAGAGCTTTCGCTCTCAGCACCTGGGCCGCAGCACCTGGTCCCCCACCTGGTCCCCCACCTGGTCCAAGGGGCAGCGTGCCTCCAGGCGGCTCCCAGCTCTGCCCTGCCCCCCTGTGGTCAGCTCTCAGCACTGCAGCGGGCCGTCTGGAACCCGTGGGATCCTGTCCCTCCTCCCTCCGCAGACCCTGGCACGCAGAAGGCGCTCAGGAAATATTTCCTAGCTTTTCCCGCCTGGGCCCTCCTGCCGAGGCTGCACGGGAGCAATGCGGCCCCCCTCGAGGTGGCTGTGCAGAGCCCCCCTTCCTGCTCCCGCCCCCCCCCCCCCCCACCGGCCCGGAAGCGCCCTGCGGGCTCTCAGTGACAAGGACGACCGAAACTTTCCTCAAGTCCAACCCATGTCTTTCGTGTCTTGGGGCTTAAGGTGTTTGGGCCCAACACCCTTCCTCTCTGGGACAGGTGCACGCAGCCCGTCTCCCCCTGGGATGGACGGGAGAGCACTCCCCCCTCCCCGGCCCAGCCCAGCCCAGCCTCCCGCCCAGGCCCTTGGGCGTCAGATCTGCCTGGGATGGATGCACACGGCACCCCCTCTTCAGGGGAACCCGGGAGGACATGGTGGCCACTGCTGGTCCCCAAACACAGAGGTGGCGGCCGGAATGGCTCTGGCGGCTCCTCTGCCCGAAGCTCACTCGGGGAGGTGACACCCCGAGGGCCAGAGCCCAGTCCCTCTTCCCGCCCGGCCCCGCCAGGCCCCACGCAGCCCCTGCGCAGTGTCCGCCTGGCTGCCCTGCCACACCCGCTTCATTCAAGGGAAAAGGTGACGCCGGAGTCTTCCGTGTCCCCGGGGCTCGGACCAACGCCCTGCGCTGCCCGACCCCCCCCCCCGCCCCCGGGCCGGCATGGAGCGGCTGGGCCACCTGCTCAGGTCGCAGCGGGGCCTCCTTGGCTCCGAGCATCGCCAGGTCTGCGAGTGAGCTCGGCCCCGGGCGCCAACACAGGGGCCGGTGGGGGCCGCAGGCCCGTCCTCTCCCTCTGCCGCGCCGTCTCTCCCTGAGGCCGGCAGCCGCCCCCTGACCGGCTGACCCTCACCATGCGGCCCCCGCCCACGAGACGTGCCCCTGCCTGGCGGCGAGGCGAGCAGCTCCGGGGAGGATGCAGGTCCCGAGCCTCCAGCCCACACCGGGGAGAGCGATGACCCCCAGGGATGCCGGGCTCCAGGCTGCTGGGGACAGGGCAGGGCCACCCTGGGACCCTTAACCTGGGACGGAGCCACCACCCCCAGGCCGAGGAGTCGGAAACCCCTTCGCCCAGCATTGACCTTTCCGTGGCCACGGGCCCCGCCCAGCCGGAGGGCCTGGTCCCCGGAGCACCCCTAGGATGGCAGGCGCCCGCCTCCACGCCCAGCACCTGCCAGCCCAGCCCTGGGGCCTCCTGCCAGCCTCTGCCCTGGATGGCGCCCGCCCAGCAGCAGGTGCCGAGCAGGGCTCAGACCAGCGCGCGCCCTCTGCGCCTCCACCTTGGCGAAACCCCCGGGCCCCCGAGAAGGATGGAGACGGTCCCCGCGTAGGTCTGGGGGTGCCCGCGGCACACCTACCGTGACGAGCTGCTGCACGGAGTCGCTGACGGACAGCATGGCGGGCGCGGGGCTCTGCACACGCGGGGGAGCTGGCGCGCTGCGGGGCGCGGCATGGGTCTGGGCCGGGGGGCGCGGGCAGAGGGGCGGCCGGCGGAGCGGCTGGCGGCTAGGGGGACAGGAGCCCGGGGCGCTGTGGGGCGTGTGGGCTGTGGGTTGGCATCTCCTCTCTCTCCATCTCCCTTAGTTCTGTCCACGGCCCGCATCCAACAACAAAACGGCGCCCACCCCTTACTCCTCATGACTATTCATGGGGCCAGGCAGGCCTCGGCTTGCCCACTGCTGAGCCGCCGCCACGGAGGCTGCGGGAGGGGCAGCGCCGGCCACGCCAGGCTCCACAGCCAGCCCCACCTGCTCCCTCTGAGATGCTGCCCACCGCGGGCCATCGGGGGCACGAGCCTGCACCCCTGAGCACAAGGGGGCCAGCCCAGGGCCCCGAGACCTCGCTGGCAGGGCCGGGGCACCCCAAAGGGGAGGATGGTGCCATGGCCCCGGTGCCCTGGGCGGAGCCATCTCCCTCCTACCCGGCAACGCGGTGGTCCCCCGGGGCGCCCCACAGGGGAGCTGGGCGAGGCAGGAGCGGCCGCGTGGCACAGGCGGTGACCGGGTGAGAGGAGCCGGAGCTACGCACCCCAGCTGCCGGCTGCCGCGGGCCTGGCCCCCGCTGACTCCCCCGGGGCCCTGCCCATCACGGTGAGCCAGCGGTGGGACCCTCAGCACCGACAGGGCCCCACACAGTGGCTGCCCAGCGGGGACTTCGAGGCGGTCACCACCACACCCTCCCGGAGAGGGTCGTTGCTGCTGACGGACCATCGTTGGCACAAGGCTGCCCTGGGCGCAGGCCGGTCCCCACTGGGGTCAGGCAGGGCATCCGTGAGGGGCCGCAGTCCCGTGTCAGTGGCCTGCGAATCCAGGCTTCCAAGCCCCAAGCATAGCCCGCCCCCGCTGCCCAACAAGAGGTGAGAACCTGCAGGCTGTCGGAAAGATGGGGAGACCCTGTCAGCCCGGCCTCCTCTAGTCTCCGGGCTCAGACGGCTCCGCCAGCTGACCAACAGACAGAAGACAGAGCCAGGCAGGGCTGAGCCCCCAGGCACGGCGCCCTCTGATGCTCTGTGAGCCCATGTCTGTTAGCTCCCAACACAGAGCTCTGCACCCCCCAAGGACAATCGGGGAAAACAGGTTGGTGGGGTAGCCAGGCGCCCGGGAAGGGGTCCCCCAGGTGGGGAGCCCTGGCTGAAGGCGGCCAGGGCCATCCTAGCCCAGATGCCGGCGGGCGGGAGGCTCAGGGCAGGGAGCCTCTCAAAGCCGCCTGGAGGGCCCGGACGCCCCTGCGGTTCCTGTGGGATGGGGCTGGGCAGACACGCTGCAGGGAGACAGAGCCGGGCTGGAGAGGAGGCGAGGCCCTGGCTCGAACCCCCCTCCCCAGAGGGCACTGTGCGAAGCGGGGCAAGCCCCAGACCCCTCCGAGCTGGAGTCCACATGAGCGCCCTGGACCGGAGGCTGCCCAGCGGGAGGGGCGTCAGGTCGGAAAGGCCACCTCTCTCCAGCCCTGGCGGGCAGCAGGGAGCCCAGAGTGGAGGGGCTGCCCCCCCCGCGGGGGCTTGAGCACCTGCCTGCCCCCATGGCTCCCCAGAGGGGCACCCACGGCTCCCCAGAGGGGCACCCACACCTCCACCAGCAGCGCCCACAGCCCCACCAGAGGGCACCCACGGCTCCCAGAGCGGCGACCGCCCCTGTGCATTTCTCCCAAGTCCTGGCCATGGGACCGGGTGGGGAGTGGGTCCTCCATCCCCAGGAGCCGGCCCCTCCTGGCTTGGTCCCCAGCACCTGCTTCCTCGGGTGCCTCCCCGCGGCCCCTGCAGTTTCGATTCTTACTCATGGGGCCCCCGCCCACATATCACTTCCTCGGACTCACGGGGAGGTCTGGCCACCATGGCACTGGCTCTGTGGGGAGGCGCGGCCGGGCTCAGCGTGTGGACCCAGAGGCCCAGAGGCCGTCTGTCTGTCCGCAGGAGCCGGTGGCGGGCAGGGCTTACTGCTGGGGGGCTGGGGTCCCGGAGAGGGAAGCAGAGAGCTGAGCCCACTTCCTGCCCAGACCCACCCCCTTCCTCAGGCTGCAACCCTCCCTGGGGCGGGTCCCTTCCCTCCCTCTGCCCCCTCCCAGTCCCTGCTGGGGACCAGCAGAGCAACGCCCCGCCTAGCCAGGAACGAAGCCCCAGAGCTCCCAGCTTGCTGTTGGCACCTGAGGAGAGGTGGGCGGGTCCCTGCTGCCTGCAGCCCCTGCCCGCCCCCCCACGGTGGGCCACCTGCCCACAGCAGCTGTCCGCCAGGAAAAAAGCGCCAGGAGAGGCGGGAAGGGGAAGGGGAGGGAGCGCGCCGACTCTGGGGCTGCAGGGGAGAGTGGGGGGCCCTGCTGAGCACGGTCCCACACCTTTCCCACACCTCCAGAGCTGGGAAGGCACTTGCCCAGTTCTCCAGTGTGGGGGATGGGGAGTGGGGGTGGGAGGGGGGCGCTGTGGAGGCCCAAGGCCCCCAAACTACAGAAGGCACCAACATCCTCTCTGCCCCCAGGACTGTGCCCCTTTTGCTAACCGAGTCCCACAATTGGGGGACCCAGAGCACTCCACCAGGCGCCTGGACACGGTGGGCAAAGGTCCGTGGGCAAAGCAGCCCAGTGCTGGGCGCTGCGGCCAGCTGCCCACACTGCTGAGCCTCTGACTTGGCCCCTGGGCTGTGGGGCCGAGTGAGGGTGAGGGTGAGGGTGGCTGGTGAGGGAGAGGATGCCGCTGGTGCCAAGGGGTGCCAAGCTCACCAAGTCCCACAAGGGGGCTGGGCAGGGGTCAGGGGCAGGCGCAGGGGCGTGGCCAGTGGGTTCCAGGTGCTCCCAGTCCGACTTGTACAAAGTGGGGTGCTGCTCCCCCACGGATTGGCTCTCCAAGCGTTCCCTGAGGCGGGAAGCCCCACCTTCTTTGCTCCAGGGCTGGGAGGGCGTGTTCTCCCCGTGTCCTCCCCGTACCAGGTCTGACACGCTCAGCACAGGGCAACCAGCCTCCGGGGCACATCCGCCCACTGGAACCAGGGTGCCCCCCACCCCCGCCTTCCTTCCACGGGATCCTCCTGGCGCGGGGCTGTGGATCTCCCCGGCCCTCTGCCCTCCAGGGGTGAGCGGCGGCTGGGTGGGGGCAGCTCCCACAATTCCAGAGACAGGATCCCTTGGAGGGTGCCCTCAGGGGCCAGCTCCCTGGGGTCTGGTGGCAGCTCCCGTCCCACCATAGACGGGGGGTTGGGGGGGGAGCCATGGCTGAGTGTGGTGAGTGTTGACCGTCTGCTGTTTGCTGTCATGTGAGTGCCTGACGTCAAGCCCATGCTCGCTGAGCGCCCATCTAGACACCCGTCCCCGTAAACACCTGCCACCTGCACCACAGCCGGCCCGGCGGCCCCCACGAAGGCCCCTCCCACAGCCCTGGCCCCCTAGAGGGCTGCCCGCTGCATGACCCTGCCTCCCCCCCCACCTCCCCGCCACCTCACCTTTCAAATAACGCAACAGAGTGAACCTCTGAACCTTAGGCCATACCCCTCTCCCACTGACCTGACCCACCCCACCCCCCCAGGCAAGCTGTGTGCCCTCCAGGACCCGTGAGAAAGAAACCGTATTCTTCCCAGTTCCCTGCCGGCTCTGTCCCTGCATCGTCACGGGACCCCGAGGGCCGGGCGGCCGGCAGCGACCCTGGCTCCGGAACTGGCAGTATCTGCGGGCCTCGCTGCGGCCGATGGCCTCTCTACCAAGGAGCCCAGGTGGGTCCCAGCACCGGGGCGCTGCGTCCAGGAGGGAACGGGGAGGGCCCTCTGCCTCTGGGGAGCAGCTGGCAGCACAGAGAACGACCCTAAGAGAGGGGACGCCCCGTCCCCCGCTCATCCTGCTCTGGGATACCCTAGGCCGCCCGTGTCCAGCGTCAGCCTCGGACCCACCCCCTGGCCGGCCTGCCCCAGCAGCTGCCCTCTGGGAGTCCCCTGGGGGCCAGTGGGTCCCGTGCCAGCTCAGCAGCAAGACAGAGGACTCGGGGACCTCTGCTCCTCCCCTCCCCGCTGCACCCTGGCTCCTTTGCCCAGTACCCAGGTGCCACAGAAGGGGTGTGTTGCAGGGAGGGGTCCCCGCTTCTAGAAGAGGGGGCTGTAGGGAGGGGGCCAGGCCAGGGCCCTCCCGGCCTCCGGACTTCCCAGCACTGCCTCCCTCCTGGGCCCTGGCCCTGGGCCTGAGACAGATGCTCGGATGGCCGTGGGGAGGCCAGCCGCCAGGACAGCTGCGGCCCCGGGGCCAGGGGCTTCCCTCACGCACTGAGCAAAGTGCCCCCGACGGGGCCCCGCCCAAGGAGCCCTGGGCAGCAAGCCTTGTGGGCAGGACTAGCTGACCCGCGGTGCAGTGGGGCTATCCGAGGGAAACACCTCAGGGGACACTCAGGACAGCAGGTGCCGCGGGGCCACCCTGGGCCAGGGGTCATCTGCCTGGCAACGGGTGGCCAGAGACAGAGGCGGAGACACGGCCACCACTCTGTTGCTACCGCTCTGCCTTCCTGCCACCAGGAATGCCCAGCTGGCGGGACCTCCATCACTGCAGCCGGTGGGGTGTGGCCCCGATGGCCCCTGCAGCCCAGCCACACCCCTCCCCCCATCTCCCCACAACTCAGTCCTGTGCGGGAGGACCCCACGTCACGTCATCCCATCCTGACCCTGTTCCAGGGGCCCAGGCCGAGCAGAGGCAGAGGGATGGCTCAAGGGTGGGCACATGACCACGTGCAGACTAATGAGAGGCAGGCCTGAGGGACTCAGGGCCAAGAGGGGTCCTCCCCATGGAGAGGCGGCGGCTGGTAGAGCCTGCACCCTCCCCCATGAGAGGAAGCTGCCCAAAAGCAAAGCCACCATGGGAAAGCAGGGCAAGAGAGACACCTGTTTAAACACCTGGATCCAGCCATGCCTGAGCCCACGCCTGCACCTGGATCCAGCCATGCCTGAGCCCACACCTGCCCCTCATCCAGCCATGCCTGAGCCCACGCCTGCACCTGGATCCAGCCATGCCTGAGCCCACACCTGCCCCTCATCCAGCCATGCCTGAGCCCACACCTGCACCTGGATCCAGCCATGCCTGAGCCCACACCTGCCCCTCATCCAGCCATGCCTGAGCCCACACCTGCCCCTCATCCAGCCATGCCTGAGCCCACACCTGCCCCTCATCCAGCCATGCCTGAGCCCACGCCTGCACCTGGATCCAGCCATGCCTGAGCCCACGCCTGCACCTGGATCCAGCCATGCCTGAGCCCACGCCTGCACCTGGATCCAGCCATGCCTGAGCCCACACCTGCCCCTCATCCAGCCATGCCTGAGCCCACACCTGCCCCTCATCCAGCCATGCCTGAGCCCACACCTGCAACTGGATCCAGCCATACCTGAGCCCACACCTGCCCCTGGATCCAGCCATGCCTGAGCCCACACCTGCCCCTGGATCCAGCCATGCCTGAGCCCACACCTGCCCCTCATCCAGCCATGCCTGAGCCCACACCTGCCCCTGGATCCAGCCATGCCTGAGCCCACACCTGCCCCTGGATCCAGCCATGCCTGAGCCCACACCTGCACCTGGATCCAGCCATGCCTGAGCCCACACCTGCCCCTGGATCCAGCCATACCTGAGCCCACACCTGCACCTGGATCCAGCCATGCCTGAGCCCACACCTGCACCTGGATCCAGCCATGCCTGAGCCCACACTGCCCTGGCATCGCCACCTGACGGTTATGTGAGCTGACACATCTGTTTTGCCAGTGAAACGTCCTGACAAACCCACAGAGCATGCAGGGAGCCTGTTTCCTTTCCTCAGGCTCCCAGGACGGGACAGTCCACACTCACTGCCCCGTCCCCCCGCCCTCTGCAGACGGCAGCCCCTCTCACCATGACGGACGAGGCGGCCATGCCCGGCAGGTGGAAGCCCATGCTGGCCTCGGCGCCACACACCTCGCTGCGGCCCTGGCTCGCCTGGGGCAGGTCAAAGTAGGTGCTGTCGGGCTCCCTGGGGAGAGGAAGCAGAGCCGTCAGTCCGACTGCCCAGGCCCAGGCCCGGCTCGGGACCAGCCCACGCTTGGGGGGGGGGTGGGGAGCCTCATTTTCCTGCCCCCATGAGTCCCTGTCTCCAGGGCTCGGCCTGCAGCTTCCCCTCCCCCTCCTGCCTCCTCCCCTCCCCCTCCTGCCTCCTCCCCTCCCCCTCCTGTCTCCTCCCCTCCCCCTCCTGCCTCCTCCCCTCCCCCTCCTGCCTCCACCCGTCCAGTGCTGCCCTTCCAGGGAGTGGGAGCACCCAAGGAGGCATGGTCCCACGTGGGCTCTGTCCCCTGGGCCTCCCCTGGCCTCGACCCTCTGAAGGCTGGTTAGAAGGAAGCGCCCGGACTTTAGAGCTGGGTCCCCAGGAGCAGCCCGGCAACACCCCAGCCCGGCCAGCCCGGGGGTGGTGGCGGGGGGCGGCGGGGAGGGCAGGAAATACTCACAGCGAGCTCCACAGGTGCTCGAAGGTGGTTCCCTCGTCGTGGGCTGTGGGCCCTGACATCTTCCCCGCACCCGCCCGGGCCGCTCCCTCTGCGAGCAGAAAGGGGGGCAGTGAGCTTTGGGGAATTCCCTGCGTGCTCCCCTCCCCCATTCCAGGGGAGTGGGCAGGCGCCCTGCCTTGCAGACCTGCAGGCCCGGCTTCACCCCAGGCGGGGGAGGCCCTGACGGCAGGGGCTTCCCCGAGCCACCACCTAGGAGGCGGGGTGATGACGGCAGCCCGGGTGCTGCAGGCCCTCTGGGACCAGGGGCTCGGACTTCTGCCTGTGTCCGCGGCCCCCGGAGGGAGACACCGCTCGGGATTTGTATGGACTTGCCTCCAGGTTAAGCCCAGGGTCTAGAGCCAGGCCTGGGGGCTCCCGGACACCCAGGATGTGGGGCCAGCCCCGAGGGAGGTCGCCGCCACCTCTAGGAACAGCATGTGCCGGCCCAGAGGAGCCGGGCCCAGCCCTGCAGGCGGCCTTTCACCCCCGAGGCAGGTCCACCCTGAGACCCGGACAGGAGCCCAGCGCGGGACCCACGAGAAATCCCGCCGGGCCACGGCTGCCAGAGCGGGGTCATACACGGGGGTTCCCCCTTCACGGGAGGTGCTCGGGGGCGGGGGTGGGGGCCTGCGTCCTGACCAGCACCTCTCCCGAGAGCCTCCATGCCAGGAGGAGGTGGCCGGGGCCGGGCTGGGCTCTGCTGGGGCCTCGGCCCCGCGGTGGGGGAGGGGCAGGAGCCACTTCCCCGGCTGTGGTGGCATCTCCAGGCCCTTGGTGCAGCAGCCACAGCCTGGTCACCCCAAGCAGGCAGGCCCAGACCTGCCCGCAGCCACCGGCAGCGGAACAGAGCCCGCAATCTGTCGCTTTGTCCCCACGCAGGCAGGCGCCGGCGGAGGCTGTGGCTGGCCCCCAGGGCTGCCACCTGCCGGGCAGCCAGTCCCAGGAGCAGGGGCACGAGCCCTGAGCTCGCCCGGGGACCAGGCAGGGCCCGGGGAAGGGAGGCCTGAGGACTTCAGCGGGGCTCCGTGAGGACGGAGGGCCTGGGACACGCAGCTGAGAAGTGCCGGCCACCCACCCTCTCTCCCGCAGGCCCAGCGCGGTGACGTGACCTGCGGGAGTCACACAGCACGGCTGGGGCGCAGGAATGGCCACGTGGTTTGCTCCGAGTTGGAGATGAACTCAGTCCTGTCCACCCCACCCCCACCCCCCCCTCGAGCCAACAGCCCTTCAGCTCACCACCCACAGGGTTTTGACAAGCAGCTGCCATCCCTGGACACCTCCTGCTGACAGGTCGCCCGTGTGGACTGAACTGACCTTGACCTAGATCCAGGGGGGCCGAGAGGGGGGCAGGGCGCCGGCCACTGGGTGGTCAAGGTGGGGGGAGGGGGGCTTGGGAGGCTGGGCAGCGGCGCCCATTCCCCAGGCCGGCCCTATTGGGGTGCGCAGGAATTCGTCAGCACAGCCTCCGGGTGGGGGCAGGGTGTGTCCGCAGGAGACTTGACTGGCCCGGGCATCTGGTCCAGCCCCGGCATCTTGCCAATGGACCCTCTAAGCCCAGACATGGAACACAGCTTAGGGAACGTCACGCAGCAGGTGGAGCCCGCACCCCACCTCCCAGCCCCGTCCCACTGCTCAGACTAGCTAAGCCCGAGCGCGCACCAGCGGCGGAGGGGTCACCAGGTTACGGTGGGGCCACACGGTGGATTCCTCCTCGGCCCCAAAGAGGAACAAAGCGCCCACACGCCTGGCACCGTCGATGCTGCCTGCAAGAGGAAGCAGACACCTGTGCCGCCTGGCCAGGGCGGGCACAGCGTGGGCACTGGAGGGGCCTGGCGGCTGCCGGGGGCTGGGGACAGAAAGATGGGGAGTGACTGCTCGTGGGCGTGGGGTCTCCTGTGGGCTGATGAGAATGTTCTGGAACTGGACCGAGGTGGTGGCCTCACAGCACTGTGAATGTGCTGCGTGTCCCAGACTGGGTCACCCGAAAAGGGTTCATGTTTTATCACGTGACTTCCACCTCAGTAAAAACACGCTTTAACTTTAAGAAGCGAGAGCCTGACCTATGGACCAGGAGGTCAGGGTTCGATTCCGGTCAAGGGCACGTGCCACGGTTTCGAGCTTGAACCCCAGGAGGGGGCGTGCAGGAGGCAGCCGAGCCACGATTCTCTCTCATCATGGATGTCTCCCTCGCCCTCTCCCTTCCTCTCGGAAATCGATCAAAACACACAAAAGGAAAGGAAACCAGAGCCTCGCTGCTGCAGGGGCAGCCTCAGCCCCGGAAGCACGTGCCCAGGGCCCTGCGCTGGGGTCACCCCCTGCCTCCCCTGCTCCCAGGCCCAGCCCAGCCCTGCACCTGCCCCACCCCCACACATGGCGCTTGGGCCCCTCATACCCGCTGCGCCCCAAGGGCTCCCCAGCATCTCTGTGAATCAGGGCTGTCCTGAGGCGCAGCCCGCAGCCCGCAGCCCAGTCCCCAGCTCAGGCAGGGCCGCCCAGCGCCAAGCCCCAGCTCCCAGAGTCATAGCTCAACCCCTCCTCATGACTCACCAGCTCGGAGGGGAGCCCACACCTTCCCCCCCCCTCCGCCCACCCTCTCTTGCAGGCCCTGCCAGCCCCGCCTCCTGGAGGAAGCCACCGTCCTCCTTGACCACTCGGGCTTGCTCCATCACCACCACCTTCCGCTGTGTGGCCCGGGGGGAGGGCAGGATCCATGGCTTCCTGCTTCCAGTCCCCATCTGCCTGTCCCTGCCCAGGGCCCCAAAGAGACACCCACCCATGGGGAAGGCGCCTCGCACCTGCGCTGCCCCATCCGCCCTCTGACCTCAGTGGCAGGGGCTCCGGCTGCCCACACCCCCTAGGGCCCTGCCCACACCCTCCCCCGGGCCGTCGGGACCCCAGCTTTCAGGGAGGGCAGCTTGGTTCAGTTCATCAGAGATAAGACCCCAAAAACTCCACCCTGGCCCCCAACCCGCCCCCCCCCCCCCGCCCCAAACAATCTATCCAGGTGAGCGCCACGCCGCCGCCGGCCGCTCGGCTTTGTCTCACTTTGAGCTCAGTAGCCCGGGCGGCCTGGGCGCTGAGGTGGAGGGAAGCCAGACCATCACAGGGACCCTTGCCTTCCTGGGCCCCTTCCCAGCCCCCAGAACCCCCAGCTGGGTGGCCGGGGGGTGGCCCCCCGTGCAACACCCTCTTCCCCAATTGCGTCGGGGCGCCCCGAGCCGCCCCTGGGTCCCGGGTGCTGAGAGGCCTTGACGGCCCAGCTGCCCCAGAACCCGTGTCTCTTGCCCGTGGGGCAGGGCTGGGCCTGAGTCTTCGATCGAAAGGCCAGGGGGCTTCCCTCTCGGGCAGGGGGCCAGGGCGGTGCCCCCTTTGCCTGCCCTCCTCCTGCACCCAGCCACGTGGCTCCTGCTCAGGGGCCGCTGTGACCTCTGACCCAGCTGCAGGTGCCCTCTCCCTCCCGGGCCAGGGTCCATTGGGGGGCAGAGAGGAGCGGCCCCAGGGTCCCCAGCCTCTCACCCTGGCTCCAGCCTCTCACTCCTGGAGGCCAGCCTCTCACCCCAAACCCCCATCTCTCACCCCCGCCTCCCGTCTCTCACCCCCATCTCTCACCCCGACTCCCGTCTCTCACCCCCGACTCCCGTCTCTCACCCCCGACTCCTGTCTCTCACCCCCGACTCCTGTCTCTCACCCCCGACTCCCGTCTCTCACCCCCATCTCTCACCCCCATCTCTCACCCCTGACTCCTGTCTCTCACCCCCGACTCCTGTCTCTCACCCCCGACTCCCGTCTTTCACCCCCGACTCCCGTCTCTCACCCCCGACTCCCGTCTCTCACCCCCATCTCTCACCCCCGACTCCCGTCTCTCACCCCCATCTCTCACCCCCGCCTCCCGTCTCTCACCCCCATCTCTCACCCCCGCCTCCCGTCTCTCACCCCCATCTCTCACCCCCGACTCCCGTCTCTCACCCCCGACTCCCGTCTCTCACCCCCGACTCCTGTCTCTCACCCCCGACTCCTGTCTCTCACCCCCGACTCCCGTCTCTCACCCCCATCTCTCACCCCCATCTCTCACCCCTGACTCCTGTCTCTCACCCCCGACTCCTGTCTCTCACCCCCGACTCCCGTCTCTCACCCCCATCTCTCACCCCCATCTCTCACCCCCGACTCCCGTCTCTCACCCCCGACTCCCGTCTCTCACCCCCGACTCCCGTCTCTCACCCCCGACTCCCGTCTCTCACCCCCGACTCCCGTCTCTCACCCCCGCCTCCCGTCTCTCACCCCCGACTCCCGTCTCTCACCCCCGACTCCCGTCTCTCACCCCCGCCTCCCGTCTCTCACCCCCGCCTCCCGTCTCTCACCCCCGACTCCCGTCTCTCACCCCCGCCTCCCGTCTCTCACCCCCGACTCCCGTCTCTCACCCCCGACTCCCGTCTCTCACCCCCGACTCCCGTCTCTCACCCCCGACTCCCGTCTCTCACCCCCATCTCTCACCCCCGCCTCCCATCTCTCACCCCCGACTCCCGTCTCTCACCCCCGACTCCCGTCTCTCACCCCCGACTCCCGTCTCTCACCCCCGCCTCCCGTCTCTCACCCCCGCCTCCCGTCTCTCACCCCCGACTCCCGTCTCTCACCCCCGCCTCCCGTCTCTCACCCCCGACTCCCGTCTCTCACCCCCGCCTCCCGTCTCTCACCCCCGACTCCCGTCTCTCACCCCCGCCTCCCGTCTCTCACCCCCGACTCCCGTCTCTCACCCCCGACTCCCGTCTCTCACCCCCGACTCCCGTCTCTCACCCCCGACTCCCGTCTCTCACCCCCGACTCCCGTCTCTCACCCCCGACTCCCGTCTCTCACCCCCGACTCCCGTCTCTCACCCCCGACTCCCGTCTTTCACCCCCGACTCCCGTCTCTCACCCCCGACTCCCGTCTCTCACCCTAAACCCCGGGTCTGCAAGTGGCAAATGGCGTCCTGCCTCGGAAGGGAAGGCGGCGGCGGGGTTCCGGCACCTGGGTGGGCCTGGGAGCAAGAACTCTGAGGTTGCCCCACAGTTTCTGTTTGAACCTAACAGTCTCCCACCCACGTGACCCCCATGCCCTTCTAGAAAGAAACTGGAGCGCAAACCCCAGGGGACTCGGGCCCGCCGAGGGCCCTGCTGGGCGGAGCCGGGCTGAGCAGCCGCCCAGGCCCTCAAGGAGCAGATGTGCCACCCAATGAACCGGAACCCACAGCACCCAGGGCCGTCCCAGCAGCGGGGTGGGGGCGGGGCAGGGCTCAGCGGCAGCAGAGGGAGATGGTCTCTCTGAGGAGGCAGTGGGCTGGCC
The DNA here is from genome assembly GCA_026230045.1 of Corynorhinus townsendii. Lineage (NCBI taxonomy): Eukaryota > Metazoa > Chordata > Mammalia > Chiroptera > Vespertilionidae > Corynorhinus > Corynorhinus townsendii. The sequence goes on from JAPDVU010000002.1 coordinate 220,166,198, forward strand.
GGGGGCATGATGCTGGGGGGGCCTAGGCCTGGGGGGGCAGAGCAGGGGCAGCTCGAGGTGGCTGCCGGGGCCTGAGCCAAGCTGCCCCAGCCACCACGGCGCAGGTGGAGACCCGGGGACGGGCAGCAGGAGGGTGGGTGTCGGGGAGGGACCTGGGGGGGAAGGAAGCAGGAGGGTGGGTGTCGGGGAGGGACCTGGGGGGGAAGGAAGCAGGAGGGTGGGTGTCGGGGAGGGACCTGGGGGGGAAGGAAGCAGGAGGGTGGGTGTTGGGGAGGGACCTGGGGGGGAAGGAAGCAGGGGAGGGAGGTTGGACCAGTATGGGGGCGGGGGGGGGCGCGTGGGGAGTGGGCCGAGGGGCAGCTACAGAGCGGGGTGCCCTGAGGCCGGGGGAGAGAAGCTGTGGTCAGAGGGGTGTGTGGGCTTGAGTTTCCGCCTGGCACATTCCCGGTGAGGCCTAGAGTGGCCTGGCGCATGGCGGAGGAGTGGACGGCAGCTACCGAGGCTCCCCGTCTCCCTGCCCTCCTCCCACCCTCACCCCACAGAGCTCCTGAGCTCGGCTCCCACCCACAGGCCACCCCAGCCCCAGCCCCTCCCCCCCGTGGCTGCCGCAGCCTCTCCGCCGGTGTCCCTGCTCCTGCCTCACCGCTGTCCCACGGCACACACTTGGCCGATCGCCCCCCACCTGGGGCCTGTGACCCGGCCCGGCCAGCATGAAGGAGGGTGCGCGTTCCTGGCCACGAAGGCCCCAGGCCCCATCGCTGGCTGTGGCTCCGCCCCGGGACACCTGTGGCACCCACGCCGTCTCCACTCGTTTGCAGAGCGCTGCCCCCCGCGCAGGCACACGGGGGACCAGCTCACGTGGCAGGACAAACCGCGGGGAGCCCCCTCAGCCCCAGACAGACCCTGCTTCCCCCGTCTCCCTCCACCGGGAGCCGGCCCCCGGAGGGCTCGGTCACCCTCTCCCCCAGGGCCCGAGTGGCTGGCACAGCAGCGGGGCGGGTGGTGCCCTGCGTGCGGGTGTCGGGCACAGGCCCCGTGGCACAAACTGCCGCCTTTGCTGGAGGAGCCGCTCTGGTCCCCACCATGGCTGCCACCTGGCCAAGCTCCTTGGGACACCTCACACCCCCCGAGAGGAGCATGTATCCCACTCACATGTGTCCCCCGGCACAGACCCCTCACCCCCACGCTCTGGGCTCCTGGCCTCGGAGCCTGGGACTCCCTGATCCCGTGAGCTCCCCATGGGTCCCCACGTGGCTCCCCACCAGGCCACGGAGGCCCAGACTGACCCGACTCCTGAGCCACCATTCTCTCTCGCTCTGAAGCCGGCCGACAGCTGGCGTGACCCTCGCTCACTGCAGGAGCATCCATCAGGGGTCCCGAGCGCGGCCCAGCCCCACACCCTCTCCCTGGGCCCTGCTGCCCCCGCCCCAGCCCTGGCGTGGCCTTCCTGATAATGCCTCCCAGAATCTACGGCACCCCCTCTGCGTCAGCCCCAGCCCAGAGCCCCGCGAGTTTATTTTTTTTAATATATTTTTATTGATGTCAGAGAGGAAGGGAGAGAGAGAGAAACAGCCATGATGAGAGAGAATCAGGGATCGGCTGCCTCCTGCACTCCCCACACCGGGGATGGAGCCCACAATCCAGGCAGGCGCCCTTGACCGGAATTGAACCGTGACCTCCAGGTTCATAGGTCGACGCTCAACCACTGAGCCACGCCGGCCAGGCTCACTAATTGATATCAAGCCTCCATGTCACCCAGGGAGGAGGCACAGCTGAGCCCCACCACCTGCTGTGCTCACAGCAGCACCGACAGCGCGCAGCTGAGGGCGGCAGGAAGCGTGTGGGGGAGGGGGGTTAGAGGGGCTCCGACCCGCCAAGGCCTCAGCCAAGGTCGGGCTCTGAATCCGTGGGCCACGGGGAGCCAGCCGGGGCCTTGGCTCCCAGAGAGACCAGAGGGGTTTTCACGGACGGAGGTCACCCAGGGGCACCTCGGGGGCCTGTGGCCTGTGAGCCGAGGGAGGCGGCCGTGGCGCGTGCGAGTGACAGAGGGGAACATGGACCGGGAGGATGGCGCTGGGATGTGGGGGGCAGGGGGGTGAGGACGTGTATCCGCCCCAGGACCCCTTGCAAGGTGATGCACGTTGGGTGAGTTAAGGCCTCCAACCGGCCAGGGGCTGGGGCGCCTGCAGCCCCCCAGCGGCGGGCTGCACGTCGGGGCCTCTGACCTCTCGTCCGTGGAATGGGGAAGGCACCCGATCACACAGCTTGATCTAGGCCGAAGCACCCAGCGGGTTTCCTGGGCAAGTCAGCGGAGCGGAGCGTGGGGGCCCTGTGTCCGCTGGGCCATTTGCATATCTGAGATCAGTCACTTCTCTGTAACTGCTCCCTCCATTCCTCCAGCGGCAGCGGCAAGGCCGCGGGCCAGACACGCAGTTTCCCCTCCGTCCCTCTCACCACCCATGCGCACAGACACGCGCGCACACACACATGCACCCCCTGCCTCCCTCACAGCACATGCCCCACCGTGGGCGTGCCTCCCCGTAAGCAGGGCGGCACTGGCAGGAGTGTCCCCAGCCGGGCGAACCCCTGGGCCTGTCGGCCTGGGCATCGTTCGGTCCCTGCTGGGCAGGAAGTAGCGAGAGCTCCAGGTGGGCCCGAGGGCCAGCTCCGCCCCCACCCACTTGGTACCCAGCCGAGGACTGTGCAGATGCCCTTCGGCCCCCGTGGGGGCGGGTGGTTCCCCAAAGTGCCACGAAGCAGGGGCTGGTCCCCCTCATCAAAGCCCCATCAGGGGACTCCCTGCCACAGCCCCCCCCACTGGTCTGGCCACCAGGCTGCCCATCTGCCGCCCCTGGCCCAGGGCACCCTCTACGGGGCACCAGGTGGCAGGCCATGTGGAGAGGGCTCTGCACCCTGGGTGGCCCCGAGGGGGTGGTGACCGGACCTCCGCTGCCTGTGCCTGGGAGAGGGGGCCCGGCTGGCGGCCCACGCCTACCTTGGCGGGACTGGCCCGGAGGGTCCTGCAGGTGGCCGGAGGCCCGCCGCCGCTTGCTTGTGGCTGGGCAGGCCGCGGCGGCGGCAGCGTCCCGGTAGCCTAGGTGATGACATTGGAGTCGTGTGGCCTGGAGTCTGGGGCAGGCCGGGGCGGAGCGTGGCCTGGAGCCCTGGGGCTGGCGGAGGGCTGTGCCCGGGGCTCCGGATGCCATGCCCTCCGCGGGGTGCCGCCGCCTGTGGGAGCCGAGCTGGAGGCAGCCGAGTGGCATTGAAGCCGTGCCCCCGCCCCCCCGGGTGTGCATGCTTTTTTCTGCTCCTCACTCCAGAAATCCCCCCACACAGGAGCAGAGAAAAGGCGCCACGAGCCCGTCCCAGGCACCTGTCTCCAGCCCGCAGCCCAGGCACGCCCCGCAGGTGGTCCCCGTCACCGTCACACGGCGGGAGGGCTCCTGGCAGCGGGGCCTCGCCTAGTCAACCTCACCCCCCGTTCCCCGGGGAAACCGTGGACCTGCAACTGTCTCTGTCCCACCAACATGCACATGCGCACACACACGCACGCACGTGTGCACACATGTGCACAAGCGCACACCGACGTGCGCACACATGCACATGCACACAGGCTTGCATGGGCACACACGTGTCCATGAGCACACAGCTGGGCATCTCGTCCCCAGGCCCCACGGCAGCACCCCAAGGCCTGCACCCCCACGGGAAGCCGGTGGATGCCGGTGCTCTCACCCCGACGCCCTGGGGCAGCCCGGGCGGGGTCGCCTGTGCCGCTCACTGGGAGAGGGGCTCGGGCAGGGCTGCTCCTGGCCAAAGGGTCAGGTGGCAGCTGCGGGCCCCACGCAGATGTGCAGAGCTGCCCGGACCACAGCTCACGCCCAGCTGAATGGACACACCCGGTGGGGTGACCTCCTGGCAGCGCCCCCCCCCCCCCCGCCCCCAGAGGAAGGCCCGAGCTCAGAGGCTGGTGGCTGGGGGTCTGGACCAGCTCCAACACCGAAGACGGACAGACCCTGCTGGTCACAGCTGGGCCAGGGGCGACACCAAGTGACAATGGCCGCCGCTCCGGGAGGGCATGGGACGGGAGGGCGCCAGGCTCCCTTGCATACCCTCCGCCTGTGAGACAGGGCCTGGGGCGCTCTTCCTGAGGTGCCCGCTCCAGGCTCCAGGCCAGGACCCACGTGCAGCCGGGAGGTCCCGCGTGACCTCAGGTGAGGCCTTGGCAGGGTGAGAGCTGGGGGCTGGCGGCAGCCTCACCCCTTCTCAGGGCCCTCCTGCTGCCGTCACAGTGGCCCGGGGGCCTCTCACAGCGCTGCGGGCAGAGGCCCAACTGAGTCTTACGGGACCAGAGTCCCGGTGTGGGCAGGGCAGCGTGTGGGGCTCCGGGCACCGTTTCCCCGCCTTCCCAGCATCCGCCGCATCCCTGGCCCGGGACCCTTCCGCCCCCTTCCACGTGCGCCCTCTGCCTCTGCTGCCGTGGCCACGCCTCTGCCCCGACTCCCCTCTCCTCTCGTAAGAACCTTCATGAAGACGCCGGGCCCCCCACCCGGGCACTCTCGGCTCATCGCCCATCTCGGGACCCCGGATTTATCACAGCCCCTTGTGCCACGGTCCCAGTCCTAGCCACGGAGCAGGACGCGGATGCTGGGGGAGCCACGATTCTGCTGCTGCGAGTCCTTTGACAAAGTCGCGTCTCGTGAGCCATCTGTGTGGGTCCCTGGCCGCCCCCTGGGCCTCTCCGCAGCAGCCCTGCTTCCCGTTGGGGTGCAGACTGAGCGGCGCCGCCGTGGGGTGGGGACGAGAAGCACAGAGAGGCTGAGGGGCTCCGGAGGGCCGCATTCCTGCCAGTGGCTCAGGGCGTGCCTCTTGGAGGTCAGAGGGCTTCCTGGCTCACGGCCAAGGGGGGGGGCGGGGGCGGCCTGGCACCTCTCACCGTCACAGACCCCCGTCCTCTGCTCCCCCCACTCCTCGGCATTTGCCAGCAGCCCCCCAATAACCATGAGGAGTCCCTGAAAGTGTGCCTGTGAGTCGAACCCCAGACATACTGGCAGCTTCACGGACACAGCGCGTCATTCATCCCCTCCCGCCTCCGCCTGCTTATGATGTGTCAGGCACTATTTTTAGCACCTCCCACACACCCGTCCGGTCACCATCTGCCCCGTGAGAAACACTTCTTCCCATTTCACAGGTGACAAAGCTGAGGCACCGGCACGGGGGACCTTCCCCAGCACCTACAGCTACAGGACGGTGCAGCTGCTTCCGGCCACGGTACACACGTCTGGTAACGCCCGACGCCTTGGGTCTCAGGAGCACCGTTTGGCCGAACACCGGCCACCTCCGGCGTGCCCGCGGGGACGTACCTCCCCCCGCGGGGGCTGCCTCCCAACGCGGTTTCCCGAGGCCCCGCTTGGTGGCCATGACCCGGGCCCACCCCTGGCCCCGAGCGAAGGGTGCTCGGGGTGACCTCTTGCTCCCGCCCTCAGAGGAGCCTTGCTCTCTGGGGAGCCCTGCCCCCACTCGCTGCCTGGCCCTGAGGCCACTGAAGGGCGAGGCTGATGGCCCGCGCCCCCAGAGCGGCCAGGTAGCCTGCAGGTGCTCATCAAGGAGCCAGAGCGCAGCCACCGCCCGAGGGAAAGCGCCTTCCCCGCGCCCGCCTCCCTCTCCTGAAACCTGAAATCAGAGGAGCTCGTCCTTCCGCGGCGCTTCATGGTCCTGCGGCCTGCTTCACGCAAAGATCCGTGGGGGGGGGGGGGGGTGCTTAGGATGGGGGTGTCTATCAGACCCCTTGGGGTGTTCCAAAATGCAGGATCCTGGGGCTACGCTGCTTCCCTTTTCGTTAATCCTCACCCGAGGGTCTTTTCCGCGGAGTTTCAGAGAGAGTGGAAAGGAGGGAGAGAGAGCAACCTCCACGTGAGAGAGAGACCTGGACTGGGTGTCTCCCAGATGGGCCCCGACCAGGGCCAGGGATGGAGCCCTTGTGCCCAGGTACGTGCCCTTGAGCGGAACCAGACCCGGGACCCTTCGGTCGGAGGGCCCGTGCTGAGTCCCACCGGCCAGGGCATTTTTAAAAAAGTATTTTTAAAAACTGGAATTCCCAACCACCCGGGCATGAGACAGGGGGTGCTGGGCCGATGGTCAGCGTGGGCCATGAGGTGGGCAGGGCACTCCCGTTCAAAAGGCCCCATCGACGCCTCATCAGCCCTCAGAGAGCCTCCCGCCGGGCTCCGGGCTCCCAGACGCCAGCCCAGAGCTGGTGGCACTCCCTGGACCGCGCGTGCCCAGCGCCCCGCTGCCCGCACCCTCCCTTGGGGAAGCCGTTTCCCCTGCCCTGATGAAAGCACGCTCTGCAGGGCCCACGGGTAGCGGCAGACCTGGGCTGGGTTTGCACCCGCTTCTGGCTGGGTCCACGGTCACCTCCCTCCCTGAGCCTGGCCTCCACCCCTGAGCCTGGCCTCCCTCCCTGAGCCTGACCTCCCTCCCTGAGCCTGACCTCCCTCCCTGAGCCTGGCCTCCCTCCCTGAGCCTCGCCCCCCTCCCTGAGCCTGGCCTCCCTCCCTGAGCCTCGCCTCCTCTTACCACCGTGGATTTTGTGTGTATTTGTATCCTCACCGGAGGGTATTTTTCCATTGATTTTTAGGGAGCGTGGAAGGGGTAGGGGGAGAGACAGAGAGAAACATCGATGTGAGAGAGACACAGCGATTGGTTGCCTCCTGCACGCGCCCTGACCAGGGCCCGGGACAGGGAGGACCCTGCAACCGAGGTACGTGCCCTTGACCGGAATCAAACCCGGGACCCTTTGGCCCACAGGCCGACGCTCTACCCACTGAGCCACACTGGCTAGGGCCCCACCATGGATTTTTAAAAATACATTTTGTATTTATTTCAAAGAGGAAGGGGGAGAGAGAGAGAGAGAGAGAGATCAATGATGAGAGAGACCCATTGATCGGCTGCCTCCTGCACGCCCCACACTGGGGATGGAGCCCGCAACCCGGGCCTGTGCCCTGACCGGCAATCGAACCCTGACCTCCTGGTTCATAGGTCGACCCTCAGTCATTGAACCCCGCCGGCCGGGCACCGCCGTGTACTTTGGTCAATGGGGTGTCACTGACCAGCACAAATGTCAAAAGGTTCAGACAGAGCAAAGCAGGTGTCACGCCCCATCACCCCCAGGCCCCCCCCTCCCCCAGGAGCCCCACTGCCACCAAGTCCCTGAGAGTGGGTTTGTCCGAGATAAACACATGGGCGTTTCAACCACACAGAACGGGGTCCCTCGGGGACTTCGGGGTCTGCGGCTCCCTCCGGGCGACCCCAGCCGAAGGTCCTGAACTCCACGTCACACAGCGTTTGCTCAGCTCCGTCAGCCGAGCCTTCTGGCTCAAAGGCGCTTTGTAAACGCGACTTCCTGCTAATTCCCCGAGCCGCCTGGCTCCTTCTCGGGCTGATGCTTTCGGATCCCGAGTGGGCCCCGCGGACAGAGGCGGCCTGCAGACCACAGGTTCCGGGTTGGGTTCCAGTCAAGGGCACGGACCTCAGCTGCAGGCCTCCCCGCTGGGCCCTGGTCCAGCTGGGGCAGGAGGCAGCCCTTCGATGTGCTTCTCTCACATCCACGTTTCTCTCCTTCCCTCTCTCCCACTCTCGGAAAAAGAATGGAGAAACGTCCTCAGATGAGGACGGGAAAATCCCTCACACGGGGGAGGGAGGGAGGGAGGGTAAGTGGGGAGGAGCCGCGCTCCTGGAAGGACGCCGACCTCAGTCTCCATTTTGCGATCCGGGCCTGAATTCGCTCTCCCCGTGTTAATCCAATTAGCGTCCCGTGCGACCCCGCTCCCTTCATTCGCAGCTCCGTCCTGAGAGCTCGGGACGCGCTCCCAACTGGAGCGGCCTCCCTCGTTACCGCCGGTAATTAGAGGGGCAGCGCCCTGGGCAGAACGAGCGGAGCGGAGCAGGTCAGGTCGGAGCACGCCCTCCTCCCGAGGGCAAACCCCCAGGAGACCATCCGCGGGCCTCGCTGGCCCCCAGGCCGGAAGCGGAGGAGAGGGAAAGTGGCGGCCCCACCCGATCACAGACACAGCCCCAGGCGGCCTCCTCCCAGTTACCCGCTGACAGCGGCCCCCCCTTCCAGCTGCTGAACTTGCAGGTGACCCCGAGAGGCACAGGGACGAGCAGCCGGGGAAGCAGGACAGCGGACCTGTCCCACACACGGGTCCCTCCTGGAGCCCCGAGGGCAGCCAGGACTGCCGCCTCCTCACAGAAGTGAGGCCCTCTCGCTCTGTGGCCCCCTGAGACCCTTCAAGCCACCCCCCCATCACTGCAGGGAGGACAGGGCCTGGAGGGGGAGCCCGCGCAGCCTCTGTTGCCAGGCGGGCACCGCCCAGGTGGGGCCTGAGGCCAGGAGGCTGCGAAAGAGAACCCCCAGGCATTTCTCGTGTGTTTCAGCCCAAGAGAGAACAAGGCCGGCGGGGTGTCCCCTCCGAAGGCCCAGGAGGTGGGTGGAGGTGGGAGGGCCAGCCCAGGCGCCCCTCACCCCAGGAGCAGCCAATGTTCAATTAGCCAGAGGCTTCCAGATACCTTCCCTCCCCAACCCCCCCTAACCCCCGAGGGCCTGGCAGCAGGTGAGCAATTAGCGCCCCAGCCTCCTCCCTGCACCTCCCATTCTGGTCTCTGGGGTGATTCACCAGCTGGCACCGGGCGGGGCCGCCAGGGACAGGTCCTTCCCGTGGGCAGCCACACGGAGCAGGGTCGCAGGAGAGCGGGCCCAGGCTGCCCCAGCACCATGGCTGGTGGGAGGTGGCATTGGCAATGCCCACGCCCTGGGTCCTGCCTGGTGGGAATGGGGGCTGGACCAGCCTTTCTGGGCCCCGTGGGTCTGCCCTCGGGGTTCTCAGGTGTGTCCCCAAGGGCTACTCCCAGGAGGAGGAGCTGTGGCCTCCCTGGAGAGGGGCAGCGGGGGCTCCTGCCACCAGGGAGGCAGGCCATGGCCCCCACACCCCCCGGGGGAGAGATGGGGACTTGGCCATGGAGTCAGGACCTGGCCCACCAGCCAGAGCTCCCCGTCTCCCCCGGAGCTGTGCACTCCGCCCCAGGGGTAGCGGGCAGGGGCGGCCAGCCGGACCCTGCACCTGACCTTGGTCGTGTCCTCTGTGCTTCTCGGCACAGTCACATGGTCTGTGTCTCCCGGTGAGGGGGAGTGAGCCCCCAGATACACACAGGTCTACACCAAGTCCATCAGAAGAGGGGCCCATGGCCCTGGCTGGTGTGGCTCCGTGGATAGAGCGTCGGCCTATGGACCAAGGGGTCCCGGGTTCGATTCCGGTAAGGGACGCGTACTTGGGTGGCAGGGTCCTCCCTGGCCCAGCCCTGGTTGGGGCGTGTGCAGGAGGCAACCAGCCGATATGCTTCTCCCCCTCTCTTCCGCTCGCTCTCAAATCAACGGGAAAATATCTTCTGGGGAGGAGTGACAACAACAAAGAAGAAGAAGAGGAGGAGGCACCCATGAACGCCTCTGTCACCAGCCCTGCACCTGAACGCGGAGGGCAGAGGGCAGGGCGGGCCGGGAGGGCCAGCCCCCTGCGCCTCCCAGGCCTGTCTCCTACAGATCCCGTGGGCTCCGGCCCAGGCTCTGTCTGGGGAAAGTCGGCATCCAGCCCAGGCCCACGGAGCCTCCAACCACGGACCTGTCGTGGCCACTCGCCTGTCCCTCCACGGCCTGAGACTGGCCTCCCGTGTCCTCCTTGCCACCTCTCTCTGCGGCCAGCAGAGCTCGGGAGCCTGGCCTCTCCCGGGGCTGTCCTCCCTCCGTCCGCTCTCGGGCCGATGCCCCGCAGCCCCTGCCTCAGAGGCCCTGGTTAGGGTGGCCCCGGGACACGCCGTCATCATGACACGGTGAGAAGGTGGGCTTGTGGGGTAGCCGGGCATCCCTCCCAGACCCCCTCGCTCCGAGACCTCCCATCCAGGCTGGTGACCAGCACGAGCAGGGACTTGGAGGTTTCAAGACAGCCCCCGCCTCACACAGGAGCAGCTGCTGGAGAGTCCCACGGAAGGCAGGTCCCAGGGCCCGGCCGGCGGGGCTCCGTGGCTGAGCGTCGATCTAGGAACCAGGAGGTCCCGGTTCGATTCCTGGGGTTTCAGGCTCGATCCCCAGGGTGGGGCGTGCAGGAGGCAGCCGATCCATGACTCCCTCTCATCATTGATGTTTCTCTCTCTCTTCCTCTCCCTTCCTCTCTGAGATCAATAGAAATATATATATATTTTAAAAAGAAAGTCCCAGATATGATGAGCACAAGGGTGGTTTCGCGCCTACATTCATAATGGGAGGAAATGCTGACATCTGTTAGAAGTTAATGCGAATAGAGATGGTATTTCCCCCATTCGAGTGCACAGCACCCCTGAATCCTAGACTTCTGGCTTAGAGGGTCTCAGAGGGCCCCCAGCATGGGTGTTCCCTGTACTGGGGTCTGGGGCTGCGTCTCGTGTTCCCACCGCCCCACGGCGGGGCCCAGCAGCTCCGAGTCCGGGCTGTGCTCCTTGCACAGTGTGCAAACTTGGGCGCCGTGTCACCCGGGGGGAGCCCCGGCCTCCCGTCCGAAGTGTGGGTGGGGGGCTTCCGTGCGGGTTACGGGGAAAAGCACCGCTCAGCTGCACGCAGCTCCCAGCCGCCACTGCCTGGTGCCAGCCGCCATAGGCGTTCAGTGAACAATCCATGGCTGATTGTCTTTCCTCTCGGGGTCTCTGATTTGGGGAGTGTGTCCAGGCAAAGAGAACGCCGTTTTTGTTGTCCTCGTTAATCCTCACGCGAGGACATTTTTCCGTGGGTTTTTAAAGCGAGGGGGAGGGAGGGGGAGAGACCGAGAGAACATCCAGGCGAGAGAGACCCATCAATCGGCTGCCTCCCCCGCGTGCCCTGACCGAGGGCCTGGGATTGAACCCGCAACCCAGGTACCCACCCTGCACCGGGAATCGAACCCTCGACCCTTCAGTGCTCTGGCCGACACTAACCACGGAGCAACACAGTTCAAGGCAAAAGAATTCCTTTTTGATGAGCGAACGTCTGCTCTGCAGTGGTATGCTGGCCGGAGAGTGGACAGGGAGGGGCAGGTACGCTGGCCGGAGATGGACAGGGAGGGGCTGGTACGCTGACAGGAGAGTGGACAGGGCGGGGCAGGTACGCTGGCCGGAGAGTGGACAGGGCGGGGCAGGTACGCTGGCCGGAGAGTGGACAGGGCGGGGCAGGTACGCTGGCCGGAGAGTGGACGGAGGGGGCAGGTACGCTGGCCGGAGAGTGGACGGGGGGGGCAGGTACGCTGGCCGGAGATGCACAGGGAGGGGCTGGTGGAAGGCTCCCGCCGGCGGGGCCTGCTCAGGGCTGACTTCCGGGGAGCTGTCCTGAGCTGGAACCCCCGTGAGCACAGGGAGCCTTGCTGCATCCCCGAACCCACCTCCTCTGCGTCACACGCTCCCCGGCGTCCCCAGAGCTGGCGTCTCAGAGCAGGCCAGCTCTGAGAACGGCATTGTGTGTTTCCGTTACACCCGAACGGATGCTGCTGGTTGCCGGCGTGTGTTCTGGCTGGACATGGAGGCACTGGGCAGGGTCACCGTTGCCCGGTGTCCGGGGACCAAACGGGGCGTGGCAGTAAGGTTGGCACCCTGCAGACAGAGGCACCCTCAGGGCGACTGGGGAGCTGGGAGTGACGGAGCCACTTGTTTCTTTTTTGCGAAGGGGCTAAGGCACCAGAAAGCGACCTGTGGGCCCTGACCCGTGTGTCTCAGTGGGTAGAGCGTCGGCCTGCGGACGCAAGGGTCCCAGGTTCGATTCCGGTCAAGGGCGTGTACCTTGGTTGCGGGCACATCCCTGGAGGGAGGTGTGCGGGAGGCAGCGGGTCGATGTTTCTCTCTCATCGATGTTTCTAACTCTCCCTCTCCCTTCCTCTCTGTGAAAAAACCCAGTAAAATATATTTTTAAGAAAAGGACATATTGTCACACATTGACTGGCATTCCTGCAGAGGTGCCTGGGCTGGAGAATGAAGGCGCCCCCCGCCCCCCCACAGGGCTGTCGGCGGAAGGCACTTGGAGGAAAGCTTCTGATTTGTGAAATCCAAGTTCCCTGGGCATCCACGCCTGTCAGGGAGCGGCCTGCTGGCCAACGCCCCGGGGACTCGGTGAGCGGTGAGCGGTGAGCGGAAGCTGCCTCCCATCCCGAGGAGCACACGCTTCCTGCACCCCCAGGGAACCGGACCCCCTTGGGTGTGGCCATCTCCCGTGAGTGCCAATCCGCAGCGGCCGCAGGCAGGGCCTCCACCGGCAGGGTTCCGCGGTGTTTGCCTCTCCCCCAGGTCCCGGTCTCTGCTTTCTGTCTCTGTTTTAGCTGTGTTGTTTGCACGTGTTCAATGCTATACATCCGTTCTTGGATGTGGGTGAGGAATCCTCTATAAATAAATGCTAAACTGAGGCACCCTCCCTACAGCTCCCCCCCGCACCCCCCACACGGACCCAGGCCAACGCTCCACCCATTGAGCCACCCGGCCAGGGCGCCAGGCCTACTGATCAGCCGCCTCTGGAAGCTCCACTGAGGAACGCACAGGCTTCCGTCACGGCTCCGCTCCCCGACTTTTCTCTCGTTTTGCACTTGCCCACACACTCCGTGCATTCACACGCACGCTCTGTGCATTCACACGCACAGTCCGTGCATTCACACGCACGCTCCGTGCATTCACACGCACGCTCCGTGCATTCACACGCACGCTCCGTGCATTCACACGCATTCACACGCACACTCGTGCATTCACACGCACACTCCGTACATTCACACGCACGCTGCATGCATTCACACGCACACTCCGTACATTCACACGCACGCTCGGTGCATTCACACGCACGCTCCGTGCATTCACACGCACGCTCCGTGCATTCACACGCACACTCGTGCATTCACACGCACACTCCGTACATTCACACGCACGCTCCATGCATTCACACGCACACTCCGTACATTCACACGCACACTCCGTACATTCACACGCACGCTCCATGCATTCACACGCACACTCCGTACATTCGCACGCACGCTCCGTGCATTCACACCGCAGAGGTGCAAACAGGCTGTCCTTGGTTCTTTCTTCTATTGCACGGAAACAACCAACAGACGGGTGACTGGGTGGCTATAAACACTGAAGCGGTGACGGGCTTCCTTTCTGCTTACCGGACTCATCGCGCGCCCCCCCCCCCCCCCCCCCCCGCCCCCAGCCAAGCTCATTGTTAAAGCTCAGCACCGCCAATGACGGCACACCCAGCCCGCACCGCTGTGCCGATGGTCTCCACGCGGCCCGCCTGGTGTTGAACCGACGGGCCACAGTCCGTTTGGCCCAAGCGGCCTCTGGTCAGACCACAATCCCACCGTTTCCCGGCCCCTCGCGGGTTGACCACGGTCTGCCTGTCACCCGTCTAAGTATGGGGACAAGCGCACACACTGTGCGTCTCCGCTCAGGGACCAGACAAACGTACAGGCTGAGGAAGCAGCAATAATAGCTCCCCCCCCCACCCCCCCACCCCCGTTTAAAGGCAGCGAGGATCATAGCTGTGGGGCCTGGAGCGCAGGGAGCGAAGGGAGGCAGGAAGGAGGGGGTCTGTCTCCTGCCAGGCACGCCTGTCCTCCCACCAGACTCAGCAACAGGCGGGCACCCCAGGCCAGCCTAGAGCCACGGGGAGACGCCCCACGGGAACTAGCTCCTTAGTAACCGAGGCCCGGATTCAGCTTAGCGGTCACAGTCGCGGAGAGCGCCTGGGGTGGGCGGGCTGAGCTCCATCCACATCAGTACAGAGTGAGGGGGTGCAGAGTGTGTGGGCGGGGGATGGGGGGGTGGGGGGTGGGGAATGAGCTTCGGGCCTCTCCAGGAACACATTCCCAACCTGCCTTCGAAGCTGGGGGGAGGGGTTAGCAGCAGGGCCGGGAAGCCCAGGGGAGAGGGGTTAGCAGCAGGGCCGGGAAGCCCAGGTGAGGAGGGGCTCGTAGGAGGGAGGCCCTCCGGGCACCCCAGCGAGGCTGCTCCTGCCCCCAAGAGGCCCCCACACTGGGTCACTACCCGCCTCTCCTCCGGGCCTGGCCTCCGGCCGGCTCCCTGTCTCTGAGCCAAGCCCGGGGAGCCTGTCGGACCTCGAGAGAGACCCCATGTCGCCCTCTCTCCCGTTTGTGCGGGTCTTTCCGCCAACTCCCAGCTCCTGCGAGGAGAGCTGAAGCGCCTGCCGCCCTGCGCTCCGTCCCCGCAGACGAGCCGACCCGCGCGCAAGTCCCTCGGGCGCCGGTCCCTGCGCTGCCTACCTGGTGCCGTCGGAGCCCCCAGCTTCGGTACCCGAGTCGCCCGGCCCTGGCCCCCGCGTCGTGCGTCACTCCTTCCCAGGCCCACCAGGCGCGCGCTTCGAGGCGGGGAGGCAGGGCGCGCGGCGGGCCCGTCGAGGCGGGTTATATGGAGCCTCGCAGGGAGGGGGCGGCCGCGGGCGGGAGCGCCTTCTGAGGCCGGCGGGCGGGAGAAGCGCGGGGCGGCGGGACCGGGCCGGGGCCCTGGTTGTGCCGGGCGCTCCGCCCCCCCAGCTGGCCGCCTCCGAGTCGGGGACCCGGTGCGCTCCGCCCCGCCTCCTTCCCGCCGCCTTCCCGCCGCCTGTTGGCGCGTGTCACCCCTGCGGAGCCTGGGACCCCAGGCTGTTCGAGGGTCGGGAGCGGGGTCCGCCTGCTGGCGAGACTAGACCGCGACCCTCCAGCGGCTTGGGGCGCGGGCAAGGGCGCGGGACCCGCGAGGGGAGCAGGGATGCCGTCTCCGCGTCGCGAAGCCTCCCTTCCCCAGACGCTGTCTCTCCCCGACACCCCGGCCTCTCCTCTCCACCCTGGTAGCGCTGGGCTCCTCCGCGCTCGGGGCGCCTGGAATCCGCCGTCAGGGGAAGCGCCGCGTCGGAGGGGGCACCACTCCGTCCACGGAGTGTCCAACTGGCTGTGTCCTGCCGGGCACATGGTGCGGGGGCTGGGGGGCTGGGTGCAGCCGCCTTCCTCTGGTGGCTCCAGCGGGGCTCCTCGGCCAAGGAGGGGGCGCCCCCCCCCCCCCGCCCATAACGAGCCGAGGTCAGGACCACGCTGGGCCGCGCGGCCCTGCGGATCCGCCGGGACTCTCGGGGCAGGACTCTGCGCCTAGGCCCGCGCCCTTCCGGGGCGAGGTGTGTTCGCGGCACCTGCGGAGTCACTGGAGACGCAAACGCTCCCGGCCGCTCCCGCACCTGCTCCCTCCCCGGCCACAGCCTCCGGGCCCGGGGCGCTGTTTCCTGCGGTGTTGGCACAGGTGCGCCCGCGTGTCCACGGCAACACGCGCGTCCTGCGCGGGGAACTGCTCTCTGCGCTCAGGGCTGCCCGAGGCCAAGGCTTCCCTGGGGAGGGGGGGGGGGCGGGGAGCCGCGTAGGACGCGCTTGGAGCATCCTCGGGCGGCCCGCACCTGCCTGCGCTTCCCGCTGGCGCTCAGGCGCCCGTTCTCTCTCTCTGCGCCGAGGTCGGGGTGACCCTCGCGGGTTCTCTGGCCGCGCGGGTCTGCGCCTCCCCTGGCGCGCCTCCCGCCACAGCTTCAGCGCTCACCGGCTGCCAGCGAGGCGGCGGGCGCGCGAAGACTTGCCCAGGGGTGACGGGCGGCAGACAAAAGGCCAGGCCGGCTCCGTGAGCGGGAGGGTGCACGCATCCCCTACCCGCTCCTTCTGGGAAGTCGGGGTGGGGTGGGGGCGCCCGCAGGGAGCAGGGGCGCGGAGGTACCCGGGGGACTCGGGCGGTCTCGGTTATCCGAACCAGGTCAGGCGCGGGGTCTGGGTGCGCGCGATCTGGCGGGCGCTGAGGTTCCTGCGGGCCTCAGGGGAGGCGCTCGGGGGGGAGTTGGGGAGAAGGGGATATGGTCCAAGTGGGCGCGAGGACACGGCTCACGCGCGCAGCGGTGGGTAGCAAAGACTGCACAGCCAGTGCCCACGCGGGTGCGCGCTCCGTCGTGCGGAGGGTGGGCACGGTCCACTCGCTCTCCGTGCGGAAAAGGCGTCCAATTCGTTCACCCCGGATCTGAGCTGCACCAGAGCGCGAATGGGGGGCTCGTTGCGAGGGGGGAGCTCGCTGCAGGCGGGGAGCCCGATTTAGCAAAACACAAACAAAACAAAGAAAAACGCAAGTTTCTGCACCATGTACAAAACATATGCACAGACACTATTACATATTAGCATACAATGCATGTTTGAACATAAGTATATTTACGCATAAACGTACTTGCGTGTAAGTATAAATACAGATGTAAGTCTAAATACTCAGCACATAGGACGCCCGTTAAATATAAATTTCAGATAAGCGGGTAATTTTTTGGTATGCGTCCCCTGTGGTATTTGGGAACATATTTTACTAAAAACGATTCGTTCTTTATCTGGAATTCAAATGCAAGCGCGTGTCCTGCGTCTTGTTTGGCAGCCCTGGCTGGAGGGAGGCACCGAGGAAATCCCGGGTCGCAAGAAGCCTGGAGGCGCCCGGAGAGCGAACTCCAAGCCCCACAATGCCCCGCGGGGGCCCGGGCCCCGATAGGCTGTGGCGCGCTTCCCGCTTCCGTCACTTCCGGGCGCGCGCTGGCGGTTGCGGCGGACTCCCAGGGCTTTGCAGCGCGGCGTCCAGCGCGGCGGGCGAGTTCGCCATGAACTTCTCCGAGGTGTTCAAGCTCTCCAACCAGCTCTGCAAGTTCTCCCCGGACGGCAAGTACCTGGTGAGCGGCGCAGGGCCTGGGCCGAGGTCGGGCCCTCCGTGGGGACCCCGGATCGGGGAGCGGAGGCGGCCGCGGGCCCCGGGGCGAAGGCAGCCCCCCGGGGGGTCAGCAGGGGCGGGATGCGGGCAGGGGACCCGGACGGGTGGCCTGGGCGCAGGACCAGGGCAGGCGCCCGCCTCCCGCACCTGGTGTCCACCTGCCACCGGCAGATAGATAGCAGCCTTGCTTTTATTTTTAAAAGGGCAGGTGCTCCTTTTCTTTCTTTCTTTCTTTTTAAATATATTTTATTGATTTTTTTTAGAGAGGAAGGAAGAGGGAGAGAGAGCTAGAAACATCGATGAGAGAGAAACATCCATCAGCTGCCTCCTGCACACCCCCCACTGGGGTTGTGCCCGCAACCCAGGTACATGCCCTTGAGAGGAATCGAACCCGGGACCCTTCAGTCCGCAGGCGGACGCTCTATCCACTGAGCCAAACCGGTTTCGGCAGCCTTGCTTTCTTTACATACGGAGCGCACGGGAGACAGCAGCTGGTGGTGGTGATTTTGCCACAAAAAAGCAAACACACAGTTCTGTCTCCTGTAAAGGGGGCAGTGGGCAGCTGCTTCCGGACATCCTTGCCAGCCCCCTTGGCGGGTCCCACGTCTGCCGAGGAAGTGGTGCCGCTCACTAGCGTTGCGTGTCCAGGTGGAGAGAGCTGCCTGCACCCTGGGCCTGGGCCGTTCGTTCCAGGGGTGCCAAGTGGTGCCCACATCACCGAGCTGTCCTGTGCATGGAGCTTAGGGCCGGGGCTGACGGGCAGCCCCCAGGGGAACAGATGACTCAGACACAGTTTGACTGTGGGGAGAGGGCTCAGGGGCCCCTGGCTCGGGTGGCCAGAGCCGCCTCCATTGCCTGCCTCCTTAGGCCTTCTTTGGAATTTCTGTCTTTAGATGCAGTCAGCAGGGTGAGGAGTCTCCAGAGGACACACGTGTTTACGTTGTCCTCTAGGCAAGGGGCATCCAGGGGTTAAGCATAAGGATCCCAGTCGACACCCGGGGGTCCGCACGGGCACAGACTTGTTTGGAGAGGTCAAGGAATAATCAGGGGCGCCGCTTTCGACACGCCCTAAGTCACCCCTAAGTCGGAATTCCGATGAACAGGGCAGGTGCCTTCCGCACACTTCCCTTCTACCAGAACGTCCTCCTCACAGCTTCCCATTTAACGGGCGTCCCATGTTCTGAGTATTTAGATTTATATCTGTATTTATACTTACACGTAAGTACGTCCTCCTCACAGCTTCCCATTTAACGGGCGTCCCATGTTCTGAGTATTTAGATTTATATCTGTATTTATACTTACACGTAAGTACGTCCTCCTCACAGCTTCCCATTTAACGGGCGTCCCATGTTCTGAGTAGTTAGATTTATATCTGTATTTATACTTACACGTAAGTACGTCCTCCTCACAGCTTCCCATTTAACGGGCGTCCCATGTTCTGAGTAGTTAGATTTATATCTGTATTTATACTTACACGTAAGTACGTCCTCCTCACAGCTTCCCATTTAACGGGCGTCCCATGTTCTGAGTAGTTAGATTTATATCTGTATTTATACTTACACGTAAGTACGTCCTCCTCACAGCTTCCCATTTAACGGGCGTCCCATGTTCTGAGTAGTTAGATTTATATCTGTATTTATACTTACACGTAAGTACGTCCTCCTCACAGCTTCCCAGTTGAAAGGCCAGTGTGTGACCTCAGAATCGGGGTGTTGGGGGGGGAGGGTTGGGGGGGGTTGGCTTTGGAAAGCCTGTAAGAGGAAGAGTCGTGCCGCCTAGAAAGTGTGTTCAGTTCCATTGAGCCTCTGTTGACGGGCACCTCGTGGTTCTCTTCCGGATGGAGCTGTTTCTGACCTTCCTCTCATTCTTGTCCAGGTCTCTGAAGACATTACCTGGTTGCCTTCTTTCTGGCGGTTTTATTCAAAGTCGTACAAAATAGCGTTCAGCCACAAAACGCCACGTGTTCTTCAGCTTAAACGGCACTCCAGAAGCCTGGGCGCATTTTTCAAAGCGCCCCCCGTACCCCCCCCCCCAAATTAGGTTTTTTTTTTTTTAAATCATTTATGGAAATTCCAGTGAGTTACAAAGAGGAAAATTATATTTCCTTGCTTAATTTTGCTACTTCTTTGGTTTTTACACTCTGCTCAAGTATTATGAGACACTGAATAGTCATGCTAGTGGAATCCTGTTCTTCAGACCGTACCGTAGCCCAGGCCAGTGTGGGTCATTTCCCGCACACCAAACCGTTGCTGTTCGGTCCCGGTCGGGGCACATGCCCGAGTTTTGGGCTGGATTCCCCTTAGGGGTGTGCAGGAGGCAGCCGACCGATGTTTATATACATAAAAAATATGCATATTATAAACACATCGATGTTTCTCTCTCCTTCTCCCTTCCTCTCTCTCTAAAAAGAAATAAAAACCCACTAAAAATCTTTTTTCAAAAAAAACCCTCTATCTTAAATACGGGAGAAGGTTAGGTCCATGTTGCCATTTTTTACTATCTTGCAGCAGAAGTGATGCTATTTTTTCCAAGATTTGGTGCAAATATCCTACCTCCTAGGGAAGCCGTCGTAACTGACACAGCAGTCAAAGCCACGGCGTGGAAACGTGGACACGGGACACATACTGTTCTAATTGGCAACAGCCCCCTCCTCCCTCCCTTTCACGGAAGACTCCTGTGCTTTTTCCTTCGTGGACGTTCGTAAGACGCGAACTGGTTATCTAGGCTGACCTTGGTAAGTGCAGAAGTGAAGGGACCGTCAGAACTGGGTTCCTGACTTCTACACTGTCGCGCCATCGCCATCAGCCAAGTCTGCTCTCACGCGTTATTTGCTGAGCTGTGGCTGCTGACACGGACACGGGGACTCTCAGGAAGCCGTGTGGACACGCGCGTTTTCGCAGGCAGCACCAGGGGTCAGTGCCCTCCTTACTGTTCGCCATGACGACCCACGACGCAGACGTGTGGGCTTTCCCCACCACGCAGTTGTGTGACACCGGCTGGCCTGCCACTGTACTGGGTTCCGCCCGGTCTCCCTGGAGGCAGCCTCAGCTCCCAGGTGCAGGGCTCAGTCCCACGAGACGGCCGCTTCAGCCACCAGGCGTGGGTAGCAGGTGGCCCACAGCTTCTGTCTGACTCGGCCGCAGGGGGAGGTTCCCACCACCCCTCCCGCGGGTGCGATTCATTTCGCTGAAGCACTCACAGGGCTCGGGGAAACACTGACTTCCTTACCAGCTCCTGAAAGGCTGTGGCGAAGGACAGGCGACCAGCCCGCTGCGGAAGGCATGGGGCCAGGTGGGGAGGGCCTGGAGCAGGAGCTCTGTCCCCGTGGATCGGGGTGCCACCCTCCCCACATGGTACGTTCTCTCCCCCGAAGCTCTCCCGAAGGTCTGATCTGTCATTCGCTCCCTCCCAAGGGAATGGGGAAGGGGCTGAAATTCCAAACTTCTGATGACCTGGTCTCTCTCGTGACCAGCCCTCATCCAGGAGGCCCCCTCCCCCCAAGTCCCCTGATAGAACAGAAGAGGCCCCTGTCGCCCAGGAGGTGACCTGGGTCCCAGGAGCACTGGGCCGGGACCTGGGGGCAGACGGAGTACAGTTCCTATTGGCTCACGGTAGGTGCACGAGCGTTTATGAAGCGCCCTGACATTTGCAGAATTAAAACACATATATTGACTTTGTGTTGGTGTGGCTCAGACTCAGGCTTAGGCCAGAGAGGAGCTGTCACTTCTGTGGCCATTGCCGCCCACAGCTGTGAGGCCCGGACCCTGCGCGCCCTGTAGGCGTCTGTAAGTGACCAGCAGGCGAGGCGCAGCTCACGGCAGAGCCTTCTCCGGTGCTTTTCCTCCTCATGTCTGGTCCTGTGGTGCCGATAAGAAAGGAGCAGGCAAGCCCTGGCCAGTTGGCTCAGTGGATAGAGCACAAGCCTGCGGACTGAAGGGTCCCAGGTTCGATTCCGGTCAGGGCACATGCCTGGATGTGGGCTTGATCCCCATTGTGGAGCGTGCAGGAGGCAGCTGGTCCGTGATTCTCTGTCATCACTGATGTTTCTCTCTTTCCCTCCCTTCCTCTCTGAAATCAATAAAAAATAGGTATATTATAAAAAAAATAGGAAAGGAGTAGATAATTATTTCAGTAGAGAGTGTTAAAGTAATACTCCATGCTGAAATATAACCATTTTAACATCTGGTTTCTATATTTCAATTCTATCTTCTTATTGACTCGTTTTCATAATGGGCCGTGTACTTAGTGGTAAACATGGAACCTTCTAGATAGAAAACATGTAAGAGAGGAGAGAGGCCGAAGGGTTTCCCCACGTGGCGCGGCCTCTGGGGGAGCCCCCCCCCCCCCCCTCCCCGGAGCGCAGGCCGTCAGCGCCTCTTTCCCGCGTCTAGGCCTCCTGTGTGCAGTTCCGCCTGGTGGTCCGGGAGGTGCGCAGCCTTCAGATCCTCCGGCTGTACACCTGCCTGGACCAGATCCAGCACGTCGAGTGGTCGGCCGACTCCCTCTTCATCCTGTGCGCCATGTACAAGCGGGGGCTGGTGCAGGTACGCGCGGGCGCCGTGCCGGGTGAGCCCTGGGACCCCTCGCCCTTTGCCCTCTGGCTTGAGAAAGAGGCCCTCAGAGCCGCTCCCTGTGAGACTGGGGCAGTCTCATAGTTCAGGTCCTTCCAGAACAGGGAACACGTAAGTATTCTGTTTTTGAAGATTCACCTTTGTTGTTGCAAGTATTGCAGAAGTTCCGTTGGCTGTTTTTCCCAGTCACCCCCCCCCGCCCCCCCCCCCCCCCCCCGCCGCCCTCCCTGCAGGAAATACTCCCACCGGGGACCGCGGACGCGGACCAGGGCCAGCCGCCGGGCTGTGGGCCTTGGGAAGCACTGAGACGTTTTGTTTCGGAGCTTAGCCAGGGAGGCGTTAACGAGCCCCCCCACCAGGGTGGGCACTGGTGGTGCGCCGGCCCGGCTGGCCCAGCGTGCAGAGGGTGGGACAGCTGCCCGGTCTGACCCTGCAGTGGTTTTAGGCTGAGTGCCGCCGGGTTGGTTTGTGACCCGCGTCTCTCCTGGGCCAGGTGTGGTCACTGGAGCAGCCGGAGTGGCACTGCAGGATTGACGAGGGCTCCGCCGGGCTGGTGGCCTCCTGCTGGAGCCCCGACGGGCGCCACATCCTCAACACCACCGAGTTCCACGTGAGTGACCGCCCCCCCCCCCCCGCCCCGCCCCGCAGCGCGCCTCCTGCCCTGAGCCCTGAGCCCTCAGGCGTGAGCTCCGGGCCTTTGGGGATTGTTTGTCAGGCCTCAGAGCAGGCAAGCCCCGAAGTGGTGATATTTAATCCTCGCCCAGGTTTAAAGGAAAACGGACACATTTCTAAAAAGTAACCCTAAGTCACATTTTAAGGCTGCAAACAGTTCCTGGAACTTAACAATAGAGAATGGGCTTCAGCACGAGCTGCTGTACATCTTCCCGATGGCTGTCTGACTGGGGTGTCGGTGATCGCATCGTCGGTCTGCTCTTCGAACACCCCGCTCGCGGTTCTGCCCGGCGGGGCTGGGCTGAGGGCGGCGCGTGTGAGGTCTGAGTAAATCTGGGAGCTCGGTGGGGCCTCCCTCTCCCAGGTGCGTCCGGTGAGGGGACCGGCCTGTGCCAGGTGCCCGGGTCTGCGTGCATTTTGGAGACAGAAACGGGCGCAGATCCCGCTCCTGAGCTTTTCTGAGGCGGCACTTAGCCCCGGCATGTGGGCCTGACCCGAGTGTGGTCGGCGGCCGGGGCTGCTGGGCGGCGAGGCGGCTGGACCCCTAGAGTGTGGTCGGTGGGCAGGGCTGCTGGGCTGCTGGGCGGCGAGGCTGCTGGACCCCAGAGTGTGGTTGGCGGGCAGGGCTGCTGGGTGGCTGGACCCCGGAGTGTGGTCGGCGGGCAGGGCTGCTGGGTGGCTGGACCCCGGAGTGTGGTCGGCGGGCAGGGCTGCTGGGTGGCTGGACCCCGGAGTGTGGTCGGCGGGCAGGGCTGCTGGGCGGCGAGGCGGCTGGACCCCAGAGTGTGGTTGGCGGGCAGGGCTGCTGGGTGGCTGGACCCCGGAGTGTGGTCGGCGGGCAGGGCTGCTGGGTGGCTGGACCCCGGAGTGTGGTCGGCGGGCGGGGCTGCTGGGTGGCTGGACCCCGGAGTGTGGTCGGCGGGCAGGGCTGCTGGGTGGCTGGACCCCGGAGTGTGGTCGGCGGGCAGGGCTGCTGGGCGGCGAGGCGGCTGGACCCCAGAGTGTGGTTGGCGGGCAGGACTGCTGGGTGGCTGGACCCCGGAGTGTGGTTGGCAGGCAGGGCTGCTGGGCGGCGTGGTGGCTGGCTCCAGGCTCGGCCAAGCTGACAGCATGCATGTGGGCGGGCACACTGATTCCCAGCGACCCTCGGGGTTCACCGGGCTTTTTCAGGGGCCCCTCTGGTAGACCCTCTGTCCAGCTGTGAGGGTCGTGTGTGTGTGTGTGTGCGTGTGTAACTGCGCCATACATGTGGTTGTGTATGTGTGTGTGTGGTTGTGTGTGTCGACACTGCACTGTGGGTTTGGGCCTGTTTCAGGTCCGTTTGCGTGACTTTGTTCTCTGTCCGAGGTCCTGGCTCCCCCTTGACCCCGCCCCCGCCCGCGTGTCTCTGAGACCCACCCACGTGGAAGGCATGGCCGGTCCCTGCATTCCTTGTGGGAAGCCCCCACTTCACTTGCTGTCCTACCTGAGCCGAGCATTTGCGGTGTTGGGACCCCGTGGCCGGGAGTCTGTTGTGTCTCCAATGACTTGTGTGGAGTCGTCCTCTAGGATGCGCCTGGGGTGGCCTGGCGGCGGGAGGCGGTGCAGGGCGATCGCCCGCCCCATGCAGCTCAGTGGGCTGCACCTGGGCTTTGGTTTCCACTTCTCTGCCTATCGGTGAGGTGAGTGCTTTCCTGTCTTGTTTTTAGGCACATGCACACACACACATGCAGTCACACACACACACACACACACACACGTGCACTCACACCACACACATGCACACTCACATGCAGTCACGCACACACGTGCACTCATGCACCACACACATGCGCACGAACACACTCACATACTGCACTCACAGACACAGTTTACACACGTGCCTCGTGTGGTTACAATGGCGCATATATATATGTATGTATGTATTTTTTTTATTGATGTCAGAGAGGAAGGGAGAGGGAGACACAGAAACATCAGAGAGAGAGAACCACGGACCGGCGGCCTCCTGCACGCCCCACACTGGGGATGGAGCCCGCAGCCCGGGCCTGTGCCCCGACGGGAATCCAACCACCGTCTCCTGGTTCACAGGTCGGTGCTCAAGCTGAGCCACGCCGGCCAGGCACACGGTCCTTTTCCTCTGTGGTTTGTGTAGCCGGGTCTCTGTGCACCTGGCAGGCGGCTGCGGCTGCGCGCTCACAGCAGACGGAGGGCAGGGCGAGCCTTTCTAGGAAGTGAAGTGGAGCGGGGCTGGTGGGGTGACTGCTTCCAGGCTCCACGGGGAGCTGGGCGGGGAGGGGCTGAGAGCGCTCGGGGTCGGATGCAGATGCGCTGGATTTGAGCGAAAGGCCACGGCTCTCTCCCCGACCCAAGTTCGTCCTCCTGAGCACAGGGGCCTGCCCCACCTGCGGGTCCTTGGTCCTTCTGGGCCTGCCGGTGAGGGAGGGCAGACGGATGCCTCTGGTTTCTCCGCGGACCCTGGGCAGAAGCAGCGCGTCAGCGGTTTCAGGACGCAGCCTCCTGCCTGGGGCTGGGCCAGTGTCCCGGCCGCAAGGAGCAGCCAGGCCGGCTCCATGGAGCGAGGAGGCCCGCGTCCCGCGTGCGTTCCCACAGCACGCTGCTCCTCAGACCAGCGACATGTGTGACAGTACGCCAGCCGCCACGCAGAAACTGCCCTGCCCTGCGTGAACGTTAGACCTTTGTGTACTCATTCATTTAACGCTCTGTCACTCACATGCCATCGCTGCACAGTGAAAACTGGAAAGGGTGGGCTGTAGGGCGGTGGGAGGTGAGCGTGGTGCCCACCGAGGGCGAGGGCGAGGGCGAGGACGGGGTAGGGGGAGAGGGGGAGGGGAAGGGAGAGGGAGAGGAAGGGATGGGGGAGGGGCGAGCCTGCCCCAGGGACAGTTCCCTCTGTGGCCGTTCAGCTCAGTGCCGCTCCCCCGGGGCTCAGACGCTCTTTCTGATTTCTGAAAATGAAACGTGTGCTCCCCCCCCCACAGCTGCGGATCACTGTCTGGTCCTTGTGCACAAAGTCCGTCTCGTACATCAAGTACCCGAAGGCCTGTCAGCAGGGTGAGTGCGCAGAGCGCGGGGTCCGGCCTTGGGCGCCGCTTGGGTCCTCTGCTGGGAAATGTCCGCCACAGGCTGAAGGGCCTCGGGGGTCGGTGTGTCAGCCCCAGCCGCTCTGTCTCTTGGGCCCCGACCCCGGATCACGCCATCTCCCCGCAGGTGGTTCTAAGGCCTGTCCACCTCCGAGTGTCCGTCTGTGAATACATGTTTCCCGCACCTCCAAAGACGAGGGCCCCTTCAGACGCCCCAGGGACGAGGAGGCCTGCTTGAGGGCATCGGAGGCGAGGCGGTCCGTGGCCGCCCTTCCCCGTCTCCGGGCTGAGGGGCCCCACTTCACGCCTCGAATTCTGAACCTGGAATCTCACACTTCCATTGACTCAGTGTGGTCTCTGTCCAGGGACATGGTGACCTGCCCCGGCGGGACCTCCCAGAGGAGGGCTGAGTGGCGCGTGCCCGCGGGCCATCGGGGAGGGGGCAGGACAGACACACCGGCTCTGAGATGAGGGTGGCCCCGAGGCGGGGTGGGTGTCCCGCTCACGTGTCCGCCTCGTGATCCGCGGAGGCGTCACATAGCAGTGGTTTCCCTCCGCTGTGGGGCCTCGGCAGTTGGGAGCTCGCGTTGGAACGGGGGGCCGTTGGTCAGTTACTTCTGGTTTGAAAGCGGGTGTCTGCCCAGGCCGTGCGCATTTCCCGCGGAGACGACCCTCCGCCTCAGGCCGCAGGAAGTGTGACCTGGGCGTGGGCAGCGCCTTCCCAGGGAAACGCGCTGTGACTGTTCCGGAGTCTTACCTCGAAGCTCCTTCTTCCAAAGAATTGGGCTCAGGAGTGACAACAGAAGCAGAGGCACAGGCTGACGCCCCGGCTGAGAGCCCGGTGGTCTGTCTGTGCGCAGCCCCTGCGGGTCAGCGGGCGGGCTGCCTCGTCCTCACGGGCTCCCGGCAGGTGCGCGCCCGCAGCAGCCGGACCGCACTGCCCTCGCCCCGCGTTGGCGTGTCTGCCCGGGCTGCGCCCCCTTTTCCTTGGAAACCACCCGGCATGCCACCCTGTCTGGCCCCTTGGTTCCAGCCCTTTCCTCTTCGGGCAGGACTCACCTTCTCCCGGGACGGCCGCTACCTGGCCTTGGCCGAGAGGCGGGACTGCAAGGACTACGTCAGCATCTTCGTCTGCAGCGACTGGCAGCTGCTGCGGGTGAGCACGCCTCCCTCCGGGACCTCGTCCTCGCCGCCGGGCGGGAGCCGTGCGCCTGTCCTCGGGCTCTCGGCCCTGCGGGGTCCTGGCAACGGGACTTCCGGTCTCCGAGGGCGCGTGCTGCCTGCGACTCCACGGAGCGCCCACGGGTGACGCGTCCGTGAGCCGTGGTGGGGATGGTGCGGGCTGAGCGCCGAGTGGATTGCCGGCCAACGGGAGCCCTTCCCCTTCCGGCCAGTTCCACGGCACGTGGCGCCTCGTCAGGCAGAGTGTGGGCTGAACCCGACTGGGCCTCCCCAGGGCCCGGGGCTCAGAGGGCCGCCCGGCTGCAGGCGGGAGACAGGCAGGCTGGGCACAGAACCCTCTGGAACGCCCTCAGAGCTCGGGGGGGGCCTTGGCAGCCCTCTGCCAGGCTAGGAGCGGGCGGGAGAGCAGTGCACAGGTGGGAGCCGCACCAGAGGCCGCGCAGGCCGCTCCCCCGAACCTCTGGACACTCAGGCGCGTGACAGCCGGGAAGGACACGTGGCAGCCCTTCCGCCCGTTGCCGTCTCAGGAAAGTGCGCACTGGACGCGCTGGCAACATCGGCTACACAGCAAGCACCCGTCCGTTCCGCCGTAACCCGCTCTCCCCTCCCGCGGCAGCACTTCGACACCGACACCCAGGACCTCGCCGGCATCGAGTGGGCCCCCAACGGCTGCGTGCTGGCGGCGTGGGACACCTGCCTGGAGGTAGGAGGCGCTTTGCCGTGCGCATCCGAAGCTTCCTCGGCTGCCGTGCCGTTGACAGCCCCATCCCGTCCGCAGACCTCACCGCTTTGGCTAGTTACCGCCTCTCCCAGCGACCGCCGTGTCCCTGTGCCGAGGGCGGAGTCTGGCCCTGCTCGTCCTCGCCTCGCGCCGGTCCAGCTGTGCGCGCCTGGCTTCGTGGCCGCTCAGCTAACGGGCGCCCCTCTCGCCTGCAGTACAAGGTCCTGCTCTACTCCCTGGACGGCCGGCTGCTGGCCGCGTACTGCGCGTACGAGTGGTCCCTGGGCATCAAGTCGGTGGCCTGGAGCCCCAGCAGTCAGTTCCTGGCAGTTGGGAGCTACGACGGGAAGGTGGGCAGGGCGCCCGCTGTGGGGAGCCCAAGGCCGGCCCGGGTGTGGGTGTCCCCACGCAGTGCGTCTCATATGTGGCCCTCCCTCAGGTGCGCATCCTCAATCACGTGACCTGGAAGATGCTCACCGAGTTTGGGCACCCCGCGGCCATCAGTGACCCGCGAGTGGTAAGCCGGTGCCCGTCTCCATGGGCGCGGTGCTGGGAGGGCGGTGTGCTGAGATGCAGCTCCATCATGCAGCCAGAGGGTGGGAGGGCCCATGGACTCACTGCTAGGACCTGTTTTCCTGCCCACACTCCTACTGGGCGCCGGGCAGTGCCTTGCCCTGTGTTCCCCCCAAATGGCTCATCTCTGATCTCTCCTGCACTGTCCGGTCCCCTGCCCGCCACACAGCTGTCGAGCCCTGCCCGGTGGAGGGCGAGGACTGGGAGAGCTGGTGTCTCCCAGGGTGGGCAGGGA
Organism: Corynorhinus townsendii; assembly: GCA_026230045.1. Taxonomy (NCBI): domain Eukaryota; kingdom Metazoa; phylum Chordata; class Mammalia; order Chiroptera; family Vespertilionidae; genus Corynorhinus; species Corynorhinus townsendii. The sequence goes on from JAPDVU010000002.1 coordinate 220,194,023, forward strand.
TGCTGCCACCGAGGCATGGGGCAGACACCAGGGACCTGGTGCAGGATGGGGAGGAGTGTGCCAGGCAGCGGGGCAGCAGTGCCAAGATACTGAGGTGGGACGGTGCGGGGGGGGGGGGGTGTGGGGGGGCAGCAGGCCCGCAGTGGGGACACAGAGCCCGGTCTGGGGAGTTCCTCGCCTGCAGATGGGGACCTCAGGAAGAGGGGCAGGTGTGGTGAGGACCTGGGCTTGGGGGCTGCAGGGACAGTGTGAGGTCAGGCGGCCCCCGAGCCGGGAGGTTCAGTGGCAACGGGAGGGAGCGGGGCTGTGCCGGCAGCTGGGGCGTCTGTGTGTCAGGCAGTCAGCTGCCCCTGGGCTTCGGGGACGTAAGTCCGGGTACTCGCCACGGCCTGTCAGCCAGGTCACAGGTCCCTCGCTCCGAGCCTGTCGCCCCGCGGAGTGCTCACACTTGCTAACTGGCCGAGGGGATGTGGGGCTGTCCGCCCTCAGGCCTTCATTCTATTTTTTTTCTTAATGTAATTTTTAAAATGTATATTTTATTGATTTCAGAGAGGAAGGGAGAGGGAGAGATAGAAACATCAATGATGAGAAAGAACCACTGATCGGCTGCCTCCTGCACGCCCCCTACCTACTGGGTGTTGAGCCCACAACCCAGGCATGTGCCCTTGGCTGGAATCGAACCTGGGACCTTTCAGTCCGCAGGCCGATGCTCTGTCCACTGAGCCACACCAGCCAGGGCCAGGCCTTCGCTCTTAGGGGGCTTTCGGGGCCACACAGCACCCCAGGAGGGAGCCGCGCCCGTGTCCTGCACCTGCAGTGGCAGCAGCGCCGTCCCTGTCTTGCAGGTGGTGTACAAGGAAGCGGAGAAGAGCCCGCGGGGGGCGCTGGGCCGGCCCGCCTGCCCGCCACCCAGGGCCGCCGAGAGCAAGTGTGAGCCTTTCCTTGTTTGGGGAAAGGGGCTCCCTGTCCCGTACTTAGAGGTCCCTCCTCCTGTCCCGGCACCTCACAGCCGCAGCTGGGGTCCTTCCCAGGGGGCGTGGCTTTTGTTGCCCGGACGTCCGCCCTGGAGTCCGATTTGAGGGCCCGAGGGCCTTGTTTCAATAAGAGTGGGACTCCCTGGATGCGCCGAGGGTCAGGAGCGACAGTGGGGAAGGGCTAGCGGGCTGTTCCGCGTCCTGGCTGCGGCCCGGGTCTCCCGTGACCTGGCATCAGACACGCTCTAAGTGGAGCCCAGAAAGCAGCCCCGGGCTCGGCGAGGGCTGACGGGTGGCCGGGCACACAGCACGCTGCCCGCGCCCCATCGGCATCCCGCGCTTCTGGTCTGGTCTTCCTCTTCCCTCTCCATCTGTTTTAGCAGCTTTTACGGAGGCATAGGCTTTCTCCACCCACTCGTCCTCGGCACTCCCACGGGGACGTTTGTCACAGTGGGTGACCCCGAGTTGACATGAACCTAAAATAGCACATCGAATTGTCACTTCCCTAAACGTTCTGCGTCCCACACGCCTTTCCTCATCTGAAAAGTCTAAAGCGAGGTGTCGAGGGGGGCGGAGGGGGGGGCAGCGGGCTGCAGGCTGAGGCTCTGGGACTCGGAGGGACTGGGAGGAACAGGAAATGCCAGGCCCGCGCTGGGGCCGGTGCTTCCCAGGACCGCACACGCCAGTGCCCCGCCGGGCCCTTCTGTCCATCTGCTTGGCCTGATGCTGTCAAGGTCGCGTAACCTATTCCTCTATTTAAACCGAGCAGCCGGGGTCAGAGGCGCTGCCCGTGACGGGCAGGATCGTGGGCCCCTGCGGCGTCTCCGGTGTGCGTGCGCCGTGCTGAGGCGGGCCTCTTGTCCTAGATGAGATCGCCGCGGTGCCGGTGTCCCTGCAGACGCTGAAGCCCGCTGCTGACCGAGCAAACCCGAAGATCGGCGTCGGCGCACTGGCCTTCAGTCCCGACAGCTACTTCCTGGCCACGAGGAACGGTGAGCGCGGCGCCCACGCTGTGCTGTGCCCCCTCACCGTGCCCCGTGGGGCCGGCACCCCAGCGGTTTGAAAGGAGCGTCAGCCGACAGGCCCGCCCGTGGCATGCTCCCCACATGCTGCTCAAACTCGGGCTTCCTCCCCAGAGGCTCGGGAGCAATCTGCGCCACCCCTCTGCCCAGCGCCCCCCTGCACGCGCGCTGTCCTGGGAGAACAGGGACCCTAACCCAGGCCCCACTGCAGCCCTGGCCTCTTCCTAGGAGAAGGGCTTCTAAGCCACCAGCACTGCCCCTGTGGCTGGTGAGCCTAAGGGAGTGACTGGAGGCCCCCGGTCTGGTGTGGAGACCAGGGCCCCACATCCACTGTGTCAGGGCCCACGGCACGGCTGGGCGGGGGCTGAAGCAGGCAGCTGAGGGCGTTTGACTGTGGACCTGTCCGTCTTCCCTCAGACAACGTCCCGAACGCCGTGTGGGTCTGGGACATGCAGAAGCTGCGGCTGTTTGTGGTGCTGGAGCAGCTGGTCCCCGTGCGCTCCTTCCAGTGGGACCCGCAGCAGCCCCGGCTGGCCATCTGCTCGGGAGGCAGCAAGGTGTATCTGTGGTCGCCGGCGGGCTGTGTGTCTGTGCAGGTGCCCGGGGAAGGTGAGCACTCTGGGGGCCGAGGCTCTGAGCTCTGGAGAGGCCCAGCTGGGTGGAGGCGGTTTGTTTTGGGCCCCTACCCCATCCCTGCACCCACAGGCTCTGGGCTGCTCCCCTGGGACCTGGCCTCCCGCTCTGACCCTCGGCCATGTCCCCCTCCAGGGGACTTTCTGGCCCTCTCGCTGTGCTGGCACGTCACGGGGGCCTCGCTGGCCCTGCTCAGCAAGGACCACTTCTGCCTGTGCTTCCTGGAGACGGAGGACGAGGCTGACGGCACCCTCAGGCAGCTGGGCGCCCACACGTAGGACGAGTGGCAGCTGTGGGAAGGGAAGCTGATGCGCAATGCCACGTGGGGAGCACGCTCGGGGCAGCTCCTGGGCCCCGTGGTCCGCGGCCTGCGTGTTTCCCCTAGCGAGGCGTCCTTGTAAATACGTAAGGTGTAAAGCTGTAGTTTTGTAATTTAAATGTTTGCTAGTTCAGAAAGGCTGACGCTGGTTTTCTTGGAGGGGTTGGTCACAGGAGAGTTCTAGGTTCCGTGTCAGAAGAAGCACTAAGCCCCCGGCAGTCGGTCCCCCCGAGACAGACAGCGGTGCTGGCTCCGAGGTCCTGCTGCCACTGTCTCTGGGGTGCAGGAGGGAGCCTGGGGCCCTGGAGGGTGAGCCACAAGGCAGGGGGTCCAGGCCAGTCCCACCTGCTGAGCGGGTCCCACGGGGCGTTTCCAGCCCGGCTGTGGCCCTGAACACGCCGGCAGCTGGTGCAGGTGCATCTGCCAGGGAAGGAGCACCCAAGAGCCCTCGTCACGCTGCCAGCCAGGGGCCACTCCCACTGCGGGGACAGAAGCAGTTTGGGCCTCGAAATGCACCCACAGGAGCGGGACCGTCTCGGCTGTTGCACTGGTTTCAATAGCTCCAGAAAAGGACCACCACCCAGTCGATTCTAAATGCCTTTACTGCCTGAAAGCAGAGGTTTGGGGCCGGCCGTGCAGGCACCTGCCCAGCGAGGAGCTGCATCCGGGTCCGTCCACCCGAGTCCAGGCACCCAGGGCTGGGAGTGAGGAGGGACCAGCGAGCCAGCGCTGTACGACAAGCATGTGAGCAAATGTCCAGTCTGAGCGGCCTGCGCGGGGCGGCGGGCTCGCTGGGCACAAGGCCAGGTGTGAGGACGTGAGACCCTGGCAAAGCCTGTCTCCGCGTGGAAGCTGCTTGGTGAGAGCACGGTTCCTTATGAAAGTGCTTTCTCTAAGAGCACACGAAGCGATTCCCCTTTTAGACACAAACATGACCACACAAACCTAGAGCGCAGCAGCTGTCACCGCAGACGGGCTGCTCCGGCGTCTCGTCAGGGAGCGGCCTGCAGACTGCGGCTTCTAACTTCCCATCAGACACCTGCTCACACAGCAGCTGTCCGCCCGGGAGCCCACAGGCAGGCTGCTGGCTGCCTTTGTCTTTAGCTTGAAAACATGGTTACGTGCCCGAATACCAAGCTGGACACGGTGTAAGCTTACTTGTGACGCGGGCACTGGTGTGAGGTGCCCTCGGGTGACGCTGCCCAGCTCGGCCAGCGGACGCGCGTGCAACCACAGGACGTTTATTAACAGGCGGGCAGGGGTGGGGATGGGAAGGCCCAGCGGAAGCTCCCGGAGGCGGCAGCGGCCAGCAGGGACAGCTGTGTGCAGTCCGCGCCTGTCTAGCGTGTGACCACGTGTCCACACCCACCTCAAGTATACAAGTCACGTGACTATGTTGTAGCCCCACTCAGACCCGTGCAGGGAGGACCTGGCCCGCAAGGCGAGCTGGCCCCAGGCCGCTGCAGCCGGTCTTGAGGCGAGACCCTAGAAGCCGATCTTGCCTCGGGTCATGGAGTAGCCCAGCTTCGCCTCGTTGTTGATGAAGGACATCAACCCCACATAGGTCTCGATGAGGAGCGGCTGCTCCAGGACCAGCACGCTGGTGGCCTGGCCCGGCAGGGGACTCTCTTTCTGGGCTTTTTTGACGGCTTGGATCAGCAGGGACTTGAAGCCCTCCAACTTGAAAGAGAGAAATCGGCTGATCAGAGTGAGCCATGAAGGAAAGCCGCCGCCCTGGCCCCTGGTCTGCACCAACCCAGCCCGGCCCGCCCCCTGGCCCTCCGCTCGCCTGCTCAGCAGGGCTCTGGATGCCTCGGGTCACAGCTGTGCCCACTGTGCTGGGCGCCAGCCAGTCGCGGAGCCTCGCACTCCACAGGCCTGAGCGGCTTAGCCACAGCGAGCTGCCAGCCCTCACCGCCACCAGCCAGGAAGCGACCAGGTGCAGGTGGGCTAGTGGGCGACCTGCCCGGGCCTCGGCGCTGCCCTCCCCACCGGCCACGGCCTCCTGTGATGAGCACGCAGCCTGCCCGGCGCTGCCACAGGCCTGTCAGCTGCCCTGCCCCAAAGCCCTCTGGGCCCCTTTCCAAGACCACGGCCACAAGGGCTACCTTATGAAGTGAGGGTGACCAGTGGGTGCCAGGCCCATGGGGCTACTTAACCCCAAGTCAGCTAACATTACTGAAAGTGACGAGCGTGTCTCCTGTCTCGCTACCCACTCCTCAGCGCTCAGCAGCCACGTGCGGCCGCCACAACAGGCAGTGCAGGCCTAGAGCCCCGCCATGCCCCCCGGAGGTGCTGCGTCCCCGGGCTCTCACTTGGCACAGAGAGGCGGTCTTCTCATCCGCACCGGCCATCGGATGTTCCACGAACGTGGCGTAGGGCATGTTGGTGGACCAGGGGTTCCACCTGTGTATGAAGGAGGGGCGGCTCTGCTTGTCCCACTGGATCCGAATCCCCAGGCCTTCTCGCCTGCGGGGTCAGAAAAACAACCCAACGTCACCAGCAGGCACGGCCTCCACGGCAGCGGCTCAGCGACGGGTGTGACACCCACAGGCCGGTTCGTGGCTGAAGACAAGGCCTGGGCCTCGGGAGTGAGCAGCCTCCAGAGAGGACAGCTGTTTCGCGCCTGGCCGGCCGGTCACGAGACACTCGTGTCTGCACAGAGTGCTGAGAAACGGAACGTTTGGGCTAATAATGACCAACGTGTGGCAGGCAACGGGACTATGCAGAGGGGCTGACTACGCTGTGACACCTCCGAGACTGCAGGTCCTTCTACCTGACTCTCGGCACCTGGTTAATGCCCGCAGCTCCTGCTTCCTGAGCTCCCTCCAGACCGCGCCTTCGGAGCTCTAGCATCCAGTGGTAATGCGGTGGCCCAGACTCCGGCCCAGATTCCTATTTTAGGAAACCGCTCCAGCATGAGGATCAGCTCCTGGTTAAAGCAGTGCTACTGCTGCCTTTGAGAGCCGGCAGAGCAGACTGGCCCGCGGATGTGCTCCTTGGAGGAAAACACTGCCTGGCCCACTTCGCCGTGTGCCGAGTCCACTTGCCCACCAGCCGAGCAGCTGTTTTGGTGCTAGAATTCCTTTTAGAGCCGCGGGCCGGCGCGCCCAGAAGGCACTGGTTTCCACTCTGAGACTATGGGCTCTGCGGCGGAGGGGCTGGTGAGAAGCGCGGGTCGCGAGGCCCTGGGGCTGCCGTCCCCCCCTCCCCCGGACACTTACTTGTTGAGCGATTTCGGGGGGAACTGGAACTGCCCGCAGGAGATGGTGTCCACGGCGCTGAGGGCGAGGCGCACCACCTGCTGGCACTGCAGCGCGATGAAGTCGTACTTGCAGATGAGCAGCGACTGGTCGGTGATGAGCACCAGCCGCTCCTTCTCGTTGTTCCAGTGATCCACCCTGCGGCAGGCACGCACCGACCGTCACCCCGCGCCTTCGCGCTCGGGCGCTGCAGGCCCGCCCCCACCCGGGCGCCCCGCTTACTCGGTCAGCAGCCACACCCCCTGGATGTCACCGTCCTCCACCGGCCGGACCACCACGCGGATCTCGTCCACCGCCTGCTCGATGGTGCCGGGCTGCGCGCAGGCACAGGGCGAGGGTCACCCTCCGCCCGGGCCCCCTCTCTCCGCTCCCCGCTCCCGGCCCGGCCCCAGCCTCACCCGGAACACGAAGTACTCCTTGACGCGGGCGCGGCGCGTGGGATCGTGAATGCTGAGCGGCCACAGCGTCTGCCGCAGCGGCGTGTCCGGCCGCCCCCCGCCCGCCCCGACCTCCTCGCCGGTCTCCAGCACCGCCGTGGGGCTCGTGCCCGCCGAGTCCACCGAGTCTCGCAGCTGCAGCATCGCCGCGCCCGCCGCCCAACCGGACCAGGGCCCGATCAGGACGCCGTAGCCACCTGTCTGCCCTCCGCCCAGCCCGCCCCGCCCCGCCCTCCGGGTCGCCGCGATTGGCTTCCCCTCGCAAGCCCCGCCTCGGGTTCCGGACCCTCCTCTCCCCGCGATTGGCTCTTTGCCATCCGTCTTCCGCGATTGGTTCGGTCCGCCGCTGCTCACAATCGCTCCCGCCTCTCGCGCGCAGGAAGCGCACACCAACTTCCTGTTTACGAGTGTGGGGGGGAAGGGGCGGTGTCAAGGCCAGTTGCCAGGGAGACGAGGAGGGGCGCCGGGATGCCAACGCCCCTTCGCAGTAAACGGACGCCCTCGCGCGGCAGACTCCCAGGACCCGGCCACGACCTCCGGCCAGGCAGCCGCCCCGACGCGGCCGAGGTCATGCAACCAGGGCGGACGGGGATTCATTCCAGGCGGGTGGGGGAGACACTAGAATGGCCACTGCTCTTCCGCCAGGGGTCGCTCACCTCTGCGCCGTCCCTGCCCCACTTCCCCGCCCCCCCCCCCGGGCCCGAGCCCCCTCCTCGCCCCATCGCCCGCGTCTATCCTGCAACACCTGTTTCCAGACCCTCCGAGGACACTGTCACTCAGCACGACTCGCCGCTCCGTTCGCTGCTCTTTCCTGTAATAACCTGCTCCCTGCACGGGTCACTGCGCGCGCGCCCTATTTGTTAGGAAAAGGCCCTGGAACCCGTTCCTTGCGCAGGGTCCGCACTTGGGACTTACAGCACCTGCCTAGTTCTTCACACGCCACGACCGCCAGGGGTGTGGGCGCACCTGGGTAAGGCTGCAGCTGAAGACGCGGGCGTGGGTGGTTCTGATGACCGCCCAGGCCGCGACTGGCATAGCTCCACTGATTAGCAAAGTCCCTAAAGTTTGTGCAGGCTCGGATGCCCGTGGGGTTTGGTGAATTCAAGGGCCCTCCCAGCCTTCTGCTCCTCGAGCCGTCCTCCCCCACCGCAGGTCCTGGACAGCCACACACTCCCCTGCTTGGATGTCAACATTGACAGACGGGACCCTGAAATGCCACAGATACTGAATATTTCTGGTACTTTGCCTCCTAATAAAAAGCCCTTAAAGAGTGCTGAGCGAGTGCAGGAATATAGGTAACAGCGTGGGTCTAGCCCTCCGACCTGCCTAGGTGGAGTGGGGACAGCTGCGGCCCTGCGAACCGGTGCGTGCCTCTGGCTGACCCTGCCATGCCCAGTCCGTGTGGCGCGGGCCAGGATCGGGCTCCGGAGCCGATGGGGCTGGAGGTGCCCGCTCACCCTCTTCCGAGTCTCCCTGCACTGCGCGGGGGGGGGGGGGGGGGGGCTCGGAACAGAACCAGGGACCCACCAGTGACGGCACTGAGCATGTGGATGCGGAAGCCTGCTCGCCGGGGTTGCATCCACTTGTGCCCATGGACTTGGACGCAAGCTCTCCGTGCCTCGGTTTCCTTTTCTGGTGCATGGGGTTGATACTAGTTCCTACGAACGGGTGCTGGGAGGGTTAAGTGAGTTCGTGCCTGTGATGCGCTTAGCACGCTGCCTGGCCCACATGCAGAGCCATCTCAGCGTCAGCTGTTCCTCACGCTGTCGCTGGCCCTCTAAGCGCCAGCTGTGCTGCAAATACGGTCTCTGCTCCCAGCACGGGTGCGGCAGTGTGACCCCCTCTGACCCGAGCAAACAGCCTCACGCCCTGCCACGGGGGCCCGCATGCGCCCTGACCTGCAGGCCAACCAGCACCTCTCAGTGCACAGGATGACGCCCCACCGAACGGGCCGCACCCCACCCCGCGGCCGGCGGCGCCTGTCTCTTGGAGCTGCTTTCCTGGGGCTTTGGAAAGGCTGTTCCCACTCCGGCCGGCAGGTGGCAGCGTCGTCCACGCGGGCGGAGCACCGGGCCGTGCTGGGTGAACCTCAGTGCGGGATGAAGTCCGGGCCATCTAGAGGGCCGGCTCGGCGGGAGGGGTGCTCCTCTTAACCTCCAGGTGTCCGCATTTCACAGGATGGGGGCGGGGGGGAGCACCTCTGACGTCTGTCTCTGGTGGAAGCGGGTCGTGGGCGCGTTGGGGCCAAACAGGAGCCCTCGGTGAGAGCTCAGAGCTGCTGGGTGCCGGGGAGCTCGGGTGCCCGGGTGCAGGCGGCGGCTCCCGTTTGGCGGTTCACGTGCAGCCGGAAGGTTACTCCGTGTGCGGGGTCTGTGGGCGGAGCTCACCTTCCAGAGGCGCTGCATCGCGGGCCGCCTCTCCCTCCTCCGGGGGGACCCAGGGGCCAGGCTCAGCGGCCCAGGGCTGCTGCTGAGGATGGAGAGTGTCAGCATTGCACCCAGAGGCTCTCCTCCCCGCGCTGTGTCTCAGCCAGGACGACGCTGGCCACGCGGTCACCTCCTGGGGGCCGTCTGTGGAAGCGGGCGGAGGCTCCCTGGCTATCTGGACAGAGCAGACGGACCGCTGGGGCCGCTCTGCATGCGAGGCCCGGACCTGAACCGCCTCGTTAATGAACTCGCCTGCCCTCGGGTCAGGAGTGAAAATCCAGACGAGACCAGGGTAGCATGGCCGGCGGCATCAGCTCAGGCCGCTGTGGGGGGCTGTGCTGACCTCGCTGTGGGACCCCTCTACGGCTGGGGGGGTGCGGTTAGAGCAGGACCTCAGGGCGGAGCAGCCGCAGGGGCTCAGGGAAAGCAGGAGGCTTTGGAAATGACCAGCCAGTACCCCCCTCCCCACGGAGGATTTCCCTGGGCCCAGGCCATTTGTATTATTTCCAGCAGAGGGTGAACGAAAACACGGAACAGCCGTGTCTTTTAAAAATGCCTCCACACTGGAGACAAAGAAACAGGTCACAAACAAAAGAAATGGAGGAAAGCAAACGACTGGATATAGAGTTAAAAAACCACGGTTATAAGGTTTTTCAAGGATTTCCTAGAAAAGGCCAACAAATTTAGCAAGACCCTCGAGGATATGAAAAAGGACCAACTAGAAATTAAGCATACACTGACAGAAATAAAAAATATTACACAGAGACCTAACAGCAGACTAGAGGACCACAAGAATCAAGTCAAAGATTTGAAAATCAAAGAAGCAAAAAACACTCAACCGGAAAAGCAAAAAGAAACAAGAATCCAAAAATTTGAAGATAGTGTAAGGAGCCTCTGGGACAACCTCAAGCATACCAACATCCGAATTATGGGGGTGCCAGAAGAAGAGAGAGAGCAAGATACTGAAAACCTATTTGAAGAAATAATGACAGAAAACTTTTCCCACCTGGTGAAAGAAACAGACTTACAAGTCCAGGAAGCACACAGAACCCCAAACAAAAGAAATCCAAAGAGGACCACTCCAAGACACATCATAATTAAAATGCCAAGAGCAAAAGACAGAGAATATTAAAAGCAGCAAGAGAAAAACAGTTAGTTACCTACAAGGGAGCACCCATAGGATTGTCAGCTAATTTCTCAACAGAAACTATGCAGGCCAGACGGGAGTGGCAAGAAATATTCAAAGTGATGAACAGCAAGAACCTACAACCAAGATTATTCTACCCAGCAAAGCTATCATTCAGAATTGAAGGTCAGATAAAGAGCTTCACAGATAAGAAAAAGCTAAGGGAGTTCATCGCCACCAAACCAGGATTATATGAAATGCTGAAAGGTATTCTTTAAGAAGAGGAAGAAGAAAAAGGTAAAGATAAAAATTATAAACAACAAATACATATCTATCAACAAGTGAACCTAAAAATCAAGTGAATAAAAAATCTGATGAACAGAATAACCTGGTGAATATAATAGAATCAGGGGCATAGAAAGGGAGTGGACTGATAATTCTCAGGGGAAAAGGGGTGTGGGGGGTGTGGGAAGAGACTGGACAAAAATCGTACACCTATGGATGAGGACAGTGGGTGGGGGGGGGCGGTAAGGGCAGAGGGTGGTTGGGAACCGGGTGGAGGGGAGCTGTGGGGGGAAAAGAGGAACAATTGCAATAATCTGAACAATAAGTATTTATTCAATTTAAAAATAAATAAATAAAAATAAAAATGCCTCCACACTCGCTCGGGAGGCACTTTGCCAGACATGAAGGGAAACGTGTTCCCTCCTCACACCTGCCTGCATGAGCTCCAAACCACCGACTCTGCGATCCCTGAGTGGCCACCCGAGCGCTGCAGCGGGCAGGCCAGCGGGCAGGCCAGCGGCCTCCTTCCGGCCCAGGGCAGGCCGGCCACAGGGTCGGGGAGGGGGGGTGGGTGGGAGCTGTGTGGCGGCAGCAGGTCAGGCCACTGGGAACTTCTGGCTTCCACGTGTGGCGCCTGCTGCTCAGGGCTCTCTACCTGGCCTGAGTGAGGTGCATAATGTTGACCATAAAAACAAATCAGCCAGTTATTTTCACCTGCAAAAATGGGTTTATTCAGGAATAGCCGAGAATTGCTCTTCGGGTCAAGCACACTAGAGCAAAAAGTATAGGCAAGTCCAGCAGGCAAAGGGCAGGGATGCTACGTCACCGAGAAAGAGGAGGTGGGGAGGGCCGCTTTAGAGGGACATGAGCGTTCAGGGTGCTGATGCTTCTCATTGGCTGAGCTTGTTGCTGGGCGAGGAGAAAATCTTCCTCCTGCTGGGGTAGTAGCGACACTTCCTGTTGGGAAGGCAAGCGATGTCTCTCTTCCTGCGGGTGTGCCGCTGGCATAGAGCAGTGGTGCGCGCGGACTCTCCTGGTCTCTCACCTCCCTTTTAAGTGAGGTGTCCGTGACTGGCTTGCACCCTCTGCCTGGTATCCCACACCCCACAGACGAAACCACGCCTGTCCCTTTCTAAGTCGAGTCAGCGAATCCCAAGGTGGAACGGGACGTCTTGCTACAGTTTGGCTAAAGGCTTCCGGGGTGGGAATTGGGGCTGGGACTGCACCCGCCCGAGCTCCAGCCTTGCCTCCTAGGGTGTCTGAAAGCCTTGGATCTACGGAAGCCGGGCGGGTGCAGGCGGGGACCGGAAGGCTTCCATTCCTCCACCCCACACCCGGGCAGTGCGCCCCGGCTTGGCGCCGTCCAGAGCAGCTTCCCGCCCCAGGTCTGGCCCTCCTCAAAGCTGGACTCCCGGGCAGAGGCCGTTTCTTCAGGACGAGTGAGTGTTCAGCGCAATCGCCACCAAAGTCCAGCGCAGCTTTGCAGGCACCCGGTAAAGGGACGCCAACGTCCACTTGGACGAATGATGGGCGAGAACGAGCGGCGTAATTGGTGGGAAAGTAGCGCAATGGGAGGTGCTCCCTGTGCCCATCTAAGCCTGTCCTCCGTCAGCTTCCCGAGAACGGCCGGCACCCCCTCTCCTCCCGCCGCTGCCGCCGGAGCCGCCGGGAAACCGCGTGGGGCTGGAGCGCGAACCAGCGGAATTGCCCACAGACAGGTCTAAGCGATTTGTCCGGTTGCAGAGCTGCCACGGCGGCTGCCCGGCAGGTGGCACTGGAGCCACGGGAGCGCACAGCAGGGGGAGGCCCACCTGGGACAGATGCGTGCGGGAAAGCCACCTCCGGGCGTGTTCTTGGAAGACGAGGTGGCAGGGAGCCCGGGAGAGGGAGCCGGGAGCCCCGCTGTGGGCCGGCCGTGCCGCTGGGATCCCAGCCAGGGGCCGAGGAGCGGGACCCAGCAGGGCGGTCACGGGGCCGCGCGGGGAGCATCAGTGAGCAGGATGCTACCCTGCATCTGGGGTGTCAGAGACGGTGACATCTGTGGATGGAGCTGTGTCCCCCCCAAATCCATGTGCTGGAGCCCTGAATCCCAACGTGACTGAATTTAGGTTCGGGGGCTTCAAGGAGGTGGTTGAGGTTAAATGAGGTCATCAGGGTGGGGCCCTGACCCTCCAGGGCTGGGGCCAGGTAAGAGGGAGAGACCCAGGTGCTGTCTGTCTGTGTCTGCCTCTCTGTCTGTCTCTCCGCCATGTGAGCACAGCAAGAAGGTTGCCGCCTGAGAGCCTGGGAGAGCCCGGTCAGATCCGGTCAGATCTCACCCGGTCAGATCCGCCTGCCAACCGCGGTGGCCGTGGTGTTTGGTGGCAGCCGCCCCCAGGGCGTTAGTGGGTCTCTTAGATTTAGAGGCAGCGGAGTAGGGGGTAGCGTGAAGGTCCCCAGGGCCAGACCCCTGTTCAGTTCCCAGATCTGCCGCTTACAAGCCGGCAATTTGGGGGTGTTGTCCCCTCCTGACCTCAGGTTCCTGTCTGTCCCGCAGGTGACAGCAGCTCCCTGACGCTCCCCCGCAGTGAGGAGGGCTGTTATGGGGGACACTGTAGCGCCTCAGCCTCTGGACAGCTGGGGTCCCCCTCCTCAGCCCCGCCCAGCCAGGGGCCCCCCTCTGTATGAGAGTGGGGGTTCTGGAGCCTGCAGGTCACGTGGACACCTGGAGTGGAGGAGGAGAGCCCTGCCCTGGGCCGGCTCGGTGCTGGGCCCGGTGGAGGGTGTGTGTGGAGGGGGTGGCTCGGGCTCCACGCAACTGCATTGCGACTAATGGGGCCCCCAACTCCTGGCCACCCATCTGGACCCACCCAGACTGCATCTCCCTCTGGGGACCTTCCGAGGGGACTGTCCCGCCCCAGGGCCCATGGAGCGCGGGGCCCTCACCCTGGAGCAGGTGATTTTCAAACGCAAACGGGTTTAAGAGTGCTGGCTGGGCAGGCGGTGCTGGGGGTTGAGGACCACCTAAGAACCAGGAAGTCAGGGCTGGATTCCCGGTCAGGGCTCCGGTCAGCGCGCTCCCCAGTAGGGGGCGTGCAGGAAGCAGCCAATGATTCTCTCTCGTCTTTGATGTTTCTATTTCTTTCGCCTTCTCCCTTCCTCTCTGAAATCAATAAAAAGTATTTTTTTAAAAAGAGCTCTAGCTCGTTTGGCTCCATGGATAGAGCGTTGGCCAGGGGACGGAGGGTCCTGGTTCCATTCCGGTCAAGGGCAAGTACTTTGGTGGCAGGTTCCCCCGGCCCTGGTCGGAGTGCGCGCTGGACACAATCTATCGATGCGTCTCTCACATGGAGGTTTCTATCTGTCCCTCTCCCACTCTAAAACATCAATGGAAAAATATCCTCGGGTGAGAATTAACCACGACAGAGAGTCCTGCCCTGGACCACCTGGGTGGAGAGCAGGGCGCCCACCACCCAGGCCACAGGCCACCGAGGGGATGGGTGCCAGGGGTGACGGGCACGGAGCATCCGGGGCAGGACGAACCAAGGCCGCTTCCCCCTGGGACTTAAGAGGGAAGGAGGGCCGAGGGCTGCCCCGAGGACGGAGTCTGGGGTCCGGGTTCCGCGGAGAGCAGCCTTTGCCCGGGGGAGGGGCGTGCCCCCACCGGGGTTGGAGACTTGGATCGCGCGGGACCTGGGGCTTTGAGCCGGAGGAGGGCAGTGAGCCCCGAGGGCCTGCGCGGGCCGGGCCGGGGGCCGGCGTGAGGACCCGAGCGAGCGGGGGCTGTGGGCGGGGCTGGAGGCCGGGGCGGGGACACAGCGGCCCGGGCGCACTGGGGGCGTGGCCGCGGGCGGGGCGGGGCAGGGCTGAGGGGGTCTGTGGGGCCGGCTGTGGGCGGGGTCGGGTCTGGGGTCCAGCCGGGGGGCGGGGCGAAGGCGGGCCCGCTCGCCGCGCGCGGGGCTGGACGCGCACGGGGCTCACTGCGCGGGGTGTACCCTGGCGCGCCGGTCTCCGCTGCCCCGGGCGCGGGTGGAAGACCGAGCCCCGCACCTGCAACGACCTCGGGCTCGCGGATCCGGCGCGGGCACCTGTGGCTGCGCTCCTTGTCCCCCAGGCCCCGCTGGGCCATGGCGCACGAGGAGGCGGCTCGGAGGGCTCGTCCCGGCCGTCTGTGAGCTGGGGACCGCAGGAGGGACACGGCGCGGGGCCGCGGGCGCGATGCCTGCTTTTCCGGAGGCGAGGGCGGCCGGACGCGCGGTGGCCCTGGCCCTGGCGCTGCTGCTCACCGTCGTGCCCGGGGGCGCCCTGCTCCGCCTGCGGCTCAGCATGTGAGTGGGGGGTACGGGGGTGCTGGGCGCGACGTCCGGGAGACCCGGGCCCTGGGCGGCTTTGCCCCGGGGGCCCTGAGAAGTGGGCTCTTTGCCGTAGCTGCGGAGGGGGAGGTGAGACGAGGTTCCGGGGCGGGGGCCCTCCCCCGGCCTCTCCCCCTTCCTCGCTCCCTTGCCTCTGCAATGGGGGTTACACGCGGAGGCGGATGCCCCGAGGTGAGGGAATCTGGGTCCCGGCCAGGCGGGGTCCGCCCCGGGAGCCCGGCTCGGAGGGGGCAGAGAGGAAGCAGCCAGCTTCCACTTCCTTCCAGACCCGTCTCCCCGGGCGGGGGCCGGGGCGGGGCGGCTGCGCCCAGACGGGGGGCCGCACAGTCTGGGTTTATGTGTTAAACACGTGCGCTCTGGGGCCGAGGGACCAGCAGGCATTCAGCGCCAGAATGGGCAGGAAGCGAGGGTCAGGGAGCCGCGAGCCGGACTTCATGCTGAAAGATGACCCTCTCCGCGGGCTAGCGGTCCCTCTGAAGCCGGCGATCCCCGTGCTGGCCGCCGAGGGAAGCGGGGCCGGAGTGAGCCGCGCCGGGCGGGGGCGGGCCTGTCCGGCTCGGGGACTACGGAGGGGCGGGCGAGCGGCCCAGGCCTGGGTTAGGGCTCCGGTCCTGCCCCTCCCCGGGAGCCGGGGCACCTGGCCATGCAGGACCCACTGGACCCGCTGGCAGGTGGAGCGGCAGGGCGAGTCCAGCCCCGGGACCCCCCCTCCCCCCGGGCTTGGTGTGCTCCAGGGAAGGGAGGTTCCTGAGGCCTCCCGAAGGGGCACAGCCTCTGGGTTGGGGGCCTTTGCGTCCAGAAATGTGAGCAGCCCCAGGCCCGGCTGCAGCTGCAGGTGACTCTTGCCGGACATTCCTGTCTCCTGTGACCCCAGGGGATTCGGCCTGCTCTGCGTGGGGGATCCCAGGGGCTGGCCAGGTGGGCAGGCTCAGAGGGCCCTCGCCCCAGGGCCCGTGTGGAGAGCCAGCTGCCCTCCCTGGGCCCCTTTCCCGAGCCCCAGGGGTTGTGTTGTGACCACCTGCTCCCCTGGGGCCTGGGAAGTCTGCAGCCAGGGCTCAGGGACTGTGGGAGGCCTCAGTCTCTTCCTGCTCCACACTCTCCTCCCCTGTCCAATCCTGGGCTCTCCTGGGTAGACAGTGGTGCGTCCCTCCTGCGCCCACCTGGAGCGGAGTTCAGCCTGCCTTGTTCGTAGTGAGTTCTGTGGTACCTCTGAGCACACCTCCCATGGCCCTCTGCCCCCGAAGCGCCTGACTTGTCTGACTGGCAGTGGGTGGAGGTGGGACCTGCAGTGGGTGGAGGTGGGACCTGCAGTGGGTGGAGATGGGACCTGCAGTGAGTGGAGGTGGGGCCTGCAGTGGGTGGAGGTGGGACTGGCAGTGTGTGGAGGTAGGACCTGCAGTGAGACCTGCGGTGGGTGGAGGTGGGACCTGCGGTGGGACCTGCACTGGGTGGAGGTGGGTCGCGGGGGGGCTGTGCAATGGGATTGCATTGGGCGTGGCTGGTGGCTGAAGGGGGAAGCACCTGCACCCCTGAGGTCTCCAGGCCGAGGCTGTCTGCTGAGCAGAAGGGGGTGGGCAGGTGGGCTCCTGGAGCTGCCAGAGGGGCAGAGGAGGGGCTGCAAGGTCCCAGGAAGTGCCTTGTCCTCGGAGGTGCTGCCTCCCTGCCATCCTGGCCTGCACTTTGTCCTGAGCCTCCGCGGTGGCCTTTGGGGGACCCACGGGGAGGTAGTGTAAGGGGCCTGAGGCCTGTGGGAGCGGTGTGGCCGGTGCTGTGGCTCCTGCTGACCAGGTGATGGGAGCAGGTCTGGGGACAGGGGGTGGCGTCCCCACACCCTGTCGCTCTGGCTGGCGGGGGGAGCAGAGCTCAGAGGAGACATCTGTTCCCTGGGGGCTGGGGTCCCCTCAGCAGCCGTGCTGGGAACAAGGTCCCGCAGCGGCTTAGGTTGACCCCTGCCCCTGGCAGGAAGGGCCCTCCAAGCTCAAGTCTGGTCTTGCAAGTGGCTCTTGCCATGACCCTCTCAGACCCTCATGGCCCAGGGCTGCAACTGGGCCCACCCAACCCCAGCGCTTCCCCACCCGGGCTGCAGCCAGGCGGGTGTGTGTGTGTGTGTCTGTGTGTGTGTGTGTGTGTGTGCAGATTCAGGGCCCAAACCCAGTCTCATGGAAACAGACACGAAAGAGATGCTTCTCACAGCCCAGCCACCCTCCCGCCCTCCGGGTGAGGGGTCAACAGGTGTCCAGCTGCGAGAGGCTGGCTGCCCTCGTTCCCCATCCTCCCCTCCTGCTCTGGTTCCCATCCTCCCCTCCTGCCCTGGTTCCCCATCCTCACTTCCTGTCCTGGTTCCCCATCCTCCCCTCCTGCCCTGGTTCCCCATCCTCCCCTCCTGCCCTGGTTCCCCATCCTCACTTCCTGTCCTGGTTCCCCATCCTCCCCTCCTGCCCTGGTTCCCTATCCTCACTTCCTGTCCTGGTTCCCCATCCTCCCCTCCTGCTCTGGTTCCCATCCTCCCCTCCTGCCCTGGTTCCCCATCCTCACTTCCTGTCCTGGTTCCCCATCCTCACTTCCTGTCCTGGCTCCCCATCCTCACTTCCCTTCCTGGTTCCCCATCCTCCCCTCTTGTCCTGGTTCCCATCCTTCCCTCCTGTCCTGGTTCCCCATCCTCACTTCCTGTTCTGGTTCCCTATCCTCACTTCCTGTCCTGGTTCCCCATCCTCACTTCCCTTCCTGGTTCCCCATCCTCACTTCCCTTCCTGGTTCCCCATCCTCACTTCCTGTCCTGGTTCCCCATTCTTACTTCCTGTCCTGGTTCCCCATTCTCATCTCCTGTA
Source organism: Corynorhinus townsendii (assembly GCA_026230045.1). Classification (NCBI taxonomy): domain Eukaryota; kingdom Metazoa; phylum Chordata; class Mammalia; order Chiroptera; family Vespertilionidae; genus Corynorhinus; species Corynorhinus townsendii. Next base: position 220,211,688 of record JAPDVU010000002.1, read on the forward strand.
CTGGTTCCCCATCCTCCCCTCCTGCCCTGGTTCCCCATCCTCACTTCCCTTCCTGGTTCCCCATCCTCCCCTCCTGCCCTGGTTCCCCATCCTCACTTCCCTTCCTGGTTCTCCATCCTCCCCTCCTGTCCTGGTTCCCCATCCTCACCTCCTGTTCTGGTTCCCTATCCTCACTTCCTGTCCTGGTTCCCCATCCTCACTTCCTGTCCTGGTTCCCATCCTCACTTCCTGCCCTGGTTCCCCATCCTCACTTCCTGCCCTGGTTCCCATCCTCACCTCCTGCCCTGGTTCCCCATCCTCACTTCCTGTCCTGGTTCCCCATCCTTCCCTCCTGTCCTGGTTCCCCATCCTCACCTCCTGTTCTGGTTCCCTATCCTCACTTCCTGTCCTGGTTCCCCATCCTCACTTCCTGTCCTAGTTCCCATCCTCACTTCCTGCCCTGGTTCCCCATCCTCACTTCCTGTCCTGGTTCCCCATCCTCCCCTCCTGTCCTGGTTCCCCATCCTCCCCTCCTGTCCTGGTTCCCCATCCTCACTTCCTACCCTGGTTCTCCATCCTCACCTCCTACCCTGGTTCTCCATCCTCACCTCCTGCCACTAGTGCCTTCGTTGTTCTGTCTTGGGGCCTGGCCCACCCGCAGAGGAACAGAGCTTTGTCCACCCTCCCCTCCGACTCTGGGTGAAGGCCGCCAGCCCCGGAGCCCGGTCTGCCTGGAGGAATGCCCTCCACAGAGCTGGGTTCACGGCCTGGTTTGGGATGCCGCCCCTGGCCCAGGTGGAAGCAGGGCCCGGATGCCAGGCCCCTGCCCACTCCGGGCGTCTGCCAGGCGCCCCTGCCCCGACCTGCGTGGGCAGCGGGTCCTGTCTCTGCTTCCTCCGCCCTGCCCCCACCCCCCCTCCTCCACTCCCCAAATGGGAAGCTGCTAACATGCTTCTGAGGTGGGGTCGCCTCCCTGACCAGCAGCCGCCCCTGTGGCTGAGGTTGGAGGGGGGCTGGGAAGGAAGGGGGCCCTTCTGAGAGCAGCACCCCGCTCCCCAGATTCCTGCCCCGCCCCATGGGGCATTCTCCTCCCCCTGGCCCAGTGGCCAGACCGCTGCCCCGCAGCCTGGGCGCGCCCCAGTGCCAAGTCCGCGTCTTCCCACTGGGGGTGGGGCTGGACAAGGAGGCCCAGTGCTGGTGGGAATGGGGGCAGAGAGCCAAACCCAGCCGCTGGGACCAGCGGTTCTCAAAGGCGAGTCTGCAACCGAGTCTCCGAGGCCCCGCTTGTGGCCGCGGGGCTGGTGGGTCCGAGTGCTGATCCCGGCAGGAGTGGGAGTGTGTGTGCGCGTGTGTGCGTGTGCGGGTGGCTGGCCTTGGGTCAGGAGGCTAGACGGGGCAGACGCTGGTCTGGGAGGACCCGGGGGCCAACAGACAGCTGTGAGGTGGCGGGTGGTAACGAGGCCAGATGGCTTTAGGGAAGGGGTTGGGCAGAGCCGCTGACCCCTGTCCTCTGTCCCAGGCCCCACGTGTGTGCCGAGCAGGAGCTGACCCTGGTGGGCCGCCGCCAGCCCTGTGTGCGGGCCTTCAGCCGCGCGGTGCCTGTGTGGAAGCCGGGCTGCGGGCGGCAGGCCTGGTGCGTGAGCCACGAGCGCAGGTACGTGGGTCCCGGGTGGGAGTGGGGCTGGGCGCACATCAGGAGCAGGGTGGCCGGGCGGGGATGGTCCTGGTGTCGGGGCCACCTGTGCCCCCCCAAGCCCCTCGTCTGACTGAGGCCAAGGCCTCCCACCCTCCACCCCTCACCCCCCAGGGGCTGAGGCTGGAGCACAGCTGTCCTGCTGGGCGGCCCCGGGGACCTCTGTGGGCGGGTGGGGATGGGGACCTGGCAGGAGGGAGGGGGCCCTGTTGGGGTGAACCCCCTGGGGAGGCGGGGGACCCTGTGGGGGAGGGTGCTGGCCACGTGGAGGGTGGGAGCCGGGCCCAGCCTGTGAGTTTCCGCTGGAGCCTGACCCCTGGCCTCGCGCCCGAGCCGGTGTGAAACCTTCTGTTGCTCAAGATTTTATTTCAAAATCGAATGTGGGGAGTGCCTTTGCACACACGCCTCTCCTCTTCACTCCATCCGGCTGGGCCCCTTTGCAGACCTGGGGGGGGTGGGGGCGGGGGGGTGGGGGGGGGACGGCTCCGCCTGGAAGCTGGCGCTGCTGGGCAGGTGGGGGAAGGTGGCGCAGGATGTTTTGATGGGCGTGGTACCCAGCGTCTCAGAGGTTCGGGGGAGCCTCCTACACGGTTTGGGGGAGTCCTCCACGAAGCTGCTGTGCCAGGGGCTCTGGGGCACCTGCCCGCGGCCTCGGGGCGGGGGGGGGTCGGGGGGCGCGCAGCTCTCATTTACATGTCCATCTGCTGTAGGTTCAGAGGAGAGGCGAGGGGGTCCGTTAAGCTCCGCAGAGGTTCAGGGGGCAGGCGACTGGCCCCCTCCCTCCTGGGACCTGGGATGGGCTGGGGACAGTGTCTGTGGTGACTGGAGCTGGGAGGACACGGCTGCAGTTGCCCGCAGGTGGAGGCAGGGGTGCGGCTGGACACCCTACAGCGTGGGGTGCCCCCCCCGCCCACGAGGGACATGCCCGAGGAGCCTTGGGCCCTCACCAGCTCCCAGATCTGCCTCCGTGCGTGTGCAGGTGGCGCAGTGCGTGTGCAGGCGGCGCAGTGCGTGTGCAGGCGGTGCAGTGCGTGTGTAGGCGGCGCAGTGCGAGTGCAGGCGGTGCAGTGCGTGTGCAGGTGGCGCAGTGCGTGTGCAGGCGGCGGCGCATGTTTACAAAACAGGATGAGGTCACCCCGGTGCACACCCCTCCCCCACAACTCGTGGTGAATGGGCCCCATCCTGGAAGCAGTAGAAGCCCGGGGCCGTCCCGGGAGCGCAGGGCCCTGCCATGGAGCCCCGGGGCAGGCACCTTTCCTCCGGCCTGGCCTGGGCACCGGCAGCGGGAGCTGGGCATCCGGGGCCACAGGGAAGGCGCCACGGTCCCGGGAGCTCATGTCTGTGTGGCCGGGAAGGGGGGTCTTTGTTCCGTGTCGGGGTTTCCTGGGACGGCTCAGGAGGGCCCACGTGCAAAGCAGGCTCCTCTTCTTGTCTCTCAGCTCGAAGACCTGGGACTGGCTCCTGCCACGTGGCAGTCCCACCCCAGGGTTCCCAGGGAGCAGCCACGGGTGGGGGCAGCCGTCGGTGGGCCGGCTCCACGCAGGGCTGCCCCCCAGCACCCACTCCAAGCGAGAGTCTCGCCGCTGCTGTGCCCCCCTCCCCCCACCAGGTGTCCTGTAGGGTTTCCTCAAACCAGCGCCCAGCAGGGATTTGGGGGGCCCAGCCGCCTCCCGCTGGGGGCTCCTGCATGTCTGTGTCAGGTCCCTCCTGCGACTCCTGAGACTGAGATCACAGCCGCACATGCCTCGTCCAGATGTCCCTCCCGCGGCCCGAGGCTGTGGCCGCCCGGGGAGGCCGTTGCTGCTGGCTCACCCCCGCCACCCCTACCCCAACCCCCGTGCATTCTTCGGGACCCCAGAGAGGCTCTGGGTCCCTGGGAAGCCCCGAGCCCCCTGCCCCCCGCTTCACCCCATCGGCCCGGACCAGCGTCCAGGCCGCCTCCTCCACGGCACCTCGAGCACATCAGGAGTGCTCCCCGAGGAGCCTCAGCCCACACAGGCCGCCCGCGGGAGCTCCAGGCCAGGAAAGGGCTGTCCCCCTCAGTGGGGGTGCCGGAAGGAAGGAAAGAAAGAAGGAAGGGAGAGTGGAAGGAAGGAGGGAGGGAGGGAGGGAGGGAGGGAGGGAAGGGAGGGAGGGAGGGAGGGAGGGGGAAGGGGATGCTTGGGGCACAGAGCCCACTTGCGGGCCTGCCACAGGCCCTTGCCCAGACCCTGCCACAGACCCCTGCCCAGACCCTGCCACAGACCCCTGCCCAGACCCTGCGCGCTGCGGCCAGGGGTCCGGGTGGCTGTGGGGGAGGACCGGCACCAGCCTGGCAGTCCCCTCCTCCTGTGACAGTGGTCCCTGTGGACCAGCTCCCTGGTGGTGGCTGGAGCCCGCAAGGGGTCCCTTGTGAGCTGCAGGGGAGCGAGGGGTCCACTCTCGGGACCCTGGGGGCTGCAGGTTGACCGCCTGTCTCCGGGGGACATCGGGGAGGGTGGCAGATGGGCCGGGTCCCCTGAGCTTCCCGGTGACGCGAGGCCCTGCACGTAGCCCGGGAGAGAGATAAATATTTACGGCGGAAGGGCCCAAACACTCGCTCTGCCAAACACTGTCCCGCTGCGGGGTCCCCGCAGGCGCAGGCGGTTCCTGTCCTCTAGGCGGGACATGCAGACCCCCCCCCCCCCCGCCCCCTGCCGCGGGCAGCGCCCAGCCTGCTTCCCGGAGGCCGCCCTGATTGTTTGTGGGGTCCCGGCCCCTGGGGCCACTGGCTCCCAGGCTCCCAGGCTGCCCAGGGCCGAGCCCAGGACCCCGGAGCGGGTTTTGTTTCCTGGAGACACAGCAGCCCAGGCCCTCCGGCCGCTCCCGGCTCAAGGGCCCTTGACCCCGCTGGCTGTTGGCTGGCACCTTCCTACCGATGGTGGGAACCGGGAGGGGCACTGCCGAAGGCTGCAGGGCCAGTCCCTTCCTCTCTGGTACCTCCACGGTTGCGTCCTCCCTGCCTCCCTCCTGTACCTCCTGCCCCCCCATCCGCGTGCCCAGGCCCCTCATAGACCCAGGCCCTGCCGCCAGGGGACCCGAGGGCACTGCTGTAACAGATGGTGACAAGCGGGTGGCTGAGACCACAGGCGCACTCGGTCCTGCAGCCGGAAGACCCCTGACGGGGTAGGGGGTCCCTCTGGAGGCTGGATGGGCGTCTGGTCAGGCCCCTTCCAGCTCCCGGGCCGTGGCCATCAGCCGAGGTCCTGGGCTGGTGGCTGCCTCCCGCCGGCTGCTGCTCTGGTCCCTGTGTCTGTGCCCACTTCCCCTTCTCATAAGGATCCTGGTCTTGGGACCCAGGGCCACCCTGGGCCAGTGTGGGCTTCGTCTTGACTTGGTGACCCTGCCAAGGCCCTGTCTCCAGATGAGGTCACATCCCAGGTTCTGGGGGGCCTGGACTCCAGGGGTACGGCTCAGCCAGCACAAGCAGTAGGAGACGGGGTGGGTGGGCAGGGACAGCAGGTGAGTGGGAGGTTTTTGGGGGAGGGGGAGTTGGGGTGGTGCCCAGGTGCCCACCCTCTGGAGAAGCAGGAGTGGGGCTCTGTGGGTGAGCAGAGACCCTCCCAACGTCCGAGGCCCAGCTGAGGAGCTGGGATATGGGACCCTGGGGTGCAGGTGCAGCTGAGTGGGGTGCGTGTGGGCCAGGCCCCCTCCGCCTCCCCACCTGGCCTCTGCTCCAGGTTTGTGGCCCAGGGGGTGTCCCTGGCTGGGGGTGGCCCCCCCACTGGCTGTTCTACCAAGATGCCCCGCCCCCCCGGGCTGTGGATGGCAGAGAGACTGGGCAGGGCTGGGCCTGGCAGGCTGCCTGGGTGGCTGGACTTCCAGGGGCCCAGCCTGGAGCCCTCCCAGCTCCTCCGCCTTCGTGAGGGCCGCACCACCCCATCTGAGCAGGAGCAGCCGGGGACCGAGGCCACGCCAGCCTCCAGGCTGCTCCCACCCCGTAAGCCCTCTGCCTGCCCCCTCTGCCCCAGCGCCGTGCACTGACCACTCGGTCCTCCTGTTACGGGGGCAGCTTCCTCCTGGCAGCCCCGTGTCCCCGCTCAGCACCACCCTTCACGAGTGGCGACGGGCCCCTCCCTGTGGGCCCCAGGACAGTGCTGTCAGCTCCTCGGTGAGCCAGCGGGCTGAGAGCCTGGGGCCGGATGGGCACCGCCACGCACGGCCCGCCAGTGCCGGCACCTGGCCCCCTGGGGCCATTTTGGAAGTCGGTCTTGCTCCTGTGCTGAGCTCTAGAGTATGACTCCCCAGCCTTCCGAGACCGTCTTGGTGAGGCCCGATGCCCCTCCTGGCGCCTGATGGCGTGCACCCGGGCCGGCCTCGGACACAGGCCTCCCACCCGCTCCCGCGTGAGATGGGCAATCGAGAGTCTGTAGTGCGTGTGTGCGTGTGCATGTGTATGTGCGTGCATGTGCGTGCGTGTGCGTGTGTGTGGGGGGTGAGAGCCGGGCGCAGTGAGTGAGATGCGCCAGCGCTCCCTCCTCCCTTCCTTTCTAGAACCGTCTACTACACGGCCTACAGGCAGGTGTACGCCATGGAGGCCCAGCCCGTGCTCAGGTGCTGCCCGGGGTGGAGCCAGCGGCCAGGCGACCAGGGCTGCCTCTCCGGTGAGTGTCCCCACCTGTGCCCTTGCAGACACTAGACCTGCCTCGGAAGGGCCCCGTCTCCTGGGACGGCCCCCCCAGCTGCCTGGGGTGCAGCCGCCTCCATTCTCTGCACCTGGTGGGCTGTCCCAGCCGCGTCCAGGGCCACGCCTCCCGCCAGTGCGCTCGCCAAGACCCTGCCTAACCCGGGAGGAGCTGGGGCCGCCCTGCGCCCATGCTGGGCGGCGAGGAGAGCTGGGCGGCGGGGAGAGCTGGGCGGCGGGGGCCGTCTGCCGGCCCCAGGGTTGGCACCATTGGGAGGGACTCTCTGAGCCTGGTCCGGGGTCAGTGTCAAGTACCGCCATGCCCACATCCTGCCCTCTGGGCCCACTTGGTTCCAGAAAGGCCGGGCTGGGCACGGGGCCCTGGCCTCAGCCCTATCTGCCGAATGGAGTCGCTGCCTCCCGACTCCTGCACCCCCACTCCTGGTGGATGCAGCGGCGGGGAGCCCCGTGGCCAGGTGCAGGCAGGCACAAGACGGAGGCTCTGAGAGGTGCGGCCGGGCTGGAATCGGGGCGTCTGGGCCCAGCGGGCGGCTGGGACACCCCTGCTTGGTGGAAGGGCGGGGCTCACGGCCGAAGCGAGTGCAGGAGGCTGCCTGGCCTCACCAGCGTCCCCCCCGGGAGAGGCCAGCCTGACGTCTGGTGTCCCCTGAAACTTGACATGGCATCTCCATGCCGTGAGGGTCTGGGGTCCCGGCTCCCCACGTCCAGGACTTCACTGGGTGACCAGGACGGGACCCCCGGGCGTTAGGGGTCGTGTCGCTGCCCGTCCTCCGGCCGCTGGTCCCTCCCTCCTCACAGAACCCGGGTGAAGAGACCTGAGGTGAACTGCAGGGGATGTGGGGGGGGGGGGGAAGGGGTGTTTTCTCAGGAGAGGAAATGAATGATTCTCTCCGGAAGGGAGTGAGGAGAGAGGAGAGGGCGGGACGGCGGTGGACGCTGGCCAGCTGCCCTGGGGGGCGTCCCGGCCCTCAGCCGCCCTCTGTCGGGTCTGAGCAGCTGATGTGCGCAGCCTGGGCTGGCGTCTGGGAGAACAAAGGGGGCTGTTGAGTGGGTGCAGGGCCGACATCAAAGCCGGGTCCCCCTTTCCGCTCTGCTGGGGCTCCTCAGGCCTCCACGTGGCACAGTAACGGGGCTGTGTCCCCAGGCTGAGCGGGGGAGGCTGGGCCTGTCCCCCTGGAAGGGACAAGGTGCGGGACGCGGCGGGCTCCTGGGCTGGGGGAGGGGACCAGCGCAGGCCCTGGCGTGCCCAGCAGCCCGGTTTTGTCTGGTTTCTCCCGGGTCTTGGAGTGACCATCCCAGGCTTGGGTGGGAGGAGCAGCCGGGCCAAGGGCCAGCCAGACCCCGGGAGGCCAGCCTGCAGGGGTGGGGGTGCAGGGATGGGGGTGTAGACATGGGGTGCAGAGGTAGGGGTACAAGGGTGGGGATACAGGAGTGGGGGTGCAGAGGTGTGGGTGAGGTTTTGGCAGGTGGGGCCTGAACCCACTGAGGATGGCAGAACCTGAGGTTCCTCATCCTGGGGTGGGGCCTGGGCTGGCACCCCCTCCCCAGGGCAGTCTGGCCTCCCAGAGGTGAGAGCTGGGCTGGGGTATGGGGCAATGGGGGATCTCAGTAACTAGACCTGGCCTTGGGGGTCCAGGTTGTCACATCTGCCAGGAGACATGGAACAGGGTCCACGGGACAGGCTCCCCACGGGACAGGGTCCCCACGGGACAGGGTCCCCACGGGACAGGCTCCCCACGGGACAGGGTCCCACAGGACAGGCTCCCCACGGGACAGGAGGGGTCCCCACGGGACAGGGTCCCAAGGGACAGGGTCCCACGGGACAGGCTCCCCACGGGACAGGGTCCCCACGGGACAGGCTCCCCACGGGACAGGGTCCCATGGGACAGGCTCCCCACGGGACAGGAGGGGTCCCCACGGGACAGGGTCCCCACGGGACAGGAGGGGTCCCCACGGGACAGGAGGAGTCCCCACGGGACAGGGTCCCACGGGACAGGGTCCCTCGGGACAGGAGGGGTCCCCACGGGACAGGGTCCCCACGTGTTTCTGGAACTTGAAGCGTTGGCCTCCGGTTGATTGTTTTAAAAACCCGTGTTAGGGCAGGTTTACTTGTCTGCATTTGGCTTTATCTGTTTGTCTCAGGGACCCGGGAAAGCGGGGTCCTGCTGTCGGGGGCCAGGGGCCGGGCTGGGCAGGGGCCGGATCTGGCCCTGGGTGGGCGCCCCCGGGGTCCCGTGTGGGGATCGCAGTAGCGCAGCGGCTGGTTCTGCGAGGAGCACGGCGCCGGGGCCCCGGGGCTGTTCTGCGGCTGCTCTTAGCTGCGCCTCAGGAGGCGCCGGAGGGACGGTGAGCGCAGGTCAGGTGAGGGCGGCACTGGCTGCTCCACTCCGTCTCCGAGGAAACCAAGTCCTGGGCGATCCCCAGGAAGCTCGGTCCGGTGAGAAGCCTCGAGGCTGTGCCCGCATGTCCTGGGTCACCGAGCCCGCGTGGCCCGGCGCAGGCTGCAGAGACGTCGCACACACCGGGGCACCGGCTGGGCTCCGAAGGCCTGGCCGGAGACCCGAAGGACAGTGACAGGAGCACTGCAAGAAGAAAGGAAGCAGAGGATGCTGGGAAGAGTCTCGGTAAATGCCGATGGGATTTCATCGCTTCCGCCGCAGGCGCGCAGGCTGCGAGGAAGCACAGACTCCTCCGCGGTCAGAGGGGCTGGGAAAGGCGCCCCATGAAATGTCACCCTGCGTGGCGGCGAGTCAGGTGGCCCGTTCTGTGTGGGAGAGGGCGTGAGGAGCCGCCAGGGTGTGGGTCACCCCCGCGTCCTCCGTGGGACAAGCTTCAGGCTCGGACTGAGCAGGACGTGGGACAAGCAAATGCGTGCGAGAGCGTAATTTTTACTTAAAAGTATTTTTTTGTACCGATGTCAGAGAGGAAGGGAGCGGGGGAGAGAGGAGCATCAGGGATGAGAGGCATCCATCGCTGCCTCCTGCACGCCCCCCACTGGGGACGGAGCCCGCGTCTCACGGGGAGGCAGGCTGCTGGCCGACACCGGGGTTGGGACGCGGAGCCCAGGGCCATGGGGGCACCTGTGGGGCGTGGAGCAGAGCAGGGGGACGTGGGGCGGGAGCAGAGGGGGACGGTCTGGGGAGCGTGGGCAGCGCACGGGCCTTCCTGGAGCTGCCCCTCTGCTGGGAGTGGCCGTCCCGCGGCGAGCCAGCCTCCGCCTCCCGCTCTCGGGCTCAGTCCCTCGCCGGCCCGAGTGCGCAGGTGCAGGAGCCCCGCGCTGCCCCGGTTGGGAGTCTGGTGGCTGCTTTGGCCCCTCCTGCCTGCCGCGCCCACGGCACCGGGTCAGGGTTCGCTGGGCTCCGGGTCAGGGTTCGCTGGGCCCCGGGTCAGGGTTCGCTGGGCCCCGGGTCAGGGTTCGCTGGGCTCCGGGTCAGGGTTCGCTGGGCCCTGGGTCAGGGTTCGCTTGGCTCTGGGTCAGGGTTCCCTGGGCTCCGGGTCAGGGTTCGCTGGGCTCCGGCTCCGGGTTTGCTGGGCTCCGGGTCAGGGTTCGCTGGGCTCCGGGTCAGGGTTCGCTGGGCCCCGGGTCAGGGTTCGCTGGGCTCCGGGTCAGGGTTCGCTGGGCCCTGGGTCAGGGTTCGCTTGGCTCTGGGTCAGGGTTCCCTGGGCTCCGGGTCAGGGTTCGCTGGGCTCCGGCTCCGGGTTTGCTGGGCTCCGGGTCAGGGTTCGTTGGGCGCCGGGTCAGGGTTCGTTTGGCGCCGGGTCAGGGTTCGCTGGGCTCCGGGTCAGGGTTCGCTGGGCTCCGGGTCAGGGTTCGCTGGGCTCTGGCTCCGGGTTCGCTGGGCTCCGGGTCAGGGTTTGCTGGGCTCCGGGTCAGGGTTCGCTGGGCTCCGGTTCAGGGTTCACTGGGCTCCGGGTCAGGGTTCGCTGGGCTCCGGGTCCGGGTTCGCTGGGCTCCGGCTCCGGGTTCGCTGGGCTCCGGCTCCGGGTTCGCTCAGCTCCTGCGGCTGGCGGAGAGGAGTGAGGCAGGTGAAGGGCCCCCACGTGGGACTGGCACTTCCTTGCGCAGCGGGGGGGCTGGGTCAGCGGGCTCTGCCTCCACCCTCCTCAGTTCTTACCCTCTGCCCCTCCCCTCGTCTCTCCATCATCCCTCCAGCCCTTCCAGAACCTTCTCTCTGTCCAAGGCCAGGCTCTCTGTGGTGGGCAGGCCGGGGCAGGTGGGTGGCCCAGGAGTAGTTGACACCTGCTGCCCGTCCCCCTGCACCTGCCACGTGGGGCTTCCTGCTTCCGCGGGACCCGGAGACGCAGGCGCGGGCGTGCTGTGCTGGGCCGGCGTGCTTGTGCCAGGCCGGCGTGCTTGTGCAGGCGGAGGAGAGGGCCTGGTGCCCAGGAGAGAATGGCAGGAAGCGCATAATGCCGTCGGGCTCCTCGGGGACCCCCTCGCAGCACGGTGACCGGGAGGTGACCCGAAAGGAAAAGTGCTGGCTGGCGGCAGTGGAGCGGGGCGCAGTGCGGCTGGGCGCCGACCCTCTGCTGTTGGGGTCCACGTGTCCCTGCTCAGCGGACCTCTGATCGCCGCCTCTATCCCAGTTGGCTAACAGATTTCTAAAAACACATTTTTATTGATGTCAGAGAGAGAGGGAGAGGGAGAGAGAGAAACATCCGTGAGGAGAGAGAATCACCCATCGGCTGCCTCCTGCACACCCCACCCTGGGGATGGAGCTGCAACCCGGGTAGGTGCCCCGACCGGGAATCGAACTGTGACCTCCTGGTTCATAGGTCAGTGCTCAACCACTGAGCCACGCTGACGAGGCTGGATAACAGATTTTGCCTGGACCCTCACGATGTTTCAGCCAGAGTAGCCCTGGGTCCCAGCTCCCCCTCCTCGAAGAACAAGGGGCAACAGCTGTACCCCCAGGCCCCGCACGCAGACCCTGGGATGGACACAGCCCTAACTCTCCGTGCGGCTGGGCTCAGCCCATCCTGGAGGCCGGGGAGGGGAGGCAGCGGGGACGGAGAGGTGCCGGGAGGCAGCTCCAGGGGTGCGAGGAGCCCTGGGAAAGGAAGGGGTCTGCACTCGGACCGCAGGGTGAAGCAGTTCCCTTTGCAGGACTTCTCAGAGCCTTTATTGTGCTAATGGGCACTGGGTTCCTGAGACAGACGAGGTAGTGTTTTCCCGGCGAATTCTTTGGAAAGAAAGGAATGAAGGAGACACAATGAGAGACAGTGTCCCTGAAGCACAGCTGGGAAGCACTGGCCCAGGTGATGCCTCGCGCAGCCGTCCACGCGGGGCTGCCGTGCCGGGCGCCGCGCTCAGGGTGGGCGGGCGGCAGCGAGCAGAGACCAGCACCCCCTGTTCTCATGGCCTCGTGTCCTGGGGGAGGGGCAGGAAGCGGGGAGGAGGGATAAATGGCACGCCAGTGAGCGGGGAATGGTACGGAGAAAGATGAGTGACGGGGCGTGCGGCGCTGCCTCCTGTCGGGGGCACGGGTGGCCCGTGTGACTGGGGCGGTGGGCCTTGCACACGCCTGGGGCAGAGGTCCCGGCAGAGGCAGTGGCAGGTGTGAGGCCGCAGGCACCTGGGAGGGGCTGTGCGGTCTCGGCCACCGACCCCGGAGCCCCTGGACGCAGCCCATCCACCGCGCCTGCGGCCCGGGCACCGGCGTCACCAGCTTGGTTCTCCCTGCCCCGCGGGCGGCCCCGCGGGAAGGAGCGGCCAGGAGGCCGCCCTCTGCCTTCCTGCCTGTGCGTTCACTTTTCCTTTTCCGTTCTGGACCCGTCCTCCCCGCCCCCGTGCGGGAACGGGCAGAGCTGGCGCGCCCACACGTGCGTGCTCACACTCAGGCTGGCAGCCCCGCCGCCCGCAGCCTGGCCCAGCGCCCGCACCCTCTCTGCTCTCTTCCGGCTGGTGTGGGCCTGCTGCCCTGAGCATCCTGGCCTGCATCCCGGCTCCTGCCTTCCCAGAGCTTCCAGACAGTGACTCACCTGCAGCCTTGCCTGCTGTTTAGTCCATTCATTTCCTCACTCATTCACTCGTTCATTTATTCCCTCCCTCAATCATTCCCCCCTCATTCATTCATTCACTCGCGCACTCATTCACTCATTCATTCATTTATTCACTCACTAAGCCACTCACTCACTCATTCACTCCTTCACTCATTCAACAACTTCTATCCCACACCTTCTAAGTGTCGCCGAGGCACTTGGTGGTGAGGAAGGTGGGGGAGGTGGGGGAGGTGGCTGCTCTCAGAGCCTGTGGCTTGAGGGGGGCGTGAAACGAGCTGTTGCCCCCCTAAGTGCTGTGGTCCGTCGGGAGGTGCTGTGGTGGGAAGCCACCCAGAGGGTCCGCTGCACCTTGACGACATGCGGCCATGGGGGGGGGGGAGGGGGCAGTGTGTGAGCCAGGACAGCGGAGCTGGGACTAGTGACTTCCCCAGTTTGGGGGCTCAGCCCTCAGGTGTGGTCCCGGCTGCAGTGGGGGGGAGGCCTGGGTCCCTGCCATGCCTGAACCCTCTCCCCATGGGTGGGCTCCATGGCGAGAGGGCCCCCGGCACTGGGTCCCGGCAGGCGGGCTCACGGGCCTCCTCTCCTCTCTCCACAGCCGAGTGCGGCGCCGGCCTCTGTTTTAACGGTGGCAGCTGCGTGCCCGGCTCAGCCCAGCTGTGCCGCTGTCCCCCAGGCTTCCAGGGCGCCCGCTGCCAGTACGGTGAGTGCAGCCTCCGCCGGGCTCCGGGGCCCAGGCCGTGGGCGGGGGGCACAGTGTGAGCGAGACCCTGGATGGCTGTCATTCTGCAATGCCCCCCCCACCCGCCCTGCACCCGGGGTTGTGGGAGGAGGGGTGACTCTGAGACGCCTCTGCACCCCATAACTTAGGGCCCCCCCTGTTCGACTGTGCCCTAGTGGGTGGGACAGCAGGTGCAGAGACGGGCAGGGACCGCGGGGCCGCTGGGCGGGTCAGGACGGGCTGGGCCCGGGGTCTCTGAGCTGCCCGCTTGCCTCGCCGGAGCTCCGTGTCCTGGATGTCGGAGGGCGGGGGCGCCGGCGTTTTTGTCAGGTGCGCACGCTGCGTGCGAAACTGTCCGGAGCGTCCCCGCGAGCACCCACGGGGCCCCCGACGCTGGGCGGGCTGGCTGGTCCGGCTGCCTCGCGCTCAGGTCCCGTGGGAACAGGGCGCAGAGCCCGCCGCCCGCCGCCCCCACAGCCCCCACTCCCGGCCGGTTTCCGGGGCTTTGAACTTGCTTCTGAGAGCCCTGGGGCTCCTTCCGGGTGGACGGCGGCCAGACATCCTGAGAGGAGGGTCCACGCTCCCGGACGCCCAGCAGGCAACCGGGGGGATCAGGAAATTGTGGGGAGCGGGAGGTCCCCCGCTTGAGGAGAGCCCTCCACTGTGGCTGTCGCTGCGTGTTCACAAGCGGTGCCTGCCCACGGCGCCCGGCTGAGGGCAGGGGTCCCGGGAGGTGCCGGCAGCCCCGGGGTGCCCAGGACTGTTGGAAAGGGGGCGGGTTGGGCGGCTCTGATGGCTCCCGGGAGGTTCTGTTCTGAGCTGGGCTCTGTGTCGGGGGTGGGGGGGGTGGGGTCAGGGGTCGGGGGTGGGGTCAGGGGTTGGGGGGGAGGGGGGAAGATGGCCTCAGCCAGGCCTTCCGTGGTGAGTCCCTGCGCACGCCCAGCACGGGGGCCTGGCCGCGCCTCCTCTGGGGTCTGTCTTAGGGTGGCAGTGGGTGCGGAGAAGTGCTTTGAGGCCCTTCCGGCTCGGTCCTGCTGCTGGACTTGGGGTTCCTCGGAAGCACCGCCCTGGGCGGGGCGGGGACCTGGCTGTGGCTTGGCAGCCGGCAACACGGATGCTGCCTGCGCTGCGGGTCCCTGCGTGGGGCGGGCGCGGAGGAGGCAGCTCCGGAGCGCGGCCTGTCCTTGGTCACGTCCTCTGAGAAGCGGCAGGGACACCCTAGGGCCCGGCTGCACAGGTCCCCTCCTCGCCGGCCTGGCCCGGAGCCCAGCTCTGAGCCACAAGGCCCGAGCTGCCCTGTGGGGCGAGGGCAGGTGTGGGAGGGAGCGTGGGCACCGAGGGGCATCAGGCACCGCCGGGCAGCCCCTTCCTCTCCTCTGTCCCCCGCAGCCCCGGCCCCTCCGTCCTGGGCCTGGACGCCAGCGCGCTGGGGATATTAACTCACCCCCGACGGTAATTGATTCCAGTTTTGAAAATAAAAACCGTGTTTTATTCTGGCTCCCCCAAATTCTCTCACGTGAACAAAAGCGAGGGGGGCGGGAGAGGGATCTGCTCGTCGATGGTGGTGAGCAGAGGGGGAGGGAGCCCCGGAAGAGCCTTGGCCCCCTCCCAGGCTCCCCCTTCCAGAGGGCCTGCCTCCAGGCTCTGCTCCACCTCCCACCGCCCAGCGGAGGGCTTTCTGCCCGAGCACGAGCATGAGGGGCCTGTGTAGGCGGCTTGGAGGGGTGCGGGGAGGAGGTGGGGGTGCGGGGTGGAGGTGGGGGTGTGGGGTGAAGGTGGGGATGTGGGGGGGTGCAGGGTGGAGGTGGGGTGCAGGGTGGAGGTGGGCGAGGGGTGGAACTGGGGTGCAGGGTGCGGGGTGGAGGTGGGGGTGTGGGGTGGAGGTGGGGATGTGGGGTGGAGGTGGGGGTGTGGGGTGGAGGTGGGGGTGTGGGGGGGTGCAGGGTGGAGGTGGGGTGTGAGGTGGAGGTGGAGTGCGGGTGCGGGGGGCGAGGGAGACACTGGGAGTGGGAGCCGCAAGCAGGAGGTGGCCAGGCCTGGCTGAGCCCCCGGCTTTGGCTCAAGGTGACCCTGTTTCTAACCCGGGTCGCTGGTTGACGGAGGAAGCAGGGCCCGGGCCTGAGGGTGCTGCCCTTGGCCACTCGCCCAGCTAGGCCTGGGCGCTGCTGCTTGTCTGGGAGCCCCGCCCTGGGCACGACCCGCCTGGGGCCTGGCTCTCCACTCCCGGGGGGGGGGCACTCGCCAGGCCCCTCGCTCCCTTCTGCTCTGCTCCCCGCCCGAGTGGGCAGAGTGGCCGCGGGCTTTGCACACGCCCCATCGGCTGCACTGCACCCCTCCTTTGAGGACAGACCCCCAGTCTCCCGGGGTGGAGACCGCCAGGGGGTTGAACGGAGGGAGAGGGTGGCTTTGATGCCAACAACAGGCCACCCACTATCGTGACAGGCACCCCCCATCGTGAGAGGCACCCACATGGAGACAGCACCCCTCTGACCCCCGGGCCTCAGGCTGCCCTGCCCAGGACAGGCGCTGGGACACCTCTCCTGGGCTCTGGCTGGGCCTTGGTCCTGGGGGGCGGGGCGGGGTTTGCAGACAGTCTGCTCCCCGCTGGGGTTGGGGAAGTGGGGGGACAGCCCACAGCAGAGGCCCAGCTGCTTTCCCAGCTCAGGGAGCCAGGGGCTGGCCAGAGGGGCATTCGTGTGGCTGGTGAATCGTTTAATTACCAGGTTTGCCCCCCGCCCCCATCCACAAAGGCGCCTCTGTCTTCTGGGATGACTTGTGCCCGGCTGCTCTGCGCACAGTGGGGCCGTGAGCCCCTCCCAGCGCTGGCCCTTTGAGGACAGTCACGGCAGGAGGCGGCAGGAGGCCGCAGGACGCAGGCCGTCCCGGCGTGGAGGGCTGTGGCTCACCCTGCCTGCCCCCACGCCACCGGCTGGGCGTCTGGTGGTGGGTGTCTTCCAAGTCCCCTGCCCTCTGGGGCCTGCTGTCCAGGCAGGATTGAGGCTCAGGGTCAGAGGTCACGACCCCACCCTCCCCTGGGCTGCCTCTGGCTAGAGGCCCCGCCCTCTGTGTGGTCTGAAAGGATCCTGTGACCTGTGACCCTGCCCCTTGGCCACCTGTCCTGCACCGCCTGCACCCCCCTTCCCAGGCTCTGGGTGAAAGGCCTCTGTGGCCCCAAGGGCACCCCGGTAGCTGGGAGCTCGTCCTGTTGACCACGTGGGGACACCGATCCCCGACACGCTGAGTTCCGGGGTCAGTGATGGCGCGGTGTTGGCAGGCAGCGCCGGCCCCCGGGCAGGGCTGGTGCTGGGGGACGCTGTGCTGGGGTGGGGAAGCCCGGGGGGTGTCTGGGGGGTCCGTGCTGCCCAGGTTCCCTGTGCGGGTCCCCAGACTCCCTCCCCGGGCACGGATGGATGGGCAGCGACATGTCCTTGGGCACCGAGGGGCTGTGCCGGGCCCCGGGCAGACCTTCCCTGGCGGCGCGGAGCCAGGCAGCTGCCCACTTGCCAAGAAGCGGCGGTGCCCGAATTGACAGCCCCGCGGGCCTCGCTGAGCGGCGTGGTGCTTTCTGTTCTCAGCGGAGGAAAGGCTGGGCCAAGCCGGGTGGAGGGGGCACGGGCTCAGGCTGCCTGGCCCACGGCTCCGGCGCTCTCCTCGCCTCCCATCCGGCCTTCCCCACCCCTGGAGGGGCAGAGGGCAACGCCTCATCCCGGAGGGCCCCCCCCCACCCCCCCCCCGCTTATGGTCCTGGTGGGTGAGCCCAGGCTGGGGACGCCCACGCCAGGCGGGGCTGGCCCACGGGCATTCCTATCAGAGTGAGGGCAGCAGAGGGGGCTGGCCGGGCCGGGGCAGCATGGTGTGGGGAGATCCCTGCACTTGGGGGCCCTGGGCCTGGCGCTGGGGGAGACCCTCACAGCCCCCGAGAAGGCATGTGTGAAGGAAACTCGGGGGGGCTGAGCGAGCCTCCCTCCTGCCCCCGTGGACCACCTTCCTGCTCTCCCAGAGTGGGCGCCGCCTCTGTCAGACCCTCCCCTCATCTCTCCAGAACCTGCCCCCCAGCCCGGGGGACCCCCTGTGGCTGGTGCGCACCCCGCCCGGCCCTGGCAGGGGGAGTGTCCGGGACTCAGTGCAGCCGCCAGGGGCTGTGGGGCTGCCTCTGCATTCCTGGGCAGTTCCTGCGGGGTGACCCTGCCGCGGGGTGACCCTGCCGCGGGGTGACCCTGCCGCGGGGTGACCCTGCTGCGGGGTGACCCTGCTGCGGCCGCCCTCCCCGCCCGGCCCCGCCTGCTGTGCCCACTGCCCGAGGGAGGTGAGCGCGGGCCACCCAGAGCCTCGCTGGCGGCCGAGTCCAGGGGCTGTGCTGCTGGCCCGCTTTCAGGGTCCCTGGGCCTGTTTTCAGGGTTCAGGCCCACGCCTGTCTCCCCTCCCAGCGGGGTGATTAACGAGGGTCTGTAAGGAGGGAGCCCTGGTTCCGGCCTCCAGGCTGCATTCCAGAGCAGCCGCCCTGCCCGGGCCAGGCGGCCAGGCGGGCCTGGGCAGCGTCACGGAGCCAGGCCCGCTGATAACAGGGCGGGCGGGCGGCGGGGGCGGCCGGGCTGTGACGGTGGGGGCTGCTGCACTGGTCAGGCTCCGGGCCAGCATCTGCTTCGCTGGGAGCCAGGAGCAGCGGGGGGACGTCACCCCACCATTTGGGGCAGGACACAGTGTGAGCTTCAGTTTGGGCAGGCCCGGGTCACAGGTCTCAGGAGAGAGGGGACTTTGCCCCCCCCCCCCCCCCGGGTGCTCCGGGATCCAGGGGTTCTGCTGTTGGAAAGAATGAGTGAATGAATGAATGAATGAATGAGTGACATGTGGCCAGCTCACTCTCACCTGCTGGCCCCCAGTTCATCTGCCTCCCTCTGCCTCTCAGTCCAGAGCCAGCTGACGGTGCCTCCCGGGCCCCCCCTTCCCCCATGCCCTGCCTGCCCTTCCAGAGCTTTCCCAAGCCCCAGGAAGGCTGGGAGCACAGCCACAGGGCGGGTCAGGCCTCACCGGCCCCTCCTTGGCAGGCTCCTGCCCCAGCACCGGCCCCACCTGCCTCCCCCGCCTGCAAGGCCCGGACGGGGCACTGGCTCCCCCTGGTGGCAGTGAGAGGCCAGAGCAGGTGCAGGGGGCTGCCTGGGATTTAATGTCCATGGTGACCGCAGGGACAGAGCAGCAGGCTCCCCGCATCTCCTAACCGGCTCCTGACGCCAGTCCAGCCGGCAACGCCTGGTGTCACGGCTGAGGCCTGAGGGACACAGGTGGGAACGAGAGGATGAGAACCAGGGCAGGAATGGGGAAGGGGTGGTCTGGGTGTGCACCACACTCGTTCATTCACTCATTCATTCATTGAGCCGTCCATCCCGGTGCCCGCACTGTGGGCTGTGGCCTGGCTCGGGCAGTCGCTCCGTGGGGTGGCTCTGTGCTCCTCTATAGTCACCTAACCTGTCCCCGTGGCCACAGCTCCGGGTGCCTGCACGGACCCGCCCTGTGGCTTTAAGTGATCGAGAGAGCGACGAGGGTTTGGGCAGGCGGCACAGGCCACCAGGGAGGCGTGCGCGTGCCTACACCAGCCCTTTGCTCCGCGGGGGCCCTGGCTGGGCTCCCTTCCCGGCGAGGCGGCGGTTGAGCTGATGAGCAGAGCGGGGTGGGCCGGGGGAGGAGGGGTTCCGGTGAGAGCAGGCCAGAGGAGGGCAGAAGTCGGGGCGCATCGGGATGTTTCCTCAGAGGGCTCTTCTGGCCGCGTGCGGGGGGCTCGTGGGAAAACAAGCCAACAGCCCCCCCGGGGTGAGTCCTGGGAGGGGCAAGCTGCTCGCCTCGCCTGTGACCTTGCCCGCTCAGGAGCCAGCCCCGGGGGCTGCTGCCCGGGCCTCATGTCCGGGACGGGGCCGGTGTGCCAGGGGCTTAGCTGGCCAGAGTGCAAGTGTGTCCAGCCTGGCTTTCACCCCGGGAGCACGGGGCGTCAGCAGGGCATCGGTCAAGGTGCGGGAGCTCAGCTGAGGGCTCTCCTCAGGGCACAGAGACACGCACGCATGCACGGACACACACATCTGTGTACGCAGGCACACGTGCTCACACACGCATAACACACACGCACACGGGTGCACACATGCACGGGGTGCTCATGCACACTCATGCTCATGCACACAATGCACACACACATTTGCACACATACACAATATACGCACACACTCGTGTGCACATGCACAAACTCATGCACATGATGCACAGCAGACACATGTGTGCACATGCTTGCACACACCACACACATACTCACGCACATACGCACACATATACCTTGGGCACACATGCACACTCACGTATGCACACATATAAGCATGCATGCACATGCACACACATGGAAGAGATGGGCTGAGTGTATGAGCCCTTCCCAAGCTACCCACCCCCCCCAGCGTGGGGTGCTGCCCCCCCCCCCGCCCACCCGCTGAGCCACCCGCTGAGCCAGAGCTGAAACGTCCCAGGAGCGAGGCCTCGGAGGGGGAGTGGAGACCTGGACACGGGGGAACCGAGGAATGTTCTTGGCTCCTTCTGGGCCTTTTACATTTTGTCTGTTTTCTGGGAAACACATGGAAAAAGCCCCATTTCCACATTTTTGGAGGCTGATTTGTATAAACAGACCTGATAACGTTCAGAGTAAACAGAAACTCTGTCCGCGGGCCGGGAAGCGCGTGGGCCGCGTGAGACGCGCTGGCCCGTGTGTCCCTCCCCCGCTTTCCTCCGGCCCCGTCCCCTCTGCTGAGCAGGCGTGGTTCGTGGCGCACTCCGCGGAGGGCAGCCGCGGGGCGGTCACGGGGGCCGGCTCCCGTGGCGGGTGGCCTGGGCCCGGTCCCCAGGGTCTTCATCTCTACAGGGGCCGCGTCAGTCACCCGGCGGCAGGGCAGGTGTCTGTGTGACGGCCTGCGAGCCCGTGGCCTCGTCGGCTTCAGCCCCGACGGTGCTGTCACCACCGTGCGGTGCTGGGGACGTGGGCCTGGGCGGACGGGAGGGGCTCTTCTGGTCCTGCCCCGGGTGCTCCGCCTTCAGTGACACCTGCATGGCCGCTGCCGCTGGGCTTCTGCTCGGGCACCTTAGGTCCCCTCCCCTCCGATGGCCTGAACCCCCGGTGATGCCTGGCCCCCCGTAGCCCTGGGGCTTGGACAGTGCGGGTGGCACCCTCTGCTCAAGGCCTGATTCTTCCTGTTGTTGTCCCGGGCACAGCCCTGCCAGCCTCTGGCCCGGGGCTGGGACCACCTCCCGTTGGAAGGCTGTGCCCTGCTAGGGGGCTGTTCCTTTCTGGCGCCCCCTTCCCGCCCCCTGCCTGCCACAGACAAGGGCCATTCGGCAGGTGCTTCCTGAAAATGTGAAACTTCACTCGACCCCGGGCCACCTCTGTGCCTGTCCTTGGGGCTCAGGGGGACCCAGAGCTGACCCCTGCCCTGAGGAGCCCTGGGTGTGGGCCTGGGCCCGGTGGGCTCCTCCTGGAGGGGTGCGCTGGCGGACCTGGGAAATCCAGAGCCGGTGATGCCTGTCCGACGGTTTCTAGGCGACCCACTCTTGGTTTCCATGGTTGCCCCGGAAACCACAGATGGGGAGGGGTTGCCCGGGCCCTGGGAAAGCCGTGGGAACCGCCCAGTCTCCTTAATGCACGCGCCCGCCAAGTGAAGGAAGCCGATGGCGGAGGCTGCGTGTGGTGCACCCCCCCACCCTCAAGCCCCCCCCCCCCCCCCGCCGCAGAACCTGCTGGTGGAAAAGGCGGAGCTTTAGAGGCGGTGGGGAGTGGGCGGGGGTGCCCAGGTGGGCGCAGAGGGCAGTTAGGGCCGCGACCTACTCCGTAGGACATCACGGTGGTGGAGATGGGCATTGCCCATTTGGTCAGACCCACGGAGGCCCCGCAGGGACCTGGGCTGCGGTGGAGACGTCAGAACTGCCCACATGGGTGCTGGGGAGGGGCGGGGGGGAGGGGTGCGGGGCTCACAGAACTCCACTCTGCTCAGATGTCCGTAACCCTGACACTGCTCTAAGAAACAAAACCTACGAATTCAAAACGAGACAAAAGGAAACTCGCAGCCCGGGCGCCGGCCTGGCCTGACCCCTCCCCCAGACCTCCCCGTGATTTCTAGCGGCTCCCTTTGCAAGTGTTAGGAAGCTGATGTTTGAACCTCTGGGGAGCCTGAGGCCTCTGGAAGGCAGCCCCTCCAAGTGGTGCTCCTGGCGACTCCCGGGCTTCCTTCTCCGCTGGGTCAGTTTCCGGGGCGGCCACCAGGGGGCGATATTGCACCAGCACAGCTCAGTGCGTTCCCTGTTGGATGGACAGGAAAGGTGCGCCCTTCAGACAGCGCTGAGGTCCAAGGGAGAAAGGCTCGCTCGCCCAGCCCGACGGGAAACCCTGCGCTTTCGGAGCCAGTACCCACGGGGTAACGCTGCAAAGCCTTCCTCATGTGCCGAGGGTCCACGGGACTCCTTCCGAAGGCCAGCTGTCCGCGGTCCCCGGCACGGGCCTGGCCTTCAGAGCCACGGGGAGCACAGCCTGTAATCTACACACCCGTCTGGGCTCCCACCCCCACCCCCCCGCCTGCCCTCCAATCCCGTGGAGCGGAGCGGCCTCTGAGCCCGTCTGAGCGGACTCAGCTTCTGGACACCCCAGGAGGCCTCCCTGATGCACCGGCTGCGCTTCCTCCCCGGACCGCTCACCTCCGCTTTGCTCCTCGGCTCCCTCGTCCCCTTCGGCGGGCTTCCCCTCCCTGCCTGACCCCTGGGGCCCTCGAAGCGGGGCTGGGCACCTGTGGGCACTCTGCAGGTGCCTGCGGGGCGGGGAGGATGAGAGAGGAGGGGCCCTCCTCCAGCTCCCTCTGCCGTGCTGAGGGGGTGGGTCCCAGGGCTGCATGGAATGTGCTGGCTGCCAAGCCGGGGCTCTGAGCTGCAGGAGGGAGGACCACCGGGGTGCCCTGGCCTGGCAGCCCCGCCCCCTTAGAGAGTGGCTGCCCTCCCAGCAACGACCCCTCCCCGGCCTGGGAGCCAGGGATGCCTGGGAGCCAGGGACGCGAGGCACACGAACTCCTCTCTGAAGAGGCGTGTTCCTTTCGCGTCTTAAAGGCGATATTACCCGGTAGCCGCCTTCGTTTCTCTCTTGCTGCCGTGACACGGCGCTGTGAGCCTGGTACCTTCAGAGAGCGCGCCTTTATCCCCAGGGTCCTGGCGGTCCCGAGCCCACCGGGTCTCACAGGGCTGAGGCCCGCTTCGGGCAGGACCAGCTCCTGGGAGCGCCCGGCTTCTTCCGGAGTCTAGAGGCGCATAGGCCTCAGCTGGTGGCCCCGCCTCATGCTCAAAGCCAGCTCGGCGGCCTCTCTGACCCTTGACCCTGCCCCATGTCGTTCCTTCTCTCTCGGACTTTGCCTCTCCCGCCTCCCTCGCCCCCTGGGGAGGCCCTGTGGTGACACTCGGCCCGTCCACTTCACCGGACGCTCTCCCTTCAGCCAGCTCTGCTGCTCTGCTAACCGGACCCCACTGGCCCTGGAGGGACATCGCCCTGGGCCCGGGGTTAGGATGTGAGTTTCCGGGGCCGCATGCTGCTGGCCACAGGAACTGGATGTGGGGGGACAGGGGAAAGGGCTGCCCCCCAGCCCAGCAGGACTGCAGGCAACGCGAACTCAGTGTCCCCATTGTCCCCGGGCCAAACCTAGGTGGGGCCTGCTCCATCCTGAGCTCCAGGGACCTCCCCGGCTCCTCCCTGCAGGGGCCCGGGCTGCGGCCGCATCGCGCCAGCCCTTCACCCAGGCCTGACAGTGGTCAGGAGGGGGACCCAGCTGTGCTCGGAGGCCCCCACACCCTCACTCGGCTCCGCCTCCTGCCCGCCATCAGGAGCTGCCGGGAGCCGGTGGGTGATCCCCAACGGAGGCCGCAGGTGCCCCTCCTCACGGCTCTCCGCCGCTCCTGCCGACTCTGGCTCTGGGAGGAGGTAACGGCACATCTCACGCCGTCCAGTGCATAGTCCTGGGCCTGCCAGTTGCCATGGCAACCTCCTCCAAGGCGTGTGACATGTCCTACCTCAAGGAGCTCCTGGTGGTCTCTGTGGACCAAGGTCGAGGAGTGCAGTCGAGACCCGGGCAGCCGGCGTCACACACAGCTTCAGCTTACCGAGGGCCGCCTGGCCGCATGGCCTGTCCCGGGAACCGGTGGGCGTGGGGGGCCAAGCAGGGACCCACGGGATGTCCCGTCGGCACAGCGGAATCATGCAGCGCCCGGGTGGGATGGGCGGAGCACACCTGCTCCGGCCGCTTGGGGACCCTGGGATCCTGTCCACCTGGGGACAGAGCGGGCGGGAGACCAGGTGGTCACGGTGGGTTCCGTGGGGGGGGGGGAGAGGGGGAGGGGGTAGCTTCCGGAGTTGGGGCGGTGCGGGCCCTCCTCCTGAAGGCTGTTTCTCGCCGGGGGCAGGGCTGGGCCCCGGCTGCGCCTCCTGCCTGCCCCACTTGGCGGGTGCCCCTGGGAGCGGAAGCTCAGCGTTGGCCCGAGAGCCTGGAGGCTTCTGGGACAAGCCGAGGCGGGTGCCACCTGGCAGTGCCGTGCAGGAGACCGTGGGGGGATGGGAGGGGTGCTCCGTGTGCCCTGAGGGGTCCCAGCCTGTCGCTGACGGCCCCACAGCTGCGGAGGGAGAGTGGGCAGGGGCTGGGCCCTGGGCTGTGCTGCTTCGGGCTGTCATTTCTGACCCAAATGGGATTAAATGCCGACGGGCGCGGCGCTCTCCTGGGGGTCCCGCCGGCCCCGCCGTCGTCGGGGCTGCCTTCCTCACCCGTCTCAGAGATGGGAAACTGAGGCCAGGGGCACTGACAATGGCCGTGTTCGCCCGGCAGCCGAGAAGCCGAGCAGCTGGGACCCTACCCCTGCTTTCGGGCACTGCCTCACCTGGGGGAGCCGAGTGAGGGTGTGGGGGGCCTCCGAGCACAGCTGGGTCCCCTCCTGCCCGTCAGGCCTGGGTGTAGGGCTGGCGCAATGCCCTGCAGCCCGGGACGCTGCAGGGAGGAGGCGGGGAGCCCCCGGGAGCTCAGTATGGAGCAGCCCCCACCTGGGTTTGGCCCCGGGACACGGGACACTGAGTTCGCACTCTGGGGTCCAGAACCGAGAGGACAGGTCTCTGCTGTCACAGCGCCCCGGACACGGCCCCTCCCGCTGTGCCAGGGCCCGCCCTCGCCCGACTCCGGGCATTTCTGCCCCCTGGTCAGAGCCCAGGCCCTTCTGCTCCTCGGCCCTGACCTGGCCAGAGGCCCGGGGACTGCGCCTGCGCTGGGCCCACCCCTGCTCTGTCTGCCCCCCCTGTGTCCCCCCCATCCGTGCAGCTGGTCCCCCGGGGCCACCCTCCCTTGAGCCGGCTGACCCAAGTGCTTCCCGCCTGGCGTCTCTCGTGTTTCTTGTCTGACCCCTGGGGTGCCTGCCCCCCAGGCTGGCTCGGAGCCCCTACAAGGGCCCCGTCTTACCTGTCAGGGCTGGAACCCCTGCCCACGACCTGCAGGCGTGTGGGAAGGGGTGACGCAGGTGGGGCGGCGGTGGCAGAGCAGGCCCCGGCCCGTCCTGGCGGGAGGTGCGCAGGCACGGAGCCTGCAGAGCGAGCTTGCACGGGCCGGGTATCTCGCTCCCCCGTGGAAGGGGGGGTGGCCGGTCTGGGGGTGGAATCTTCTTGGGGAGATAGACAGCCCTGGGAAGGGGATCCCCACCTCAGTGCCATCTTCCGGCACCCTCTTCCCAGACCGGGGCCCTGCTGTCCTTCAGCCAAGCACGGGGGGGGGGGGGGGGGGGGCGGGGGCGCCCGCTCCTCTCTGGGGAGACGCCTCTGCAAGCCCACGAAGTTCGGGGTCCTTGTGAAGCCCCAGCGTGGGCAGACCCCGCCCCCCCCACCCCCCCCCCCCCCCCCCCGTACCTGCCGCTCCCACACCTTGTCTGTCTGCAGAGGCCTGCAGGGCCTCCAGCGAGTTGTCTGTGGCCCTTGGCTGCGATGCTGGGCAGCCCTGCCTGCCTGGGCGACACCGGCTGCGGGCGGGACGCGGCTCCTCACAGGCAGGGCCTGTGTTTACGTATTTATTATTATTTAAAAATATACCTTTTTACCAACTTCAGAGAGGAAGGGAGAGAGAGAGAAACATCAGTGATGAGAGAATCGCGCCCCCCGCTGGGGATCGAGCCTGCACCCGGGCATGTGCCCTGACCGGGAATCGAACGGTGACCTCCCGGGTCGTAGGTCGATGCTCAACCACTGAGCCACGCCGGCCGGGCACAGGCAGGGCCTTGAAATCCGGGCTCCTGACAGGTGGCCCACAGCCTGGGCGGGCGTGCGGGATGGGGTGACCGTCCCCACAGGCCTGGTGAGCAAGGCCTGGCATCCCCTGCCCACGGGCTTGGCGACCTTCCTGCGTGTCCCAGCCTCCGTTCTGCAGCGAGCCTTCCCCACCCTCACGGGCAGGTGGGGACCCGGGCTGAGCCCTGTGTGCCCCTCCCCCACCTCTACTTACAGACTCCCAGCGGTGGAGGTGGCGGGAGTGGGCCGCCTCTCTCCTGAGGCCCTGCGTGGGGTGTTTGCTCAGACGGGTGGGCTGGTACGCACACTGAGGATGGCACGGGCCAGCGGGGGGCAGACACAGACCCCGGACTCAGCCCAGCCGGCCTGTTGTGGCCGTCTCCGCCGGGGCCCGGGGCCAGGTGCTGTGAGCTGGGTGGCAGCCTCCATGCCGGGCAGCTGGGACGTCACGTGGGCTGTGCCCACCTGGCGGCCTGCCTTCCTGGCTGCCCCGTTGAGTGGACGGAACGGCCAGCAGCTTCTGGGGTGCCGCGCCCACGGGCCTGGCCTCTGTGCTGTCCGCGGGCCGCGGGAAGCCCTGGGCCATGACCCTGGACGGGCTGCCTCCGGGGCCCTGTGTGACTTGCTAGGAATTCCCAGAAAATCCCGCTGTTGGCCTTGGCCGGCCAAGCTCAAGTTTGCATTCCAGCGGTCCCGTGGGACACGCCCGCGCCTGCCCCCTGCCGTGCCTGGGGTCTCCTGGGGTCCCTCCGGAGGAAGGACAGCCTATCCCGGCCACAGCGAAGCCCTCATGAGCCTGGGCGTGGGTCCGGGGCGCCAGCGCAGGACGCTGCTCCTGTGCAGCCGGGACAGTGACCTCCCGGGGCTGCGCCCGTGGGCTGTGCAGACTCAGAAACCTGACGTGGGTGGGGGCCCTGGGGCTGTGCAGGGTGGGAGGCTGCTGTGCCTGGGGAGGTGCCAGTGGAGAGATGGGGGCGGCAGCTGGCAGAGCACAGGCAGCTGTGTGCTGGGAGTATGTGGGTCTAGGCGAGGTGTAGGCACCTGTGGGCACCGTGCCCTGCCAGGGGCCTGGAAGTGTTCACCAGCTCCGGGCTCACTTCGTACCCAGCTCCGTACCCAGCCCCGTACCCAGTCCTGTACCCAGCTCCATACCCAGCTCCATACCCAGCCCCGTACCCAGTCCTGTTCCCTGCTCCATACCCAGCCCCGTACCCAGTCCTGTACCCAGCTCCATACCCAGCCCCGTACCCAGTCCTGTACCCAGCTCCATACCCAGCCCCGTACCCAGTCCTGTACTCAGCTCCATACCCAGCCCCGTACCCAGCCCTGTTCCCCGCTCCATACCCAGCCCCGTACCCAGTCCTGTACCCAGCTCCATACCCAGCCCCGTACCCAGCCCTGTTCCCCACTCCATACCCAGCCCCGTACCCAGCCCTGTTCCCCACTCCATACCCAGCCCCGTACCCAGCCCTGTTCCCCGCTCCATACCCAGCCCTGTACCCAGTCCTGTACCCAGCTCCATACCCAGCCCTGTTCCCAGTCCCATATCCAGCCCCGTAACCAGCCCCGTACCCAGCTCTGTACCCAGCCCCGTACCCAGCCCCGTACCCAGCCCTGCCATGGCTGGTAGGCTGTCAGCACAACCAAGAACAGACAGGAAGTTCCTGAGGGGGGAGAGGGGAAGAGAGAAGGGGGGGAGAGAGAGAGAGGGAGGGCGAGGAGGGCTGAGGTGGGAAGAAGGCAGGTGGCACAGTGGGATGTCCCCTCACCCCTTCACCGGCTGCGGCCCTGCCTGGCCCTGGTTGACCGCGGCCTGGGGCGGCGGGCTCGGGCATCTGCTTCCCCTCAGGCGGTCAGACAGTTGCTGTTGAGCCCTCTCCCAGCGCTTCCTTCCCGACGAGAGCGCTGTCTCCAGCTGTGGACCAGCTGGGAGCCGTCTGTCCAGTCTGTCGGAGGTCGGGGCAGGGGACGGCCTGCTGGGCTGGTCTAGGCAGGGTGTGGGGGGTGCGCAGGGAGGCCTTCGTGACCCCTTGCTCACCCCAGGACCTGGGAGCCTGTGCCTCTGAGGGTGCAGGAGAGGGGGTGCAGGAGCCAGGGCTGGGTGAGGGGGGTGCAGGAGGTGGCTGGGTGAGGGGGTGCAGGAGCCAGGGCTGGGTGAGGGGGGTACAGGAGGGAGCTGGGTGAGGGGGGTGCAGGAGCCAGGGCTGGGTGAGGGGGGTGCAGGAGGGAGCTGGGTGAGCATCACCCGCCGAGCTGTGGCTTCATTGTGACTCCCTTCTGTGAGCAGCGCCCCATTGGTGTGGCAGAGCCCACCCAGGCCTGTACCCTGACTGCAGGACATGCTGAGGGCAGGGGAGTTGGGCGGGGGGGAGGAGCACCCCTCCCTAGACCCTGGTAAGGAGGGGCCCCAGCTGCTAACCCCCTGTCTTCCAGCAGTGCCCTCTAAAACCGGCTGGCGCACTGGTGTGGGGAATGAACCGAGGGTCCTAGGACATGCCAGGCCCGGCGCAGGCTCCCTGGGAGTGTCAGACGCCCCTCACCCTGGCCCAGGGCTCCCACGGCTCCCACGGTGCCCACAGAGCCCGGTGCCCACAGAGCCCGGTGCCCAGGGCAGCCCATGACACAGCCTCCTCCTCCTCCGAGGCTCTGTACTCTGACACCTCAGGTGCCCTGGGGGATCCGGCTCCCCATCCCGTCTGCCGTGGGCACACTGCCTGGCCTCGTGGGCCAGTCTCACTGGGCCTTTTCTTCTGCAACCCGGTTCCTGCTGAGGGCTCCCCAGCCCAGGGGCCTCCCCAGCCCAGGGGCCTCCCCAGCCCAGGGGTCTGCAGATTGGGCCTGGGCCTCAGCCTTCCCATCCCCTGGTCCTTTCGTTCCTCAGCCCTCAGAGCCTGCTCAGAGCCTGCGGGGCACCCCCCACCCCTTGGCGTCTGGGGCCCCTGGTTCCCTGAGGAGGGCTTGTGCCGGGCCAGCCCACAGGGGTCTCCGGAAGCGTGCGCCGGGCTCCCAGGGCTGACTGGCTCAGCGCCAGGCCTGGCCCGGGGTCTGTAGGTCTTGGAACGGAAGTCCACCCCTTGGCCCCAGGCACAGGTGGGCAAACCCACCTGGAGAGTGTTCCCTGGGAACCCCTCCATCCAGGAGGTCCCGGAGGACAGGCGCTGTCACCCCAGCAGAGCCTGCCCAGGAGGTTGGGGATGAGGTGACCAGCAGGGGAGCCAGACGGGAGGGAGTGGCTCAGACCTGCACCCGTGCTGCGGCCCGGCCCTCCCCGCCTCGCCTGGCTGGCTGAGCGCCCGGCTGGCTGAGCGGCTCGGCGTGTTTGGGATGGCTGGGGCTCCGAGGCACCCTGTGGCCGAGGCTCTGCCGAGAGGCAGGCGCCTGATGTGGTTGCTCTGTCCCCCTGCAGGCCGGGCCTCCCCTGAAATGGAGGGGGCTCAGGGGTGGCCACTGGCCACGTGCGAGCAGAGCCAACAGGAAATCAGGATGTGATGCGGGGAAGCCGAGCTGATGGCGGGGTGAGCGCAGAGCCGCTGGGCTGGTGCAGGGGCCTGTGAAACCTGACCACGTGGGACCTGGCCAGAGGGCGCCTGGCCCTCGCTCCGGAGTGTGTGTGTGTGTGTGTGCGTGTGCGTGTGAGTGTGTGAGAGTATGTGTGTGAGCGTGTGTGTGAGCATGTGTGAGTGTGTGAGCGTATGTGTGAGTGTGTGTATGTGAGCATATGTGTGAGTGTGAGCGTGTTTGTGTGTGAGCGTGCACGTGTGTGTATGTGAGCATATGTGTGAGTGAGTGTGTGTGTATGTGAGCATATGTGTGAGTGTGAGCGTGCACATGTGTGAGCGTATGTGTGTGTGTGTGTGTGAGAGCATATGTGTGAGTGAGTGTGTGTGTGTGTGTGTGAGATGTTCTGGGAGACCCTCCTGGAGCAGGAGCCGTGCGCTTGCTCACCGGAGCGGCCAGTGCCGGCCGGGAGTGGCCTGTCCTCGGCAAGCCTGCTGCTTCCCCATGGGGCGTGGCTCTGTGGGGGCCAATCCTCCAGGCCCCGGGCAGGTTCCGACCTGAGGCTCAGAGGCGGTGGGTCCCGGGGGGGAAAGGGGTCCAGGGCAGAGCCCATCCTGGCCGCCCAGCTCTCTGTGTGGCCCCTCGGGAAGCTGCTCCAGGCCAGACGTTGGAGTCCGGGAGGCCCTGCAGGGGTAACTCTGAACCTCGGTCTCTTCTTCATCTGGACCAGGCCCGAAGAGCACTCCGCCTCAGGGCCCTCGGGGGGGGGGGGGGCTCCAGGGAAAGCCTGCAGCAGGCTCCCAGCCGCCCCCCGCCGGCTTCAGGGGGTGCAGGGGATGGAGGGAAGGGCTGCCCCAGCCTGAGGGATCCCGTTCCCACTACCCTCTCCTTCAACCTCACTGTCTTCTCTTGACCAGGCCCAGGGGTTGGGGCTACATCAGGTCTGGGGGTGACCGGGGGACCAGGACCCTAACCAGGCCTAGGAATGGAGACCTACATCCAGTCCCCATCAGGCTGGGCTCCAGTTCCCACCCTGTCCCTTCCCTCCCCTCCCTTCCCTTCCTCTCCCCTTCCCTCCTCTCTCCTCTCCCCTCCCCTCCGCGCTCAACCCCGTCTGTAGGCTGTCACACTGGCTGGTGTGTGGCCTGGGGACCCTGGGCCATTGGAGGGGGGACTTTCGGCCCCTTCCCAGGGGCAATGAATGCTACCGGGGAAAATGGGGTGTCTCTCTCCGTGAAGGGGGGGAGTGCCAGGCTTGGGGAGAGGCGTTGGGGGTCCAGGCCTGCCTTCCCCCCACACTAGGGGCAGGATGCTGCTGAGACCCTGCTGCCCTCTCCTTCCAGGAGATAAGGAGGCAGGACTGGTGGGGGGGTGGTGAGCAGGCAGCAGCTTTCTCCTTGTGAGGCCACTGCTGCCCAACATGGAAACAGCGCTCATTCCTGGGGGCTCGGAATTCCCCCCACATTTTCCCCATCCCCTGCTGCTCCTCAGCTCTGGGGGCGTCCAGGGCAGGGCTGGGGTCCTGGTCAGGGTGTCCGTGAAGCCTGCGGGGTCTGAGGCCTGGTCCCCAGTCCTGCCCGGCTGTGACACCTGCTCCACACGGGCAGGTCTGCTGCCCTGTCCAGCGCCTCCCCTCCCGGGTCCGAGGTGCATGTGCTCAGGGCGCCCAGGCTGCCCTGCCTGCCCGGGGGGGACGTGGATCCAGTCGAGTCTCCGTCTGGGAAAGGGGCCTGGAGGTTGACAGGCGCTCCTCACACCCGGCAGCCTGGCTGGGACGGGAGCTGCCTGGGCTGGGTCCCCTGGGGAAGCAGGAATGTGGGGAGCGATAAGCCCTGAGGAGGGCGCCACGGCTCGGCTGGGTCAGGAGGCCGTGGCTGACCGGGGCCAGCTGTGCTGTCCTGGGGGCTGGCCGGGGCTGCGAGGGGGGCGGGGGGCGGCTGGGGGCCCTCGGCTGGCACCTCCTCCTCTGGCTGAGGCTCGCCCTGCCCCGTGGAGCCAGCGTTCCCAGGAAGGTCGGCATCGGCCCCCAGGCCGGGCCCTCTGGCTGGCTGTCCCCCCGCCCCCCAGTCCTCAGGCAGGATAGGGACGTACCCAACGAGGCGTCTGCGGCAGGGCGCCCCCCCATTCCCCCCGCCCCCCCCCCCCCCACCGTTGGAGGCGCTGAGAGGGGAGCCTTCCTTCCCTGGCTCGGCTGAGTCCGGCCCCTGGTGACCGGATGCTGGCAGGTGCCTTCTTGGTCGAGGCCAAGGCGGGAACAATAACAGCGCAGCGAGCCAGCTTTCCGTGGGACAGAGAGACCAGGGGCCGCCCCGCCCCCAGCCCAGGCAATGGCCGGCCCCCAGGAGGGGACCCCAAGACGGGCAGCCTGCAGGCAGGCGCCTAAACCAGAGCTTCAGGCGAAGGTGTGGACGGCGCAGAGGACGGGGGAGGCGCAGAGCCCCCTGCATCCCGGAGCCCCGGCCTCGAGCCTCCAGCCGGCGCCTGGCCCCTGACAGGACTCCCTGCTGTCTGTGTCTCCTGGCTGTCTTCTCTCTGTCCCTCCCCCTTCCCTGCCACACCCCCGTCGCCCTGACTCTTCTCCAGGCACCCTGAGAAGTGGATCTGGGCTGGACCCGCATCCCACCCTCTTCCCCTTCCCTGCTCCGGCCACACTGGGTGGTGGGCTCCTGACCCCACCCAGCTCGGCCAACCCCCACCTCTCTCCCCGAGGTCTCAGAACAGCGGTGGGGTGGGGACAGGTGGGGTGGGGTGGGGTGCAGGCAGAACGCTGAGGGAGAGCCTGCCTTGCTGCCTGTCGTAAAACAACCCACGGGGCTAGTAGGTCCTGGGTTCGAGGGGGAGCGCTGGGTGCCCAGCAGGGACCGCGCTGTCACATTGGAGCTGGGGAGCCGGGTCTTAGTCGGTGACTGTTTTACGGGGAGGGCAGCTGTCCCCGAGCTCAGGTGGTGCAGCAGGTGGCCCTGGGGACCTGCAGGTGGCATGGATGGCCTCCCTGCCAGCCAGCTCCAGGCTTGGGCACCGTGGAAGGTGGCATCAGTGCTGGCTGGCCCTGGACCCGGCTGAAGCTGGCTGCCGCCCCTGTGACCCCGTGTCCTTCGATCAGGTTCGGCCCCCGGGTAGGAAGAGGGCAGCAGGCGGGTGACTGGGGGTCCAGCAGGCCGTGGGGTGGCTGGGAGCAGGTCCGGCTGTGTGCCTGGGGGCTCCATGGCTCGTTCCTTCTGCCCGTTGGGTGCCTGCCGTGGGGCAGGAGTCCCCGTGGCATTCAGCCCTCCGTGGCCTGTCCTGCCCTCATGTCCTCTGACGAGCAGGTCTTTGCTCCCTTCCCTTCCTCGACTGTCCAGAGGCCAACTCGGCCACTCCCCGGGGAAGCCTTCACCGTCTCCTCTCCTGAGTGCATGTGAGCCCGGGCCGTGGTGCCCCCGTGGTCCCTGCTGCCTGGCCTTCAGGTGCCCCAGGGAGAGCCAGGTCTTCGCAGGCGGGTCCGTGGTGGGGGCCGTGCCCATGAGGTCCATGTTGTGGTGGGTGGCGTGCCCGCGGTGGGGACTGTGTCCATGGCGGGGGCTGCATCAGCGTTCTGGGCCCAGGCGCTCCCAGCTGGACCGGCCTCGCCGTCTTTGAGTGGCTACGAGAGTCTGGGCAGCAGAAAGCCCGGGCGGGGGCTCGTCACGCGCTCACACACGTGCACACGTGTTCGGAGGCCTCCCAGGCTCTGGGTCTGGCTCTCGACAGCGCCCCCCCCCCCCCCCCCGGGCAGAGACCAGGCCTTGGGTGTTCGCATGGGGCGGGGTCCCGATGCCCAGGGGAAGAGCGCCGGTGATGCAGGCTGCCCCCCTGGGCCCTCCGCGGGGCCATGTGCGTCAGAGGGGGCTCCCCATTTCCGCCTGGCCCAGCCAAGGGCAGCGGCAGCCGAGCTGCCGGAAACGACCTGGTTTTGATTTCTCTTCCTCTGCCTCTGTGAGGGCTGAGGCGGTGATGGCTTTACCATGCGGCTGACGGAGGGACGGGAGGTCCGGCCGGCTGGTGCTCGTTCCGGAACCGAGTCCGAGGCGGCGGCCCTGGGAGAGGGGCTGGGGGCCTCTGGAGCCGCCTGCTTGGTCTCCGTGGAGGCAGGGTGGACCGTGTGGGACCCCTGCTCCGGGCTGGACTTGGGACGTCCAGGGGAAAGGGCCAGGCGGGTATGTGGCACCTGGACCCAGTGGTGAGGAGGCTCTGGGCTGGGAGGCCGACTCAAGCTAAGCCTCCTGGACACGCCTCCTTCCGGCCCCTTCACGGCCCCTCCACACTGATGGGTGGTCTGTCCTGCATGTAGCCCTGCCCCTGAGTGAGGCTCCCCGAAGGCACTCACACTGCTTTCTCAGCCTTCAAAGCCCACCAGCCTGCCCCAAACCGGTCACGTGACCTGCCCGACTTCAGGGGGAGCGAGAGAGGGTCCTGTCACTGCACTGTCACGGAGGATGGGTCGGTGAGCACCCAGGGATGGCAGCCACAGGGGGTGGCCCTGCGGAGTGCCGCTTCCTGGCCCCCGTGGCCCGGGACATGGCATTCTGTCCCTGAGCTCCCTGCCAGTGGCCTGCCGTGCATGGGCCAGCGCTAAGTGAGGCGTGGCATCTGGGGGCGGCATGGGCCTCGCCCAGCCTGGGCCCTGGCGGACGAGGCGTGGTCCCGGCTGGAGGAGGCAGGCTGGGCCGGCGCGGTGGGGACAGCCCTGCTGCTGACACAGACATTCCGTGTTTCCCCGTCGGGCAGGCATTTCCCAAACTGCGTCCAGACCCACAGCTCCGGGCAGGACGCGCTCGGCCGCAGCGAGGGAGGCCGTGGGGGCTGTGGGCACCGGCTGAGCTGCCAGTGGCGTTCTGTACTTGGCAGCTGCTGCCCCTCGCGGCCATGCCTGAGTCCAAACACCCGGCCTCCTGGGCACGGAGGCCCAGAGCCTCCTCCCGAATGTAACCCTCCATTGGGTGGGGAGACCACTGCACCCCAGAACCGTGTCCAGCACAGAGCGGGCACACAGGTCGTTGAGTGAAAGGCACGAATGCGTGAGTGAGCGCGTGAATGGGGAAGTGTAGAAAGAGGGGCCGGGTGTGGGGGTGCACAGAGGCGGCGGCAGCTGGTCTGGGGGTTTGTGGCCGGGGTGCTTTGTGGAGAAGGTGGCTTCTGAGTTGGCACTGGGGGACTGTGGAAGTGGGGGCTCCCCGGAGCCAGGCCGCCCAGGGCCGGAGGAGCCAAGATCTGACCAGACTTCCTAGAAACCCTCAGCCCAGGGTCCAGCTCAGACTCTGAGCGAGGGCCCTTCAGCAGTTTCTGGGGGACAATCCAGGGATGTGGCCGGGACACCAGGGACAGCGGGTGAGCCACAGAGACCCTTTCTTCACAGCCCACCCCCTCCTGCAGGTTCTCTGCCCCTCCACTCAGCCCCTGGGGACCCCCCGGGTGCCACAGGGAGGCCCCGGGTGCCAGAGGGAGACCCCGGGTGCCACAGGGAGGCCCCGGGTGCCAGAGGGAGACCCCAGGTGCCAGAGGGAGACCCCGGGTGCCACAGGGAGACCCCGGGTGCCACAGGGAGGCCCTGGGTGCCACAGGGAGGCCCCGGGTGCCACAGGGAGACCCCGGGTGCCACAGGAAGGCCCCAGGTGGGCAGCCCTGGGCGAAGGAGTGCTGCGTGCTGCGGGTGGCACGGGGTGGGACCCACGAGGGCTCTCAGGCTCTCGAGGACTTCCTTCCAGGACAGGAAGGATGGCGCTTCCTGTGCCCAGACTTGTCGGGGCATTTGGCAAGCCTGGCTGCGCTGCAGGAGCCGCCCGTGAACATGAATTGCTTTTCTCTTGGCCGAGTCCCTCCCCCCTGGGCCCCGTGGGCAGGGTGGCAGGGGGCACACCTGGCCCCGTTCTCTTTTCCAAGTCACCTGTATTCCATGGCGTCAGGCCCTGGTGCCCCCGCTGGCCTAATCTGGCCCCTGCCCGCTGTACAGATGAGGACGCTGAGGCTCCGCGGGGTCCTGGGGCATGGTTTTGCCCCCAGGCTGTGCCTGCTTGTCCTCTGCTGGGCGCTGAGGACATGGCCCCGAGCCGCCCTCCTGTGCCTGGGAAGGCCCTGCTGCTCAGGCCGGGCTGTGAGTTGGAGTCCAGGTGGATACAAAAGGGTGATGGCAGAGTGACGGCCAGCGGGCCTGTGTCCCAGCAGCTTCCGAGGTGGTGGCAGGCCTGGGGGGTGGTCAGGGTTTGGAGCTGAGGCCGGGGCCTTCCAGGGATGCCCAGCGGCTGTGGCTTGATGACCCAGGGGAGGGCTGTTTTGGACAGAGCTGGGGCCGAGGCCTGTGCCCTGGGGTAACAAGGGGACCAGGGGTCTGGGGTTAGAGGCATGTCCAGGGCTTTCCCAGCCGGGCACGGGGGGTGGGGGGTGGGGAGAGGGCTGGTCCCTGCCAGCCAGGCTTCCCTTGGTTCTGGGAGGGCGTGGCCAGACTCTGCTAGGCTCCCTGCGGGCACAGCCCTGGGCCCTGTGGGTGAGGCCCTGGTCTAGGGGAGAGCGAGGCAGTGCCAGGTGGGGGGCATCTGGTTTGGGGGCTACAGGCATCTTCACCCCCCGGAATTCCACTTGGGTGGGTGGCCCCAAAGGGCCTGCTGCTCCCAGCCCCACCCCCAACCTGTCAGAACAGAACCCCTGAGCCCCTCTGGGAAGCCCGGCTTTGCAAGGGCGGCCTCCTCTGCTTCTGCTTCTTCCCTTGTTGGCACTGGGAACACGCGTCTGCGTCTGTATGTGCCCGTCTGCAGGGTTCTGTGTCTCGCGTGCGTGTTTGCACGCGTGGGCCTGTGTGTACACATGTATCTGAGTGTTTGCTGGGCCCTGGGTGCCTGCGTTTGTGCGCGGGGCTGTCCGGGTGCGGGAACTCGGGGAGCCTGGGGGACGCGCGCGGCTGTGGGGGCGGCGGGGCGGGGCGGGGCGGCCCCTCCAGCGCCTAGGATTTGGCCTTTACCTGTGGGGGGTGGGGGGTGGAGTGGAGGGAAAGCTGAGAACTTAAAAGGCGAGGGGCGGGGAGGCTGGGCGGAGCGGCTCCTGGTGGCGCCCAGCGGAGCCGGAGGCACGGCTGCTGGGAGCGGGGAGCGGGGAGCGGAGCCCAGCCTTCCCACCCAGCGCCGCGCATCCGCCATGGGGGTGTCCCAGCGCCGCAGCGGTCTGGCCGCACTCTGGTGCCTCGGGTTTCTGGGGGCCCTGGCACGCGTGGCGGGCACGCACTACCGCTACTTTTGGAGGAGCTGTTACCCGTGCCACCTGGGCCAGGTCGGCTACCCCCTGGGCGCCGGGGACCGGAGACCAGGTGGGTGCCCGGCGGGCGCTGCGCGGGGCGGCGGGACGGGGCGGGGCGTGCCTTTGTTGCCTGTTTTTAAAGTTTGCGCGGGTGCTGACAGCCCCAGGGCAGGAGGGCGGGGCGGGGCAGCGCCAGTGCCCGGTCTTCGGACATTCCTGCCCCCCTGGGCAGGCTGCTGACCGCGGGGTGGCCGCCCGGCCAGAGGGGAAGGACATCCCCCAGCCTTTGCGAGGGGCCCCACCGGCAGCTTTGGGGTTCATCCAGACGCAGGCTCAGGAGAGAGGCCCCGGGTGGGGAGCATTCTCGCGTCCAGGGTCCTCAGAGCCGGGCCCTGGGGTCCCTGTGGAGGTGGCAGGTGCTGTCCCCTTCTTTCCCCCTCCCCCCAAGCCCAGTGAGCTGCAGGGTCAGCTGAGAGGACAGCAGCCCAGGGCAAGTGGGGGCACCCTCCCCTCTCCCGAAGCTCAGATCTGGTCTCCATCAGGCCAGCCTCCCTGCAGGGAGCTCCTGGGAGCTCGGCGCCAGGGATTGGGGTGGGGGTGGGGGTGGGGGTGGGCTTCTAGTGAGTCCTCACCTGCTCCCCGGGGCAGCGGGCCCTCCAGGTCCCCAGTGCCGCGCTGTGCAGTGCACGTGGCCACCTCGGAGACATTGGCCCTGCTCCACTGTCCCCAGGGTCAGTCCCTGCCCTCCATGCCAGAGGGCACACAGAGCCCCGGGCTGCAAGCTGGTCCGCCTCTCCTGCCGGCGGGGGGTAGGGGTGGGGGGCACGGCTCCGTCCCCACAAGGTCCCCGGGCCAGGCCCGCGCTGCCACTCCACCACGGGTGGCACTGGATGCCATGAGACTGTGTAGCATCCATGTGGGGTTGGGCGGGCTGGGCTTAGGGGAGCTGGGAGGCCCTGCCCTGGGGCCTGCTTGGGCTTGTGAGGGGAGAGGGGCCGGCCTTTGGACAGTGGGTGCACTCTCCGGGGTGAGGCCCTGTGCGTGTTGGGGGGAGCAAGGCTTGCTAACGGCTGACGGGGCTCAGTCCCTGAAGTCCAGCGGCTTCGGCACGGGCTGCTCTGGGGTGGTTTCTGTGGGGGCAGCTGGTTCGACCTTGGCTGTGGGCTCCTGGGCGGGAGCTGGTGTGATGGGTGACGGTGGGTGGAGACCCTACAGGCCCCCCACAGCCTCACGATGGGCTCCCCGAGGCACCGCCATTTCTTCCCCAGCTCTGCAGGCACCGCAGGGCCAGAGGGCTCCCAGGGGACCCAGCCCGTGCCGGCAGTGATGTCACCGCTCCAGTGTGTGTGGCGTGTCTGGGGCTGCCAGAGTCCTCCGTCACAACTGTCAGCCAAGGGCAGTCGGAGGACCACGGACATTTCCACAGAGCCGGGCCCAGCTGGTCCTTACAACTGCCCTCGGACTGGCCCGCTGCTGCGGCCAGTGCACTGCGAGGCTTCTGCGCCAGGGCACGGCGGCGGGGTGGGGGCTGGAGGGCGAGGCAGGTGCCCGGTGCCGGCAGGGCCGTTTGGGGGTGGGAAGGGCCGGAGTGGGGTTTCCGAGAGGCTGGGCTGGAGGTGCACTTGTTCCCTCCACGCAGCAGGCGCAGGAGAGCTGGCCCTGCAGGCGGCGGGTGTGACCAGGAGGGAGGCTGGCTCTCAGGGACATGGGCCTGAGCCTGCCCCCGACCCACCTCTTCTGCCCAGACTGCCCGTCACTTGGGTGTCCTCGCGGCCGTGGGGCTGCTGGGTCTCTGGCCGGGCGGTGCAGCTGCCCGCGGACGTGGCCTCAGGGCAGGCTCGGCCCTGGCCAGGTGTCGGCGGGCCTCAGGGGTGTCTCTGCTCTGGGACAGGTGCCCTGCCACCTGGGCCAGTCTCTCCTTGGCTGAGCGGCTGGAGGGAGCCCGGGGGGAGGGGGGGGAACATGATGCTGCCAGCATCCCTGCCGCCTACTTGCCCAGCGCCGCCTCCCGGGTCACATCTGGGGCACATCGGTGTCCTATCCCGGCTCCACCTGCCTGCCACCCCCCAGACAGCACACGAGGCACCCCTTCCCCCAACTCACTCCGGCACCCGGTGCTCCCCGCCGCCCTGCCCCGCAGCAGCGTGGGTGAGCCCCTCTGCTCACTGCCCCAGGTGACTTTCCCACGGAGCCCTAGGCCTGAGACCTCCCACCACACCCGGTTCCCTCTGCACCCCGAGCCTCTTTGGGGCTCTTTTGGGGGCCGTTAACGTCTTGCTTCTAAGCTCCTTCCTGCGCGTCCTCCTGGCTTTGTCCGAGGACAGCCCGGAGGTGCAGGCGGAGAGGCTGTGCCGCACCTGCCCTCCTCTCTGAGGGGCCTGGGAGGGACCTGGGGTCTTCCCAGCGTGGACGTGGCTGTGCGCGGAGCAGAGGGTCCTGAGCCCCCGGCAGAGACCCTGGGTTCTGCTGTCGATTCTGGAGCTCCAGGCACGTTCTTAGCGCGTGGACTGGTGGCAGGTCCATGCGTGGGAAGCATAGCCTGGGGGGCTCGGGGAGGGCAGGGGGACCCTTTCCCAGTGTCACCTCCGCATCCGTCCCAGGTCTGCTCAGGTGGCTGCAGCTCGGGGATGGGAGCTGGAGGGGGGGAGGGGGGTGCGTGGGGGGGTGAGGGACAGCGTTCCCTGGGTGGCGCTGGAGGGTGACTCTGTGGATCATCGGGCAGAATTAGGGGGAACCTCGCGCTGCAGCCACTGGGAGCATGTTGTCTGCCCCGGAGGTTTCCCCGCAGCTGAGGACTCGCCCTCAAATCCCTTTTCCTCTGATGGAGCCACACAGACACTGGGCCTTCCCCCGGCCAGGCCGGCCAGTGGTCAGGGCCTCTTGTCCTGGGCGGGGTGCCGGGCTGGTAGGTGCTCGGCTGGTAGATCCTCAGGAGCGAGGAGCATCTACGGGTGTTCCCTGGACGGCGCCTCCAGGCAGCCCTCCCAGGCTGCTCCGGCCTGAGGGGCAGCTGCCCACTGTTTCCCTGTCCTCTGAGCAGAGGCCTGTTCCTCCCTCTCGCTGTGTCTCTGGGGCAGGCGGTCCCTCCTGGCTCAGCCCCACACCCCGGTGCTGTGCCGCCCGTGCCACCTCCCGTCCTTCTGTCTGGCTGCCCTGAGGCCCAGCGGGGCAGGAGTGGGCTTGGAGGCAGGGCGGGAGGCGACGGACTCCGAGCCCCGACACCTCTGCATTCCTGCAGAAAGAGGGGGCCCTCACGAGGTGGAACCCGGGGCGCCCAGTCCTGGGGAGGGTCTCTCCACCCTGCTGCTCCCTCTTCAGCCTCTGCCTTGGCCCAACCTCTGCGCCCCGTGTTCCGGCTGACCCTGCAGGTCGGGGTCCTGCGCCTCCAGCCAGGCATGGGGGACAGGCCCCCCTTCTCTCTGCCTGGCCAGAGCCAGTGAGGGGCTCGGGGCGGGCTACAGGCGTGACGAGACCGAGGGTCTGGGGCCTGGGCTGTGCCCTCAGTGAGGGGTGAGCAGACCCGGGGCCAGCGCAGAGGGGGCCAGCCGAGTGGGTACTGGCTGTTAACCCTCGACTCTTGTGCCCCAGATGTGGATGAGTGCCAGGTACACAACGGCGGCTGCCACCACAGGTGTGTGAACACGCCCGGCTCCTACCTGTGCGAGTGCAAACCCGGCTTCCGGCTCCACGTGGACGGCAGGACTTGCCTGGGTAAGCTCCCCGGGCCCCGCGCCCCTCCTGCCCAGCCTGGCCTCACTGGTCCCACCCTGCTGGGTACGCCCAGGTCTGGGCCAGGGCCCGGTCCCCGCTCCTGGGCTGAGAGGCGGCCGGGTCCCCGCTCCTGGGCTGAGAGGCGGCCGGGGCCCCGCTCGGGTTCAGCGCTGTCATAGGCCCCGTCCAGCAGCGGGTGGGAGGCCGAGGGGCCCGGCGCCCCCATGGGCTGGGCCCTGTGCCCCGGGGCCTCGGACCGTCGGCAGCCACGCCTGAGCGGGAGGGATGCCCAGGTGGCTCCGCTGGAGGGGCGTGTGCTCTCGTGACTTGGGAAGGGGCCCTGGGCTGCAGCCAAAGCCGCCGTGGCCCGTCAGCGGGGACCCAGGCTGGCCGGGCTGCCCCGAACTCCAGGAGGCTTATGCTGGGCCGTGGCTGG
Source organism: Corynorhinus townsendii (assembly GCA_026230045.1). Taxonomy (NCBI): domain Eukaryota; kingdom Metazoa; phylum Chordata; class Mammalia; order Chiroptera; family Vespertilionidae; genus Corynorhinus; species Corynorhinus townsendii. Next base: position 220,251,935 of record JAPDVU010000002.1, read on the forward strand.
CTGGTCGGGAAGCCGGGCCTGGAGCGGGGGCAGGGAGGACACTCATGCTCTGCAGGCTGGGCTTCCGGGGCCCCAGGAGCCTGGGGTGCGCCGTCTCGGGCGGAGATACTGAGCAGTGGGACCCTGACCCCTGTTCCTCTGCGGCTCTCTTGCCGTGGGGAACAGCCCCATGGGGAATGGGCCCGGTGGAGGTCCTGGCCCCAGGCCGTGGCCCCTGCCAGTTCAGGGAGAAGGGGTGAAGGGGCGAGAGCACTAGGCACCCACTGAGGTGGAGAGTGAGGGGCTGGAGGCCAGGAGTCTGGTGAGCAGTCAGGGCCCTCCCCTACTCTCCCCCTCCTTCTCCCCTACCCCTCCCCCTCCCGCTGGCTCTGGACACAGGTGCTGGGGGCACAGGGCTGACCCCTCCCTGCTGGCTACTGTCTGTGAGGCCCCAAGGGGTCATTCTCTGGAGCAGGGAGCGCGATGCCCCTTCTTTCCACCCTGGAGACCGCGAGGGCTGGGGTGGGCTCCGCGGGCCCCTTCCCGCATGCCTGGCTGCTGTGTGGCAGGCGGCCTGCCAGCCGCGGGGGGCCCCCCAGCGCACTCACATGTCCAGGCTGCTGCTGGGAGCGAGGCAGCTGCCCCAGGGAGTCTCCTGGTCGGAAAGTGGAAACAGATGCAGGAATGCTGTGGTGCTCGGCGCGCTTCAGACACAGCCTCCGGGCGCCCCCAGCTGCTGCCTGCGGCGGGGCGTGGGGGGGCAGAGCTTCGGGGAGCCATGGCCACGCGCTCTTTGTCCTCGGGGCCCCAGGTCTCCCCGGATGTCCTTCCCACGCCCCTCGGGTAGGTTCTCCTTGGAGGAGGGCGCCTGTGGGGGCTGGGCCTGGTGGACACCCACTGGCCCCCCCCCTGTCGTGGCCCACCCGTGAGGGGCCTGGGTCTGGGACACACCCTCCCATCCCCTCGTCTCCCCACCTGCGCCGACGGGGGCCTCTAGGAGACACTGGCGGGGGTGACAGGCCAGCAGCCTGCAGAGGGGAGGTGCCCTTCGGGACTTCGGGGGGACCCATCGTGGCCTCTAAGCGTGGCCTTGGGCTGCTGCTTCGGACGGGGTGGGCCCTGGTGCTTTCTCCGGGGACTGAGCAGCAGGGACCCGCTGGCAGGCGAGCAGTGTGACGTGGGGCTGGTGCCACCCTGCGCGTGGCCCTGGAACATGGCTCCGGTGTCCGTGCACACGTCTGTGACGGAATTATGTCCTGTGTAGTGCCGAGGCCCCGTCCGCAGGGGCGACGGGCAGGACGCACAGGGCTGAACAGTGAGCGACCCCGAGCTGTCTGGGGCGGGCGAGGGGGCGGGCCGAGCCCAGGTGAGTCTCTCCTCCTGGCCCAGCTGGCAGCCACCCTCCTGGTCCTGCTGTCCTGGCCCTGGCCCCAGCAGGGCTTCCTGGGAGGAAGGGCTGTGGATGGCCGCTGACCACACATGTGACCACACGTGGGATGAGGCGCTGGGGTCTAGAAGCCCAGCCAGTCTGAGGGCAGTAATTACGGAACCCCAGGAAGCCAGTCCCGAGACAGCCAGCTGGTGGAGGCTGCCTCAGGGGGAGCTGGGGCTCGGCCACCATTGGCAGGCTCAGCCCCACCCTAGCCAGCCTGCCTCACCCAGCTCCCGGCTGGCCCGCTCAGACTGGCCTTGTGCCAGGCCTGGGGGCCAGGGCCTTGCCAGCGGAGCCGCAGTGGCCACTCACAGCACCCACCTGCCCCTGCCTCCATGGCACTCTGGTGCGCTGCCCCTGGGCTCCAGCCTGAGTTCGTGCCCAGGTCTCGGGTGCTGCCACCTGCACCCCAAGCTGGGAGATCTGCCGGCAGAGGCAGAGCGGGCCCCACCTTGTAGGACACGTGTTTTCTAGACGTCCGGTTTCCTGCTCGGGTGAGGTTCTGTTCCCTTGCCGATCGCCAGGCCTCGCACCCGAGGCTCCCGAGTAGGGCGGCCCCTGCTGGCAGAAGGCGGAGTTGCAGCCCAGCTCTATTAGAACCTGCGATCCCCTGTCTGGAGCCCCGTGTCCTGGAATGTGCACGCTGGGGGGGAGTGAGGGTGTGTCCCTCAGCGCAGGCAGCTGCAACAAACACCACAGGCCGCGGGGTTTAACCAACAGACGTTAATTTTCTCATCGTTCTGGAGGCTGGGAGTTTCAGATCCAGGTCAGTCCTGGTGGAGAGCCCGCTGCCTGGCTGCCCCTCTCGCTGCGTCCTCAGACGGAGAGAAGGGGACACAGAGAGAGAGAGAGATCTCGTGTGTCTTCTTATAAGGACCCAAGTCCTGTTGGATCAGGGCCCTGCCCTATGACCTCATTTCATCTTAATTACCTCCATGAAAGGCCTGCCTCCCGAGACAGTCACACTGGGGGTTGACTTTTAGGGGGGCATGTGCATTCATCCTATTGGGGTGGTGGAGCCCTCCAGCCTTCCATGTTTTTTTCTTTTTCATTTTTTTATTGACTTTAGAGAGGAAGGGGGAGAGGGAGAGAGAGAAACATGGATTAGTTGCATCCTGTATGTACCCCGACCAGGACTGAACCCGCAGCCAGGGTATGTGCCCCGACCAGGAATCAAACCGGTGACCTTTCAGTGCACGGAACAGCATTCAGCTGGCCAGGGCACCTTCCGTCTTCGATGGGCTCTCCGCTTTGCTTCAGGCCTGAGCGTGTGTTTTTTTGTTTTTTTAAAAAATATATTTCTATTGATTTCAGAGAAAAAGGGAGGGGGAGAGAGAGACAGAAACATCACTGATGAGAGAGAATCATGTGACACGCCCCACCGCGGGCATCAAGCCTGCAACCCTGGCATGTGCCCTGGCCGGGAACCGAACCGTGACCTCCTGGTTATACGTTGGCGCTGAACTGCTGAGCAATGTCAGCACCAGCTCTGGACGCTGGTTGCACAGTGGCCGGCCCCTCCCTGAGCGCACAGCCCTGCGCCCGCGGAAATGTGTCTGCTCAGACCCCGGGCCTGGCTCAGGCTGTGCGAGCGGCCCTGGGTTTGGCTGCCTCCTGGCGCAGCCCCCGAGCCTCTGGAACGTTAGAGCGGGTGCAGCCGGGTGGGGAGAGGTGGGCTCCGGGGGGGGGGGTGAGGCAGCAAGGGACCTGGACCCCCTTCCCCTGCTCCCACCTGCCTGACCCCGTGGGCCCTGGTGGGCTCAGTGCCGACTGCCTCTGGGCCCGTCCGGGGCGCTCTGCCGTCTGGAGGGCCTCCCCCCAGCTCTGCGCCGGCCCCGCCTGGGCTCCCAGCCCCGTCTCTGTGAGCCTCTGCCTGCCAGCGACGCGCTATGGTTCCTATTAGACGTCTTGGCGTTGGGAAGGCAGAACCAGGCGCGGGCTGCTCAGGCCACACTTGGAAACCTCCGGGGAGCGGGGGTGCTTGTGTGGAGCTGTCTCAGGTGAGGCAGGCGGGTCCTGGGAGTCTGGGCAGAGTCGGGGTAGGCGGGTGGGGAGCGGGCTCAGGACAGCTATGATCAGGGTCCCGCCGTTTCTGCCCCCCGCGCCCTCCTCTGCACCCAGGGCTGGCTTGGCCCCGAGGGACCCTCAGCGCAGGCGCCCACCTCTCGCCCCGTGTGGGGAGCAGCAGGTCCTGAGTGCTGCGTTTGGCTTGTTTCAAACACACTTGCTTTGAAGGGAGCTTTGCTGTTGGCAGACGGCGTGGCCGGGGCCAAGGCCACTCACGTGCTCCGCGTGCAGCCGCACGGCACCAGCTCCCCTGCCTCGGAGCTCTGCCCCCGTGGTGCCAGGCGCGTGCTCCTGGCTCCCAGACTCACAGAGGCGTCTCCGGGTGAGGCCCTGGCCCCCGCAGGCCCAGGTTTTGCTCTGGAGTTCTGGGCCGACGCTTCCCTAACCACGAGGCCACTACCAGAGGCTCCATGGAGCTGCCAGAGGCCCCGTGCCACCCTGGGCACCCGGCCTCGCTCAGCACCTCCCCCAGGCCCGGCCCGGCCCAGCCACCTACTACCCAGCACCGCTCGGTCCTCCTGGCCCGGCCGAGCCTCTCCCTGTAGGCGCCTCATGGAGGCCTGGCCCAAGGTTGTCCTGGGACGGGGGTCCCGGGCTCTGTGGCCTTACACAGTGCTGTCCCCACAGCCGCTGGAGGGGTGGGGGCTGTGAGCTCAGGTTTCAAGTGGGGCCCTGGCTTGGGGTGGGCAGGAGATGCACTGGTCCGTCAGGAACCAGGGGCCAGGCCTGTGGGCCGTGGCGGCTGCCCATGGCCACCCCATACCTGCCCCTCTGTCCCGATGACCAAGATAGTGGAATGTCTGGGCCTCCACCACCCCTTGCTGGCCTGCCACTTCCTCCAGGGAGCCTCCTGGCCTGCTCTGCCTCTGAACCCTGGACACCCTGCTCCCAGTGGGTGCTGGGAGGCGCCTGGCTTCCCCTGAGCACCCAGAGACGCGCTATGGACTGTGCCCCCCAGCCCCTGAGTGTGGGCCGAGAAGCAGGGGTGCCCGGGAACCAGATAGGAGGCGTTGCCCCCTCGAAGCCCCGACCTCTGGGATGGAGGTGGGAAGGAGGGGGCTCAGAGTGGCCCTGAGGTCGCGCCACCGCCTGCTCCACGGGCCCCTGCGTCTCGCCATCGGGGCTGACCTGGCTCTCTGTCCCCAGCCATCAACTCCTGCGCCCTGGGCAACGGCGGCTGCCAGCACGACTGCGTGCAGCTCACGGCGACGCAGCACCGCTGCCAGTGCCGGCCCGAGTTCCAGCTCCAGGAGGACGGCAAGCGCTGCGTCCGTGAGTGTCGCCGCCCGGGAGGGAGCCTGCGGCCGGGGCCCAGGCAGGGGCAGGAAGCACTGCCGCCCTTCAGACCAGCAGGGAGGGCGAGGCCCTGGCAGGAGCCTGGAACCCTCGGGGTCCCCAGCTCCCACCCAAATCTCTCCCCTTTGCTCTGTTCCTCCGGCGGTGGCCGCAGGCAGGAACCCGTGTGCAGACCGGAACGGCGGCTGCATGCACACGTGCCAGGTGCTCCGGGGCCTCGCCCACTGCGAGTGCCATGCTGGCTACCGGCTGGCAGCCGACCGCAAGGCCTGCGAAGGTAAGGCTCCCTCCCCGGGGCCAGCCCCACCCGAGGGCCGCTGTGGAAGGTCCCCCGGGGTCTGCCGGGCTGCCCGGGCTTTGGGCGCAGGGCTGGCCTGGGTGGCTCGGGCTCCTCTGCGCGGCTGGGGGCTGGGCGGCGGGGCAGGAATGCACCAAGGGCTGCGTCCAACCCGAGCCGCATTTGGGCAGCGATTGGCAGACTTCAGGTTGTGCTTATGTATTTACTTATTTTATTCATTTTTAATATTTTTATTGTTTCAGAGAAGAAGGGAGAGGGAGAGAGAGAGAAACATCAGTGATGAGAGAGAGTCATTGATCGGCTGCCTCCTGCATGCCCCCTACTAGGGATCGAGCCTGCAACCCGGGCATGTGCTCTTGACCGGAATCGAACCCAGGACCCTTCAGTCCGCAGGCCGATGCTCTATCCACTGAGCCACACTGGCTGGGGCTGCTTTTTTAAAGTTTATTTTTAAAGTTTTTATTGATTAAGGTATTACACGTGTCCCCATACCCCCCATTGCCCCCTGGTGTCACTAAGCGAGGCCTGCTGAGGAGAGAGCAGAGAGGAAGGGAAGGAGGCGCCTCCCTGCGGGGCCGGCTCCCTTATGGCCTCAGGTGTCTGGTTTGTTAACCCGCAGGCGCCGCTTTCTAGAAGGGACCGCCGCACCCTGCGTGGTGTGGTCAGTTAGACACCCCCTGGGCCTTCCAGGTGTCCCCGCTCCCCCATGGGACCCGCA